>JAUMJK010000227.1:2065000-3265000 GCA_033558105.1 Coccyzus lansbergi
GGAGCAAGTCTGCTCTGCCCTGCCAGCTTGCAGTAATCCCCTGGGGGCCGTTACTTCACCTATGAATCACTGAAGTAAACTGCTATATTAGCCCCACCCTTACTATACAAGATCCTCAGCTATTTTACAAGGCTTTAAAAAAGTATTTTACAATGTCAAGAGGCAATCTGGCCCTAGCATACCTTCAACTTCGTACTTAAGATCAGTAGGGCAACCCTAATATAAAAATGAGGAATGTAGAACAGTATTAATCCAAAAAAGTACTGCGTTAATGACACATTACCTAAAATATATTGTCTCTATGAAGGTGGCTCTGTCTGTGAAATAAGGCTTATGTCCAGAAGTGTCCTAGTTGTTGCTGGAACACCATCAAACTCTCATCTACCCATAAATATCAACCTTTGGAATGATCTGGGGCAGGGCCAGCTATAAAAAAAAAAAATGCTGTTTGCTATTAACAAACTCAGTGCTTTATTCCAAATGAGATTAGGGAACTCTAGGAGTTGGTCATGAATACACAATTATATGATTTCCTCTGCAGGGGAAATATATATTCTAATATTAAGAAGGTCATGGGATTTAAGAACCTATCCTACTTGAAAGGAGAACCATATTTCAAAGAGATTGGGCTCAGGGTAAACTAAAGTCAGCTGATACCACTAATTCTGCATTACTGAGATACAAGCCAAACTCATACATGTTGCATCCCAGAGCAATCTTGAGTTATTTAAAACAAAACCAAACAAAATTAAATGTTGCAGTATTGGGCAGTCACAGGACGCCATAGGATGCAAGATCTATGACCCTGCACTTGGCTCAGCCACTTCAAAACCATACAAATATGTGATTACTCCAATCCTTCCTTATGACTAAAACTTCACATTTACTTTTCAAAATGGATCTCTTGTTTTCCTTCCGCCTTATCTGCTCTGACTGACTGAAAATTATCAGAAATGCCAAGCAGTCTACAGCAGGGAATAGGCAAAACTCTAACGCTTCAAAGTCCTAGTGCCTCAAAGGCAACAACAGCCCTCTCCAGCCTTGCCTGCCCTCCAAATAGCCTAGGAACCCATCAATAGAGCACTTTGTGTCCTCTCTACTCCTCCCAACATCATCCCTTCCTGCATGGCAGCCAATGAGAGGACTTATTGCAGCAGCTGTGAAGATGCTATCTGTATCTGGAGGTAGCTGATTTAAATAATGCCCATTTAAGCTGATTTTCTATTTCTTATGCTCTTCATTCACTGTACTTCTCCTGCACTGCCTTCCATTAAAGCTAAAAATGTATGGGGCCACGGCAGTCAACTGTCTGTATGCATTCATCAAGAGGGTGCAAAGAAGGTGGAGCCCATAGAGTTTCCCTTTATGGGTACTGTACAAAGAATAAAGAGGTGAAAATCGATGAGCACAGAAACTAGCATAAAATTAAATCTTGTGAAACACAATCCTACGTTTATTTATGTTCTTTTTACCTGTTAAATGGGCTGTTATCAGGCCATAACTTTTCCAAGTGTTTCTGCATAGATCAGCCCTCACAGTGCTATCTCCTTAACACTTCTATGAAAATTAAGAGAGTAAACAGATTTTAAGTTCATTTCTAACTCGATTCTATGAATAACAGCGCACTGCATGTTTTCAATGGCCTTTCACTCTCAGAAATACAGAAGTGGATGTTTTCCTCTTACCACTTGCCCCCTGTTAGCAGAACAGCATGCAAGTGTCAGCTCTTATGGACTACAGACTGAAAATTGGAGTCGAACAACACAAATCTGCATATTCACTTTGAAAACCAAATTGTATTTGGGGATACGTCTGAAAGAGATGTGATTTTTCTACTATCTGTGCAACTTGTTACTTTTCTGTGCTGAGAGGCCATGAGGAAAAATGAGGAAGACATTGGGAAGGACCCTGAAAAAAAGGCAGGGGAGGAGAAGGGACTCTGTGTACTCCAGGCATCTTTGCTTGGCATTTATACTAACTTGCACTGGCTTCTAGGGCCATAGTCCATTTCTTTCTCTAGATTTCTGTATCTCTGTTGTCCTCACATACCGCAACTTATCAGTTTTGTCTAGTTTTCTTAGGAAAAAGTGAAACAAAAACCTAAATAATAAAAATAAAGAAGATGAGAACTTCTATCAGTACATAAAATGCTTCAGGCAGATTTTCATCTGGAAAAATATTAAGGAATGAAAAGGAATGCATAAGTGACTTTCTATGAAGAACAATAAAATGTAGTTCTGAGGAAGTACATATAAAATCGATCTGAGCCAGCAGCAGAAAGCCCCCAGATTGTTCTTGCAGTACAGAATGTCCAACCTGACATTTGAATATCCAGACATCTGTATCATTCCTTTCCCCGGCACACTGTGGGCAGCATTCTTTAACAGCTATCCTAATAAATGGTTTGAGGAAAATACCCTCATATTTTCCATTGATACGCAAAATGTTTCTTTAGGGAAACTAAATAAAACAAGTATGAATAAGTTGAGGCTCTTAAATCATGACATTCCTTACAAATGAAAATCTGGGCCAAGCGTCAGCTAAATGCAAAACTTGCAAATATGTCTCCTGAAAAAAATGAAAACTCCAAATAAAGCCTAACTACTCTGAGACAAATGTACATAAAAAGGTCATGATGATGACAATGATTGTTATTATTATTACTGTTGGTTTTTTTCTGTTGTATGACTGGCTCTATAAAGGACCCATCAACATCATTGCTGGACACCTTCACTGTATTAATCGATTTGTTGCTTCTCGAAACATCCCTCCAGGTTAATGTTGCTGATTCTGTTCCACAAATGAAGTTTAATCTTGTAAAGGAGCCTAAGATGGTTCAAGTCCTCTTTGTGTTGGTTATCTATATCAACGATCTTTTCAAACAAAGAGTATGGAGGGAAAAGAAGCAGAAAGAGCAGACAATAACTATAACCTCTAAACCCTATCAAAGGTGATAAACAGGTCAACAGGCAAAGTGCCCAGGGTAAGAAGAAAACCTTGCTGTGATTACTTTATTCACAGAGATAAAAAGGACCAATCTGGGGCACTTAAGTTCCATCATTGCTTTGGGCAAGTAGCTTGCTCTGTAATTGTGCTGTGTTGCAGGGTTAAGCCAGGCTTCAGTCCTCTTGGCCTTGACTTCCTGCCCGTGGCAAAGATGTAGGCAGACTTGTGTTTATCTGTTTTGAACTTGGGAGCCTACACATGTAGTTTCACTGTAGCTGAAGGCTATGTAAAGCTGTTGCTTACACGATGCTTGCCTTTCTCCTACTGTAGCTGCTCTTTTGTGGCAGAATTTCAGCAGAACAGCCTTACCATGGCCTTAGAACACACCCTGTGCATGGAACCCACCTTCTGTGCTAATAAAAGCTCACAGAGCAGTAATATTTCCTGCTACGGCATCAGCTGCAATTTGCTAAGCCCTTGCTCTCCAGTGCTGGAGTGTTGGGAGACCTTCTGTGGGATGAGGGGGGCTTGTGGAGTTCAGTCCCCGATTCCTCAGGGTCTAAGTGTCTGCTATAGAGCAGCCAATCTGGAGAACTGAACTCAATGATGCCAGTGTACTCCTCCACGCTACCCTTGAAGAAATGTGGAAAATCACATCCTTTATATAATCAAGAATAAATCTCACTTCTATCAAGGTTAATGACGACACTGCAATTTATTTAAGTAGAAACAAGATCAAGTCCCAGGTGGCTAGAATTAGAGCTTGGAGCAGGAAAAGACATTGACAATTAAGAAGGTGGTTGTGTTACATGGACATTTTTCCACTATCGTGCTGGCTAAAACAGCCCTGCAACCACTTGTTCTTACCCCTCTTTGTTTTACTGACCCCAGAACTTGCATATAGTACTAAATTGCATTTATGAGTGGAGAACAAGCAATTTTGGTGGGGGATGATTTTCAGGTGGATTAGATCTCACGTATGCTTTCCAGACACAATAGCAAGAGTGCCAGAGAATGAGGCAAGTTGCCGAGGAGGTTGAGTGTTGCTTAAAGTTCTTTTAACACCATCTTACTTTACTTTCTTCCTACTGTTTTTCCTGTTCTCATATCTAGTCATAAAGTTTAAGAAGCAAGTAATGTTTCACCTCTTCTTGTCATTACTGGCTGTGTGGCCCTGTTATCTTCTGCCTTTCAGAGATGGTGGATGTCTGGCAGTGCCGAGGGCAAGTTCAGGTAGATAAGGTGGTACAACTCTACCCCAACTGGAAGTTAGATCGTTGGCTAATGTCCTCACAAGTATTCAGACTTTGTGTGCATTGGACACTAGAGTGAATTACTGTAACTTAGCAACCCACAGATTCTCTCCTGAAGTACAATAGCTGCCAATGTGGGTGTCCTCAGGCAAATATAAAGTGTGCTGGTTTACTTGAGTCTCTCTTACAGAAAGCTGAACTAGGGCAAATTGCCTCCAGTTTCTTAGGTCAGACCACTGTGCTGATGTACAGTGACCTGACTTCATATACGAGTCCTCAGTCCAATAGAAACCACATGAATATTTCAGAGGCTCAACTCCTAAATCTTAAGGCATTATTCTGTATGTCATCAAACCACTGTATGATATTCCCTTCTGGGAAATTATACACTGTAACTTACCCTGCCATACAGTTTATTTGCCTTCCAGCTTTTCTCCTTTTGCCCAAACCCATTCCTGTTTCTTAACCTTCTTTTAAAATTGGCATTAATTTTATGCATCCATTGCAAGCTACTGTTGCTGCTTTTCGTTTGTCCTCCCAGCTCCTCTGACTCAGCATTTTGTGAAACCACACTTGGCAGGAAATACTTTTAGTGGGACCAACTGTAATTTAGACAAAAAGACCATTAGCTGCACTCAGCAGCAATGGCAAGGCTGCTTTTGTGCTGCTGTGTAAAGCAGACTGAGGCCAGGAAGAAATACATTATTTATGTCCACTAAGTTCTGGCTAGACAGCTTTTCAAAATTTACCCTGCTTCTTTTGCAGTATTTTGGTCAAATAGATTACAGGCTCTAATGGGAGATCCTGCACTGTGGCACTAGGCAGTTAACATTTAACAAAGCCCAAGCCACAAATCCACAGATGTTTCTGTGGGCACTTCGAAGGAATGTGGCAGTTTCTAAACTGGGAAGACCATAGCATGTGGCAACCAGCGTGAGCATGGTCTTTGATTCTGGTTCTTGCTCCCTGAAGACTTGATTCCCCCCAGAACTGCCTGTTTCCCTCCCTAGGACTGAATGACTGTTTTCTCCATGGCCAACCAACCACACACTCTGCATCTCCTCTTTTGGATGTCAAACTGAGAAGAACAGAGGCAGTTCTGGCAATATACTCAGTTCTTGTCAAGGAAGGATATTTCTATTAAAAGATCAGAACCCTTTCCTAATACAGTCAAGGTCCCTTGGAGTTGTCAAGGTAGATATTCTTTCAGAATATATGGCTTCTGACAAAACAAACAGGTTTTCTGTGGGAACAGAGCAGTCAAAAAGACTATTCAGCCTTTATTTTGGGCAGACTGTACAGCGTTAAAGGACAGGTCAAGGATAATTAGCTGTGATTGCAAGAGTTGTGTAGGAGAGAAAGAGGTAGCAATGTATCATTTCAATCAAGGGAGATGGAGTCGGAAAGGTGTTTGTCTTTTGCCTCATCAGGGAGAATTTTTTCCCCCTGCAGCACAGTCAGCCATCAGTATGAACTGGCAGGTTCTGCTCCATCTCTGCATCTCCTGAGAAGGGGAAGAGCCAGCTTTAGCTTTTAATCAGCTGCAAAGTCCAACTGCAAACCAACAGACTGGGCATCGCAATGCAGTGAAATAAAAGCCATCAGTAATTAAGCAGAATATTCATGACAGTGATTGAAGATGACTTTATTTTTTGCTTGCCATTGTTTAAAGAATGTCCTTCCCATGTACTCATAATGTACATGGCAAATGACTATATAGCTGTGGGGGAAATACATAATGCTCTGTCTTTGATAGAAGGTTGATCACCAGATGATTAAAGTGTAATTGTTTAAGGTTATTCCTCACAAGGGTCTGCTAACTTATTTGTTTTTCATGTTTATTTGGCCAGTTATGTAGAAGTACATTAAGTGTGCAAAGAGAAAATCTTTTTTGTGTAGTATTTGAATTCAGACATGTATATATATGTCGTCATAGCTATGGATAAGCAATACTTTAAGTGTCTGACAAAGAAACGAGCATGCAAATTAGCATAAGCAAATGTAAAATTTAAATGAACACTTTTTTTTTGTGAGCAGCACACTCTCATCGAGAAATTTGAACCTAGTGGCTAAATGAATTCTGAGTTTAGTTTTAGGGTATTTATTCTGTCTTTTTTTTTTTTTTTTTTTTTTCTTCCTGGTGAGGAAGGAAGCACCAGCAGGTGTGATCCGGCATCACAAATATTACAATAAACAAAACAAAACCAAAACATTCCCTAATGCAACAAACTGGAACATTTTGATCTCAGTGAAAAAGAAGTGCTCACTGAAGTCTGCTCCTAAGACTGTTCCCTTTCCACATATCCTATGGATTTTGCAATCAATTAATTTGAATAGGGATTCATTGTGAATTGTCAAGTCTGACAATCTAAGAATACATCTTTTAAAAACAGCTATTCAGGACTGCTGATCTATTCATGATATATGCCCTTTTCCTCAAGTAAAACTCCAGCTGTTTTAAACCAGAGCAGAACTAAAAGTACTCTGAACAATCAACAGATCTGATTACAAATTTAATGACCCTTTTCACCCTGGCTTTGCTTCAATTTTGGAGTAGTGTGAGTCTAATGCTTTTTATCACCTCACCTTAAACAGAATCTGAACTAGTATACTGAGAACCAACTTTCTGGGAGCTTAAGCTTGTTCTGTTTTGTTAGTTTTTCTGGTTTTGAGAGCAGCTATCTCTGAGGTTTGTGATCTTTTCTACAAGTATGATCATAGTGATCATTAGGGCTTAGTGAATTTCTTAACCTTACTTGACTAAATCCTCCTTTGACTCCATTTCAAATTAATTAGTTTAGGAACACAGATTTAGATCTCTTCTGTCATGTACTTGCCAGATGTGGGATGAGCTTTGTAAGCATTTTGTGTCTGCTTTGGACTCAAACAAGAGGTATCAAAATACATAGTCTAGCCTGCTAAAACCAGCAATTAAAACCTCATTGAGATTTCTTATTCCAGGTGCCGAACTTAATGGATCATCTAATGGTAACCAGTTTCCTTTGCAGTCCAGGAATAAATGTGTGACCCAGGCTTGACAGTGAAATGATATTTTGAGGGAGCAAAAAGTGGTTATGTGTTATCTGTGAACAATGTTTTCCTGACCAAAAACTCCTTTGATGGAGATTATATTTTAGTCATAGCATCAGATATTTCAGAAAAGACATTAGGTTTATAAAATCTCTGATGCAGACATCTAGGGGCTGAATGCTTGGCTCAGAATGAGCTCAACCTGAGTTGAGCCTGTAAGCTGTGGAAGTTATAATATTATCACACCTGCTCAGCTATTAGCAATGATTTATTTTGTTTAAATATGACTAAAATTCTCCTGTCCTCCTCTCTTTTTTTTTTTCCCCAGGGTTTTGTTTTCTACAGCAATCATTAAGTTAATCCTTGATAATCCAAGAAAAAAATAGAGGCAATAGTTCAAGTTTTTCGGCATGTGTTTAGAAAAATGAGATACAATTCACCATTAAAGCGCTTAATTTTCTATCC
The DNA here is from genome assembly GCA_033558105.1 of Coccyzus lansbergi. NCBI lineage: Eukaryota > Metazoa > Chordata > Aves > Cuculiformes > Coccyzidae > Coccyzus > Coccyzus lansbergi. Next base: position 2,072,695 of record JAUMJK010000227.1, read on the forward strand.
AAATTCTAATAATTACTATATAAATGTTCAGACCACATAAATGGACTGTTCACTCATAGATGTTCACAGCAAATGAATGGACTGCCCCTGGAAACTGCATGGCTTGAGCACAGCAATTGTAACATGATTAGATGCAAAGGAAAGGGAAGAGTTTGTTATGACATTTCAAAGCTTCTTATAGCACAGTACCTTCACCTGTAACTGCCAGCCAAGATGCTACTATAGAGTCATGGATTGCATTTAAAAGGCTTATAGAGGTTTTGCTTTCCTAAAAATAATGATGAAATTAAACAATGTCATTTAAAAGCATGTTCCTTATCTTCTCCCATTCAGCAGCAGTGCCTGTCTTAGGGAAGTAAAGAGGATATGCATGATTAGCTAATGCCAGTTGATATCCTAAATGGCACTATGTAGAGATTAAGACACTTGGATTTTTCTAAAAGTGTATTTTAGTGCTATATAAATGTCCTAAAATGCCAGCTCTGGAGACTGAAGTCTCCTCTTTACCCAACAGAGGACAGAAGACGAGATCATTCAATCTTTGCTTCATCGGGGCTATTTTTCATCTGTCTACTATAGCTACCATTCAGTTTCCAATCTGCCAAAGTCTGGAGTAATGATTTCTTGAGACAATTTAAAAATTAGATTAAAGGTGGAAAGCCACTGGTGTGTATCTTTTACCTAAGACATCAATTATCAGTTGATTTTCTTATCTGAACCCATGTTTTGGTAATGTAGAGGGTGAGATGAATTTTCTGATAATCAAATACATATATAAAATTAACTTCATTGTTTGTCTGCTTTGTAGCTAAAAATGTACCTTATAACATGCAAAGCCTTGAGGACAAGTTTTGGTGTGAAAGTGTATTTGAGAGGACACTGGAAACAATTTCCAGAAGTGAAGAAGCTGATTTACATTTAAACAGACTCTTTCTTTAGAAAGGAAGTTTACCTGGGGTAAACTGCTGGGTCAAATTGTCCTTTGAAAGGATGTTAATTGTACCTTGGTTCAAAGAACTCTTTGAAATTCCAGTAATGCCATTATGCTAAGTTAGAGGAAGTCAAAGGATTGTGTATTGGCAAAAATGCAGTTAGAATCCCCGTTAAAGTCATGTGTTAGAAGTGCTATTGATGATAACATTGACACTTGCCTCTGATAACTTCAAAGTCTATGCTCTCTGTATGAACGTAAGTTCACTGAGCTCAGTTAGCAAAAGGACAAATCAAGACAGAGACACTGGTTCAGACCTTCTAGAAGTGTAAATTGAGTTATGCCACTTAACAGCACATCAAAACTGAGCTCACCACCTTTTAACATAGAGGGTACAATGACTGCACTCTACCAAATGAATCCAAACATCTGTAGACCTACAACTGCTAGTCACAGGCAGAAAGGGATCTCTGTGACTATCCGCTGGTGGAAAAAAATAAAATTGCTCTGTGTGAGTTTCTGAGGAAAGACTAAGTGTAAAAGACAGCTTCCACGTTGGGTTTGGAAGGCACTGAGCTTCTAAGTGTTTCTGATGTCTTCTGGGCATGAGTTCCACCCTTGCGGGAGGCCATGTTCAAACAGAGTGACAGCAGATTATTGTGTCTGTCTCACAAAGTGCTTCTGGAACAGTGAATGAAGTCTGAACTGATGAATGCACCCAGAACTTAGCTTTTGGAAATAAAACTCATTACTCTGCATAGGGTTTTGTAGGCTGTTGTTTAACAAAAATGTTAGTGTGTTTTGAGACTGCTTCCATAATTTCTGTCTTTTTAGAAATAAATTGGATATTTTAAGTGCTGCTCTGTCCTGCCCAGTTCTGTGAAATGGCAAGCTAGAGCTGAAGAAGCCCAAATGTCTCCTAAGAGCACACCCTGTTTTTTGAATTGGCTGCATGTGTGGAATGAGTGACTTCACAGACATCCAATGAATGGGGATATTAATAATGGCAATATTAACCTTTGTTAGGCATTCCAGATTTTAAAAATAAGGGGAGAAAGGGCTAGATTTTTCTGCCCAAAGCACTTCTAATTATTTTGTTCAAAGTCTACCCTGTTGCAGAGTTTCTGGTCCCTTGGTTTCCCTTTCTGTATGTCAACTGATGTAAAGATGCAGCCAGCCCAAGCCTTCAAATGTTATGGAAGCCAGGTCCTCACTCTTTGTTTCCAATATCTTATTGCTAATCTACTCAGTATTGCATTCTGTCCACAGCATAGCTTACGACTGAGAACTGTGGACTTCATATCAGGAAATAATGCTATATTTCAGAATTAAGGACTTTACAAGGGAAAATTCCCACCCTCGTTCCACAGTCTTGATCTGTTGTTCAAATGAATTCTCAGAGAATTCTGTGGTGAAGACAAAAAACCCCCACCCCAAATGCTGTTACAGAGAAATTGAAAAATATGGAGTGATAATATCCAGATGAAAAAAAAGATTAATTTTTCATGTAGTACACTGCAGTTAATCCTTGTGCTTACAGTAGACTTTATTTAGAATAATTCCTTTGATTTTTCTCCCTGAAATTGTCCAAGAGTGCTATGCTTCAGACTTCATAGGAACCTAGAGGTATTTGATTTAATTTATATCTGAGTTCTGTTCTTTGTTCATCCATTTTAATCACTGTTGATTTTCTTTCACTTCAACTATCCTAAACTTTTTGTTCTGATACATCATCAGTTATTATTATCTAAACCGTTCTCCACTGAATTCAGGTTCCCTAAAATTTCAAGTGCAGCAATTGCATTTGAGAGTGATCATCATAAAATGAAACTGCTGGATTAAACTATTTCAGAAACAGAATGTATATTTATAATTTTTATAATGAACTTTTCAATCATCATGCTAAAACTTGAGTATTTTCTGAGAATTTACAAATCAGTATTTTTAGATATTATTATTATTTTAAAGATTATGTAAACGTTCTAAAATTGTAAGATAGTCTAATAATGTGTTCAGCTGGGTTTATTTTGGTAGATATTAGAAATGCATTATTTCATAATGTAGTCAAAGTGAAAGCAAAATATTTAATTGGAGTATGTAAAAATATTTGGATATTGAATCTTTAAAAATTAACAGGATTGATGCCTATTGCAAAAAAAAAGATAGCATAGAATCATAGAAAAACCAGGTTGGAAGGGACCCATCGGATCATCGAGTCCAACCATTCTGCATACAATTGCATTAATATTTTGAGATATTATGTGTTATGACATTTTGGCTCCAACAGTAGACAGGCAACTATGCCTTCAGATGGGTCTCTGCCATATAAACATATGATCCAAATAAGTTACATACAATGTCCGCATTTGTATTAGTGACACTGAGAAATAGATTGCTCTGTTGAAATAATTGAACCCGAAAGAGTTCTGTAGGTCATCTGTTATTAAGCTAGATACTAGCTTGTGTATATATAATATAAAGGTGAACAGCCTATGTATATGAAGGTTAAACGGCTGCTTCTCTGGTCTAGTACAACTCTGCAGCTGAAAAAGAAGTCTCTGGGTCATGGAAACTCACACAATGATGCTTTTCATGTACAGTGACATCATGTAATACTTTTTATAAACTGTCTAAATTCCAGCTTAAAATTGATTATTTGCTTGCTGCTTAAGCTATCAGAAGGCTGTTCCAGACTGCCACATCTCCAAAGTTAAAAAAATTGTCTTTTAAAATTTAATTTATCATCAGTGAGTCACAGCTTTGTCTTAAACTCAGTACTGACATGTCTAGCATTGCAATGGAAGTTGGTTCACCTCTCCCCAAAGAAACACGGTGGAGGCTCCCTGAGCAGTCAGATGAAAAACTTCTTAGTCTTGCTAGAACAGATTGAACACAAAAACTTCTGGCCGCTGCAAGATGATCTCTTTAATCCAACTATTGGATCTCACTCTGCCTGAGATGAATCAGATCTTTGATGGCAAACAAAAGCCTTGTCGGCATTGGTGTGATTGATGATCTTCTAAAAAATCAGAGGGACGTTTAATTCTTTTGCATACCACACTGAATATTAGACAGCATTCTAGGTACCTTGCTGTTTCAGAGTTCAAAGACTGTTGTGGATGTGTCTGCCTTGCAGAAAGGAGATTTAGAAAAGGAAAGGTTAATATTTCAAGTATTTTTCTCTCTATTTTACTCCATATATTACATTTGTAAATTCCACTCAGTTAAGTCATAACATTGTAGGAACAAATTTTAGCCACAACAGTTTGCTTGTTGTAGATTGCTTGTCATCTCCCTTTGCCTCTACCTAAACTATTACTCCTGAGAGAAGTGAAACTGTATTTGTTGTGTCAATATTGGTGAACCAATGTTGCTAGTGTACTCTTCACACAGAGAGTAATGCCCTGTGAGCAGAAGATACACTTGAGACTAATTCAGCCCTGGCAGTCAAAGGTTTCACCAACATTGCCTTACTGAAGAAAGAAAATTCAATGGTGCCTGACTCAGCGGGTCCCAAAAGACTATTTTACTCCTATTCTAGAGTGTGAGTGTTTTTGCCTTTAAACCACTGTGCCACATAGCTAGTGTAAAAGATGTTATAAAAGTAGCATTTACTTATCTAGATTCCTTGTATTTCTCTGCTGCTGTTTATAATGGGATGATCTGGTCCTCAAAAAAAGGTGAAAAAAATCTTATGCAGAAAGCAGTAGAATGACATTTTATGAATCTTTTACAGATTACTTTTGCTTGATGCTAGGAAACAATTATTTTAAGTGGATTACTTCCAAAGAATAACTTAATTTGATAATAAAACAAATACTATTTTCTCATTTATTGATGAATCAAGCAAAATAATTGGATTTATTACTTTTGAATCTCATTTATTGATGAATCAAGCAAAATAATTGGATTTATTACTTTTGAATCTATGAGTAATCCTGTTTCCAAATCACATATGTGTTGCTTCCTCTCCTTTTAAGTGTTGTCAGAAGATGACACTTATTTATTCCTTCTCGTTCTAGCAGAAATTCACTTTTTTGAATCAGGACAGTAAGTTTTATACTCTGCTTCTGAGCTCGAAATAGAGCTAATTTATACTTAGGCAATATACATCCTTGCTGGAGAAAAGTGAACTTCAGTCAATCTGAGTAGCTAAAAATACCAGTTAATTAAAACGGATCTTGCATTAATATCTATAATACACATGGCAACAGTGGAATGGATTTAACAATGTTATAATGCTGTTTTTACTAGTTCATAGCAGGGGTCTGGAAGCTGAGAGACCCCTGGAATGTATATCCCAGCCTGGTATGTATGTAGATGACTTTGATGGGCATGTGCAGCTAATCTGGGGAGTGTCTGTCCCAAGCTTTAGTGACACTTCTCCTCACTCTGCTTTTTTAGCTAGATAACACAAATCCACCATACTGAATCTTTAGAAGATTATAGATTATTTATGACATAATAAAATCACAGAAGATTTTTCAGCTAACTGAATTAGTAAAATAATCTTTTTGAGCAATAATTAATTTTATAGCAGTATATACTCCTAGAGCATCTTTCACCCGGACATCTCACATCAGTTCGCAAACATTAGATAAACTTCTTAGGCTCTGTACTTAATTACTTGATTTGTTTTACAGGGATAGTCTGCACCTACAATGTTCTACCAATAATGATATACTCAGACATACCAACACATTTCTGAAGTGGAAATTCAGCTTACATTAGAAAAAGAGCGAGTACCTCTTTTGGTACAGAGTAAAATGTCATAATTGAGGAATTATGTCTGTCTATTCTGGTTTAAAGAATGATATTTTTCATCCCCTTGTTTAGTATAGTACTGCTAGCAAAACTTTTAAGAGTGGATCAAATCATAAACTGAACTTACTAATGAAGCTCATTCAAATGTGGATTGTTTTCTTATGTAAAGGACAAACGACCCTTGCGCTTTATTGATGGGATTTGTTCATCAGCATATGCCCTTGGTCCCATTGATTAAAAGGCAAATCTGTTGCATTCCTCAGCTTCACCACCTTCATTCTCTGTATCAGTGTTGTGCTCTTCAATGATGATACATTGCTCAAAAATAGACTTCCAGAGCTGAAAGAACACATCTGTAGAGCTTGAATTGAATAACCAGTGTTTGTCATTTGAAACTATGACAAAATTGCATATGCTGAAAATTGCACAGTCCTGCTAGCTATCATAGTTTTACCATGGATCTGATAATATTTAGACATTTTCCCTGGTCTGTTAATGTCAGGCATGATCTTTAATGGTGGTCAGCAGTGAATGATAGTAATTCATAGAATCATAGAACAACCAGGTTGGAAGGGACCCATCGGATCTTCTAGTCCAACCATTCCTATCAAACACTAAACCAAGTCCCTCAAGACCTCATCCACCCGTGCCTTAAACACCTCCAGGGAAGGTGACTCAACCACCTCCCTGGGCAGCCTATTCCAATGCCCGATGACCCTCTGTGTGAAGAACTTCCTCCTAATCTCCAGCCTAAATCTCCCCTGGCTGAGCTTAAGGCCGTTCACTTGGGAGTTTCCAAGGTTTCCAGGCCACCAAGCCACTTTGTGGTTTACAGTTGAAACATATCAATCCAACTTTTCTATTTGTAGATGCTACTTGAAGCCTTTAGTACACTTACATAATTATTTTTCAGATGAGAACAGAATGTGGTGTTTGAACTGGAATTACATTATGTGGTAGAACAGAAGCAGAGAGAATGATAGATATGTTATTTGTTAGGAAAAGCATGCTATGGGCTTTGTGGTATGGAGGAAGTTTGGTCCTGCTGAGTCTATTCAGAGTCCCAAATGCCACATTGACATCATCCTAATCCCCACCATGTTTTCTTCTGTACCTCTTTCCACGTAGTTACAGAAAACCTCGGATGATTTGAATTAAGCTAATACACTTCTTCCTCCTCAGCCTATTCTGTCTCTCCCCATTGCTCCCAGAAAGGGAGGGACTATTCCTGGGCATGACAGGCCTTTCTCACCTCACTTGCAAGACATTCCTCACCTCTGTTCATCCAGGAAGAATCTGGTGCATTTGATTCTGTCTCTGGTCACTGGTATCACAACTATGTGCCAGGTCAGTGCCCGTGAGTTGTCTTGTATGGCAGAGCTGTGTTACACTGACTAGTGAGTCAAGTTTCACATGTTCAAAAGGAAGTGGTGTAAAGGCAAATAGCACACATTTCTGGGCCACTAATGCATAAACTACCACATCAGCTACACAGCATGAATATCTTTACAGATAATATATATTATTTTTGTCAATTATAGGTGCTTCTAACACTTAAAACAACCAGGACTTTTTTTTCCCTGTTAGGTTGGCTTTTAATTAATCCGTTGTTCTTCCAAAGAATAATATCCCCTACCCGCATAGCTGGCCAACGATACATCACTTTTTTAATAAATATCTAAATACAGCCCTGCAAACTACTGCTCTTTGTATGATCACTTAATGGAAGAAGATACCCTCTTCTTCTGTCCACCACAAACTAAAACAAAATTGCTTCTAATCTGTCCTCCAAAGTCTTGTGGTCAAGTTTATTTCTGGCATCACAGCACAGGAAAAAGCATACTTGCACCATGGATGAACTCAGTCTCATGAGTTTAGCTGTGCTTTGAAAGCTTTTTTATGTATGTGTTGAATTTTAATCATAATTTTTCTTTTGTTTTGCTGTTTTATTACCAAGGCTCTTTGGGGGCTGGATTAGTAACATGAACTTTGTCACATTTATTGCAGCAGGACCCTAATAAAACTAATGTCATTTTAGCCTTTGTCAAAGATTGTGTACAGTGTATAACCAGCAGAAAATAGGTTTTTTTTAAGAGATAAGTATTTTGAGAGATCAGAAGTACTGGTGCATTTATTGACTACAGGGAAGCTGTTTGAATTCAGACAAGTGCATTTCACACAATTCATTTCAGGGCTAATTCATTTTATCTGTGTGTCTCCTGTGCCAAGTGGGAACATTAGGCCTCTTTAAAAAATGATGGGGGATAATAAATGCTCCAGGCATTTGTTTTGCTGAAATGAAGTAATGGCAGAGAAGCATATGGTGAAATATATTTTTAATTACTTTTCAACAATGTTAAATGTTTTTTTCCTTATTTTCATATTTAATGTTCTTGATCAAGCTTGCTAAACAGGCAGCTCTTATGGAACACGCTACTTTGTCCAATAACACATGACTAATTTTATGGGCAATACTATATATCACTGTGAATCAGCAAAATTTTAGCTGTAGAACTTTGGTTTTGATGCTTTGTACTATCCAAAGAGGCAGGGGTGGAAGTGGGATTGTTTTATTCATGTTTTATTTTTCCATCTGAGGCCACAGCTCTCAACAGCTTTGGTTTAATATTTTTGTATTTTTATTTGTGAATGTAAAGCAGGAAATATGCTGCTTTTCTGGTAGACTAAACAAAAATAAATTCATCTGGGACTGAGAGGAGACAGCAGCCTCCTTTTTAACAACTTCCTTTCTAAATCACCCTTCCATCACCTGCGTTCATCTCCCTACATGTAGCACAGACTCTATACTAAAGAAAAGCGAACACAAAGGACACATGTTCCCAGCTCTACTAAAGAGAGAAAAACTGAAAGTGCCTAAAGGCTAAAGGAGAGCTGAATGTATTATGACTACAAAAGTAGGCTAGGCTGCAGATATACCTGTGCAAGGGAAATATGAGTTTATTGCACAATACCAGCAAATAACAATTGAAAAGTAACTTACATCACAGGAGAAAGTTGGGGGGAAATCAAGGTACAATTATCACCTCTCGTCTGCACCTATATGTCATCTTGTTGGAATGTACACAAGTGCTTCTTGAATACAAATTATTTAAAAAAATTTAGAAATGGTAATTTGCTGTCAACACTTATAGCAGGTGACAAAATTCTCCTCTTACTTATTATAGAGCTCACACAAATTCTTCTTTTTCTGCAGATGTCATGGTCATCACCAGTTTGAGCAGAGGGATGCTTCATGTAGCACGTCCTGGAGATGAACAAACCCAGGCTATTTCAGACCAGTGAATCCTTTCCAGAGCTGAGAGCTCCTCACAGAGACTGCTTTGCAACCGTCACCTTCTTTTTCAGCTTCAGTGACTTTTCTTCTCGCAGCTGTGGCAGTATGGCAGAAACGAGATGGGATAGCTCTCTCGTGTGTCCAGCGCTTCCTTTCTCACTGTTAGCGATCCAGAGGATTAAAGCAGTAGGGTATAAAGCAACAGATGGGGATTTCATTCGTTCCCTGTGCTTAGAAAACAGCTTCTAAGAAATATATCCATTGTTGTTATTGTAACCTCCGGTACAGTGAAAACAGCTTGCAGTTCGTGATGGGACTAGGATGTCTTTGGACCCTGGGGAGTGGGTATCACAGTGGAGAGAAATACTCTGGCTATATTTTATCCACATTATTCAAGTAAAAAGTCAATTTTTAGTGAAGATCAGCGCATCAAAGATGTACAATATGCTACCATTTCTCTCTTTCTTTCCACTTTTCCCCAGGATCCAGTGTAGAGGAGCAGAAGCCAGAGAAGGGTAGTCTGTGAAGTGAACTCCCAATATGACTCCTGTGGTAAGTTATTGGCCTCTCAGGTCTGCCCCTGGTACTGGAAAAAAATACAGTAAACAAAGAGAAATTGTGTTCAGTTTTGGGTCATTTGGTGCAAGAAAGACATCGAGTTGCTGGAGTACATCCAAAGAAGGACAACAAAGCTGCTGAAGAGTCTGAAGCACACGTCTTATGAGAGGCAACTGAGGAAACTGGCTGCGAAAAGTAGGCTGAGGGGAGACCTTATCACTATCTACAACTACCTAAAAGGAGATTGTAGTGTTGTAGATGTTGGTCTCTTTTCCCAGGTTACTAGTGACAGAACAAGATGAAATGGACCCAAGTTGCGCTAGGGGAAAAAATTACTGAAAGAGTGGTAAAGTATTGGAACAGACTGTCCAGGGAAGTGCTGGAGTCACCATCCCTGGAGGTGTTCAAAAAACATGTAAACATTGCACTTTGGGACATAGATTTGTAGGCATGGCGGTGTTAGATTGACAATTGGACTTGATGATCTTAGAGGTCTTTTCCAACCTTAATGATTCTGTGATTCTACAATTCTACGATTCCATGATTCTATGAAAAAAAAAACCCAAGAAGTTGCTTTTGGGAGAAGGAAGTCCATGGCAACTGGTACCTGTCTCCCATGCTACCTGAAGCTGTGTAGGGCGAACTAGCCAGTTCTGAATCTGCATGTACAATTTTTGTGACACATTTTTATGGGTGAAAATGGAACTCTAACCTTTCTGCCCCGATCATTGGGGTAGTCTTGTGTGAGTGGTCTGCAGAGAGGGGTGAGAGGATTTCCCTCAGCTCCCTCTATCCCCAGACTGCTTGTCAGAAGGCTCTCAGGGTGGATTCAGGGCTTCAGTTGAAGGGTAAAGGATGAGGGAAACAGCCTCCAGAAATGGCATCTTTTGGCAAGTGTTAAAAGTTTGGCAAGTTTTGTCATGGGGAATCATAGAATCATAGAATAACCAGGTTGGAAGAGACCCACCGGATCATTGAGTCCAACCACTCCTATCAAACACTAAACCATGCCCCTTAGTACCTTGTGCTTCTGGGGTTCATAACCTAGGAGTGCTTGTGGAGTTTACAGAACCCAGGTGTGATAGACGACATTAGCTTTTCTAGAGTCTTCACTTTTAATCTCTACATGAAAAGAATTGGGTCAATTGTGCATGGCCAGAGACAGCAGTTCCCCTCACACTGTAGCTTTGTGTGCTGAAGATAACACTTCCTATAAATCAAGACAGGCTTTAAAAAATGACAAAAACTGTGAAGTTCAGCTTGCCAGGAAACTGTTATCCTGTGTGTATATTTTCTTAGAAGAAAAAACATTTAATATCCACGACTCATTTTGTCAGTCTTTCAAAACCTCTGACAGGGATGTGAATGTTACTCAAGAGCTATTACATGTTGTGATTATAATTTGTTCTTTTTGAAGAGGATGATGTCTAAGTTGTTTTTGATGATTACATTTCCTTGGTCTATATTTATTTGAAAGGCACATTTCAAACCTGAGAATTGTTTCCAAACAGTATACATAAATGATTAGTACTGCTTTCAGTTGTGCAGTTTGATCCTTGTTCCCTTTAGATGTTAGTCTAGATTTGAAGACAACACCCTACCCAGTGCAGAGAGAATACATCTTAACCTCTGCAGCAGCTGAAAGAGTTGGAATGTTTTAAAGATAAAACCAGCCAGTTCCAATAAAATCAGTCAGAGCTCTGTGTTAGAAAATCCACCATACACTTTGCATGTGCTATGGTTGTGGTTTTTTTTACTAGCAGAATGCTGTGTAAGTAGTAAATACCATGGCTTAAAACACACAGATTTCCTGTTTCAAGCTTAATTCTATTGCCCGCAAGCAACTTAGTCTTACTTTGCAGCTGCTGTGCCACAAACACTAAATTATCTTTTTCTTTTTTTTTTTATCAAATTCAAAAGAATTGAATATGTAATTGTTCAATGCATCTCTAAAGAATCAGGCTATTTTGCACTAGGCTTACTACAACGAATACTTAACCTGGACATCTGCCTTTGAAGAGAAGGTTCTTCATCACTCCAGCAAGGAAAATATTTCATGAATGCTGCAATTTCTTTTCCAGCTAAGTGACAAGGAATGTTTGAGTCTAGATAATATAAGTGTATACATTGTCTTTCTTGTAATTATTTTTTTGTTTAATACACCATTGTGTTCTTCATCATTTGAAAATGAGGAAGAAACAACTTTTCTTGAGAAAAGACCTTTAGACTTCCTTTATCTACCTCGAATAAAATGTAATCACCTAGTGAAATGTCAAAACCAAAGAATCATTTTGTTTTAATAGCACATACTGCCTATGCTGAAGTTTGTATAGCTCCCATAAATTTTAAACTTGTATCTATTTGCAAAAATGTTGGAAACTATTGTACAAATTAGCACATGGTCCAAAAGAGGTGTGTATAAGTACAGGGACTGATTATTAAGGGCATAACCATAAGATACACAGGAAATGAACTCAAACTGATTTTGTGTTTGTCAGCACTAGCAACAGTGTGGTCTGACAGTTTTTATAGTCTTTACTGGTTTTTGACCAGAGTTGTTTTCTTTGCTGATCTATTCCTAGAGCCATTCTTTCTCCTCTTCTATCTGTTCTGATATCTGTTTCCAAATTAAATGAGCCGTCTATCCTTTGGTTCTTGAATGATCTCTCTTTTTTTTTTACCTCTTCCACTACTTAAGGCTGCAAAGTATATTACAGTATGTATGTATTACATATATGTATGTTCTTCTGAAATGCAGAAAAGAAGCTGAATTTTGTCCCCCTTTTGGATACAATGTATCTTGAAGTACACATGATGCCTCAGTCCCCCAGTAATTACATTCCTAGTCCTTCACCCTTCTCCTAACTTTAATGAGAATAAAGATGTCCTTCAGATGTCCGCTGTTTGTCTGTTTAAAATTATTTGTAAATCCTTTGCTGAATATGGGCTTGCAGCAGAAATGGGATAAAAGAAGCAGTGAGCGAGAGCTGTGAGGTAGACCACATAGAGTCTATGTAGCATGTACCCCCTTAAAAATAGTTACAGTTGTCTTCTGCAAACAGTAATGGAATATGAGCTGTAATCTTGATGTTCCTAGAATTGTCAATTTGGTTCTAAGTAAGTTACCATTTAAGGCCAATTTGTACATGAGGTAGGAGTGTTTAAAAATAATCTATGCTAGATGCTTTCATCTACCACTTTCAACCAAATGATTACATTCCTGCTAATATCTGTTATCATGTTTCTCATGAAACTTTTTGTATTTATGTAGTTATTTATTCACCAAAACCCTTGCTTTGTTCTGGCAAATTTGATTGCTAAAGAAACTGTTTCATTTCATAAGGCATGGTGGAAGCACACCTACAACTGCCAGGTCAGGACTTTTCTGAGTCAGAAATGCTTTCATAGTCATCTGAAAAGGAACAAATACGCACTCCCAGAACTGTGAATTTCAACACCTTTTCTGGCAGTGCATGCAAGACAGTATCATTTCTGAAAGCATAATAACATTTCTAAAATCCAATTAAAGATCTTACTTTCAAGATATCTTATTTTCTGTTCCAAATAATCTGTGGTCTACAGTATATCTTTGTCATCCAGAAGAAAACATGAAATTAAGAGAAATGTTATATGATCCTAGCATCTATTATGCATCTTTTTATTTGTTGAAGTCTTACTGTAGAATCTACTTGTTTTCAAGGAATGAAAATTACTTATTATCCCAGATAATGAAAGAGAATATTGTCATCTATAATTGTTAGTTTAGGATACTTACTGTGCCCTTCTATTATAAATGGCTTTGCTTAAAGAAAGGTTCAGTAAAGGAAACAGCATTTAAAGATTTTCTGAAAAAAAAAAAGATGGATTTGTTTGCAAGTGGAATATATGTGGTTTTGACTGCAAAATGTATTGGAACAAGTCTCTTAATCAACAGGTTGTAGAGTATGTAGGCTATTTGCTGATTTGCAATCTGTGAATATTACAGTCTTTTTTCAATAATCATAGAAGTGTGCTTCTATATATACCCAAGTATATAAATATACCCACCTGTCTATGTATGTCTGCACATGTAGGTGTATTCTACATGCACTTATTCCATTTTTTTAACAGAGTTTTGCAATGTCTACATATTTCTTCAAGTCTATATCTTGTTTTATTTCCCCTGATTAAACTCTTGCAAGATAATCTTTACAGGGTGAGAAGGTTTGCATTAACACCCTCTGCCTGAATGTGACAGTTTTGTAAACAGCAGCTGTACAGGGTCAGTCATGAGATCTAGAAATCAAAACTATATGGGCCTTAGTTACAGCTCATGAGACAAACACTGTATGCTGGAAATTGACTGCCAGACAACCTACATTTGATAAGTTGCACTAGACTATATGTCACACTTCCTACAGCAGTAGTATTTGACACACACATGAAAGGGCCTACACGTATAAAGGAAAAAATAAAGAAGAAAAAAGAGAAATCTACTGCACACTCTAGGAGGAGGATATTAAATTCATTCAACTAGAAGCACATTCTCAGAGGAACAAATGTTTGTGCCTAAAGGGTTAGAAAACCAGTTTAGACCTAAACTCCCGTGAACATTAGGTATTCAGAACTGTTAGCTCTTTCTGCAACTGCGGAAGTGAGTTCTAAAGTTGTGACTGCAGTTAGCTAGTAACAGTTTATGTCTGCATGGAAGAAAAAATTCAGCACTGGAAAAGTAAACCCTAAGAGCTACACTGTGAAGAAAATGAGAACTTTCTTAATAAGGAAAACAACAGTAAAATTGGTGTCAGAATTGGTACCAGCAATCAGTGTAAGAGTTCATATAAAACTCTCCTGCTGTCAGTCATGGATTTTTCATCCAAGCCCAGATAGCCTTCATCCATCTCACTGGCAAGTCCTGCCAGGCTCATGGTAACTCAGCCTCTCTTTTGGATATTGTTGCAGGTATGTTAGATTTGAGAAAGCAATTGCAAAGTGGTTGCAGTTTATTTCTGAGCACACACATGTGCAGCTTCCTCACCATTTGCAGGTATAACATGTCTCTATGAGCACACAGGTACAGCTGGGAGGCAGCTTTTGACTCCCGTCAGTGCCTAATTTAAATTATGGTGATTCTAACAATAAAATTATGACTTTGTAAAGCAACAACAAAAAAAGAAATGTGTTTATCACAGTGCTAAGTATTTTATTTGGCTGTTTGTTCCCTTCACCTTCTGTCAGCTATGGGTAACGACTACAGCAAAACTGTCTATGACAGTGCTTCAGATATTTATGTGGGGCTTCCAATTTAAAGAGGTTGATAGAACAGGTGTGCTTTTCTGGGCTATCCACACCCCATTTTTTCCAGATTCCAGCTTGCTGAATATGAAGCTCCCAAAACCCTTAAACATTCAGCAGCTTCTTCTGTACTCAAATATATTTGCATGCAAGACTGAGCTTTCCAAACCATTTCAGCCATTCTTCCCATACTTTATGGACATCCTATTTCACTGTTCTTATGGTGTGCAGAAATTATGTTACTTTGTGAAGAGCTATAAAGAAATTCTCATGGTATGGGAGTTGACAAGAATCTCTCTTTATACTTCAGAATTTTTTGGTTCTCCATCTAATTAGGGTGTACATTGCTAGGAAGCAAGCACCATGTTGTGTTTAGTTGGTTACATCAAGTCAGACACATTCCAGCACAGCTCAGTTTCTTTATAAAATACAAACATTATTTTTTTCTGAGGTGGTGGGGAAATAAGAGAAATGTTTTGATCCCATAATTCACCAGTGTTAGAGAAAAGCAGAAGAATTCATATTCCGGCATTTATATTGTCACAAGTTGAAAAGCTTGGATACCTTTTATTTATAGTGCCTTTTTACTAGGAAATCAGACAGCAGGGATTTTCTTTGTAGTGTGGCAATGGCTATGAAATTGATCTTCAGGGGGAGGTAATCTTGACAGAATTTACAATAACAGAATGTTCTTCCCTTTTCTGAGGCTATTCAATGTTATGAAAACTGGGTGCTGTACCTGTGATGATAGAAAAGGTCATAATTTCAGGATAGTCCCAGCTCAGCAGTTGTGTCTTCCAGTATTTCATCTTGAAATCTGTGCTGAAAATTAGAGTGTACAAATGAGTGGAAGGTGGTTTGTAAAACAACTGGAAATTCTGGAATAAAAATCTTAACCTCATCCTTTCAAATAAGTTTGACATTTTTGCATCACTTCCTGCTTATAGCTGCTGTCAGCTTTTTTGCTGGACACGTGCGTATGAGAGGGTTATGATAATATAGTGCTGAAGATGGAGGAACATCAAGAAATACAACTCTTTGCAGCTTGCATACACACAAAAATTTTGCATGCATCCATACTGACTGCAAGAACAGCGTGTCTGTATTTGAATTTGAATCAAGAAAGTCCTGTCTCCAAAAGCTGTCACTGTATCTGTCAGTTCCCTACCATGGCCTCCAGCACTGTGTGGACAGTGGGTCTTGCAGGTGGCACGTATGGCAGAAGCCCTTAACGAGCACTGCTGTGGTTCCACAGCTCCAGTGAGGTCCCCAGTTCAGCTGAGAGCTGGAAAACAGCTGGTTTTGTTCCTCACGGAGGCTTATTGAGCTCTTCCTTCCGTCTGGGTGCTGACATCTCAGAAATATCCACAGAGCTGGTATTTAGGCTTCACAGAAGTTGTGAATCCCACCTCACATCACTCCCATATCCAAGGGGGTTTCATGAGGCTCTAGAGTATAGGAGGATTTATTCTGTTTAGGGATGCTTTGCTACAGTTTATGACATTTAGTTACCTTCAACCATAGAAGGGGAGCTGGCTGAGTCCTGATGCTGTGACTCGGAGGAATTATTTTAGAAGAAGGGAGTGGGAGTTTAGTTGAATTATAATTTATGAGACTGACAAGGAAAAGTCCTAAAAGCATCAACTGTCCTAACCTATGTGATTCAAACTGTTGGGATCTGATTAGATCTTCACTGGGGTGATCCTCCATTGTGGATTTCTAAGTGTCTGATAAAGTGAGCAAGTGGTTCCTCAAAAAATGCAGAGTTTCTCTCTCCTGCCTGTTTATGACAAACTTGCAGAAAATTATCTTTGAGGTTTCAACTTTTCTTTGTGTTTGGGTTTAGCCGTGGGATTCAAACGTGTATACATGCTTGCACACAGTGGAACTGCTCAAGCCTTACTTCCAGGGGGAATCAGGCTAGAATGATAAGATGACTCTAGGGCTGCAGGAAATTTCAGTTCAGAGATATTGCAAGCTGACAAATTTAGAAGCAAGGTCTGTCTCTGATTTGATTTTAGAAGTTGATTTTTATTTTGATTTTAAGACCTAGTTTCTGAAAAGAGTAATGGAATTACTAAGATAAAATATAACTTGCTGAAAGTATTAAGTTTTTTTTTTAATATTTTTTCTAGCAAAATATCAACCTCTGGACATCACCAAACAGAGAGCTTTACTGAGGATGCAGGATTAGTCTGGGATATGGCATTAGCTATTTTTTCCTCAAGCAAGTTTGAGCATTATCAAAGATAGTGAAACACCTGCTGTGTTTTAGCATCTGTCACAAGGGGACTGTGCTCCACTTGGGCTTACTTAGGTTAAGTCAAATTGAAGCTAAAATGAGGTAAAAAAGCAGCAAGACCAGAACCATACCCGAGGTTATTTTGTTACAGGTCTAACTGAGGAAAGAAGAATCAAGACTCTATGTATATCCTTGAGAAGGTAATTTCAAGGTACTTGTATCCAGTTTTCTAAGGAAATGCAGATTACATGGCCACATTGTGTATTAGTGTTCTTTCCTGTAACTTTTAAACCTGTTGGCTATTTCAACTAGATTTGATGGTAATGTAAATATTGGATAATAGAGCAAATAGCAGATATTATTCAACTTCTCACTGGTAAATGTATGTTTGTAGGTAAAACTTTCCCTCACCTTCTTTGCAGAATTAGACTGGAATGATTGATGCATAAAGTACTTTTAAATAGCACCTCCCTTTCCATTCCCCCGTGTTCCTGGAGCTGTGTCAAACCACTTCTTAGAGTGAGTGTAAAAACTTGAGTATATAGAAATCTCATCCTAATTGTCATAATGTTAAGGGAAGGGGAAAGGGAAGGATTTTTTTTTTTTAATATGCTTTTGATGCCTTTCATCTTTAAAAGATGATCAACAGTTTTATTAGTGGAAGCAGGATTATTTGTGAAGAAAATGCTATGGAAGAAGGGAAACAGACTGTTGTCTAGATGGGTTTATCCATTTTCAGGACAAAATTCAACATACTATGAAACAGCCTGGAGGCACTTCTGTTACTCTTCATCATATATGAAGACAAACTGCAATCTCAGTTGTTTAAAGGCACATAAACCCTGTGTCATAGATCCATCTAAGCTCCCTGGCTAGACGTTGACCAGACAGTAGAACATGTGTGCCTTAAGCCTTGAAGTCTGAACAGAATCTGTATACTCCTAAGATTAACTTCAGTCCTTGAGATTTGTCCTTCCTTCAGATTACATGTTCCCAAATTTTAGCTAGGATGAGCATGCTGAGGTGCAACTCATTTCTCAGGTGCAGGTGGTGCTGTAAATAAATTACCTTTATTCACTGCTAAATAGAGCAAGATAATCTTCAAACCTACCTAAAATAACAACTCCTCTTTATATTCCCTTTGTGAGTTTATTTTCATTCTCTGAAAACTTTAGCTGCTTCTGCAGCTCATGAGTTAACTCCTGTTTAGCTTGTCCTCAGGTAAGTCAAATAGTCTCTTTTCAAATGCACCCTTTTCTTTCTTCACTGCCTTCACTATCTCTCTGCTTATTATTATTACTATTGTTATTGTAATTATAATTATTAGTTTTTTAATCCCTATTTTCCATATCTTTATTTTGCCTGTTGTAACTCTTCCTGACTCCAAGCTCCCTCTCTATGGAGACTTGAGCCTCTTAAATTTCCATTTCTCACTGTCCCAAGTGTTTTCGTCTCAGTAGATAACCATTAAGATTTAATTACTAACTGCTGCTTTGGCTCTGGAAAGGCTATAATGCAGACCTTGGTCAGCAGTACATGTGAATGGGGATATCCCCAAATACACCTGACTTCTTAGTAACAGTTTCATAAAATTAGCCAGAGCTAATACGTTGTGCACAGGCTGTCCTCTGCTTAAAATGTAAAACACCACTTCCTTAATACCCTATGATACAGCTATACAAACAGGCAGATTTTCTTCTTCCTCTAGCTCATTTGCTCAGCACTCAAGCACCAATTTAGAATGACTGATCTGGTTTTAATCCAGATGACTTGATGTAGTGGGCTCTCTTCCTCTCCCTAACCCCCTCCCTCCTCTCCTTCCCTTGCAATTTGTCTGCATTATTTGGTTTTGGTTTACAACCTTTGTGTAGGACAGGTATTTTATTCTCTCCTTTACTAGATGTCTGATATTTGTGCTGCCATTGTCTGCTGAGTCTTTCAAGTCACTTCCAGAGATATGGACTTTAAAGGCAGCTCCACTGGGAATAGAATTAGAGTGGCGCTTATTGTCTCATGATGTGGCATCTCCCCTGCAGGTAGCAGGTATTTTCCTGGTAGCTTGTTTTAAGCTCGGAGTAGAATAGCATGACTGATAAGGGGTAGAGATGTCTGCAGCACATTAGTGAAGCTCTGTAAAGAAACCTATAAAGTGTCTGCCTTGCTCCATCTCTGCCCAATATTGTAATCATGATATTGGTAATTCACTGTCTGCTTCTGAGAATTAAGAAAAAAAGATACAGCAAAACTGCTCTACTCTCAAGGTGTATGTGTGAAGATAATGAATATTATTATCCTCTCTTTAAAGACTCAGAGGCTGTGCATAAATGATTTACCTAGGGCCCCAAAGGAGCCTGTGTTTGACTACGGAGCTGAACTTTAATTGTACCTAAACTTTAATCCTATGTTCAGACTGTACCTCCCTCATTACCTACCTGTCCATTTTCATTAGCACTCATATCCATCAGACTCATTAATAAATCTGAAAGGGTGTTTTATCACGGCTACTAAACAAGAAACTCAATAGAGTCCTAGACTTCAAATGCTTACTCACCTCAAACACCCATTACCTGAAATTGCTGTAATTTACCCTGAATATCAGCTACATTATGACATTAACCATGACACAGTTAATGTCAACCATTAACCTCAGCTTATGGTCACATGGTCACAAATGACTGAACTATTGTTTTTTAATACTCTACTGCCTAGAGCTGGAAATTACTGTCCCCATAGGGGACAGTCCTGAGACTGCTTCAGTCAAAGTCAGCATGTCTGTGGTTCTACCTCTACTGGCAACTCACAGAAGATATTATCATTTGTTTTGCTGACACCAGTGCCTGTACATCTTTCAGGATGAAACAGTTCCAAGAGACAACATAACCCAAACACAGTGGGTTTGGGTTCTTTTAAAGTTCTGGTATGATTCTCTGAAGTGGCTTATTCTGCAATTAGTCAAGAAATGTTCCTAGCACAACTGAGAATGCAGGATCATAGTAATCCTAGCTATATAGCTTTAGAGAACCTCTGCAGAGAGGCTGGAGATTACCTACGAGGAATAGAAAAGTCCCAAGTCCTTATCATGGAAAATAAAATGGGTTAACTTGAGCATCACTGAAACCTATCTAGGAACTGAAAACCTATCAGCATCTCAGATTAAGATCTTTAACTTCCTTCTTATAACTATCTAACTATAGCTATCTAACTTCCTATCTTATAACTATCATCTCTGATGATTCCAGATTGTCCTACCCTCTCTGTAGACTCATGTAGATATCTAACTATCTAACTATAGCTATCTAACTTCCTATCTTATAACTATCATCTATGATGATTCCAGATTGTCCTACGTTGTCTGTAGGTTCATGTTAGACATGGGGATGGTGGTTGGAAGGGTTATGACTTCAGTTACCAGCTCCTGATTGACTTACTGCATGGGTTGATCAAATGCTATATTTTCTAGGTGGTTGAAATTCAAAACAGAAATATGTGTCATTAAATTACTCTGCTGCCTTTGCAATATAGAAAATCCTTTTTGCCGGGGTGGGTGAGCAATGAAAAATGTCTGGGGAAATAACTTCCTCAGCTTACTTTTGGAGGAATCATGTAGCAGAGTCCTTGTCAATGGTTTAATACCACTTGTAGCAGCTGCTGGAGAGGAAGGCCTCACTTAAGAGGGACATGTCCATGAAGGATTATTTTAGAAGCACTGAAATCTGGAAAATACAGAGAGAAAAAGGAATGATTTTTTTGTTTGCTGCAGAATACCATTTCAAGTTTCACTTGAATAGTTTATGAGTTCAGATCAAGTTTAGTTAAAGAGTTTTGTCCGAAAAATGAGAAATCAGTGTTTACTTTTAATTTAAAAGTGTTTGTCCTCTCTCTTCAGAAGCATTTTTTAATACGTTCCTCTTTCTTTATGTATTATTGACCTGACCTTCTACCTAGGGTTATTGCAGTATTAACTTTGGAGCTCTTGTTGCAGCAATTCTATTTTGAATAAGTAATTAAATATTAATTTGAAGAGAAGTCCTTTCACTATAGCAAATAAACTTAGTCTCTTTTCCTTCAGCTCATTTTTGTGACAAAGGAATGAGCTGTATTATGCCAAAGGATTTTCATACCTATGTAGGAGCTTCTGTTCGTCTTGAAATGGAGCTTCTTACCAGAGCTAAGGGGATCTAAGAAATGACCAGATGATCTTTAGGGCTCCTTCTGCTTGTCTTGTTCCTAATACCAAAATCAAGACATACCTGCTCCAATTCCAAAATTGTTCATGAAGTTGAAAAATTAATTCTACTAAACAAAACCCTAACTAGAGCAAAAGCACCCTTATAAAAGCCAGTGATTTCCTGGAGTTGCCTTATTTCCTGGCAAGAGGGCCCATTTAAAGTCAGATAAGTAGAAAGAGCTTGTGTAAAGTACAGAGAAGCCTTTATGGACAAAAATGGGCCTTCAACAGCCATGACTTAGATCTGATGAAACTGTTGTGAAACTGGATGTCAGAGAACAATGGGACTGGCTATGCCATAGTTGTCGTAGCTTGGTGCAGCGGTGACAGCATGGCTGGTAGAGCAGTACCCTCAACCACATGGGATGAAGCCCTATGGTATGTCAGCAAGCAAAGCAGAGCAAGTCCATTGATGGTATCCAGGGTCAACCCTAGCCCTGGTCATCATGCAGACTTGGGATGGGGCAGGTCCTAGGATGAACTTGGAAATGAACTCAAGGTCAGGATCAGTGAGGTGCATGGGCAGCACAGACACACCAACAAGTAGTTCAGGTAGTCACCTGAGTGCAAATGCAGCTCTGAAGCAAAAAGGGAAGAATGGGGATCAGTGAGGCTTCTCCCAGCTCTTCTGCACAGCTCTCTAACAGTGTTCTGGTCCCAAGTCCCAGGGTGGTTATACCATTCCAGTACTGGCACTAGGGGCAGGCAACCACTGGAGGCTTGCAGAGCCTGATGACACTCTTAGGGCAGAGCATTAGATGCCAAAAATGGAGGCATATGCTCCTGGTGTAAGTATATATTAACATTATACAGCTGAGCTTCCTCATTCCGCTGACCATTCTTATTCATTCCCACCTCCCTGTTCAACTTCTGCTATCCTCAGCCACACTACTGCAGGCTGGGATGCCAGATACTCATCCAGGTCCCTGAAGTCTTGCATATTAAAAAACCCCAGCAACAACCCAACAATAAACTCCCAAAACATTCTAACACTCTTCAAGCAGCTATATCTGTAACAGAAACAACTCATGTGGGGACAGGGGAACTATCTAAGTTGCCTTCACTGCCAAAAACCCCACATGATCAGGACAAAACCTTCAGCAAAAGAAAGGCCCATTGTAGATTTCAGCATCCTACCAATAGTTCTCTTCATGTTGCACTCACTACATTTGCATTTAATTTGACAAAACATGACATGTTCATGTTCTCAATCAACAGTGTTGCCAGAGAACCTTCATCTGCCAAAACAAAGCAAGACAGAACAAAAATAGTATAAAGCACAGGTGGCCATTTGTAAGAGAGCACTTCCTTCGTCTGCCTTCGATGGTGTTTTCAAGCTCATGAAATGTATTGCAGTGCTTTGGGTCGCTTTGCTTTAGTTGCCTTCTATAATGCTACACAGTTAATGCAGAAGACTAACAATGACATAGACGGATGATTCACAGAGGGATGTACCTTAGAGGGTACATAGAAATAAAGGTGTTTTCCTAGGATTGTTCTGGGGAACAGATTAATTTGACATATAAATCTAGTACATAACTTAAATGCACTGCATTATCACCACTAACAGGAAAAACAGTAACAACAACTTTTACAGTGTGAAGTATTCTCTGGCACTGCACAGTAATTATCTGACCTATTTCTAAGGTCACTGTATACTGTGGTTGTGTTTCAAGTTGCTTGAGACTGCTATAATTACTGAACATATTGGAACTGCACAGTCCTTTTTAGTAGGAACTCCTAGAAAAATAAAATCAAAGTGCATTTATGTCCTCAATATCTATAAAACTAACAAAATGCCTTTGAGTTGTGCTATTTTAATCCCAAATATCTGCCAGTGGAGAGAGAAAGCTCTAGTTTTAACTGTATCTTGTAGTCCTGAAAAGTTTTCTTCTTCCTCTTATCAAGGCTGCAGAATGCACACAGCAGTAGATAGGCTTGACGTTATCTGTAGGAGGATAAAAGCCCACACAGCAGCTACTCTGTGCTGGACAATTTTGAAGCTGTTGGGAACTGTTTCTGTCTTTTCAAAGTATTCCCACATGCACATCAGGGGCTGTGGTACTTACTGGCCTAATTTAATCACTGCAATGTGGAAGATAATCTTTCAGACTACCACATAGTGTGGGATTTGGGTCTAGCATCCTTCCGTTTTGAACATTAGTGATCCAAGACACCACCACATGCAAAAAATGAACCCAAATATAAAGAAAGAGGCAGAACTGATTATCATAAATTAAAACCCTAAAAATGTACATTTGAAAAAAACAAGAATGACATTGCTCAATATTAATCTGAATGTTGTTCAGTATTTTGTCAGTGGAACAGAGAATCTTAAGGTATTTTATGGTTTGTCATCATTTCCTCACCATCTCCAATAAACAGAAATATGGAGTTACAGAGAACAAGACATTCACTGAAGAAAAAAAAAGCCATATTAGTTAACAAGTGGTGAATAATATGTGTTGAAACCCAGTGAAAAAAAGCATGTTGTACTTTATCATGCATAAAGCTTTTAAGTTGTGGAGCAGCATTTAAAAGAACCATATTAATAAACAAGATTCCTGTGAAGGAATGAGTATAATTGTAGTCTTTAATATTCTTTATGTAGCCAGTTGAACTGTGGCTAACATTCAGATGCCTGTGTGATGGATGACTTGGAATGTTGTAGATGTTTCTTCCAGGCAGTAAACTGCACTCAGGATCTTTTCTGTGTTTCTTTGTTTAGGGAAACACAAAGATTGTTGGCGACTCACTGCTGCAGAAGCTAATTAGCTAACAGCCATTCAAAATACTGAAGTTGTCAATAAAATGCTTAAATTGGATGAAAACAACCTAAAGAAGGTTTGCATTCTCCCAAGCTTTCCTTCAATTTTAGTTAGTCTAATAAAAACTAAAAAACTCCTCTCTTTGATACTGTTTAACCATTACAACAACAAAACTACTGCAGTGGGTAAGGACAGTTAACCATGTGAACTCACCAAATGATTCGGAAATATACATATTATTAACACTGGCACAGAGAAGACATTTAATGTGTGTAGATGAGAAAACTAGAAGTAGCTTTTAATATTTCAAACACTTGGAACAATGGTATCTGAATTTAATGTTAACATCTATTTATGCTGCCAATCCCATGTTTTCAAGGTGGGAAAACTCCCACACATTGTGGAAAAAGGTGACTGTGGGTGTCGAAAACAGAGATGTACCTTCTAATTAGGAGGTACTTAAGTATATGTCTTGCTGTGAATAGGCTAACTTTTCTGGAGGGAGAAACATATTGGGGATTATATAGAAAAATAAATGTTTGAGAACAAGGCTGTGGATCACTTCACTGAAAACCACATTTAATCAAGATGTTTTAATAGCTGAATTTGTCACAGAGAGACCACTTCTCCTCCAACATTATCTTTTCATATACTGTTTCTTATCAGGCTAATTTCTGATGATTTTTCTCCAGGAAATTAATTTTACTTTAGGCAACATCTCCCAGCATTGATCAGCACACAGAAAATAAGAGCTGGAAACCATAGTCAGTCTACATAAAATTAGAGCCATAGCTTAACAGGCATTTTGTATGTATTTATACCAAAGCTGGATTGTAACAGACACTATATCAAAAATATATTTATTTTATTGCTAGATCTCCATTCTAAGCATAAATAGAGAAGACAGAAAGAATTTAATATGTTCTAAATATTCATTAGTTTATCCACTTTATAAACTGTGCCCAGAAATTAATGGAGATTCATCTCACTTCTAAAATTCTCATTTTAAGTTCGGAATTGTATATGCTGTCACAAACTTTAAGCCAAATTAAGAAACTGAAAGTGTTCTGGTTCAGAAAAGAGAATTTAATCAGAACTATGTAAAAAGTTAGTAGATACAATAAAAAACAGAATACCTAAAAATATTACAAAATGAAATAACATTCTTATGCAACTTGATATTTGCTTATTCCCACTGTGTTTTGTAAATATAGTGTTACAAAATAATGTGAAAACAATTTAGAACTTACATAGATTAAAATTGAAATTATAAAAGCCCAAATTAATACTTCCCTAAAAGAGTTCGGATATATTTCGGCAATAAGGCGTTTTGAGGTGGATTTATTTCATCAGCAGTATCTTTTTAGTGCATTTGCAGTGGGAAATCCCTTACCTAGGATATGGCTACTGGAGCAACACATATGTTTTGGAAAGACAGCAAAGGACAAATACAATTTACCATTGTATGGTAACCATTGTAACCATTCTGTTCCCAGAATTTCAGGTGATGATCACTAACAGGCACACACTGGAAGAGATTTAACTTGTAACACAAGTGCTATTTCAGATCTCAGCCTTCCCCACAAAAGTTGAACAAGGAAATTTATGTCAATTTTGCTGTCAAAAAGAAGACTTGGGTATTTTAACATATGCTAACAGTGGCATGTTATTAAATATACATACAGCTATTAATAGCTGAGTTCTCAAAATAGCAAGGATATATTGAATGCAGCTCATGGAATTATATCTGGCACATCTTTTTCTCCTATGCAGTATAATGTTCCAACTGGGCTAGGCTTGCTCATGTACACACTGTGCATATATATCTCTATCTTTCCAAATTATAGCAATGTATTTGCATTCCAGTAGGATTACTTGAACTATAAAGTGTTACTCGACTTGAAGAATATCATATAGACCACATTGCAATATATAGCCAATTCTAGGATGTATCGCTCCCTTTTTTTCCTTCTCAGCTTCATGTTTACAGTGGGAAAAAAAGCATACACATGCACATGTAGTGCCATAAATCAAGACCATGATTTACTGTATCCATGGGGAAGGAAATGTTTCTAGTTTTATGTGTGAATAAATTAAGGGGTCCTGATGGAACACATGAATGCTACTTTTATATTCTTAGATGACCTTTTTTCTACCTCTGCCTCATGAGAATTTTAGCAATGGATCAGAGTTCAGACCCAAAACCTGTCCCCTTACAGTACTGAACACTAAACAGATATTTATGACCAAATCAGAGTACCTATCACTGATGTCTGGTATGGCTGGCATATTGCACTAAGTCATTTACATCAGCATTTGCTGGTTACCCAGAAATTTCATTGCTAAGTGTTTGTATTGAAATTCATACATTTCCAACAGTCTATTTCAAGGAAATATTTTTTTCTTTCTTTTCCTTACTTCTCTTGGTGGATTCCCATCTTCTGCACAGAGAACTACAGCTGCCTTTGGTGGGGAGTAGATATTGGCTGCATGACCAGGAGAAGAAGCATGAATAAAAGGAAGCTTTTAATGTTATTTTCAGCTCCTTGGGTCAGTGGTAGATGACCCAAGAAAAGGCTACTCCAAACTATTACTTCAACTGAGGTAGTTGTATATAGTTTCATGCTAATCCCTCTTTCAGCTGCAAAGAAAGAGCTAGTTGGGTTTAAGAAAGAATTAAAATTGAAGTATATATAAGGATGTTCAGGAAATCTTAGTAGAAGGAAAAATGCACAAGTATCTGTAGTGGTATTGCCAAAAATTGTTGCTGTCACGGTTGCATACTTGGTAAAGTAAAAACTTGTCAAGTAGAAGTGAAAAATAGTCAAACTTGCAGATTCAGTGTAAAAACAAGTGGAAATATTCCTATATGCAATAGAAAAAACCCGTGCCAGTTCTGATTTGAAGCTAAATACTTATAGACATTTTCACACAATGTGCATACTGGTTGCTGTTAACAGTAGTGGTGACTCACATACTGCCCCCGTGGGAAGACCATTGCATAGTTTTGTTAGGGGAGAAAACACAGGCCATATCTATGCTTGTGACAATCCCCAGCTGGCTTCCCTTTTAGTGACAGAAATAATAAGCACAAATAGATTTTTAGTTCTTTAATACCTCTGACAGCATGTTGCAATGAGAATACATTTCTAGAAAATCATATATTTTGTTATCAAATTCTTGGTTTAGATATGATTCATTATTACTTATTATTTATTATACCTTCTTCTATTGTGAATATATTTGCGCTGAAATACTCTTTAGGGAAGGGCTGTCTCAAAATGGAAAATGAAGTAACTGTGAAGTGACTGTTCCCAGCACAGAATATACTTATTATGTAGTCAGACTACAACATTGCATTTCAATGTATAGCTCTGTGATTTGGCTTATTTCCTAACTAGTTTCCAGCCATGGAGTTGACATGTTCAATGGCAGGGCTGCCTGCCAGTTATGATGTACAATAAGGTAAAGTTCTGTTCAGATTAAAAATTTTCACCTGAAATCTTTGTGTGTGCAATGAATGTACTCGTCAAATCTCAGTTCCCTGTGTGAGCAGAGAAAATAGGTATGGTTAAATGGGTGCAAATGACTGATGGGGAGATGGTCAAGCAAGCACAAAATGACGGATAATTTCTCAGAATATGACCCCATATATATAGCCCATATAAGAGTGTATGAACACCCTTCATCATAGGAAGGATGATAACCATGGCTTACTAAAAACTTCAGCTGCATGGAAGACCTAGTTTATCATCTCTATCACAGAATGCTTTGTGATACTTTCACTTACACAGCCACCTTTTCTGGTGCTGAAAAGCACATAGTGTTACATTCTACATACTTTTTGACTGGTGATAAAGAAAGTATATGGTGCTATCTATTAATAACAAGCACTTAAAGGTGAAATCATTTACATATTGGCACTGCTTTGCAACCAGAAGTTCAAGACAGGTAGCTCTGTAAAAATGAAGGGAAAGGAAATTCTTCCTAGAAAATTTAAGAGTTCAGCACTGGAAAGGCCAAGAAAACAGAGAAATCTGCTCTTTAATTTTCTTCATCTGTTACTCAAAAGACATTATGGATGTATTTCTCTGAGAAATCTGACAGTTAAAAGGAACAATCTTGAGGCATTTTGTACATATAGACAGGTTCAGTACTGTTCTCTGGTTGCTTTCTGCTGCTCTAGTCATGAAAATCAGCCTCAAACTTAGCCAGATTTATGACTGCTTTGTCTTCCAGAGCAACAAAAAAGTGACCAAGGTGTCCTAGTGAAAATGGCCCATATACTGTAACCTAGATTCTCAACAAAAGGAAGTTAAATCCACATTTAGGTCATTAAAGAAGAGGCTTGCTTTTCTGAAGTGTTGAACTTACTTATGTCCTACTGAGACACAAAAGAAAAAACTTAAGGTTCGTTTTTCGTGGTATGTAAGACACTACCTGTATCGGCTGCGGTGTCAGACTGCGTCTGAGGAGTGAGCCACATAGGGTGACTGGTTTGAAGACAGGGTTTGTAGATGGTATGTGGCACGTGATGTGAAGAGCAAAGAATGTTGTGTAGTGTTTGGCAAAGAGCCAGATGAGGTGAACCTCTACTCTCAGGGGTGTGTGGAGAAGAGTCAATTAGGTTACATGCATTCAGCACTTGAGATATGATAGTCCTGATTTAATGTTCAGCAACTTGGAGAATCAGAATGTGCCTATGTGAGACCAAAAATGGATTTACAAGAATTTAATCCTAATGGAAAACACACATGTTGTTAACAGCAGATTGTCAGTTCTTTAAAGTTAGACATGACAATGCAACACCACATCAACCTGTCTTTGCTTCTATTGTCTGTGCTTTCTGGCTGTGCTCTTCATTGTGCTGATTTCTGTGTGGCTGACATAGATTTCTTTTAATTCTAGAGAAAGCATGAAAGCTACATTTACTTAACAGACAGAGAAAGAAAAGGACATTGCAAATGCAGATAAAATGAAAGATAGATTGGATACTGGACTTCCCCCAAATTTGAAACCAAACCTTTAGGTAGGTGATGTAGAAGGGATAAAACCCATCAAAACCAAAATGAAAGGAACAACATGACAGTGGTGATCCTTTAAAGTGATTAACTGTTTTCAAATGCTTTACTTCAGGAGTGCAATGTACTGTGGTATTAGCTTTTGGGGCCAAAACAGAAAATTGGAGGTAGACCTGGTTCTGAAACAGATTTCTTACAGCCAAACCAAAAAGGCTTGTTGCAACGTGAACTTCTTGCCCAATCTGAACTCCTGTGCATTAAAGGATCAGATTTGTAGCTTTACAAATTGATACAGGACAACAGACTTCAACTGAGTGCAGTTTATTTATAACAGCTGAAGAGATGACTTTCTCTGCTAGTTTTTTCTGGTTTGTAGCAGTGACAATGGACCACTGATCCAAGCATTCTAGAATTTAAGAAATGTAGCCTACATAGGGAGCTTAATTTTGCAGCCAGTCTTCTGCTATAAACAGAAGGTAAAGGGTTTTGATTTAAATACCTTGATTTTCTATGGATATCTGAGGGAACACAGATTTTTTTTATTCCTTTCCACTTAAAACTCTTTGAATTTTCAACTTCATAGAACCATTTTTAGTTGAAAAAGGAATGCAACCTCTTGATGTGCCAAAATGCATAGTAAATAAAGAGAAAAACATAAGCACTAAACCTTATAGCTGTAAACTGTAGATTTCAAATATTCCTTTTAGCTGTGATTGTTCAAATAAGTCAAATTATAATGTTTAATCTCTACTATAATCTAATAGACTATAACTTAAAAACTGAGTTTATCACATTATAGCCTGTCTCCTGAAACAAAATCTAGTATGCTTTTTCTAATTCAGGAGGTTAAGATAAGGGCTGTGGCGATTGCTGAAACAAATGCATTATGAAACTGAAATGATACTCCACTGAAAATTTCCTGCAGCAATCTTTATGTTTAGCTAAGAAGTTGCAAAAAGGACTGAGCAGAAACATCAAATTGTAAATGAAGAAGAGCACAGTCAATCTGAAATTTATCAGAGCTCACTAAAACAAACAAAAAACCCCTGAAGCAATGTCCACATTCCAAACCCCTCACCCAGACTCTTCTTTCATATGCTCTGAAAAGTGTTTATCAGCAACTTTGTCAAATGCTTCCTTTAAAAATATCTAGTCTGTGAAGCATGCATTTAAAATATTTTATCATCTTCTTTTAGAGCCAAGAATCTCCCTGGTATCTTCACTTTCAAGCCAGAGTGATATCAGAGCAAGGGACAGGGGAGGCAAACATGCTGTTGTTCCACATGTACTCAGTTCCCTTATAGAGCATCGTCCAGGGGATTTTCCCATGTGGCTCCTAACCTTAATCCAGCCTTTCCAAAGTCTTTCATCTGTAGCAGAGTGGGATATCATAAAATGTGTGCTCACCCTCAGGAGTCATGGCAAAGATTACTAGGCATTATTGACCTGCAGTGTAATAATGTCCCTCAAGACTAACTTAAAGTTCTGAGTAAGTAAGACTAGCCGGATCTTTTCTATGTCTCTGGGAATATTATACCTTTTCATAAAGCTATCTATAAAGAATACTGAAAAATGGCAAGAGGAAATTGCCATGTTCTCTGAGACAGGCCTGCAAGGCACACATGTACTTGGCTTGCGCAAACCTTTCCTCTTTGTTAAGTTGGTTGGTGAGACTTGTATTGCTAA
This sequence comes from Coccyzus lansbergi, assembly GCA_033558105.1. Classification (NCBI taxonomy): domain Eukaryota; kingdom Metazoa; phylum Chordata; class Aves; order Cuculiformes; family Coccyzidae; genus Coccyzus; species Coccyzus lansbergi. The sequence continues at coordinate 2,103,462 of JAUMJK010000227.1, forward strand.
CATCAATACGATTTTGACAGTGGTAGGAAGGAACAATCTGACAACATAATATCTCCACCTTTTCTTTTGCACCAATAGAATGATGATTGGCGTACAACTTTACTAGATCCACAGTTGGTATACATTGGCTAGTTTGTTTGAATTTGGTGGAGCTAAAAAACTTTGTATTAGTTGAGAACCTGGCCTCTAGTTTAGATTACAGGAACAATTTCCAGCATTACTAAAAGCCTTTATAAACTAAGAATGTCTTTCTTTTCCCCAAAATTAAGGAAATATAAAATTTTCATAAGATGTAGCATATTACAAGATCTATCTTGTTTCTTACGGAAATATATTTTTCAGTCCAGAATTGCCTACTGAGTGGTCTGATGGCCATCATCTCAATTTAAAAGACAGATAAGCAGGGTCTTAATTTTAAAATGAGACAAACTTTGCATCAGCATTTTGCAAACACATCTAAACCATCACAGGTGATGGAATTTTTTCATTTTGAATAACCTGGTCTAGTGGTTTCACAGAAATGGATCAGGGTATGTATGACAGAGGAGGGTTACTGGGAAGGAAAAATTTGTTTCAGTACTTTCTTCCTACAATGCCACTGGAGTTTACTTATCTCTAAAGTACAACCTGACTGTCCCTTCATATCCTTATGTCTTTCAATGATATTAACACTTACAACGACATGTGCTGGGTTTACTTGTCACCAGTCATCACCTGCTTTACCAGTAAGTGCAACAACTCAGAATATTAAAAATAGCCCTGTAGACCTTAAGGTATTTTATATCTAGAGTATTTTACAGAATATGTTTGTGTGTCCTTAATGTAGCTGGTAATGGTCTCTTTAGTAGCTTAAGAAAGACCCATCTATGTTTTGTAATTCCATGTCAACATTTAAAAAATCTAGGGAAAAATGATCCCCAGAAAACCAAAATCAGATTTAAACAAGAGAATAATATTAATAACTAGCCCAGTAGTGCCTGTCAATCTAATTTCCAAACCTGATTGACACTTCACCTTACAGAGAATTCAGAGTTAACCCTACTACACAAAACAATAACAGAAGAGTATATTTCATGGGAAACTTTCGAGTACAATACTGTCACATTGTAACTTCACCTTATGCTTTAGTACATTTTAACACCAGGAAACAAAAATCTGTGCCATGAACTATGCAACATATTTCAAAGAACTCGACAATCTTCATCAGGTTCCTAATAGACAAATATATCATGAAATTGCTAACTATTACAAAATCCAATGAATGAAAAAAGAATGGGAGCTGATACCCTAAAATTTTTCAGCCAGAAGATTGGCTACAGTTAAAATCTCCTGTAAGGATATCTCCAGTAAGACCTAGTGGAGAGCAGCATTGTATGCATGGTGATGGTTCAGTGGCACATCCTACCTGAAAATCATAGTTTAGGAATCAGAGCTTCACAGTCAGATGATACTTAAACAAACTGGGTTTCTTTCCTTTCCCTTTTCTTTCTAAATATCTAGTATTTTTTTTAAACCATGCCTTATTTAAGTAAATACCATAAAGGAATTTTTTATGGTTGTTAAATTATCCCAAACTGTATTGCTAACATATTTTTTCTTCCACAGGTCAGATTCTGTGAAGTCCAGTCATAACAAATATTTCTTAATTCAAAACTAAACCTCTTTCTTAAAATGTGATCTAGGTGAGGTATTTTGGGTTCCCCTCCTCTCCTCAAACACTTTGACAACTGCAGATCTGGCACACTAACAACCCATCTACTCTTTTTTAGACAGTCAGTTTCTAGATGAAGTCTTTTCATTAGACAACATGAAAAGGTAGAGATGTTGTTGGGAGATCTGGTCATAATTCATTTTAACTTTAGATCCTTTGATCTGGTGAATCTCAGGTTATGAAATAGAAGATAACAAAAGAACTCAACAAAAAAAACCCTCCATCACTACCACCAAAAGAAAACAGGAAAGATATTGAAACTAACAAGTACAATAAATGTTTGCACTAGACCTCACTTACCGCTGAGTACCACTAAACAGGTAATTTTAGCAGGCTAGGAGTTACATTACCTACCTAAGTGAATATAAGTTATAAAACCAAGAAGCCTTGTTACGTCAATTTTCTTGCTGGCAATGCAATCATGTTGAATACATTTCCCCCATATGACTGTTAACATTGTTAGGGAAAGAACCATTTTCCTATTACCAGAACCTTGCATTCAAGGCTATTGCTTCAATAACACTAAAAACTCTCCTTACTTTCTACACATCCTGATGTTTCTGTCATTGTAAGGGTAGGTAATTAGAGGTGGCTCAACATTCTCTTGTGAATGCACTTTCTTATTATGGCTGAGAAAACTCCAGGCCAATTCAGAAATCTGACATTTGCTGCAAATTTGTGGAAGGAAAGAATTTGCAATTGGAATTGACACCTGCCTTTTAAGACAGAAATTGGGGAGAACTCCAGAATGCAATTGGTAAAGAAATGGCACTCTGCAGTCTCAGTTCCTTGAGAAAAATTCAGTGGCAGAGTAAGACTTGTAGAATGCTTTTTCATACACATTGTCACTAAAATGCTCTGCAATTAGGTTGCCATCAATACACAAGTGTGTCCTGCTTATTATTGTTGTTGATTAAATTTTATTTGTAGACCTTGGCAGTGTTAGATTTCTGGACTCAATAAAGGTCTTTGACACCCTAAATGATCCTGTGTTCTAATGTGTTCTATTATAACTTTGAGAATCTTGCTAGGATGCCCTCCACCCCAGCTCCCAAACCTATACAGGAGGCACTCTGTACAAAGCTAAAAGCATGACCACTGCCACTTCTTCTGTTAGGACCATTGGTTAGGAGGTAACTAATAAAATACCAAGGTATTCCTATGACTCATGTTGTTCCCTGCAAGTGAATGAGTTGTTTCCAAAACGTTTCCAGATTTCAGACATCATACTGAAAAAATATTTGGCCTTGCAGGTCCAATGTAAACCCCAAGTACTGTTCTGGAGGAACTATCTAATTTCTGATTCCCTGTTAGTCCAACACAGTTCAGTATTACCCTACAAAAACACAGATATGTCAAATTATTTTCCTCATGAAAACTGATCAGTCCAAACCAGAGTCCTCATATTCCATCTCACAAACTTATGCTCAAAAAAAGTGTTAGGAGGCAAGTAAAGCAAATCTTAAAATCATAGAATGGTTTGGATTGGATGTGACCTTTATAATCATCTAGTTTCACTCCCACTTCCACAGGGACACCTTCCACTGAATCAGATCTGAATCCACTTGTGTTATGGACAACCCTGGATCACAGGCATCAATGTCAGAGAAAATCCTTTGGATCTGGATGTTTGACTGGTCAATTCCTTCCCCAGGTAGGAATATGAGCTTTTGAATCATGCTTCTAGGGCACTGGTTTCTTTCATGTTGTACAGGGAGCATAGTTTATGGCTCTGGATTTTGGATGATACTTATGAGGACATGCTCTTTAAAACAGGTATTGTGCTGCCTAATGTAGATATATCAAAGTTTTTTGGTCAAGCCCCTGGGGAACCAAAGGGTTAGGAATCTTTGACTACAGTTGTCAATCAAAGTCAGTAGGGAGTATATTTAAGTCTGGAACAAATGCCTCTGTGGTGCTTCAGTGCTAAACACACAGGTTCTGCTTCTATCATTACTGAAGCAAAACATAGTACACTATCTACTAAAAACTTTTCCCCACAAACCTCAGAATCTGTAGGACTTCTTTCCCACTCATAGCTGCATCTGGTTAAATGTAAATTCATGTGTGAGAGACACACTTGTGAGAGATGCATTCTGTGGGATAATGACTCTTTTTCAGTTTATCATTATCTGTGTATATAGAGCAAATGCATTTAACTTCTATAGTATACCATTTTTAGGGTTTGACTTTTTGCCTCTTTCACCATATCCCTGCTATGAAAGGATGGGAAAAATATGTGCTTTCCAAAGAAGGGTGAGGTTGTGCCTTTGACCTATGATTTCCAGGGACAATAGTTTGAGAAATATTAATGCACCATTCCTGCAGTGTCCAAATAGCCCTTTAGTGGAGGAGAGTTGGTGTTTAAATCTAATTTCATATAAAAATAGGGGGTTTGAGTGCCTCTACAGGAGTCTGTCCCATGCCCACCTGAAGAAAATTTACCTCTTTTTTCTGCTAAAATCATCTGTGGAATCTCTCTATGTCATCACAGGTGTTTATTGTTTATGATCTAACCTCTTCCTTTGTGAAAGAAAATACACGAATGCAATATTTCTATTATGACGATAGTGTATACTTTTAAAAAGCATGATACTAAAATACGTAAGTGCAAAATATCATTACAACAGAAACATATATTTTAATGAGCCCTGGAGCAAATATGACAGTAACTACTCATGTAAATCACTCACATAATAAAGTAATTTATTTTTCATACTAAATTATCTCAGAATTAGAAAATAAAATATTATTTTAGCTACAGTCTGTCAGAGAAGGTAAATTTAAGCATTCTGCTTTATACAAGACTTTTGAACAGGAGAATCGGGCAATTTACGCTAGATAAGAAAAGGCTTTCTGAAAGCCAGCCACACTTGGAAGAAAGAAACGAAAATATAATTCCCAAGAGAGTTGAGAATTCAACTTTCTCTTTAGAAAAATAAAGAAGTTAAACCAGAAAGAAATGTTTTCTGTTTTTCTTTTTTTCCCCTCTTTCTTTTAGTTGAAAAAACACAACTGTAGGACCCATATTCTAAGGATTAAGTTATAAAAAGACCCTCAGATTGACCTCCAGTATTTTGGAAGAAAGCCCAGTGTGTAATGAGGGAGTAAGAGAAAGAGAAATATGGAAAAGACAATATTTTGTTTTCTATATGCCTATGGACCCTTATGGAGCTTCATCTGGGTATACTGGCTAAACAGCAGAGTGGAATTATATCAGTCTCTTCCCCCTCACCACAGGTTTAAATTATGCAACAAATGTTTGATTGGTGGCTTCTTGGTACTGAAAAAAGCCTGATCATTTCATCCACCCAGTAAAAGAGAACATTACTTAAAAAGAAGTGAGTTAGAAAATAAAACAACAGCACACAGAAACTTGGCAGTAAAATCACTGTGAGAGGTTGAAGAATCCTCTCTAATATAAGCAGGCAACCCTGAGAATCGGAAGCAAAGATTTCAGATAGCTTGGGAATTTGGCTGTCTCAGTGGCAGATACAGTAAACTGCTTCAGAAACGATTGTGTATTTCTGCTAATCACTTAGGCCATAAGATAACAGCTAAGTTGACATTTTATGTGCAAGAAGTGAAACTGCTTACTCCTGCTTCCTATTTTCTGTCATTTCTGCAGAACAGTGACTGTCAGCAGTGCACTCTGAGTGCAATAACGTTACAGCACATTGGCAAAAGGACAACCTTGAGACTTCTGTGCCCACAAATGCAAGACCTGTCTGATATTCTTTCATGTTTTAAAATGATAAATGTGACTATCATTGTTGTACATCATCTAGTAAGAATGCATAGAGTGCAAATCCCCCTGGTAGTCAACAGTTATTTGGGCTTTCCTTTTTTAGTAATGTGTCCAGTGCTTGCTCTTTAACTTGCTTTCTTATCATGCTTCAACATGTAGTCCATCATTTTGGTGTTTAGTGATAATTCCATGGTGTGGTGTTAGAATTGGCTTTTGTAATAGAACTCATTTGTAACACTTCTCCCCCCTCTTCATTCACAGAAGTACAAAGAGACTGTTGCACCCCAACTTTGTTGATAAAATTATTACTGAAACTGCAATATATTTTTCATCATGATATAATTCTTGTTAACAAAACACTTCCTTTTGGGGGAGATGGGTAGTAGTATAAATAAAGACGTAAACAACCGTTAATCCAGAGGTCAGATAAAAAATTTCTCTTCACTAGGTGATGTAAAAACTCATCCTTCCAGATATGACATAATATTGTTCTAGACCTTGGTCTTAGACATTCAGAATAGGACCTATTTCTTTCTGTGCCCCCTTTTCCTTTACTAAGAAATGCAGTAAGATTGAAATGATCTGTACTTGGCACTGGTGAGAATGCACCTTAAATACTGTATTCAGTTTTGAGTCCCTCACTACAAGAACGTTGGACCATGTCCAAAGAAGAGCAACAAAGCTGGTGAAAGGTTTAGAGAGAGAGAATTCTAAGGAGTGGTTGAGGTAACTGGGATTGTTTAGTTTGGAGAAGAGGGGGCTGAGGGGAGATCTTATTGCACTCTACAACTATCTGAAATGAGTTTGTCATGGGGAGGTGTTTGCCTCTTCTCCCGAGTAACAAGGGATAGGACAAGGGCAAATGATCTCAAATTGGGTCAGGGTTGATATAGACTGGATGTTAGGAAAATTACTTCTCTAAAATCATTGTCAAACGTTGTAACATGCTGCCCAAGGAAGTGGTTAAGTCACCAGCCCTGGAGGTATTTGAAAGAGTGTAAATGTGGTGCTTGGGGATATGGTTTAGTGGTGGCTTGGCAGTGTTAGGTTAAGGGTTGGACTCAACAATCTTAAAGGTATTTTTCAATCTAAATGATTCTGTCATTCTATAGTTCTAGTCTATGATTTATTCATGGCTTGAAGGTATTATAATATTACTCATAGTCTGTAATGTTTTCTTCTGAATTTATGCTTTCTCTAAAGTTACAATTAGATTTAATGCAGTGAATTTATCACAAGTATAACTTTGCTCTAGAAAAAGAAGCAAAATATTGAACATTGTCCAACCTGTATTGCACATTCCTTCCTGCACGTAAATATGTACTTACTTTTGCCACCTTGAATAATTTGATAGGCAAATGTGTGATTTTAATGCTGAAAGAAGACTTATGTTCTTCATCCACCCATTCTACCTGTCTCAGTGGTGAACATCCGTAGCCTCATACAAAGAAGTATGTCTAAAATAGGAACATGTTTCTGTAGAAAATCTGACAGTCAACTCTTTCCCCTAGTGAAGTTATGGAGATTTTGCCAAGGGGTGGCAGAAAGATTTTCTTAAAATCTTGCTGAATGGTTCCATCAATGATACAAAAAGTGTCAAATCACATAAAGAGTAAATATGGAAAGTATATTCAATTCAAGCAAAGAAAATACCTAAAGACATAAAAAAAAGCTATTATATATGGTGATAAAGAAAAGTAGAGGTGGATGTTTCCATAGGAACCAAGAGAGAAGAGGTTTGTCTGTGTTCTGAATCACTTGCATGACATTTAGAAAGGGGTCAGCAAGTTTCTTGGTACAACTCTTCCTTTTCCATCTGTTCAGAAAAACTTTTTAGCTGTTTAGAAAGCAAAAACAATTTTGAAGGTGGACAGGTCTTAAGACTAGGATTAACTGCAAAGTTAATGTTGCCTCATTTATATGAGGTGTTTTAGGATATCAAACATCTTCAAATGCAAATAAATGCCTGTGTGTACAAGTAGCTGATAAGTAGTAACTAGACTAAATGTGTCTTAGGATTGTTGAGTCTATGTGGTATGGAACTTTTCTGCTTTTGCAAAATGATGAGAAAGCAAGTAAATCTTGCCAAACCAGAACTGGCTAGGGAAAATATTACTATTTTTATATCTCTGGATGTACTGACTAAATTTTTTTTCCTATAAGGCTATACTCTGACACATGTCCAGGCAGAAAAATATAATTTGTCTAGAGAACAGAATCAAAGTGATTCCAAAGGCCAGATATTTCAGGAAAAGGCAGCAGTGAGATGCCACATCCTGAAAGAGATCTAGAGTTTAAAGCAGGCAAATAGCTGGGTAGGTGTTACCAATGGATTGCATTAGCAATAAAAAGAAATTTGATTAATCTGCACAGCAGCATTATTATTGTACCTCTCTGGTCAGATCATATCTGGACTATAGCCTTCAGTTCTATCACCTACAGCAAGGAACTAATAAATACAGGAGAATGAAGTGAAAAGAAAGGGTTACAATGCTAGAAGGAAGGAGTTAAAGATGAAGAAAAATTAAAAGAATTACCATTTCGCTTAGCCAAAGAGCAAAATGGAAATGGATGAGCTGATATATGACAAATATAATTATGAAACAGGGTGAGGAAATGCTGAGAATGATCCAAAGTTAGGATGACATTAAGGTTAAATAAATATAGGCTTCATATAAAAACAGTGTATTATTTTTAATGGAAGCATTTTCCCCATAGGAATGTCATCATTTTCACAGCAAGCTTGGGGAAAACACTGGAGAGCATACATCAGAGAGCAATCATGCACTAGTAGTTGCAGGAATGCATTTAGAGTCTTTCTCATTATCATTATTATTATCCTATGAATCATATTCAGTTAAAAATAAGAGGAAGAGAAATAGCAAGTTGCAGGAAAGGAGGAAAGGTATAGCTATGTGTTCTTCTCATCAAGTCTGTAAATTATCTGAAGAGTTAATTCCTTTGCAATAAGGAATAAAAGGAAAAATTTGGAATGCAAAGTGTGAGGTAAAGGTCAGTGATAAGTAGACCCAAGTGCTCAGAGTTCTGTAGTGAAACAGTAGGAGATTTATCAGGTAACATCTCTTCAAGGAAATGTATTTTCCAGAACTCTGGACTGATTTTCCCTACAACTTGAATAACTGTAAGCCCTAGAGACATTTCTGATAATATTGGTTTATTAAGGCCACATATCAAAGAAAATATTTTCTACAATTTAACATTAAAAGTTAGTAGCCAGAAATATGAGACAGCCAGATTTTCTGGTTTAGAGCCCTTCCAGACCAGCAGTGGCATAAACTGGCCGGTCAGAGCCAGTGGATAGCCTACATTAGTTGGGGGAGTTTGTTACCTTTGTCATTTCTAATTAAAACAGCAACTGCTAGCCTTACTAAAATCTGATTGATTCTTGACAAACTCAGATATAGTCTCAGGGCCCTTATTCCTTCATTATCATGGGGATTATTGTTGTTGTGAAGGAAAATAGTACGAACATGAAAATGGCACACTACAGTGTGTTGGAAAGTCAGCCATACAAAAACTCAAGAAATAGGGTAGAAAAGAAAATTTATGTTGTCCTTACTGGCTTTGTCAGATGGTTTAAATGAGAATGATAGAGTTATGTTTCCTTCACTGGCACTGTAGTTCTTTGGTTTTCTTTATGTCTGTTGTGGAATACAGAATATAAATGTCACAGAACATTACCAAAAGAATAAAGAAATTTTCTTGGGTGGGGACAGAGGATGTCATTAGGTTATTTGAGCCTCAGATTCGTTTTGCAGACACACTACTGAATTCAAGGAGATTTGGTAGGATGAGATAAACAAGTGTTGACAAAATGTAGAAAAGAAACAGACTTTCACAGAAGGTAGGTAAACTGCTTCTTGGAAAGGGAACGTTTTAGAGACTGATCCCATGCCAGGTTTAAGCTACAGATTACTACGTAGCTTGTCTGTGCTTCATTCCTTTCCTTGGATTAGTTACGGTTTGTCATCTTTCCCAAATGAAATGCAGGAGGGCAGAAAAAGGAGGGAGGGGAATGATATCTTTTTCAATATAAATGATATTTTTGATGATATCAGAAAGAGATGATCCATCACTAATTTATGTGAAAGCTGTCCATATACAAAACAAGGCAGTCTCAAAATACGTCTGAAGGAAAGCCATTGATTTTAATGCTGTACATTAAGAGGAAAATTCAGCTCTCAATTGTTTTTTAAAGTACAGTTCTCTCTTACTTATTTTGTCAAGACCTCCCAGGAAAGTTCTGTGCTTCTATGCTAACAAAATGTGCTTCACTGAAAGTCACAGAACGATGCAATTCTTTGGACTATTTTACTCCATGATTTAGTAAATAGATTTTAAAGTGCTAATTTACAGTATTAAAATTAATCACAACATTAAAGTATTTGTCTGAAATAGGGTCCTATGCATTCCCAAGATTATCTTTTCTTGAGAAGAAAACAAGATTAGACCTTGGCAGACAGAATTACCAGTTCTGATTTGGTCAGTTTGATATAATATTTCTTTCTCTTCTTGAATTTTCTTAGTTCAAAGTTAGATTCTCTTATTGGATTTGTCATCTTTCACAGTTATTTTCTGCATACTTACTGCCTATGGAATCTGCATACAGGTGCTAGAGCAGAATATTAGTTAACCCTCATAGAACCACAGAATTGTTTACGTTTGAAAAGACAAAGGTTGATCCAGTCTATGGCTGACTAGATCATCAAGTTCAGCCATAAAGCTAACACTGCCAAGTTCACCACTAAGCACCACATCTACATGTCTTTTAAATACCTCCAGGGATGGTGATTTCCGTGCAGATTAGGTCATGTTTAGATCAGTGCAACTGCAGAATAACTCAGTTCAGCTCAGTGGTACTAATCTAGTGGGTTTGTATTAATCTGAATGAAAGATGAACTGCCTTCTAAAGTGGGATAACAACAGGAGGGAAGTTCCTCCATCTATGTAAATTCTCTTCCTTTATCAAGACCAGTACGACAAGTAATGTATAGACTAAATGAAGGGTAACCTGTTAAGGAACAGAAAGAGACAGAAATAACTTTTAATACATCCTGTTCACAAGTTGCTCATTGTATAGACTTTTGCGTCCTCAGTTTAACTCAAATATTTAAAAAAAACTAAGGACAAGATGTATCAGTAAACTAACATGAAAAACTCTACCTAAATTGTGAACTATCTACGGCAAGTAAGCAAGAAAATTAATGGATTGAATGAAGAGAGAATTTCTTTATATGTTCAAAGTCCTTTGTGTACACAGATGTCCATTTGCATGTGCTGTTTGCTATAGGAAGTATGTTAAGTGAGTCCGTGAGAATATATATACAACTCAACCTCTTCAAAGCAAAAATCTCCATATGTAGCTATTGTATTTCCTTAAGGGTCTTAAATTCTTGTCAAAATAACAACAAATTTCAGTCCAAACACTGGTTCTCATGAATAGTACTCACTCTATGTTATGTTGTATTAAAATTGTTTTGACCTCCGTCTGGGAAATTATAACATCCTGAGCCCTATTTAAATGTACATTTTTCCACATGTGTTTGGCCCAAACACAATAAAATGGAGAGAGAAGAAAAAAATGTGCAAGGCTGAACCTTCTGTTTTTGATTAACAGAATCCAGTGACTTCACATTTACTGATGAAAACAATTCAAAAAGTCTGATTGTACTACGTATGTGCAACCATATACTCCATGCTGACATAGTGCTAGAGAAGAAAGGTGAAACAAATTGTCGTCAGGTAAATAAAACACTTAAGTACATATGTAAGTTCTCATTTAAAGCTTTCTTAAGAAAATGAGTGGAAATGTAACTAAGCAAATGTCTCATCATTCTCCTATCAGGATTAAAGACATTTCAAGATTGCATGTGGTCCATAACTGAAACTAAGGTGAAGGAAGGTGAAGTACTGCTCAGTGAATACTAGGATACCCAGTGACTACTCTGTGTTTGAATCCCAAAACCATCCACGCTCTTCAGCAAGCCATGAACCTGGCTTTTGTGTCATAAAGATCAAAAATAACTGGAATGAGAGGTATACACCAACTCTAGGGCAAAATAAATGTCACCAAGAAGAAGAATTGGGACTATCACATTCATAGCCAAAGAGCCTGCACATCTTTTTCCTTATTCATTGACCATAATGACAACTTCTTAAAACTGTATTTGAATCTAATTTGACAACAAGCTCATAAAATATAAATTTATCGAAGCTGCTTATTTCAATATCAATTTATTAGCAGCATTAACACAAATGCTTATTATTTTTAAATGCGAAATGATGCCTTCGTCACTAATTTTAGAACTAATTTTAATTTGAACTTGACATTTATACAAGCGTGGCAACTCCAATTTGCCACTATGTATTGCCATCATGTATTTTTATTTTCTCATGGGAACTGACAGAATATGATTCATAATGACAATATTAATATAAGCCTATGAATAACATTAAGGATTTATAATAATATTAGCACACAGAACATCATCTGCATTGAATCTGTCGACATTAATAACTTAGACTTTTTTGCTATATAGTAGACATTTTCATGTGTCTATAAATGTCTTCATTAATATACATTTATGATTACTATTAAACTTATGCGTAGTCTCTTCTATTATGCAAATAAGGGTTATAACATGCACTCAAAGACAGTGACTTTCCATAGATCACTTTTATCTTTAATAAGTCCTATAAAAAGCAAGTAAGTTAAAAACTTATCCCCATTAATTAAAATTGGTTTGTGTTCTTCAACTGAAAGTGTTCATAGTATAGGATGGCTATGGGGCTATTAATTAGCTAGCACTATTTACCTATATAAAATCTCTCATAAAAATCAATGCCTAAAAAACATTTTTCAGAACAGACACAAAATAATGAATAGAAAGAAATTTGCAGCTTGGAGTGAAGGTTTTATCTCTAAACATATCCATGTACAATTTGGAACAGTAAGACAGTTAAAAAGGTGGTTTAACATGATGTATAATTGTTGGAGAGCATATGGTACATTTCACTCTTGACTGAGAATTTTTCTATCCTTTTAGTGCTTTGTGCTAGAATCTTAACAAGATTTGTTAGTCCAGCTTGTTTTCTTTAAAGTGCAGTTGCTAAAAAAAAACAAGCAGGAAAACTGGTGTCAACGCCATCTGTGAAAAGCGCCAGAGCAATACATGTGTTGAACTGTGATGACATCTACACCAGTAACAATGAAGGACTCCAGGGAAATAGTCATATGCTGTTCATCTTCTATTTAACTGGACCATCAAAACCATTAGTATCATTATATGAAAATAAAGCCTTTTTTCCTCCAAATTCTTTAGCTGTATTTAAGAAGAAAAGCTCATCTGAGCAGATTAGTAAAAAAACTATCTGAAGCTGAGGATTTGAGTGACGTCTTTTAGCCCCAAAGAGTTTCTAAATTACCCTTCTGAGAGTACAACTAGATTAAATAGTCTATATTATCCAGGCTGAGATACAATACTACCTGGACATGAAGGCTTGGATTCAAAAAGCTATTTCAGAATGTCTATACAAAACTTATACTTTTGTATTGAAACTTCAGAGCTTTCCTTAATGGAGATGTAAGCTAGTTGTAGAAATCCATGTAGGTCACTAATACAGTCACACTTAACACAGAATTCCTGAGACTCAATGCTGTGCTCCTTTCTCTAGCCTGTATCATCACTCATTAGCAGATATATCTTGCCATGTATGATTAAAAATGTATTAATTAGAACTACTGTGTCAAATGTTAACTGTGTGATTTATGCTATTTGTATAGAAGTTCCTTCAGAGAAATGTTAGGCTGGATTCCTGTTTATACCAGAAAACAAGTTACCTTTTAAGGTGAGTTTTGCTAAGGGGAAAGAAGGACAGGCTGAGAGAGCACTGCTTTTTCTCAGAAATGACTTTGAGAACCCTTTGCATGTAAGCTTCTATTGCAATGGGCAGGGGAACTCCGTTCCGGGAACTGAAATGGCAGCTATCATTATATATAGGGTACAAGGAGGAACTGTGGAGGACTACTGAATCCAGAAGGGCCTTCCCAGTCATGCACTGCAGTGCTCCAGGCCACTGTGTAATGTGTGTCGCTTCTTTGGTGGCGCTTGTCACAGCCAAATTCATTGGGAAAGTGACACAGCCAGGTTCTGGCAAGAGTAAAGTTGGGAGTGGAATCATTTCCCACTCCTCTCAGTCTGTCTGATGCTTACAAAGTGGTTTATGTGTCCATAAATGGCTTTCATGTTAGAGTCAAATATGAATAACTGTGATTCAGTTGTAGGAAATGCTTTATGCAGTTCCTATTACAGATGGCTGCTGCCACACCTGTGAATACTATAGTGCAATGTACTGTTTCAGCAGTTATACAAAAAACTCAACTATTAGAAGTAAAATTAATCAACATGTTGAAAAATCATCCCAAGAAGCAGTTTTGGTTTTGGTCCCATAGGGCCCATATAGCATTTGATACAGTCTACCACACACCTTTATATGAAGTTGGGCTACATTTCATGCAATCTGTCATGGGTTGGGGTTGGAATGGACCTTCAGATATCATCTAGTCCACTTCCCCTGCATATCTAGCCTAAATCAATCCTCTTTTAGTTTAAAACTATTGCCTCTTGTCTTATTGCAAGTGGCCCTGCTAAAAAAGTTTGTTCCCATCATTTTTAGAGACCTCATACAGCACTGAAAGGCCACAATAAAGTCTCCCTAGAGTTTTCCCTTCTCCAGGCTGAAAAACCTGTATATTTGTTGTACCCATTTCATTAGAGACTCAGCTTGTCTTCAGAAGTCAAACTTCAGAATGCTACATGCTGAATCTGCCACTGAAGTGGAAGTCAGGGAAAGCAGCCAAGGAAAATGATTTTACATTCTAGGAAAAATATCTCAAGAAAATCTGCCTAGAAATTTATATACCTAAGCTTTTTGTTTTCAAATAGTCAAAAAGAAAAATCCAAGAACAACTTAAAAATTATACTTAAGAGTAACGTGTAAGAGTCATGATTTAAATCCACAAAAAAGACTGAAAATCTCAACAGAAACCCTTAATTATTGTGTGTTTCATCACTTAGATTAAGAATAGTGAAAAAAGTTGTTAGGTATGAAGTGGTATGTAGAATGTTAGATTAAACTCTTTGTAGGGTTTCATAGGTCTGCAAGAGTTATTTCTGCAATATGTATTGTGTGATTGAATTTCTGTGTTTTATTTTGATTTGAGATCCAAACTCTCTCATTATGTGTTAAAAATAGTGGATTTAGTTAACTAACTTGATGGAATTTACTTCATAAACCCATACTGATATATTTATTCATAAGAAATAGAGATCTGCTATATATTATATAATACCGTACAAATCTTTGATTGGGCGTTTCTAAACTCTATGGTGTTATTTTTCTTCAAAATGCCACATATTGTACCACTTGTAAATATATGTGTGGAGATTTTCAGAATATTTGGAAGTAACTTACTGATCAATGTTTTCTTAATGTTGCTTTTTAATGAACAACCTACATCTCAAAACTTTTCCATTGTCCTTATAGCCTACTCTAAAGCCTACTAGTAAACAGTTTAATTGATTTCAATGGACTGTAACACTAAGACTTTATAAGAGGGGCTTAAAGCCATGCACAAGCTGTAAATTATAGCTGAATGACTTACTTAGGAAGTCACTGCTATGAAAGGATCACATTATGAAACCAAGATCAACATTTATAGATGATAAAATCAGTTTAAAAGTATTTGGAAATATTTCCGCCTATCTTTGGTTACTGTTCAGTACGCTCTTGCCCAAGTTATTTTTTTATGATTTGGATCATTATTTTATAGACATTTGCAAAAATCATAGAATCATAGAATAATCAGGTTGGAAGAGGCCCACTGGATCACTGAGTCCAACCATTCCTATCAAACACTAAACCATGCCCCTCAGTACCTCATCCACCCGTGCCTTAAACAATTCCAGGGAAGGTTGATCAACCATCTCCCTGGGCAGACCATTCCAGTTCCTACTGACCGTTTCTGTGAAGAATTTTTTCCTTATGTTGAGCCTGAATCTCCCCTGGCAGAACTTGAGGCCATTTCCTCTTGTCCTGTCCCCTGCCACTTGGGAGAAGAGGCCAGCTCCCTCCTCTCCACAACCTCCCTTCAGATAGTTATAGAGAGCAATGAGGTCTCCTCTCAGCCTCCTCTTCTCCAGGCTAAACAACCCCAGCTCTCTCAGTCATTCCTCATAGGCCCTGTTCTCCAGCCCCTTCATCAGCTTTGTTGCTCTTCTCTGGACTCACTCCAGAGCCTCAACATCCTTCTTGTGGCGAGGGGCCCAGAAATGAATACAGGATTCAAGGAGTGGCCTCACCAGTGTCAATTACAGAGGGAGAATAACCTCCCTGGACCTGCTGGTCACACCATTTCTGATACAAGCCAAGATGCCACTGGCCTTCTTGGCCACCTGGGCACACTACTGGCTCATGCTCATTTGGCTGTTGACCAACACCCCCAGGTCCCTCTCCTCCAGGCAGCTTTCTAGACAGACTTCTCCTAGTCTGTAGCTCTGCACAGGGTTGGTGCGCCACAAGTGCAGGACACGGCATTTGCCCTTGTTAAACCTCATGCCACTGGACTCAACCCAGCAGTCCAGCCTGTTCAGATCCCTTTGTAGAGCCTCCCTACCCTCCAGCAGATCAACACTTCCACCCAGTTTAGTGTCATCTGCAAACTTGCTAAGGGTGCATTCAGTGCCTTCATCCATGTCATTGATGAAGACATCGAACAGTGTTGGTCCCAGCACTCAGCCCAGGGGAGCCCCACTTGTGATTGGTCTCCAGCTGGAGTAAACCCAATTTCCCACCACTCTCTGGGCCTGGCCATCCAACCAGTTTTCCACCCAGGAGAGTGTGCACTTGTCTAGCCCAGAGGTTGACAATTTCTGAAGCAAAATGCTATGAGAAACTGTATCAAAGTCTTTACTGAAGTCCAAGAAGTCTACACCCACAGTCTTTCCCTCATCCAAGAGTCTAGTCACTTTGTCATAGAAGGAGATCAGGTTAGTTTGGCAAGACCTGCTGTTCATGAACCCATGTTGACTGGGCCTGATCATCCGGTTCTCTTGCATGTGCTTCATGATAGCACTCAGGATCACCTGTTCCATGACTTTCCCTGGTACTGAGGTCAGACTGACAGGTCTGTAGTTCCCCGTATCTGCCTTGTGCCCCTTCTTGTAGACGGGCATGACATCATCCAGCCTCCAGTCCAGTGGTACCTCCCCAGTCATCCAGGACCATTGGAAGATGATGGAAAGGGGTTTGGCAAGCACATCAACCGGTTCCCTCAAAACTCTTGGGTGGACTCCATCCAGCCCCATAGGCTTGCAGATACCTAGCCGGGCAAGCAAGTCTCTAACCACCTCCTCTTGAATCGTGGGAACCTCGTTCTGCTCCTCCAACCCCTGGGGTTGTGCGCAGAGGGAACATCTTTACTTACTATTAAAGACTGAAGCAAAGTAGGCATTGAGTACTTCAGCCTTGTCTTCATTCCCTGTTACTGTTGTTCCCTCTCATCTAGTAGGGACTGGAGATTCTCCCTAGTCCTCCTTTTACTGCTCATATATTTGTAGAAAGATTTTTTTATTGCCTTTCACAGACTTGGCCAATCTGGGCCTTAGCCCTCCTGATTTTTTCCCTGCATGTTCTTGCTTCCTCCCTATAGTCCATCCAGGATGCCTGCCCCTTCCTCCAAAGCTCATAGACCTTCCTCTTCTTATTTATATCTCTCAGGACCTCCCTGTTCAAACACACTGGTTTCTTACTCTGCTGGCTACTTTTCCAGAACATGGGGATGGCTTTTTCCTGGGCTCTTAGGAGTTCCGTTTTGAAGAGTGCCCAGTCCTTGTGGGCTCCCTTGCCCTTAAGGAGAGCCTCCCACGGGACTTATCCAACCAGCCTTCTGAACAGTCCAAAGTCTGCTTTCTGAAAGTAGAGTGTGACTGTTCTACTGACCTCTTTCTTCATCTTCTCCTGCACTGAAAATTCTATCATCTCATGATTGCTTTGCCCCAGGCATCCTCCAACACTCATATCCTCCACAAGGCCTTCTCTGTTCATGAACAGTAGGTCCTGGAGGGCGCCGTCCCTTGTCAGTTTGCTCACCAGCTGTAAGAGGAAGTTGTCTTCCACACACTCCAGGAACCTCCGGGACTGCTTCCTTTCTGCTGTGTTATACACCCAGCCGATATCCGGGAAATCGAAGTCTCCCAGGAGGACTAGAGGTAGTGATCTTGAGACTACTCTCAGTTGTTTGTAGTAGAGCTCATCAGTTGCTTCGTCTTGACTGGGTGGTCTATAGCAGACTCCCATTACAATATCTGCCTGCCCGTGGGCTCCTCTGATTTTTACCCACAGGTACTCAGTCCCTTCCTAACCGTAATCCAGTTCAAGGGTATCAAAGCCCTCTCTAACACAGAGGGCTACCCTGCCTCCTCTTCTGCCCTTTCTGAAGAGTTTATACCTCACCATGGCTACACTCCAGTTATATGAATCATCCCACCACATCTCTGCAATGGCAGTGACATCATAGTCTCCTTGCCCTACCACAGTTTCCAACTTCTCCTTATTTCCCTTGCTGTGTGCATTTGTGTAAATGCACTTCAGCTGGGCTGGGGAACCTTCAGCCCTCGTAATAGGGTTTCTTCCCAATTGAGTGGTCCTTGGGTTAACTAAGGCCACAGTGCTTGTTTCCTGCTAACCAGCCCCAGGTGCACTTGCCCCCTCATGCTTAGTGGTGATATACTGGCCGTCCTCACCAGCACACCACCTCTTTGACACTGAAGTCAGATCTCCAGGCTCACTCCCATCTCACCTGGCCTCCATCCCCTCCCCCTTCACATCTAGTTTAAAGCTCGATTTATGAGCTTAACTAGATTTTTAGGGAGGGCGTTAGTACCCCTAGGAGACAGGTATGTCTTGTCCCTAGTAAGAAAGCCTGGGGGTGCATGGGCCTCCCCATTATCAAAGAACCCAAAGCCCCTCTTCTCACATCAGTCCCTGAGCCAGTCATTAATCAATTTCTTCTTTCTCACTGCTTGCTCCTCAATCATTAGTAATGGAATGGAACTAACTGTTACCTGTGCCCCAGAGCCCTTGATCATTGTCCCTAGAGCCCTGAAGTCCCTCTTAACAGCTTTAGGCTTTCTATGCTCTATGTCTTCCTTGTCCACTTTAAATACTAAGAGCGGGAGGTAATCTGTGTCCTTGACCAGGGACAGAAGTTTTCTAGTAACATCCCTTACTGATGCTCCTGGCAAGCAGCAGACCTCCCTTTGGAGTGGGCCCAGTCTGCAGATGGGACCCTCCATTCCTTTAAGAAGGGAATCCCCAAAGATGACCACCCTCCTTTTTTACAGAGGATATTTTTATGACTGTCAAAGGATGGGGGAGCTTTGGAAATGTTTTCAGGCTGTGGGTGCAGTCCTTTTCATCCTTAGGGATAGGGTGTACCTGCAACACCTCATATTTGTTCCCCAGAGGGTTCTGGGGGTTAGCTGTCTGAGATGGGGGAGTGGGTTTCCTTCCCCAGACAGGAACCTGCTGCCATTCCCCATCTCTCTCTCTCCCAGCCTCTCTCTCCACTGATCTATCTCCCTCTAACATTCCCTGATGGTCCTCAGCCTTTCCACTTCTTTCCTCACCTCTTCCACCAAATGAAGGAGTTCCCCAACCCGAGCACAGCTTCCATAAGTGGAGCCAGTGCCAAAAGCATGAACTGCTGTGGGAGGGGGGCACTGTCTGCAACCCAGGGCATGGGTAGCTGTATGTGCCCACTGGGGCTCCCTCTGTGTGGCAGCTTCCATCATGCTTAGTGCAGTCTTAATCTTTTGATGGGTAGCCACCATTGTCCTCAATCCCTTCTGGCCATGCTCCAGCCCCTCTCTGAACCCTCCCTGCTTACCCTAGCTGCTGCTCAAACTGTCCTGTTTAACATGCCCTGTTCAATGTGCCCCACATCTCTTTGCCCCACTCCTCTTTGCCTGTGCTTCACAAGGATCATTTAAATCCCCCCACAGTAGCTTCTGGGACCACCCCTTCCCATCAAGCACTGCAGGGGACCAGTGTGTGTATGCTGGCTGTCAGGATCCCCTCCCCCACCTGGGTTTTTCGGGGATTTCCCGGCTCAGGGAAGCTCCCACTGCCTCAAAAAGTCCACCTCACCACAGAACTCAGTGTCCTGCTGCTGGGTGCTGCTGAAGAAGCAGCGTTAATGGCTTCCAGGATCAAATTGATGGAGAGCAATCATTCTCTTCCTGGGAAACCTGGGTGATTCTGTTAATGTATCAGCTGCAAAATATTCATGTTAACCTTTACATTGTCCCCTACTGGCTTCAGCATCATCATTAACTGAACGGTGACTCACTTCCCTGAGGATAAATTGTTCCATTTAAGAGGCCGCATCAAGAGCATGACCTGCACAAGTGGGGAAGAGGGCTGTGCAGTTTTGCAGGTGCCTCTTAGGAAGTACTATTGGAGCAGATGATACAAATAAGGGCAACATAATAACAATGGTTGCAACTCCATTAGGCTATGATGCCCAGTTAAGTGTCCTTTCTCCTGTATATCTCATGGATTGCCCATGTGAATAAGTGACCAAAAAAGCATGAGAAAGCTGTAGACTGGCTGAGCTGTCTATGTATTTGATATAGGGAAGAGAGAGACTGTGAGTATGCATACAAATTAAACTATTGGCTGATCTTCTGCACAATTTTTCCTACTTTTACTCTTTCCTAAGAAATGTTTTTTTCATGGCATTTCTCCTTTGAGGAGGAATTTCATTATTTGATACAATTTAGAACTGTGCTGGTTATGCTGGGTTTCAGAGCAGCATTATAACTTTCAGTTTCAGCAGTTCATTAGCTCACATGGAAATCAATAAACATAAGACCTAGAAAGAAGTCATTTAAAAAATGAAACTAATGTTCACAAACAGATAAAATCATCAGCTAGGTCTTCACAAACTATTTGATTAGGACAGCAGAAAAAGAAACCACCTGTGATTGCTGAGTCTATATGATACCACAAACTCTGTAACTGATATAACTTAGGACCAGTTTCAATAAAAGTGTAACCCTTATCAGGGCATCTGTAAACTTCTGGACACAGAATCTTGACATTCATGTTGCTTTAAATTACAGACCTAAACTAAAAATGCAACATGTTAATAAATACCACTCAACTGTAGAACAAAAATTGCAGAAAAATAATGTTAGGGCTCAAAGAAAATGAGGACATTTCGTGGAACAAACGCCCAGGGTGATGTTGCAGCATAAATTTTGTCAATCTGAATTGCGAGCCACAGGAGACAGAATTTGTCTTAACATCTCTAATTATTTTCAAGATTTCCACTCCGGAGGTCATTCAACTTCTTAAAAAACCTTCTTCTTTTGTCCTTCTATTTACCCTTTTCCGAATTTTTACGCTCTAATCCATTGTATTGTATTGTATTGTATGGGAGAGGAGAGGAGAGGAGAGGAGAGGAAGAAAGGAATGTGTGCATCCATGCTTTCTCACATCCTGTTTTTTCACCAGATCTACAAGACAGGAAGATCTTGTAATGCCTCAGTATTGCAAGGCATTTTATTGCTAGATCTCTCATCTTTAACTGACCACATTCTTGCTTTCATTGCATAAGTGACTGGCCTGGGAGCACCTCATTCGAATGGAAGAAGAAAGTATTCTTTCTCAGATAGAATGAGGGCAAATCTAGTCATTCTCAGCAGCTCAATACACAAGTCCCAGTTAAGTCAAAGCAAAGTCTAAGTGAGATCTGTAGGGGCAGAATTTCTGAAGAAATCTGTATTACTGTCTTAAAAGGTTTATGTTCTTTCTGATTAAGGCCTCCAAAATATTTTTTCTGCAAGCAGGTTTGCTGAGTACCTTGAACCCATATGGCTACAAAGTCACACAAGAATTACTTTACCCCACTTTCTGTTGATCTTAGTCCTGACTTTAAATATTCAAAATTTTAGCAATCATAAAATATCTAAAGTTTCTACAGTCAACTGAGGCTGACTTTAAAACCTATAAGCTTTTTGATCTCCTGGAGATCTGAGAGCATTTTGTGGTTTATACTTGCACAGAGGTGTTTCAAAAGAGATATGATCATCACATGTTCATAAAAAAGCAAGTTATTTTAATTTTTTTTAAATATAAAGCATTTATTTTGTGATTTTTTTCCCAGAAAACCCCAAAGGTTTATGAGACAAAAGATCTAAAAAGCATTAGCTGTGAAGGAATATAAATACACATGCAAATTTTATATTCATATTATTTCTTTCTTGTATAAAGTGGAAGTATTCTATTAAACTGAAAAAATCTTTAACTCAATGTCTTAGCTGAATCATATTTTCTGTCATCTTTAGTGGAAGATGATACATACAAAGCTTAAGGGCCATGAACTGACTGGTAGCAGAAAGGTTGTAGATTAAGAGAAAATATTGAAAGCTCCTCAGATCTCTGTTTTCCATGTGATTCATGATTTCAGAACAATCTGTGTACGTTTTAAGTAATTAGAGATCGTAATGAAGAGGAAAAAAAGAACCAAAACAATTTTAGAAGTCAAAAGTGTTTTTTTCTGAGATGTTTCTAGTTTCCATGAATATTCTAAATTACTTGAACTCATCAGCAAAGGCTAACATACCCACATTTGGAAAACATTGAACTTTTCTGAACCACCGATCATATCATTTTCACTTATATAATTGTTTTCATTGATCATTTCTTTTCTCAAAAGAATAAGCAGGTCAGTCAGTTATATCTGGAATATCTGATATGGCAAGAAGTTATATTCTTAAACGTTCTTCACACACTGATTTTCTTCCTTAGAAGTGAAGGAATGCAACATTTTAAAATAATTAGATGAATTCGCAAGACTGTAAAGAGTTGGTAATAGTTACTTGTTGTTTTGCCAAAAGAATGTTGAGAATGTTAGTTACACTTGAACTAATACTGTAATTTATTTTAGAAGCTGTGTTATTTAATCTGGTATTTGGTTTCCTTTTCATCATCTCTGTACATATATCCACTGAGAGCAGAATTTGCAATGTGCTGCTTATTTGTTTGGTATTTCTTACAGGTATACTATGTGGCTTCCTTTGAGATATGCGGCAGAAATCTTTCTTTGAGCATGTAAGGCCCAAATATGAAAACCCCAAAACTCTAAAATCCCCTTCCTAACTTCCCTGACAACTATATTCTAAGAAGCTCTCCAGCTCCCTTATCTCATTACTACACCTGATGACTCTGCCCAGCAGCTTTCCCATCTGTCTCCAGAGCTCTAGCAATGTCCAAAATAACTACTATAAGCAATGTGTTTGGCTATTGTTTCAGGTGAAATAAGGACAGAATGTAATGTTCTTCGAGTATTGCATTTTTCTTTACTACAAGCTATTGTCTGCTTGAACAGGTATCTGATGAAACTGGAGTCTTACGCTTTCCTGAATTACTAAGCACTTTTTACTTACAAAACCAACATGTAATGGTTAGTGTGTATGCATTTATAAAACACATAAAAGGTTAAAAAACTTAGAAAATTTCAATATCAAGACTGTCTGAAGAAATATGCACTTTTCTCTGCATTAAATGTCCACCTTGTACACATTATGCTTGGTTTTCAATAGGTCTTGCTACTACCATACAGGTTTTGGTAGGATGTTAGTCTCATTCATTGCAGAGAATGGGTAGTTGAACAGACACATATTTAATATGGGGTTTATTTTCAGTATGCACTGCATGTCCTGTTAACCACACCATGTGTAGTTCTATTTCACTTCTTTGCCAGATGAAACTTACAAAGGCCCTGGTGTTATCAACTCAACAAATTTCTTTTCTGTGAAAACCAGTGTATAAAGAAAGAGAGGGAAAAGATTGGAGTGGTAGAGTTGGTAGGTATGGATCACATTTCATCATAGCACTGGTATGTGAAGGTGACGTGTACATCTAGGTGATTCCAGGTGCAGAATTAATCTGTAGCAGCAGAGACAGGGTGCTTTAAAAGAATTCTATGAGTCTTCCATTTCTCTTTCTAAGGTAGCCAAATGTTAAAAAAAAAGTTTGCCATATATATATAATGAATTTATCTTCAAAATGCCTATTGGGTAATGTAATAATATATTCTCTTTTTGCATATAAGTGTACCAAGAAGTACTTAAACTTTCAAATATTGGAACACAAAAATATTGATTTTTCAAAGCTTTTGACATATTTAAAACATTTGCTATGTAAATGTTTCCCATTACTTCAATTACAGTTGTAATTATTCAAAATCTCTGTAAAACAGAATCCAAATTCATAGGCTGGTTATCCAGAAAATAAGAAATTAGGAGACCCATTTATAAACAGAATTGTAAAAGTCATTTTACTTACCTGACACGGGAATTTATTGACAAAATCAGAGATGGTGTTCAGTTCTTCAGGCAGAATTTGATTTCCTTAAGTATGCATTAATTAATTAATTAATTAATTAATTCATACCAAGTCTGGGGTTTTTTTTTGGTACAAACATCACGTTTTGGTAAAATGGATTCCACAGTTTTGAGTACCACCTTGCTTCATCTGAAGAATACTGTTCTCTACACTCCATAAGATTTCCAGACTTCAGATTATTTTACGCCTTTTCCTGCCAAGTTAAAAAACATCTTACTATCAGAAACATTTTAATTATATTTACATCAATGGTAGTTAGAACATTTAAAGAAGGACGAAACTTATCAAATTCAAGTAAGGTGGAGCAATTTGATTCCACTTTATCCAGAAACACGGAATGTATTGATCTACCTCCATCTATAATGACCCGTATATTTATGAGTCTCTGGGAACCTAATCCAAATACTGGAGGTCACATTCACAAAGAAGCTGTAAAGTATGTACATGCATCATATAGAGTATGACTAGAAGACCAAAACTAAAGCAGACTGCATTGATTCTTCAAATGGAAGGTTATGTTTCCATTTTTTTTTTCAAAATTAGTGTTAATAGTTGCTATTTATAGTCAGGGCTACACATTACCAGGATGACATTACTTTCAGTACCTAGGTTAGGTTTTTGTACCATGCTGAACCAAAATGTGTGGATGTAGAAGTGTAACCACCATTAGCTTGATGAGTTTATGTCTGGTCCTTGAACAGTGTAGATGAACAACATAATACTTAATTACTCTGTTGTGTTTCATGGATTTTGTGTCTCCGTTCATCCCTTAAAAGTGTAGATGCAACCTAAATTCTGCTAATAACTTTTCTTCAGTGCCTCTTTTGGTTATGCTCCTCATGTCCAAATACAGTCAAGCAGCTGAATTCAAACTCCCCAGCTATCTTCTGAAATGAAGAAGATAAAGCTTTATATCATTACCCACAACATCTGATGCAGCATGAAAGAAGACAACCAGCAAGGGGAGGGAAAACAAACTGAAAAGAGTGAACACCCACCTCCATGAAGAATCCTCTAGTTGACAGTGAAGCTTCACTCTGAGGCACAGTTATAGCCAGAAGTGCAACAGATGTTGGGAGATGTTAGAGGTGCCAGATTTTTGTTCAGTTTCCTACTTAAATATAATGTGTTGTACTCTCTATCATTATAGCTGAGTGGAAGGTTACCTGACTGATTTTACCTGAATATTCTGAGGCAGGCTGAGACATCTTGGGAAGACAGAGTAGTATACTACATTTTCTCCTGAGAGCAAAGAAGGATCTTTCTCTAAGCAAATAAGTTGCCCCACAGTAGCAGTGAAACAGTTGGCACTGAGGAGTCAGCATCCAGACTGTCAGCATTGCAAGAAATTTCTTTGGATGGACTCTAATCTAGTTCTATATGTTGAATATCCTTTGATATTTAGAACCCATCAGATGCATTCATGGAGAAGGGAGGTTGTGGAGAGGAGGAAGCTGGCCTCTTCTCCCAGGTGACAGGGGACAGGACAAGAGGGAATGGCCTCAAGCTCTGCCAGGGGAGGTTAAGACTCGATATAAGGAAAACATTCTTCACAGAAAAGGTCGTTAGGCAGTGGAACGGGCTGCCCAGGGAGGTGGTTGACTCACCTTCCCTGGAGGTGTTTAAGGTGTGGGTGAATGAGGTACTGAGGGGTATGGTTTAGAGATTGGTAGGAATGGTTGGACTTGATGATCTAGCGGGTCTCTTCCAAACTGGTTATTCTATGATTCTATGAAAAGAGAGTTAGTTTTTATGCTTCAAGACAGTAACTTTATGCACTCCTGCTCTGAATTAAAAAAACAATGGAGATACGCTCTTCAAATCCTGGAAGGGACAATGGGCTATGAAAGAGAAACAGAGGAAGATACTTGCTATTATCATAGGTCTTGCACTTGGGGCACAACAATCCTGTGCGGTGCTACTAAGAGTGGCTAGAAAGCTGCCTGGAGGAGAGAAGGACTTGGGAGTGTTGGTTGACAGACGACTGAAAATGAGCAAGCAGTGTGTCCAAGTGGCCAAGAAGACCAATAGCATCTTGGTTTGTATCAGAAACAGCATAGCCAGCAGGTCCAAGGAGGTTCTCCTCCCTCTGTACTTGGCACTGGTGAGACTGCTCCTTGACTCCTGTGTTCAGTTCTGGGCCCCTCACCACAAGAAAGATGTTGAGGCTCTGGAGCAAGTTCAGAGAAGAGCAATGAAGCTGGTGAAGGGGCTGGAGAACAAGTCTTTATGAGGAGAGGCTGAGGGAGCTGGGGTTGTTCAGCCCAAAGAAGGGGAGGCTGAAAGGGAATGTTATTGCTCTCTACAACTACCTGAGGGGAGGTTGTAGAGAGGAGGGAGCTGGCCTCTTCTCCCAAGTGACAGGTGATAAGACAAGGAATAATGGCCTCAAGCTGCACCAGGGGAGGTTTAGACTGGATATCAGGAAAAAGTTTTTCACAGAAGGTATCATTGGGTACTGGAACCATCTGCCCAGGAAGGTGGTTGAGTCACCATCCCTGGAGATATTTAAAAGACTGGTAGAGGAGGTGCTCAGGGGCATGGTTTAGTGTTTGTTAAGAATGGTTGGACTTGATGATCCAAGAGGTCTTTTCCAACCTGGTGATTCTATTCTGTGATACCTCCTTAAAGAAATTCCAGCCATAGGAAACCAATGTGCAGCAGGGAGCAGAAGCAGAGCTTGTTCTCTAAGGATATGGAGTCAGAGCTAGCCTGATGCACGAAGCTACTAAGAATTGCTGTAATAGAAACAGAGACTGATTGAAGAGGTATCCACTATGCTGGAATCCAATAGATAGCTGGTAGATCTGTGTTCATGGTTTTTAATTAAGCATTTTTTTCTATCAGATATAAATTTTAACTGTAAGCAGGTCTAGCTTTTTCTAGTTTGTTACTTATGTGTTAAAATAAAAATGTATTGGGTACATGGGAAGTCAGATGAGCATTTTTGTGTTTTCAGCAAATGCTAAAGGACCTATGGATTAGGTTTTCTGGATCTTTCATGTTAAGAGAGTAGCATGCAGCATGGTCAGTTTGATGTCACTTTTTTAAACTTACTCTAATCCTTGTTACTCTGACTTCAGTAAAAAAGTAGTAGGAGCAAGACAGATTTTGTGGACTATTTCTCTGTGTCAGCTTTCATGCATGATTTTAGCCGTAGGTTTTCTGTTAGAAAAAGAGGTGTTCAGTTTGGCCCTCTGTTTTTATCCCATTCCCACTGACAGCAAATATCATCCTGCTTGAAGAAGACTGAAAAGTGAAATCAGGTTTATTTCTACTGTTTACACAAACATTTTAATCTCCTCTGTTTTTTTTTTTTTTTTTAACAGTGATTTAATTCAGTTTTCATTTCAGAGATTTCTTCCTGCAAACTGCCTCATTAGGCTTTAGAAACACTTTTTTCTTACAGGAGAAATATTTCACACACCCTCTCCCTTTGTCTGAAAGTGTAGTCATGTGGGAACTTATTGCTAGTCACTGGAAGGATATTTTCACTCAGAATTAATATAGTTTTATTTAATTTATGACATCATGTAACATGATGAATTATAAATTAAAAATATCATTATTTGGTATGTGAATGCTTGTCATCCATTTTGATAGCAAATTAATCCTGAAGCTTTTGAAAATAGCTTCCAGCATCACACAGTACCATCATTAGTAACAGAAGCTCAGAAAGGTCTGAAATGTTTGCAAATGGGCAAGCCTACACTGTACACTGCTGGGCTTTGCCTGACTTTTGTGATTTATGAGATTTTAATTTATAATGTCTTTTTGTGATTTCCTAAATTTTCATATATAATATATTTCATTCTAAGCTAAATAGAATGTGTTATTTGACACTGAGACAACAGCTTTTCTGTAGATAGCAAGATGGCACAACAGCTTTACCAAGGAAGAGGCATGGATCCATGTACCAGTGCTCCATCAAGACACTGATTTACAATGAGCAATTTGCATATTTGTCCTACAATGCAATTTTTACAATTTTTGAAATTATTTCTTTCAATTTTTTATTGCACATTCCTTTACAGCCAAATTCAGTCAGACATGAAAAAATATCCTGTATGCACCTAGGTATATGACTACAAAGAGTCTTCACGTTTGGGAGAAAACATGAGGACTTTTTGCTGTTAATTTCCCATTCTGATTTCAGTAGAAATGATGAAGCAACGAGCTAGAAAGAATAAATTAAGCTAATTAAACTCCTTCATATCCTAGACTGTCTGTATTTGTTTGGTGGAAGTTTCAACGATTTGTGCTGTTTCTTGTTTAACCTGAACTGATTTGAACATTCCAGTGAATCCAAGAATAGATTTTCTGTCTTTGGATGATTCTTAACTGCCTGTAATCTGAGGAAATGAAAAAGGAATGAAATTACTTTTACATGTGCTGTGGGACAGTACTTGGATGAAATTCTTTCTTTAGTACTCAGTTTTTAAACAGAAGTTCCTGAGAATATCTTCCAGTTTGTTTAGCATTAGACATAGCCTGATTCAACAACATCTCTAGGTTGAGTTTCTAGCTGTGCTGCTTGACTCAAATATCTCACACTGTGTCTTATTTTATTTTTTACTGATTATAGCTTTTATGTTTTGTATTTAACCCAGACTTCTCAGTTATGTGGAAAGTAAATGAAAGCAGGGAGCAAAGATCCAGCACTATATAGCCATCATAAATTGCAGTAATATGAACCAGATAAATATGGTTCAGAAAAACACAGTAAAACTTCATTGATGAGTTTTCATAGAATCATAGAATCGTAGAATAGTTAGGCTTGGAAAAGACCTTAAAGATCACCTAGTTCCAACCCTTTCCCACGGGCAGGGATATCTTACTACATCAGGTTACCCAAGACCACATCCAACCTCACCTTGAACACCTCTAGGGATGGGACATCCACAACTTCCTTGGGCAATGTCTGATGGTGTCTCGCCACTGCCATGGTGAAGAAATTCTTCCTTATATCAAGCCTAAATCTGCCTCCGTCCTGTTTATACCCATTCCCCCTCATCCTATCGCCACAAGCATTTTTGAATAGTCCCCCTCCAGCTTTCTTGTAGGCCCCTTTTGAGTACTGCAAAGTTGCTATAAAATCTCCTCTGAACCTTCTGTTCTCCAGGCTGAACTCCAGGTCCAGTTCTCTCAGCCTGTCCTCATATGGCAGGTGCTCCAGCCCTCAGATCATCTTTGTAGCTCTCCTCTGGACCGATTCCAACAGTTCCATATCCATCTTATGCTGAGGATTCCAGAACTGGACACAATACTCTAGTTGAGGTCTCACAAGAGAGGCATAGAGGGGCAGAATCACCTCCCTCAACCTGCTTGCCACGCTTCTTTTGATGCAACTGAGGATACAGTTGGCCTTCTGGGCTGCAAGTGCACATTGCCAGCTCATGTCAAGCTTCTCATTGACCAAGCACACCCAAGTGCTTCTCTGTGGGGCAGCTCTCAGCCATGTCATCCCACATAGGGTACTGAAAACAGAGATTGCCCCAAACCAGGTGAAGGACCTTGCACTTGACCTTGTTGAACCTCATGAGATTCTCAGAGGCCCCCTTCTCCAGCCTGTCCAGCTCCCTCTGGATGACAACCCATACTTCTGGTGTGGTAACTACATCACTCAACTTTGTGTCTTCTACAGACTTGCTGAGGGTGCACACAATCTCACTGTCAATGATGAAGATATTAAACAGCACCAGTCCCAGTACAGACCCCTGAGAGACATCACTTGTCATGGATATCCATCTGGACTTTGAGTCATTGACCACTATTCTGTGAATATGACCCTCCAACCAGTTTCTTATCCACCATACTGTGGCCCCATCAAACCCATATCTCTCCAATTTAGAGATAAGGATGTTGTAGGGGACTCTGTTAAAGGCTTTACAGAAGTCTAGATTGATCACATCCTTCAGTTTACCCCTGTCCACTGCTGTGGTTACGCCATCATAGAAAACCACTAAGTTGCTTGTATCAGATTTGCCCCTGGTGAAACCATGCTGGCTGCCATTAATCACCTTCATGTCTTCCATGTGCTTTAGCATAGCTTCTAGGAGGATCTGTTCCATGGTTTTAGATAAGTATATTAAAGTTTTCCTTTAATATACTTTGCAGAAGTTTAATATCAGCCAATGTTGATTGTTGTTAATTTCAGACAGGAGAGGTGAAATGTGATTAGAACTATAGCTAATTTGGGTTGTTTGTGTATGACTACAACATAGTGTCTGCCTACCTTATTTACAACTAGAATAGCTCTTTCTGGTGGGTGAACTATATATATTAGAGATAAAAAGAGGCAGCTGCAAAGAAAGAAAAAGCAATAGTAAAAGGAAAAGCTTATTCAGAGGTTTCTGACAGAGGAAAAAAATAGTAATGGAGGAAAGGGCAAGCTGGAGGAGATTATGAGGGTAACTTATCAGTGTTGGAGAATGAATATCTGAAGTAAAATGCATCCACTGTAAAGACAATTTGCTTGTTGCTTATTCTGGTGCAAATCACGTAAATTGCACAAGTCTTTAAGAAGGCAATCTGTTTTGTCCACTGAAATTTAAGATCATGCTGATTTAGAGCTGAATGAAGAGAATGGAATGAGAGAATTTAAATAAGAAGTTAAGCCCTGTTAAGTTTACTGGGATGATACATATGTAAATGAACACTTAGAAGATCTTTGGTGATGATCAGAGCTTGAAACTGCGGAAGACTTTAGTATCTCTGTCCGAAACATGCATTCAACAAAGTATTTGAACATATCCAGTTTCAGAGTCAAAGGCAGACCAGCGGAAGACATGGGGTCAGTTTCCATACTTAAATAAATTCATGTTTAAGTAGCTCGCACTGAAACTGTATATAGCATTCAAAGTGCCATTTTTAAATTCTGGGCTCTAAGGAACAGTGAATCAAGTGTGCTAAAAGTTCAGATAAAATAAAGATGATTGAAGGAAAGATTGTTCTTTTGACAGACAACAGAGACATAAAAATTTAGCCCTTTAGTATGGAAGAAAGAATGATCAATATAGCAGTTGCTCCAATGACATTACAATGAAACTTTGAAAATGTTTCTTAGATATGTATTGCTGTTGTTTTAACTGGGTTATCAGAATAGGCCATTCATTTATTCTGTTTAATGATTTTTCTAAACAAATTTTTGTAAATTGATCCTGCCTGCTTAAGAAATAGTTTACACTGTTTAGATAGATAGCAGGAAGAATGCTTTATTAAAGACTCTCAGTAAACCAAAGGAAGCAAGGTAGAGCTACTAATATTTTTTTTAATGAAACATGGCAGTCATTTTTAACTCTTTTAAGTTTTCACTTTTCTAAACCCACAGAAAGAACAGAGTTTTTATTGTTAAATTTATGAGGGAGAAAAAAAGAATCATTCCCAAAGCAGAGACTGCTAAATTTATCTTTTTATTTTCTTTTTTCACCGTCATTTTTTTAATAGAATTTTTCAGGTTCAAACAAAGAGTCAGCTCTGGTCCTGTTCATGTAAAAGATGTAGGTATAAGTTCTTATCAAGAAACAGATAATAGCATAAGTTTGCATTCCAAATACACAACCTGAAAGTAAAAAAAAAAAAAAAAAAAATTCTAATACTGATACATTGTAAAGAAAGACAAAATAGGATTTTGATGGCAGCCTTAATTCTTTCTCTGTTCCAGCAGTCAATTATTCTCCGTGCATGGTATCTGCTATAAACAGAACATGCTTTTTCGTATATAGCAACAGGGTACTCATGATTTCACCTTTGATGATCCACAGGAACACTGAAAAAAAACCATAGGCCTGCTTTGAAGAAGGCGGAAAGCAATTTAAAGTGGAAAATAATTTATGTGCT
Source organism: Coccyzus lansbergi (assembly GCA_033558105.1). Taxonomy (NCBI): domain Eukaryota; kingdom Metazoa; phylum Chordata; class Aves; order Cuculiformes; family Coccyzidae; genus Coccyzus; species Coccyzus lansbergi. The sequence continues at coordinate 2,135,255 of JAUMJK010000227.1, forward strand.
TGGTTATGGATTCACTTTGTTCTTCGATACATATGCCAAAATCCATCAGAAAAAGTGGAAAACAACACAATGTAGAAAATTTAACACACAAACTTGACTCCTTTTGTATTTACTGTTCTTCCTGTTTTAATAACATTCAGGGCTAAATTGGGTCCATAAGAATCTGAATAGTTTGCTAGGAACTATGCCACAAAAGTCACTGTCTTGCTTTTTTCCAATGTTAGTAACTGTGGTGGATAGAAGACCTGACCCTTGTCCACAAAACTTAATTTTCCTGTATACTACTTTCCCCAATTACTAGTTGCAGGAAAGGAATCATCTTCTGAACCAGATCCAGACTTGAGCTTTCAGTTCGCTAGAGACACTGACTAATAAGATAACTGTTCAATGTGATTTCAGCTGTTTTAAATCCTTCCCTGGAGGTGTTTAAGGCACAGGTGGATGAGGTCTTGAGGGACTTGGTTTAGTGTTTGATGGGAATGGTTGGACTAGAAGATCCGATGGGTCCCTTCCAACCTGGTTGTTCTATGATTCGATGATTCTATGCTTATTCAAAAGCACTGCTCCATTAATGCCTATGCTTCCCCTAATTCAAGGTCTGTTGTTGGAGTCAAGGCACTGCCATCAGTAAGGCAATGATAAAGCCCAAGTACAGACCTCAGGTTTTGTATTATTTTCATACATCTAATATTTTTTCCTCTATCTTTACTGCAAAGGTGAGCCCCAAAGCCTTTTATTTTGCCTCCTGAACCATCACCCAGATAGGTGGGCATGGGTTTTATTCTCAAATATTTATCACTGAAAAAGAAGGAAGAATATGTTCTGCTTTTTAAGTAAGATGTGGAGTTGCAGTATTGGCAGTGAGAAGAATCTTGTTTTGACTTGTAAAACAAGAACATTGGATAAAGAAGTCACTGAAGGAGAATAAACGTGAAACACTAAGATATCATTTTTATAACATCACTTTTCTGGTTATAACAATCACTTTAAAAAAAGTAGCCTGAGCAATAATTTCATTATTATTATGTTGTGCACTTGGGGCACAACAACCCTATGCAGAGCTACAGACTGGGAGAAGCCTGGCTGGAAAACTGCCAGGAGGAGAGGGACCTGGGCGAGTTGGTCGACAGCCGACTGAACATGAGCCAGCAGTGTGCCCAGGTGGCCAAGAAGGCCAATGGCATCCTGGCTTGTATCAGAAATGGTGTGACCAGCAGGTCCAGGGAGGTGATTCTCCCTCTGTATTCAGCACTGGTGAGGCCGCTCCTTGAATATTGTGTCCAGTTCTGGGCCCCTCAGCACAAGAAGGATGTTGAGGCTCTGGAGCAAGTCCAGAGAAGAGGGACGAGGCTGGTGAAGGGACTGGAGAACAGACCCTATGAGGAGTGCCTGAGAGAGCTGGGGTTGTTTAGCCTGGAGAAGAGGAGACTGAGAGGAGACCTCATTACTCTCTACAAGTACCTGAAAGGTGGTTGTGGAGAGGAGGGAGGTGGCCTCTTCTCCCAAGTGACAGGGGACAGGACAAGAGGGAATGGCCTCAAGCTCCACCAGGGTAGATTTAGGCTGGAGATTAGGAGGAGGTTTTTCACACAGAGGGTCATTGGGCATTGGAATAGTCTGCCCAGGGAGGTGGTTGAGTCACCTTCCCTGGAGGTGTTTAAGACACGGGTGGATGAGGTATTGAGGGACTTGGTTTAGTGTTAGATAGGAATGGTTGGACTAGAAGATCCGATGGGTCCCTTCCAACCTGGTTGTTCTGTGATTCTGTGATTCTGTGATTTATTGTTTACATCTGCTCAGAGTAAAGCTGAGACTTGGGAATGCAGTAAATAGTGCCAAAAATATTTCCGAACAAACTGAAAAAACCCCCTGTATTTGTATTCAGCTGCAAAGGATAGATAGAAGTAATAACATAGAGCTTCTATTCCTCATGTGTGCATGTGGTCTTTATTTTTTTCATTAACTCATATCACTTTATATTTTCACATATAATTGGCTTCATACATTAAATGTGCTACAGATGAAAAATGTAAAAAGAAAGCATTAAACCACCTTGAATTATTGCAAAAATAGATTTGGAAAGTTGACTTTGATATCTGTTGCTGACTAGGGACCTGAGGGGATGCAGTAATAAAACACAGTGCTGGGACAGAGTAAAAATCAGTTCAACTTTGCCTCTGGCTTCTTCCTGGTATGGAAGTTTCAGTGGTTAAATTACAACAGTGCTCTAAGGTCCCTTCCATAGGGATATGCAAAACCAGACTCCAGAGTACTTTGGAATAGTTGCAAGTTTTCATTAAGAAGTAAATATCTTAGGAGAAACAAAAACTTATAATAGTGTCCTAAAAAAACATTCTTCCTGTTACTTGCTTCCATTATTCTTTCTTGTTTCTTCACTCCCCAAATCTCTACAATATAGCAGATCAACTTATCTATCTAATGTTACAAAACTGATAATAGTTATAGTACTTACAAACTGAAGTCTAAACCATGCATTCTTTATGAAACAATGTATTTTATGATATTGACCATTCTTTGAATGGTGAGAGTTAGCCCAAGTGACACCTATGACCCCCTTCCAGCTCAAATTATCCTACAAAGCTATAAAAGATGTGTATTTAATTGGTTATTAAAGGACTAAAAAGCATATGTTGACCTTGGTCTATATTGAGGTAGAGAGTGTAGAAGCCCTGAAAGTGATGGCCATAGACTGATGTTACAACCTTGTTTCCCTGGTCAGGAGTCTGAAGCCTGGAAAACTTCACTGTCTTCCAGGGCCTGAACTTGAGAGCTTGGAAGTTCTGCAGCATGGGCTGCCATGTATTGTCTCATCATGTCACTAATCCTTGGATTAAAATTGGGCATTTGGAGAATTTTTGGAAGCAGGAAAATAACATCTGAAATGTAGAAAGCCTATAACATTAGTGTGAACACCCTGAGAGACCACAGGAACAGACTTGCTTCAGCTAAATTAAAGAGACATTCTTGAACATCCTTCTTTCAGCCATCATCCTGAGGGGTGTAGATCTTCTGGTGGTCTCATGTCTGCTAGGCTCATGTGGATAACTTTTATGCCCTGAAGTACCTCAAACTGTAGTACAGACCAATATTTGGGCAAATGAAGCCAAACTCCCTAAGTTAACACAGCTTGGGGAAAAAGAAAATTAAATGCAAGAATAGAAGTTAATGCACTGTTCCCTGGATCAAACATCTGGGGAACAATGTAACCAGTCATCATCAGTGACTGTGAAATACAAAAGAAAGCTTCAGTAAATTCTGGTGACATTGGTGCAAATCTCAGTTAGTTCTGTTCTTTCCTTTTAAAATTCTCCTTCTCCATTAAGAAGTTTCTTTTCTAAGCCTAGTCTTTGACTCCTCTCTTGCACAATTAAAAAATTGTTCAGGTAATAAATGTAAAAAATGTTCTCCAAGCACATCCTACTTGTTTCCCACTTCCTTACCCTTCCTGATGATTCCTATTTAATTTACCATATCCTTTCTCATTTATTCATCACCAATTTTTTAAGTAATTATGAAAAATATATCAAGGAGAAAAAAATCCCTAATTGGTATATGTTACACTTGATCATTTTTACTCTCTTTTGAAGTGTAACTCTGTTTTGGAAACCATGTATTCATCTTACAACAATAAAGTTAACATTAGTTAATAGTTACTGGTTACTTGATAAAAAATAGACAAGTGATTCAAATATGATGAGGTACTCCCTCTCCAAACAGCATTTGTTATTTTCTGAGATTTAGTTGATTTAGTATCCAGTTATCAAATCTTTTAAAATTATTAGAACCAGGAGAATAAGTCAACGCACAAGTTTGAATTGGAAAACATTTTTGCAGCGTTCAGCGTACATGAGAATTCATAAAACTGATTTTGCAGAAGTTTTCAAAAACCAAGAAGAGATGAGGGAACTAGTTCTGAAGTTTGTATTAGTGACTAAAAAGAAAGAACTTCTTGCATGATCATCCAACCAAAGATAATATTGGCTGACTCATTTGGACAGACACAATGAACCACATAAACCAACAGTTGAATTTCAACCAATGTAAAGCCAAAGGCTTTAAAGATATTCAGCAAATCAATGCAAATAACACATGCTATCCATTGCTAAAATCATGACTTCCAATGAATTTAATAACTATTGAAGGAAATACATTTCTTTGTCATGCTTTTTTTCTTTTCAGTGGTAGAGGCTTGGCTTAGTTTAACCTCACAAAAAATATGGGGATTTAGGCTTAAATAGGTAACTGTTTAATCACTTTTGTGCCACCTCAGCTCTTCTAGTTAATCCTTGCAACTAGTTGAGATAGTTGAAGAGGTTAACGTGCCTCATACTCTGTCAGTTAGCTGTTATTGTCCTCCTGCTGGAGAGTAGTACCTCCACTGCACAGCTGGAGAAGGGAACAAGCATGTACACGTCCCTTATTCCAGTTTCGCTAGCAGACGCATATTGAAGCCTTCTGCTCCTTTAGTGCTAGTGAGATTTGTGATGCTTTTTCCTTCTCTGTCCCCTGGGAGAGTTACAGGTTGACAGTTCCAGATACAGTTAGTAAAGGTGGAGAATTTGGCCCATTAGTGGTCTGTACTGGAGATGTGAGAAAGTTTCCATGACCGTGACTGGGAGGTGGCCAAATATTTAAAGAGATCTTCAGTTCTTGCATTTGTTAAATTTGTCCTGGCAACCTTGTTCCTTAATTCTACGTTCTTATTTAGGACATATTTCCCCTTTTCCACACACATATATTTATTCCATGTTTTTTTCCTGTAATAATCTAAGCATTTTGTCAGAAGGCTGGTCCATATGTTCTTTTAAAAATGCTTTTATTGCTCTTGTTAAATGCAAGGCATTTTTCTTTTTTGGCCAAGGTTTTAATTAGTGTTGTGACATAAACCTTAGTGCTCACTGTTTGTTTACTTTCTGAGGAGCCTCAATTACTGTAAAAAAATTCTCTAATTTGTTCATGTCTTGCAGTTTCCTATCTTACAAAAATGAGGCACTTAATTTCCATCACATTGATTAGCCTAACTATAGCCATCTTGACTAGTAATTGATCCTTTTCCTTTTGTTTTGTGCCTTGTTGCATGCTCTGAAGATACAGCCAGTTTCCCAGAATGGAAAACAGGGGCTGATGAGATGATGTCATTTTCTCTGAGAGGACCAGTCTTTTTACAGACCAAATTCACTGTGGAGTAGCATCACAAAAGTCCATGAAATTGCAGTAGGGCCACATTTAATCCCAAAAGTCAATTAAAGGACTCTTGTTACATGGGTTTGCTTTAGCTTTCATTTTTCGTATATCTCTTAAGTTTTCTGAATTCACACTAACAACCCGATTCCACTTATCCCTGTTGTTTGAATTGCTTGGTGCATTTCTGTTAGTTTAATAAATAAACGGCAGAAGAAAGGGAAGAAGGGAAAGGAATAACTCTTCTTGTCCTACATTGCACAGGGTATTGGAGATGGTGGTTGTGCTTTGTGGCATGAGTGCAGACAGATTACCTGTCCTCTGCTTATACCCTGCTCGATAAGGACAGCAGGAGGAAGTGGCAAAGTCAGTGAAGGGCTGTGGGAAAGGATGAGATTATGGATGATGAGATCATACAACTGCACAGCAGTGCCCAGATCCTTACATACATTTCCTTTTTAAATCTCAATTTGTCCTTGTGACCTCAGTTAAGTCAGGTAATCACAGAGCAATGAAATGCTAAGGGGTTCATGCCTTAAAAAAACACCCACACATCAAATCAAATATAAACAGTCCCTGAGCAATCCCTGCTTTTACATTTTACAACAATAAAATAGATTTTGGAGCTCGTAAAAATGAACTTATATTGCTGAGGAAGAGATAGATGGATGGGAAAAGATTTCAGCAAAAATGCTTCCGTTGCAAACATTACCATTACTTCTTTTCCCAGAGCAAGACAATTAAATTTTGAACAAGTCACTTGCTATGCTCTCTTATTTACACAACTGATCTACGCCATTCTAACAACCCCCCTCCCATCTGACCCACTAAAATCCCTTATGAAATTTATAAAATCCAACTCCCTTTGTTCTTTAAATGCAGTTACAGTCACTCAGAAGTCATTCCTGTATGATATTAGGGTTAATTCTTTAGCATAAGTGCTAGATGAGAGTATAACTGTGATAATCACCCTGGAGGCAAGTAACATTAGGCCCATTTTCATAGGTCTTCAAACACTTGCTCAGAATTGCCTGCAGACCTTGCACAAAGCTGATTTCCGAAGTATAAGTCTTCTCTGAGGATGAAAGTGGGCACTTCAATACATAATTAAAAAGAAGGTCAAAATTATTTAAATATTTGTTTTTAATGGGAAAAATATTATTTGAATGTACTTTTCATTCATTACAATGAAACCTTTAGACCATATGCTGAAAGTGGTACTTTCACTGACATTAAGACAAGTCTGGGATCAGAAAGAAGCTGCAGTAAAATATATTAGGTATAATTGATTTATGTAACATCAGTCTTAGCTGCAAATAATAAAAACCCTAAACATTTATAGTTCTGCTGGTATTTTTTCTCCTGAATATTTGTTTTAGCTATATGCTGACACCTCAGTTACATGAGTTTCTTTCTTTGCAGTTGAGATATTTCCTAGTGACTTTAAACTATGCAGAAGTAGTTTTATTAATTAAAATCGAATCCTACAAACAACAGGAGAGAGGATTACCATCTCTTCAACTGCACAAGTTTTTGTGTCTGTAAACTCAGTGACACCTGGAGGAACTGAGTTTTAATTAGACATTCATTTTATGGGAAGAGAAAACTGCTGGTGGCTTTATATAATAAAATGACTGTAATGTTGTGGGGGGATCCCAGTGATAAGTCTGGCGTGGAAATGTACTGCTGTTGGCTTATGCTGAACAAAGAAATTGGAAAGGAATGTTCTTGTGGGAGTTGCAGACCTGCTGTTTTTGCTGACCTAAATTCCGTACATGCACTTGCCTGAAGATGAAAGAATAATTGGCATGGATTATTAGGCATGATATAGAATTGGGTAGGAACACATATTTATGTTTTTTCTGTTATTCTTTAAAAGGAAGGGTCCAGACTAACCATACAGACACCAGCGTAGTCATATACCATTGAAAGGGAACAGCAAGTAGTGGAAGTGGCATTGCAAACTTGAGACTTTGGTGCTGCTTGTGTTACTTAACGCTCCAATAAGTGTTACTGTGGTATCAACCAAGCAAAGCAAACAAAGAGACTAAAAGCAACCTGTGCTGAGGCCAAGTGGCTGCTATCAAAATGAGAAATAGAACTTGACTTTTACATGCCTGATGGGCTGTGCCACATCACATCAGGGAGTAACACAACTAGATGCGTCAGTCCTATGAGCTGTAGGGCTATAATGTGTTTGTTCAAAAGTTAAAGGAAACAAGAAAAAGAAAGCAGCAAATGTTCCCTCTTTGCATCAAGCTCCCTTCTTTTATTTAGGTGGTTTGTGGTTCTTCAAGCAAACATGTTGAATTCACATAAATGCAGAGTAGCCAGAATAAAAGATTAAACAATCCTAATAGTTCCCTGTGCATTTTTTCATGGTGGCAAATATATGGCTAGCAGCTCAATGACATGACATAAGCCATTTACTTCCTGAGTGAACAGACTAGTTATACTTGTGCCTGTGGGATATTAAAACAACCTTTTTGAATGTATAAATGATCATGTGCAATCCTACAAAATCAAGGTTGTCCCTATCACTTCTGATTCATTCCGTGGTAGATATGATGAAAAGCTTGCATTGATGTCATTTTTCCCTCACATTCTAACAGACTGTGACATTTACTAACCTATTTACATCCTTTGAATAAACTTGGCCCACTGAATATGTAAAACATACCAATATTTAAACTGAAAGGTTAGCTTCATAAATGACACCAAAATGACATGGATACATACAGTCTCCTGTGAACTGCTACAAATAGAGATCTGCAGTTCTGAGAACACTTTTGATTTTTTTAAGCAAACCATATCCTGTTTCCAAACACCTATCAGAAAACATGTTTCTGGAAGACTGCCTTTTGCCTTCAAAGAAACCTCAGAATGCTCGATCTTTAAATTGAACTTTCCATTAGTTTTATACAAAAAGCAAGTCTCAAACAGTTTGTTTCTCTTCAAAGTAGCACTGTTTTAAATAATGAACAGTTGCCAGGAGCAATGGCACAGGCTTATTTGTGGTTGTGTATTTGTCTCTCTGATCATTATTTCTGCTTCTTGGTCATCTCTAACTCAACAGGTACAAATAAATCCCCAGGGCTTAAAACCTTCCTACAACAAGTTATCTTCTCTGGTCACCAGTCAACAGCATCTTTTTCTAATTATTTTTGTTTTTATTATGATGTACACTTTTTTTTTAGTGACTTTCTGTCTCTCTTTGAATAGCATTTTGGTGATACTCTACAGATAGTGTCGTTGAAACACATGTAGGAAAAAAGCATATTAAACAATTACATAAAGAACAGAGATAAAAAGGACAAGTTCAGAATTAAAATGGTTACTACTTTTAATTTTTCATCTTTCTAAATACCTTGGCAGTAGAAGAGAAAAGACATATTCGTCAGTTATGAGCAATTATAAAAATGTCATATATAAACACTAAGCCTAATAATGGCATTTCTACAAATCCTAAACCTGTTCTGCAGCTGGTGCAAGTTAGAATAGTTCAATTGAAATCAACACGTTAATTTAATTCCTGGCAGAAATAGTACGTTTGATGAATCAGCAGTAGATTTTGTATACTTTAACAAAGACATATCATTATACAATTTTAATGCTATCATATTTATACATTGTGAGGTATTAAAACATTGAAACCAAGGGAACAGATTCTGCAGATCTGACCTAAAAGGGAATCCCTGTTTCTGGGTTTTTCACTGTGCTGGATAGAATAATCACTAGGCTTAACCAATGTCTTAATATACATTAGAAATAGAAACCCTCTGTCTCTATTAATATACTATTGTGAACCTGGGAATTCACAGTTGTTTGTTGTGATAGCTTGTTAAAATGGAAAGATCTTATAAAAATGCTCCTTCTTTGCCTTTCAGTACTACATTTAATGAGAACAGAAGGGAGAAAATAGTTCAAATGGATAAATAGTCCATAGCATATTAAGAATGGCAGACTGCACATCAATATGCTGCTCTGAGGGGACTTCCATATCCCCAGTTCAGAATCATAGAAGGGACTCTGCTGTGTGAGCTCCTACTTTCGCCTCACTTTTTTTTTTAAGAATTTGGTTTTGTTTTAGAGGAAATTAGGAGATTTCAAACAGGTAACCAGATTTCGGTTTTTTGAAGCTCAATTACTGCTGTTTCAGGGAAGAAAAACTGCAAAAGATCAACAATTGTTGCACTGCTGCAGAACAACACTTAGAGTCATAGAATCATAGAATCACCAGGTTGGATCACTGAGTCCAACCATTCCTATCAAACACTAAACCATGCCCCTTAGCATCTCCTCCACCCGTGCCTTAAACACCTCCAGGGAAGGTGAATCAACCACCTCCCTGGGTAGCCTGTTCCAGTGCCCAATGACCCTTTCTGTGAAAATTTTTTTCCTAATGTCCAGCCTAATCTCCCCTGGCAGAACTTGAGGCCATTTCCTCTTGTCCTGTCCCCTGGCATTTGGGAGAAGAGGCCTTTACCCTCCTCTCTACAACCTCCTTTCAGATAGTTATAGAGAGCAATGAGGTCTCCTCTCAGCCTCCTCTTCTCCAGGCTAAACAAACCCAGCTCTTTCAGCTGTTCCTCATAAGACCTGTTCTCCAGCCCCTTTACCAGCTTTGTTGCTCAAAGTACATTGTACATTGTCTTCTTAAACCACTGAATTTGCCTTTCATTTTGGTTCAGTAACTGTTTGTGAGGTTATGGATGGATGGCATTTGATTTTCTCCTATAATCAGCAAGTGTTTTTTGATTTGAAGTTAACCTTTCTGTGTTATCTCAAAACCCAGCAGAATTTAAGATCCAGTGAGCTTGTCACACAAGATGTGACATAACCTGAATTTAATTCTGGAAGTTATTGATCAGTTTGCAAACACTTCATCTCAGTGTATTTAGAATGATTTTCTTTGTAATTAGATCCCATGAGATGACTTCTCCCTGAAAATTTGCTGAAGACACAGCAAATTCATTAATTTAAATATCCTAACCATATCCTAAATCCACCAACTAATTATGTATCTTGATTGGAGCATTAAAAACCTTTGGAATGGCTAAAATATTCATTTGTGAACTTCATACAGTTGAATATATATAGTTTATGCTTGACAGATACTTATTTATATGATCAGATTTGATTTAATAAGGAAAAAAGTCTTAATTTCTTTCAAGTAAACTAGGAGAGTTAGAAATACATTAAAACTAAAGGTCGATTTTCAACAGCAATAGGGAAAGCTGGACTTGGTCTAATATTATTGATGATTATTTAGACAACTGCCTGACTGTTCTGGAAATGTACAGAAATACAGAGCTTTCAGGAATTTATTCACAAATCAGTATTAATCTTAAAAATTCTCCTAGAAGTACCATGTGCTGTAAATTGCAACCCTCTAGTGTTGTCTAGCTTCAATGTATTAGTTATCCATGTGAAAGAAGAAGTAATATCACAGGACAAATCCACTGACAATAACAAGTACTCAAAATGGATACATGTTAAAGAGATATGTTGAAAGCTGTTTGCCTCAAAGCACCTATTGCACTTACTGCAATTAGCATTGATTATCAGAATTCATAACTAAGCGTGATATACATTTATAGAGATTAATCTGAGACTTTGTAATCTGGATCGTTGTAACACTTCCTTGGTAAATCAGAAAAGGAATTACACTTTGGAAGAGGGAAATAAAACAAACAAAAAGTAGTACCAAACTCCCTTTTCTGTCTGCATTAGGAGAGTCTTGTTTCCTCTTCTGTCTGGGTTGCATGAGAGTACTGCATATTAAACTCTCTAATCAAGAAAAATGATTCCAGATCTCACATATTCTAACTCTCTTAAAGTATCACCTTCATGACTGTCTGTTTTGGAGTTTCAAATTTTGCCCTGGGAAATAAAAAATGGCTTGGAGTATGAGAATAAAAGAACAAATGAATGAAAAAAAGAGATAGGAATATTCTGTCCCTGACGATACCTCAGGAGACCTGGGAGATGATATTTTTTAATTTTGAAAGTTTCAGTAAAAGTGTTTGCTGACGAGAACATACTTCCTTACATCCTTGTAAATAAAATAAAACTGAAGCTTCATAATTCTAATAGAAATAAATGGTGATATTACTGAGTTAATAACCACAAAAGAAGCGCTTTTTAATTGCAACAAAATAATCTACTTCTCTACAGCTGTTGAGCACATGGTATCTAAATAAGCATATCAAGAATGTCCTTGTTATATTGGAAGTCATAGACAGTTACTTGACATGGACAGCACAAAAGCAGGAATAGTCTCCAAAGGGTAGAACACTTACTGTTCTTCCTTTCAGATTTATCTAATTAATCTCTGAATGCAACTCATCCCAGCAAATACATGTGTATCAGTAAGAGATTGTGTTTTTATCTGGACTCAGTCCAATCCCATTGCTTCTGCAAAATCAGGATATCATCCTAGCAAAAGTCTCTGTACACATATATTGGCAAATGAATATTAGAAAATGGTAGCCTTGCTTAGAAATTACCTAGATGACTATCTCAGACCTTACTAGTTCAAAACTGAATCTATAATTTATTTTCCTACCCTATGTAGAATTATGGTATTATTCAGAAGTAAATTGATAGCTTCTGTCTGTACTCTGTTCTACCTACATAATTATGCAAGTTTATGTCTCAGGAATTAAAATCAGAAGCTGCAAAATAACCTATTTCTAGGTTAGACTTGAATGAATGAATGAATCAATGAATCAATCAACTAATCAATTAAAGAATAACATCAGGAAATAAGATGTAAATAAAAGAAGCTAAAAAGGATTAGAATGAAGAATAAGAATCTGCCTTACATTTGTATAAAATGAAAGAATATCCCAATAAATTACCACCCAGCTCCCACTTGTTCCTCTAAGTGGTTATTCTGTTTCTTAAAACTACTGTTCAAAACGCTGTGTGTGAAGGACTTATTCTTAGGAAACACACTTCAAGAGGAAGGTGTATCATGATGTTAACAAATAATATGCTACAAATCCTGCTAAAGAAACTAAATACCTCTGTTCTTTGAGCCAGACTTACAGCTGATTTCCACCAGGTTTTTTTTCCTCAGGTTTTTTACTCCCCTTCAAGATTAATATTACTGATGTGCAGACATACATCATATCATCTGGCATAATTTTTGAAAGACAAAACTATGCATTTCAGCACATATTTTCTCTTTAGCTTTAGAGAATCAGTTTAGTTTTTCATGTGTTTTGCAAAGCTACTGAAACTTCCGACCTCAACAATGAGAGTAGTTAGGTATTTGGCAAGCAATCATGTCTAATGGGCTTTTTTATTAAATTACATTATTTTTTCCCTAGCTATGTAGTTTCTATGAAAATACTGAGCTTCTCAATGAGTCAGCCATCTTGCTAATTATGTAAACCAGGTCTCCTGCAGACAATGGTTCTTTACATAAGGAGTCATTTACAACCACAGATTTTTTAATCTATGTAATTCTGATAGCCTTATCATGAAAGCTCAGGAACATAAGACCTATGCTCAGATATTTATTTAAAGCCTGCACTCCTGCATGGTGGATTCTGAAAGTTGTAATCCTTGGATTTTCATGACATTTGAACTGGGAATATTGCAATGACTGAATGTGGACTGATGTCACCCCCCATTAAATAGCCACCTGGGAAGACAAGTGTCCCTGTGAAAAAGAGATGACAGTTGAGCTTTCCTCCAGAGTGCTAGAATTATTACTCCATTCAGCATCACTGAGTGTGCGATGTGTAGGTACTGAAAGAATTCGCTGTAGCGTGGTACATAGTACAAGGAGCTGCAAATAGGGTCATTCTTCTGTTCAGAGCCCCAATGCCCAGAGTAATTAACTTCACATGCCATGGCTGAACGTTGAGGCTGAGTTCAAGTGAAGTGCCGAGGAGCCCATCCCTGAAGGGCATGGTTGCTTGAGTTCTTTATTACAAATACAATGAAAAAAGTAATAGTTTTTGCTATACAATTTTGCAGTGCTTCTGCTCAGGAAATGAATTTTTATGTGTTTTGTATCTCATGAATTCTGCATATTTTATTCCCTTGAGTTTAGTGTAAAAAGTACTTTATGTAGTGTTAAGTAACATGACTAGTTGCACAAACAAAACAAACTGGCTTTGCACATTATGAGGTTGAAACGTCAGGAGCCATCAGGAGGTGCCCAGGAAAGAATGCCTATGTAATTTTAAATAGACTTTACACGGTATTATCTTAAGGCAAACTCAGAATATTTTAACAAACTTGTATTTTAAGAGTAATAAGGAAAAGCTCTTTGGGTTTAACTATTTTTTAACTGTCCCAGGCAAAACCTTTTCAAGGCATAAGGTTTTCATGTAATAATTTGTGCATATCAAAGTAAATAAAGTACAAAGGAAATAATATATGCTAAGAACACATTCCCTTATTTAAAAAAACCAGCAATACTCCCTTCAGTACCAAACCATCTGAAATGCCTTGATTTAACTAAATTATAGCAGTCTAGTCTGAACAACACAATTCTTTCCTTCCCGTCTCTCTCTAATTGGGATACGCATTACAATCCTCAAATTTTTATTATATTGTCTGAATGAGGTTGGGAATAAATAACTTGGGCACCAGTAGGAAGAAAGGCGTTTGCCACCAGTGGGCTTTCCTGAAGGTGTGCTTTATTTCTTGTCTTATGCTATTAATTCTGCTGTCTTCCTAATGCAGGTCATCTCCACATTCCCTTACAATTTGTGCACTCATAGTAATATCTATAGGTGGATTTTGAATTTGAGCTGGCTGCTGACCAAATTCAAGCTTCAGGACCACACAATGTAGAAATCTAGAGGTTTGAAATCTTGGATTTTGTTAAACCTTCCCTGACCTCTTTCTCTGTAATCTAGGGTCTCCATTTACATGCTGTAAGGGAGTATGTAGGTAAGTGGGTGAAAAATAAAAGGGAAGTTAAGCAGACTTCTTTAACAAGCTGTTTGTTGTAAGCAGTTTTGTTGTGTTGCTTATCTCCCACAGGTTTCAGTGAACTGGTGTAGACAATCAGCATGTAAGTAGGCATACCTGTTATTTTGTCTCCCAGGGAAGTTTCATATCAAAGAAACAGAAGTGACTCACAGCAGAAGTTATCTACAGTGAGTGAATGCGTGAGGGTTTGTCTTGCAGATTGTCCCTATTACAGTTTTCAAACCTATGGTTCGATGTTCTGATGAGTGTGATAATTGGGTAATGTCTTACAGTTTGAAAGGTAGGTGCTTCATGAATATTTTTACTATGAGGAAGCCATATTCTTTGAAGACTTCTATTTGCAAAATATAGTAGATGAAAAATAAGTAAATTGTTTAAACAAATGATAAAAAGCCTCCAAGAGGTCATCATGTCCAACCTTTGCTCAAAGGTAGAAAAAACTGTATCTGTGTCTTTTTTTTTTTTTTTCCTGAAAATCCCTCATTCCTGTTGAAGAACTACTTCACATACTGTGATTTATGATTAAAAAGCTGTGGTGAATTACTGAATAGACTGTGTGTGTTGGGGAATTTATTTTGGAACCTACTGTAAAGAAGCCTGCACCTACAAAACAGGTTGAAGGACAGAAGTCATTGTCCTTACTCGACCAGTAGCCTCTTAAAACTCTGAAAATCAGAACTTTAAAGACAAGTTTCTTTGAGGTTCCGAGGGAAGGGGGTTCAGTCATTTCTCTCTGCAGCAGTAGTAAAATTGATTGCAGAATTCTGGGGTTTTGCTCAGGGTTTAGTAAGCTGTTTAAAGTGGATGACAGCTGTGAGTCTAAACAAAATTTACTCTGTCTTAGGATTGATCCTCACATGGATATGGCTGTGAATGCCTTCCAGAAAAAATTCTGTAGCCTCTTCCTCAAAACTTCTTATAAAATCTCAGTTATGAGCTGTGATTCAAATAACAGGCTGACACCTTTCAATCTTTTGTAAACTGTACAAGTGGATTTACAGAGCTGCAATCTGGATACAGCTGCTAACCTTTTCTATTTATCCCTCTGTCATTAAAAGAAAAGTTGCTTTGCTCTGCAAATAGGATAAGGCCTTGACAAAGAGTTTCTGTAAGCAGTGGAAACAATAGTTAGTATTAGTCTGCTGGGTAAAAGATATTCAATAACGGAGCCCTTATACCATGTTAACAATCAGGCAAATTTTTGAGACCAGAGTCAGAATACCATTACAAATAATGTTCTGCAAACTGAAAAATGATGCAGTGCTGGTCACAAAAATGGGTATGATCAGGAAAAAGATTTGCTGGATCTGAAGGGGCAAGAAAAGGAGAGGGAGAAGAAATAAGTTACTACTGCAGGACAGAGCTACAAGGAACTTTAGAGGCGAATACATAAAATTTGAACTTAATTTGGTTGATCAAGCAGAGGAAGTCAAAAAGGGTCTATATTTTCAACATTCTTTTAAAAAATGCCTTTTGAATGCATTGTAAAGGATCAATTAAAATATCAGAAGAGGAATCTTCATCAGTACAGCCATCTAAACACTACTGACTTTCACTTCCATTTTACTGTTTATTGCTTGATAGGTATTTTGTATAATTTACAAGGCACAAATTAGTACTCTCTAGAACAGCACTGAAATATATACCCCAAAATCAGTTGCCAAACTCAGACTGCTTCTTCTAAATGAATGAGCTCACTAAATATACGAAGATTGATTTTCAATTCCAAACAGGTGAGTATGTGAAGTTAAGCCAAACTACTGTTTCTCTGCCAGTCTGATTTTCACCTTCAGTATAAGCGGCAGCCTCATTGATCAGTAATACAGACAGCACAGTACTACCTAAAATGTTAGATACTTATTACATTAGTTACAATGGGAAGAAGATTCTACCAAATCATGACTACTAATTAAATGGCCTCTAAAATTATGGAAAAGTGAGAGAAAATATTCTCAGGATACAAAGAGATACCTCCCTATATATTAATTTAAAGAAGGGAGGACAGATATTGCATGTGGTATCAGTTTTTTGAAATTCAAAGGGTAATGTATTATTTCATTATCTTGGATACAATCTCACTTGATTATTAAAGAGTTACCAACAGTACAATTTCCAGTAGCTGAACTATGCATAATGACACAGATACAGTACAATATATTTTTTCATAATTTACAATGTAGTGCTGAGAAAGTTCTGGCCCAGTTAGGAGATTCTCACATATTCAAGTGATTCTATTTAAGTCAATGAAATTACTTGTGCCAGGGCTTCTTTGCCTTTCCATGGGAACGGGCCTCTTGAAGTCAGCTGATTGGCACGTTTAAATTTCAGTGATAATGGTTTGATTATTTATTAGCTGTTTTTAGAAAGGAAATAGTCTTATGAACATCAAGATACAATTTTTTTCATTCTGTACTAGAAGTGGGGCACAATTTTATTTTAGCGTTGAAAGATTGAAGAGCCTAATTTATTATTTGCTTTATGTAGATTGTATTAAGGCATAAAAAAAATCTCAGTGGATTAAATTCTGTACATTTACCAATTCAAAGTTTATTTGAAACTGTTACCAACACTAATTGCATTTCTATGTTCCTGTATATTTTTTCCCAGATTCATAATTTTTTTAGAAGTTAATTTTATATTTTCTCAGGGCTCTTCTACCTACTGGGAATCATAATATATGTGATAGAGGTGCCATAGATACATAGATTTAACAATTGAAACAACTACATTTTGACAGTACGGTAATTGTTCTTAAAAGACAACATAGTTGTACATTTCTGCTAATTAGCAATTTACTATTGCTTTCCTTAATAGAGAAAGGAGTTCTGCTCTATGAATGACAGACTGAGCATTAGAATATTGACCCATGCCAGCTTTTCCTCTGAAATTTGAGCTGCATGCCTATACACAAGGACATATTATACATAGCAAGTAACTGCTCATGCTGTTAAGTTAATGCAGGACACAATTTTAAAGGCAGTTTTGAGAAGCATTTGTCACTTTTTAGATATCTGGTACTTTCTGGTGGAATTCCCATCACTCTGTTTACTCCATAGAGGGCTCTGAAATTTAATAACTAACCCGTTATGGCTCTTATGGCTGCACAGTGCAGAAAAAGGTGGTAGCACTTTGATGGAGTGGCTGACAGCTGTCTCACACCTGTGTGGTACTCGGGTAAGGCTGGTACAAACAGAGAAGCTAGCACTTTGAAAGTAGTTGACTGCAGAGATGAGTCACAGATGGTTAGATAAAGCCTTAGTTCAGCACTGAACTCAAATGAAGTGATAGTATTGTCAGGTTTTTGAAATTCTACTTGTTTGCCTTTATGAGACTTGGCTTTTTACGCCTTGTCCTGTATTCAATTGTGACTGCCGTTTCACACTGAACAGTTGCAGTAATAAGAAAAGACATAACCAGGACCAGTGGATTACCCCAGCTACTGTACTTGCTTTAAGTTCATGATGTGGTTACTCGAAAAGAGCAGGGAAAGGGTAAGGTGGATGCTTCTCATAATCTGCTGTCTGCGCTGGAGGTAATCATAGGTGTTGCTGTTCTGGCAAGTCATCTGATCTTTAGTAAAAGAATTATCTTTCATAGGTGTCTTATGTGCTCCTGTCTGCTCTTTTCTCCTGCTAACATCAATATATAAGTATATTAATGAGGGACTACCACTTAAAGTGACCATAACAGAGACATTAGTAATCAGATAGGGAGGAACAAGAAAAGAAACAGGTTTGCTAAGCAAATGCAGCTCCTCCCTCCTTAAACAATTTAAGTAACCTCACATTTAGAAATATCATTACACTTAAAGAGAAATGCATGTGATTTTCGCAAGAAAATAACACTAGTAAATATAACCATGGTAAGATTTTTCACAGTCGAAAGTTCTGATAAAAATTTTACAATATAACTGCTGTCTTCTACATTGGGAATCATCTTCAAACAGTCCTGGAAGGCTGGGGAAGTTCCACTGGACTGGAGGCTGGCTGATGTTGTGCCCATCTACAAGAAGGGTCGCAGGGAGGATCCAGGGAACTACAGGTCTGTCAGTCTTACCTCAGTGCCAGAGAAAGTCATAGAATAGGTGATCTTGAGTGCTATCATGAAGCACATACAAGAGAACCGGGTGATCAGGCCCAGTCAACATGGGTTTACAAAAGGCAAATCTTGCCAAACTAACCTGATCGCCTTCTATGACCAGGTGACTAGACTCTTGGATGAGGGTAAGGCTGTGGATGTGGTCTTCCTGGACTTCAGTAAAGCTTTTGACACAGTTTCTCACAGCATTCTGCTATGGAAACTGTCAGCCTCTGGCCTGGACAGGCACACACTCTCCTGGGTGGAAAACTGGTTGTCTGGCGGGGCCCAGAGAGTGGTGGGAAATGGTGTTAAGTCCAACTGGAGGCCAATGACAAGTGGTGTTCCCCAGGGCTCAGTGCTGGGTCCAGACCTGTCCAGTGTCTTTATCAGTGACCCGGATTAAGGCATTGAGTGCTGGGTGGAAGTGTCAATCTGCTGGAGGGTAGGGAGGCTCTACAAAGGGATCTGAACAGGCTGGACCGCTGGGCTGAGTCCAATGGCATGAGGTTTAACAAGACCAAATGCCGGGTTCTGCACTTGGGGCACAACAACCCTATGCAGAGTTACAGACTAGGAGAAGTCTGTTTAGAAAGCTGCCAGGAGGAGAGGGACCTGGGGGTGTTGGTTGACAACCGACTGAACATGAGGCAGCAGTGTGCCCAGGTGGCCAAGAAGGCCAGTGGCAACTTGGCTTGTATCAGAAATGATGTGACCAGCAGGTCCAGGGAGGTGATTCTCCCTCTGTACTCAGCACTGGTGAGACTGCTCCTTGAATCCTGTGTTCAGTATTCACCACAAGAAGGATGTTGAGGCTCTGCAGTGAGCCCAGAGAAGAGCAATGAAGCTGGTGAAGGGGCTGGAGAACAGGCCTTATGAGGAATGGCTGAGAGAGCTGGGGTGGTTTAGCCTGAAGAAGAGGAGACTGAGAGGAGACCTCATTACTCTCTACAACTGTCTGAAAGGAGGTTGTGAAGAGGAGGGTAAAGGCCTGTTCTCCGAAGTGACAGGGGACAGGACAAGAGGAAATGGCCTCAAGCTCCTCCAGGGGAGACTGAGGCTGAACATTAGGAAAAAAATTTTCACAGAAAGGGTCATTGGTCACTGGAGTGGTCTGCCCAGGGAGGTGGTTGATTCACCTTCCCTGGAGGTGTTAAAGGCACAGGTGGACAAGCTGCTGAGGGCCATGGTTTAGTGTTTGATAGTAATGGTTGGATTCTATGACAGGGTGGGTCTCTTCCAACTTGGTTGTTCTATGATTCTATGAATACATCTTCTGGGTTTCCTACTTAGCTGTAAGCAAAGCAAACGTGCTCATTATTTTAAAAGACTTGTTTTCAACCATGCCTAGTATGTGCCTTTCTGTGTTGGTAAAACTAAAAACCAACAGTCCTTTCTCCATTTTCTGGAGTCCCTGCACTAATGTTCTATATACTTGGGAAGTAAAAAGCTGCTCGTGAATCCAGATGTTTGTTATTTATCTCATCAAGAGCTAGAACCTGTGAGAAGCTGAGTACTTTCAGCTTTTAGGAAAAGTAGCTATTATCTCATACCAGTCAACAGGCTGACAGAATCCTAAGTGCTATACTTTTAGAAGACGTTTTACCAGCCTTACAGCATTATGCAATTTTCCACTTACTTTACTAATCTTTATTGGTTTAACAGTCCATTGCATACAGTGCACCTGTTGTGACAGTTGCAAACGTATGTTTTGTTCAGGTACTTCTGCTAAAATTTAGTGCAAACCAAAAAAATAACGGTTACAATCTAACCTTTCAGTAGCATGTGGTAATTTTTGTCATTTAGTGTACAATGCAGTGGAATTTCCGTTTTACTGAAATAAGAATGTTGAACAGAAAAGAAAAGCAAGCATTTCAAGATTGTTTTTTTACTTTGCTGTATGGGTTTGAAGCTTTTAGGAGAAGGCATACATAATTGTATAAGTGCTGCTTCCACTAAAGAACAGCTGATAAGGCTAATACTTTTGAAATGGTGTAATAGGAATTTGTAATACCTAAAGGTAGTGTTGGCTTTCAGAGACTTGATTCTTAACTTCTAGAATATCTGAGTGTCAGTGAGAAATCTGTTCTGGACAGATAATTTAATGAGCTCTGGAGAAGAGATGAAAACTGAACTTTGTTTTGGATCAGATGACATTTTGCAAGATACTGTATGGGCTGTTCTGGGAAACTGCCAGAGAAGGAACAAAAATGTCTAAAGACTAAAGTAGTCAGCACTTATGTGACTGTTCAGTAAACAAATACTTTATCTTCTTGCAGCTACAGCTGTAAAGACATAAAGGAAATGATATCATTACAGTGACATTGTAAGGATTGGTTAAATATTGAACTATCTGGGGAGAAATTATTTCCTTCATTTCTGGAAGCATCTGAACTTTCTCCCATCTGACCAAAGCAAATTTTGTAGTCTTCCACATAACATTATTTTCCCCAAGCCCAGCCAAAATTCAAACTACATTAAAGTAGAAAGTACTCTTCCCAAAACTTGTTTTCAAACACTCTGCCTTTTAGGCAGGAAGTTTCGATTTTGATGTAAATGTATGTATAATTTATTTTTCCGTTCAGATACTAATTAATCTTTCTTAAGAATGAATTTGACCCGAATATCAATGTACATTCATATTATTTGCATAAATAATATGCAGATAATACTTGAGATCAAGGCTAGTGTCTTATATTGATGCCAGACATTGGCATAACTCCTTTTATCTAGGGGTGGAAGAAGCCTGCTCAATATATGAGTTCTGCGATTGCTGTCATCACCAAATGCACAAGGAGAGGCAATTCTGCATAAGATGATCATGAATGAAGATCAAATTGGATGCCACATCAAAACTACAGGCAAGTGAAGTTGTAAGTTAGTGTTCTGATTTGAGTTAGCCACAAGTTGTGGGATAGCAATAGACTTCGCAATTACTGAAACAGGCTTTATTCCTGTGTAACAGGCTCATCTACTGCACCTGTGTTTTCTCAGGTCTTGTTTGTTTCTTGCTTGGGGTAGAGGGTAAATACTCATGCACTGTTCATTTAGGAGCTGCCATTCTTCTTATTATGCATTAACCAACTATACCAAACATTTCTGGTATGAATATATGCTGTTTACAAAAAATATGTAAACTACTTCCAGTAGCTAAACATGGACTGATATAAACCTTTGAAAAGAGGCATGTGACATCAGTGTGGCAGGGTTGGCATGAGACAGGGCACTATCAAACAGACATTTTTTCCTTTTCTGACAAGCTACCTACTCAACCCCCTTACATTTTATGTTAGGAGTAGGTATCTGAGCAACCACTGAGTAGGTACCTTGCCACTACTATAAATGAACCAGAAAGAAGGAAACTGTGGGTGTCTGTAAACTATTTCCGTAAATATCATACCTATTATTCAGGGTCATTAAACTGACTGTCCATTGTGATTATGTCCGAGTGAAAGGTACTCATGCGTCAGTGAAAATAAGTATTTATGGCACTGGAATTTGTAGTATTTCTTCATATGGATGTGGAACGTTTATGTAATTAATTACATTGTACACTTTGTACAGCTATTTGGCTAATGTTAGTTTGGAAAAATCATAAGGTAAGAACAATGAGCTGGGTATGCTAGTAATGTCAGCTGTCAAATAATATTATAATAGTATCATCATGAAGGCCAGAAGGCTCATGAAAAAGAAATGAATTCATATCTATACAATCTAGAGACCTAAAAAAAAAAACCAACCAAAACCTCAGCTGTTTGACAGGGAATGCCATTTTTCATTATGTATGATGTGGTCCAAAGGAATTAATTAACTTGGCTAACGTACTTGCAATCCTAAAATGCTTTGAGGACTCCACAAGCCTCAATGTCTGTTAGCTCAGGTGATCTTGAAGGCAAACTATGTGAATGCTTTTGCCTTCAGACAGTGTCACCCTGCTTTGACTAGATTCTAAGAACTGGCTCATAACATGCTCACTATTAGTGACTATTTCAGCACCCAATAGTGAGTCTTCCATAGTACACATTGTCTAGCAATGTTTTTCTCAATATACATCTGGACAAGATTATTTTTGTCTGATATTTCATTCTTTCCTCTCCTTTGCTATAGGATTGCAAAAGAAATGTTATTTTATTTAAAACCATCTCACAATGAATTGCATGGCCATTAGAGAAATCCTTGAAGAATCTCTTTAAATGCACAGTGTATGGGGGAATGTGGAAACAGGAATAGGTTCCACAGTCTCTACCAGCTTCAAAGCTCTGAGGATCCTGCCTGTGATGAAATGGTTAGCTTTCAGAAAAATGTAGTCAGTGGGCAGTAAACCCCCATCTTTCCTCAACAGTACAAGTTTTCAAAATAATGAAACTTTTTCTTGTCTTGAGACTAGCTTTTCACAGAATCATAAACCATATTTCAGTTCCTGACCATTGCCGCAAGCTGCTCTGTGGCTCAGGCCCACTGTGCAGAGGTCTTCAGACATTTCAAAATGGAGATAGCTCTCTTCCTCTGGCACATATGAAATAGATATCTCACTGGAAGTGAAAGGCCAGAGAAAGAAAGAGAGGAACTAAAGCATTGGCCCTATGATGTGCAGTGCCATTCTGCAGTAACTAAGGACTATCACTGACCCATGCTTTCCAAGACAGGTAGCTGCAGCCCATAATAAAGTTGGTTTCACAAAGTGACTCAGACTTTTAAAAACCACAGAGGCAGGACATGTACTAAATAATGTACTAAATAATGGGAAATGCAAGATATACTAACCTTGTTTACATGACTATAACTTGCTTTCCATAATAGCTGTAATCTACTACTTTCTTATATCTAAAAATACAAGGTTTGACACAAAAAAAGATGAGGCCGTGACTGTAATTCTTTTTATTTAACCAATTAAGAAAATCAACTACCATCATCTCCTAAATAGTTCTCTTCTGAGTTTACACACAACTGCATACAATGTTGCCAACATTTAAAGCAATTCCACAGGTCATTTTCTGGAAAGCTGTTGAGCATTTTTTGTCATTTTTACTCTCACATCTTCTGCAAAAAAAAACTAGGTTCCTTTGAGCACCAATTAAAAAACCTGTATGAGACACATGCACTCTTCACTATAAGACTCAGTCAATAATTGAAACCTACCTGTCATGGTTTTCTTCAGTTTCACAAGAAACTTCATGTAAATTCACTATTCACTCTTGCACACCAACATTTTCTAATTAAAGGTAAGAAAATATCTTTATCTGAGTGTGCATCTACTCATACTGAGCGAGTAATCCAGTTGAGCTCACTGTGAGAGGTTAGAACATGTCCTGTAACAATCTCTTTCTTTCTCTACTCCTACTCTTGGTTCCCAAGCTATAGGGCTAATATTAGGGGGAAGTTGTGTCTTTTTATTTTTTTTTTTATTTTTTTTTTTTTACCTTTTTGACCTCCTATTCTTTAATTCAACTAGTATGACATGGGTGTTTCTGATTTCGGTGGTAATGTTGCAACAATCACTTGGGACTAGAGGCTGTCAGTAAGTGCAGCCACAGGTAGGTTGCAAGTATCAGTGGTCAGGATCTTGTACTACTTAAATATGCAGGTTAAACTGAACAAAATAGAGGAAGTGGTGTAGTAACAAGAATATGTAAGAGGAGAAGGAAATTACTGTTAGGCTCAAAGTTAGTCTAGAAGAAGCTAGATGTTAGCCTAAGTTCTATTAATACTATTACTAAATGGTGAAAATTGCATAATACTTGTCACAGAAATCAGTACTTTTTAGTTAATGTTGAATACTTGAAAACTCATGCTTGAAACATATTTTGACATTTATCTATATATTTTTCCTCTGAAACTACCAAAGGAAATTGTCCTGACCAAGAGAGTATTGTATAAAATGGATGTATAATAAACAATTCCCTTCCATTTATTCCTCCTCCTGTTTTGAACAGTTATATATTAAATTTGTTCAGATGAGTAAATATAAAATGAAATTTAATCTGAATATATAAAACTACTAATGGAGAAGAAAGCGAAACCATAAAAAATCTTTTATATAAGAAGCCTATTATAATTAAACCTGTAGATAAAAAGACCTTGAATTTTTTAGTGGGTTTTGAAGATAAAAGATCTAGTTTTCATCAACAGCTAAATAATAAAGATTATAATCTGAAATTAAATACATATTCTACTTCTGAAAATAATAATGTTGGACATATTATACTTGTGCAAGCAGTCCATACTATAAATTCGACACTATAAATTCTTTTAGAGACAAGGCTAAGAACTTGCAATGATCAATAACCTTCTTACAGGGAAAGTTTATTTGTAATGCTGTGTGCACAGGTGATGAGTATTGCTTAGAAGCCTGAGCATTAATAACACTAATGTAGTTATATTAGTCTTAATTAACTGACAGTGTGGTTATTCATCGTCCTCTTGTTGATGTCTAGTCCTGTTCTGGTGCACTCTAAGACCTCAGTGCCAACCTTGTGGCAAAAACAGGTGAATTTTGTGTACATAGAGGATTTTATTTTAAAGTTTTTTTTTTAAAAAAACCTCTCTCTGGTTTCTCCAGATGTTTCATTGCCGGTTTAGAAGACTACTTTATGAAAAAGGACTATGAGAATTGATTCTACACTGTAGCTTGTACAAATGTATTTATCATGACCTCCCTTTCATTTTCTTTCTAACCAACACTTTTCAGTGCAGACATTTTTCTGGGTTACTACTGTCCTTGTTTATGTATTTGAAAACTACCTAATTACAATTTCACATACAGAAAGGGCCTGAACCTTGTAAACTAGAGGAATTAGAGACAATAGTATACATTTGATGTTAAAATTAGTATACTATATACATGTAATCATGAGAATATGTACATCTTAAATATATATAAAAATAAATATTTTTTTCTTTCTATATATAACTTTATGATTTTTGACATTTCAGCATTAACTTTGGGTACATTCCTCTCTTGTCTGTTATGATGAGAAGAAAATACAATAGAGCTATCCTGGGCAATTCCACTTTTCTTCCCTGACACACTGCAATTAATTTGGCATGCATTAAAACTTATGGGCTAAAGAGACAAGCCAATTCAACCCAGATTCACTAAAATGTTCAGATGTCAGGTGTAACAGGAAATCTGTTGCAGAGCATGGATTTGCAGCTAACTTAGTACCAGATTTATCTCATTCATTTGAAAGGAATGTGCCTGTGAACAGTAATTGGAAGCTTATAACACAAATTTATAAAAGGCATGAAAGAGACAACTAGCTCTCTTTCTATCTGTTCCTTTAAAAAGCAACCAAACAAAAATCCTTCCCTCCTCCCAAAGCCACCAGCAAAAAACTTGATAAAGTTATTAGAACAAAATGAACTATATTAAGGTTAAAAAGAAGTTTAACTGGCTTATTTGAGGAATTGTCAATACTTTCTTAACAGAAAAATACAAAATGCATGTGATTTACTGATTGTATTGATTATATCAACGGAAACAATCTACTATCCAATCCTGCAGCCTAGAGTTCTGTTTTCCAGTGATAGTTCCTGATGGTAGAAAGAGAAATAACTCTCAAAAATCTATCTGGAAATCTTCAGTTGTCGATCATATACCCGCAGTTGAATTTTTAAATCTACTACTGTGGCAACACTGTTAGAAGTATTTTCTTTAGTCATTGTTGGCAGAAAAAAATCTCCATTGTTGTGTGACAGTATTTGACAGTATCAGCATCATGTGTAGAATGATGAATTACTAAATACAAATTTGAGGAGTGCAAATATAGGACAGTAGGAATCAATTTATCTGTTGCTGAACATCTTAAAATTTAGCTCTGATAATTTTTAGGAAGAGCAGAACAAAAGATGATTTTCTTAAGATTTCCTTAAAGACCATCTCAACTGACCTGGAATTGTTTTGTTTCATTGCTTGATTTTCTTACCAACCTGTTATGTTTCTCTTTACCTCCCTTCCAGATTTCTATGTCTTGACTTTCAATCACTTTGCAGTCATTTCAGTGCTAAGATTCCTGGTACAGGTAACAGGAGGCCAATTGCTAAACAGAAGTTAAAAAGTTAAGTGATTTACAAGATTTAGATACTTGTCCATAACTGAACCCACTGACCATGAAAGTACATCTGCACTGTTGCACATGATGGATGAAGTTTATTTCCTTCACACTTCAGCTTTTTTTTTTTAATTACTTTGGTATGCAAAGCTACTGATGCTTCCATTTTGTTGACTTGACTAAATTCAGTGAGTTAGAAAATATTCTCTTACTAATCTCAACTATAATTATGGTGCTGTTGCTTCACTATGGCATAACCAGTATACTAAATCTTTCAGACATATTGTTGTGCCTTTATTCTGTTATTTCTGTTTTTTTTTTTATTTTTTTATTTTTTTTTTTATTTTGGGAATGTTTGTCCTGATACTTTGCATTCTTTTCTTTTCTCCATTCACTATCAAACTTTCTGTGAAAGAAGTAAGATGTATGAAGAAGGATTTTGCCTTCTTTTCCTGGGAAAACCTTGAATAGGATCACTGCTATGGTGATACTAATGGATGACAAACCCTAACTACTATGAATACACTAATAAAAAGGAGAAGAATTTTCTCTCTGTGAACAGATCACCCCTGATGCATTTCCACTGGCTTAGATTTATACTGGGACCTGTAAGCTGAAATATAACACTCAGATGAATTTCTGGAGAAATTGGTGCATGGGGCAAGAAAAAGGAACTAATAGTGCTTGGCCTTCGTAGTCATAATGTAACTCGAAAGCAAAGAAAATTAAGATGCACTGTTCTTCCAGATTTTCATATCATCATGATGAACATCCTCACATCCTCAGCTCATTAATACCTTTGCAGCGTCAAGACTATTATAAGGTTGTTACTGTATTATGCCAGTTAAGCAAAGCAGCAGCTGCAAATAAATTAGGAATATTCAGCGCTGCTTATCTGAATTCCAACCAAGAAATTAAATAGAGTATGGGCAATTTTGAATTCGGTCAAACTGTAGATAAACAAGGATAAGTAAATATGTACAACATTTGCAAATATATGCAATATTTTAAAATATTTTATTTTTTAAAGCCAAATATTTGCTCTATTTAATAACAATCTGTTTATTTTTGCACATTAAATAATTGCTCAACTTTCTGTCTTTATTAAACACAGGGTTTAGAAAAGATGATCTTATACAAACAAAAACTCAGCTTTGCCTATATCCTATTGAGTTCTTTAAAAAGTAATCATGCCCTCTTCATAATCTGGTGGTTTGTATTTTAGTTTTTGGTATATTGCCAGACACAACTGTATAGTTCAGAAATGCTGTTGAAGTGTTTTACATAAACTTTTAAAGTATTTTGGCACAAGATTTTATTCCCATTTTATTTCACATTTTCACATTTTGGTTTTCATTCCTCCCATCTACCACCCAAAATAGGGTCATTGAGAATCTGTGGATTATTGAAGAGATCTTATACAATACACAGGTCACGTTTTGTAGCTATGGGGAGAAATAAATGGTACTTTGAAAGGTAACATTCAACTAAAAATAAAAATAGATTCTATTTCAGTGTCTTCAGATTCTTAAACAGCATGTTCTTCACATTAGGCAGAAATAAGTATAACTTTTTACTATTCTTTGCATGCGTCCCTAAGGTAGTAATGATTCATTTCTGTTGGAAATGCATCTGTCTTCCTAAGGACAACCAGACAACTGAAGATGCTACTTAGAGAGGTGTGCTCATTTGAGAAATAAAGCAAAATATTGAAATAGAAACCGCATCTTTTAGAACAAAAAGTTTTTATGAAAAACAAATACATTAGGTTGTGCAGCCAGATTCATATACTTGCAGTATCCTGGAACTGCCAAGACATGTCAATCTTTTAATCTTGTTCTAAAGATCATCTGTTGACAGTCCTAAAGGGCAAAGTAGCCCAAGAGGGCTGGGTGCTCTTTAAGAAGGAAATCCTGGTGGCGCAAGAGCAGGTCATCCCTGTATGCTGAAAAATGACCTGGTAAGGAAGAAAACCAGCTTGGTTGAGCAGAGAGCTTTGGATGGATCTCAGAAAAGAGGAAAGTATATGAGCTTTGGAAGAAGAGGCAGGCATCTCAGGAGAACTACAAGGATGAAATAAGATCATGCAAAGAGAACATCAGAAGAGCTAAGGCCAAATAGAACTTAGATTGTTCTCAGATTCTTCTGAGAAAGATAATAAAAACGTTTCTACAAATATATTAACAACAAAAGGAGGGCCGAAGAGAATCTTCATACTATACTGGATGCAGGGAGAAAAACTGTGACAAAGGATGAGGATAAGGCTGAGGTACTTAATGCCTTCTTTGCCTCAGTCTTTACTATTAAAGTAAGATGACCTTCTTGGCCAATGAGACATTAATAAATCTATGTGGTTGGATGGGATCTGTCCAAGTGTAGTAAGGGAACTGGTAGATGTGCTCACCAAACCTCTTTCCATGGTCTACCAGCAGTCCTGACTGACTGAGGTAGTTTCACTTGACAGGAAATTGGCAAATGTTGCACCCGTTTAAAAGAGTTGGAGAGAGGATCTGGAGAACTATAGGACTGTCAGTCTGAACTCAGTGCTAGTGGAGGTCATGGAGCAGGTCGTCTTGAGTGCTATCACACAGCACACACAAGACAACTAGGTGATCATGAACATGAGTTCATGAAAGGTAGGTCCTGCCAGACTAACCTGATCATCTTCTATGAGAAGGTGATCCACTTAATGAATGAGGGAAAGGCTGTGTACCTGGACTTCAGTAAAGTCTTTGACATCATTTCTCACAGTATACTGCTTAAGAAACCAGCTGCCATTGACCTGTACAGACACACACTCTGCTGGGTAAAAAAAAGTATGGACGGCTGGGTCCAAAGGGTTGTGGTAAATGGAATTAAATCCAGTTAGGAGCAGGTCACAAGTGGTGTCCCCAGGACTCAATGCTAGGTCCAGTTCTATTCAATATCTTTATCAGTGATCTGGATGAGGGGATTGAGGGTAGGGAGGCTCTACATAGGGATCTGAACAGGCTGGATCGATGGGATGAGACCAATGATATGAAGTTTAAGAAGGTCGTATGCTGAGTCCTGCACTTGGGACAAAACCATTCCATGCAGTGCTATAGGCTTGGAGAAGAGTAACTTGAAAGCTGCCTGGCAGAGAAAGACTTGGGACTGTTGGTTGACAGCTGACTGAACATGAGCCAGCAGTGTGCCCAGGTGGCCTGTGTCAGAAACACTGTGTCCAGCAGGAACTGGGAAGTGATTGTTCCCCTCTACGTGGCATTGGTGAGGCTGGACCTTGAATACTGTGTTCAGTTTTATGTCCCTCACTGTGAGAAAGACATTAGGTTCCTGGAATGTGTTCAGAGAAAGGCAACAGAGCTTGTGAAGGGACTGGAGAACAAGTCCTGTGAGAAGCGGCAGAGGGAACTGGGGTCATTCAGCCCATGGAAGAAGAGGCTGAGGGGAGACCTGATCACTGTCTATTGGTACCTGAAAGGAAGTTTTAGAGAGGTGGATGTTGATTTCTTCGCCTGTGTGATAAGTGACGGGATGAGAGGGAATGACCTTAAACTGTGTTCAGACTGGACATTAGGTAAAACTTCTTCACCAGAAGGATTGCTAGAGGCTGGAACAGGAAGGAAGTGATCGAGTTACTATCCCTGGAGGTATTTAAAAGACAGGTAGATAAAGCGCTAGGAAATATGGTTTAGTAGATGGTATGTACATTTGTACTTGATCTCTGAGGTCTTTTCCAACCAAGTGATTCTATGACTTCAGCATTTCATTTTAACAGGAATTATTGCTGAGGGACGGGGTTCGCATTTTCTCCAGCAAAACTCCCAGCAGAGATTTTGCTAAGCATAGTTAGAAGAATATTATACAGTATTATATATTCCCATGGTTAATCTTGTTCTCCCTCTTCACTCTCAACAGAAAAGAAATTTAGATGTACTGGGAAAGGAGGGACTTCTGTAGAAGAGAAGGGCATTTCAATGATGGCACAACATACTTTGTTAATGGGCAAGTGTTAACTTCTGTTTTGGTAGCTTGATATCGTAACTTTATATTCACCACACTTCAGATTCCAGTACAAAAAAAGGCACTTTGTGAAAGTGGTTTTGTTATTGATTGACTCTGTGGCTGTTGTCTAGAAGACACTGGATATAGATCCACTTGTTTCCTGGTCTGATTAGCAATGCAGTTTAGCACAACAGTCATGTTTAACTTACAAATGGAAGTTTCATCACCTCTTAAATCTGAGAAACTTCAAAGAGTTCTGAATGTGGGAGATTAAAAACCAAAAAACCCCCTCACAACAATAAACAGAGAACATTGCACCTTTCTGGCCCTGCATGAGACAATGATGACTCAGCTGGGAAAAAAATCACTCAGACGTGATGAATTGAGGACCATGCACTCTGTCAGCCTTTGAGTGATCATGGCAATCTCGTATGTTCAAATCTAATTACAGCTGAAAACAATCAGCAGTCACCTGATTTTCACAGCTGGTAGTAAATTTCCTTATCCACCTATGAGTATTAGGAAGACTAGTAATTCAAAGCTGCTCAGTGAAGGTGCTTCACCTTTGTCCTCAAATAATGGACATGAGGTACTCCTCAAAATGACAAGATGATTTTTATATCTGTTCAAGCTATGAAGGGAGCACAGTACTGAAACCAGAAACAGGATGCTTTCGTTTACCCCCATCTAGAGTTCACACCTTTGGGCCAAAGTATATTTTTCAAACATTAAGATGCTATTAGTAGACAGAAATTATGCACATGTAACAGGAAAGGCATAGCCCTTGTATGTTTTATGTCTCTAGGGAGTGCAAACATATGAAATGATATATATGTTTATTGTGGAAACATTTTCTTCTTTGATGTTCATACTGTATTATAGAAAAATAAGGTTTTTACTTTGTAAATGAAAATCACTTTGTGGCATAGTTATGTGAGTCTGTCATTTAATAAGTCTTGCTGTGAGAAAGCATTGCTTTAGATCTTTGGGGCACAAAATAATTAAAAAAAGGTTGATTTTATAGATAATATTACATTATGCAAATATGCAACTCAGGGACATTTGACTTTAAATGCTTTTTAAAGGCACCTTTCTGTTTTGTGATCTATATGTTGGACTGTGCGTTTGTTTATGTGGCTGTATATCTAGAGAGAACCGAGAAGATGCTGCTTGTCTTGCTGTCTCAGCCAACATCTTAGAACTGCTTGAAATTATGGTCTGGTCAGAAAGCAGGGCTTACTTAGCATGCACTCATAGATGCTCTGAACTTCAGCCTAAGCTGGGAGCCCTCAGGCAACTTCAAGAAGAGGGAATGAATACTTCCCTTTTGGGACTTTTCTTCTTGGGGTGATGGGTCAAGTAAAAGAATGTTTGACAGCGACAATATAACAATAGATTCCTGTTAAAGTATAGTGGTGAGTCACCATATCTATTTAAAGTAAAATGGTAAATAAAGATACTTTCCAATGCAGAATATCTCTCTCTTAACAAAGAGGGTTGAATTTGAAAGAGAAGGAAGTTCTCACTTAGAATGATGTCAGAAAAGAATTTTTCTATGAATTTTCTTCAGTGGTTTGTTGAATAAGATAAGATTTAAGCATACAAATTGCATCAACGATTTGGATTACACACCTGGTTTTATGCTAGGCATAAGCAAAGAATCTCACAGAAACCTAATTCTGGAAACATACAGAATTAATGAGTATTTCTGGTGGTTACCCTGGAGGCTAGCAATATATTTTTGATCTTGCCTTTGATTTGCTAAATTTTTAAAATATAGGTTTCATCCTAGTTCATGCTATTGTCGGTGCATGTAAGAATTAAATTAACATTTATTCATCCAATGTTTCTTCCACCAGATGGAACTGGTGATGATTAGCCTGTCCTGGGGATATAGCTGTCATAGAAATTGTAAAGAGCCATTAGTTGGTAACATTACTGACATGGATCAAATTTGATCTGTGAATTAGCTCTTATATTTTGTGTCATTAATTTGTAACAAGTTACTGGTTTTTTTTTTAAAAATGATATTATTCAGTTGTTATTTATTCAAACATTTCTATGCATATATTATTCTTTTGTATATATTCAGGGAGGAAAAAAAATACTGGAATACTGAAGGAAATTAATCATAGATCCAACTCCATAGCTTTAGGAAAGCCAGCAGCTCACCATATCTTCCCAGTAGAGAAGAAAATAGTTGAGATTTATCATATTGTCTTTCACAAAGGTAGATGTTATAGCATAATGAGCTGAGATGCCAGCAAAAAACCAGCTAGAAACTGTACTTGTATCTTAGCATATGTTTCTGAAATGCTTTCTGTTATCAAATAATGGCTCATGATCTATTGTGAAGCCACTGATGGATTATCTATCAACTCCCCTTCCATGATGATTACAAACTCTGGAAAATGGTGATAAATTACAAGACAGTTTCCTTAAAATTCAACACCAGCAGATCATCTTTGAAGTGAAGTTTCCTTAACATTTTTCTGATTTTATGTGACTGAGAATTCTCACTTTATCAAAGGTCTTACACCTCAGAGCCAAGATGTTGATAGCTGATGAAAGTGTTACAGAGTCTTGTTACATTCAGCAGCTTAAAAGCCAATGAAGACTAATTTTTGTCTTCTTATACTCTTCCTTTCCTCCAGAGGTCTTTGCTATTGGCAGGGTAAGCTTTTAAATGCTTTTTTATTCTGAACGAGAAGACTTTTCACAAAAGGTACAGTATTTTCTCTTTTAGGAACTTGTTATCAACTGAAGGAAGGCTGAAGACTAGAGGGCTTCATTCATCTTACAAACAAGAACTGAGGAAAAAAAATAGTAATTTCAATGTACTATTGATGAGTGTTGCAGCTTGATGTGATTAAAAGCTGCATGACGAGGATATCAGCAATGGAATCGACAGTATTCTTTGAAAGCTATGGCCATATACAGTTCTTTAATTAAACTCTAAGCACGTGAGTGATCAGTACAAGGTAAAATTTGTTATAATTAAGAGGAGGTTGAAAGAAAAACGACTGGAAACAGGGGGACTCTTGTGTCTTATTTGGGAAGAAACCAACAGTTCTAAGGCTTGGATTGTCACTGTCATAGATGACCCAGCATCATCAGGTTTAAGCAGTGGGCTTGAAATGTTTTTTAAATGGTTTGCTGAGCAGCAGTTTTGGAAAATATTTCATTGTACTGTCTCTCTTTCTCTTTCATTAAGAAAAAAAATCATAGTGAGACAGGACATTGCAAGTTGAGGATTATATCCTCTCTTTTTTTAAGGCCTTACATTGCAGTGAATCACTGCATGACAAGGGCCCAGGCTGTTAATAGCCTCTGTGGTGAATACACAACAATGTCAGCTTTCTAACTTTGCAATTTGAACTAATTTCCCACACTTCTTTACCTCCACACCTGCCATAAAAAAGACAGATGCACCTCTGTGACCTGTTTTGAAAAACATTTAACTTTTCTTTGTTGTTTTTTCATGTCTTGCGCTTCTTACCAAAGCTGAAATCTGAATATCCTGGCAGAGTAGCTGAAGACTGGTAAGCTAGCACAACAAACTAATGCTGTCACAAAATTAAACTGCATTGCTGAGGTTTATGTGGAATTTTTTATGTGGCATTTTTTCCCTATACATGCTGTATTAACACTGTTTTCTCTGTTCTGTGTCTCCATTACTTGTATCTTGACTGATGTAAACACAAATCTCATAATTTTTCCAATGCAACCTGCTTTTAGGTTTGTTTCAGTTACAGTCAGAAGTGTTTATTCTACCAAATGTCTTTTTTAAAAAAACAGAAAAAAGAAAAAGTACTTTTTGAAAGCTTATATGGTGAAAATGTCCTGAAATGAATTAACAGCTTCCTTATTTTCCCTAATATTTAGACATTTTCTGTCACAGCATAAGTTTCTTCTTTATACTTTTCACTAACACCGTACCTCTCTCAAATAAGGTGTAAATTAGTCCTTGTCTAATTTAGTCTTGTGTGTGTTCACGTAAATGCAACTCTTTATTTTGTAAACTTTAGTAATAAAATATGTCATCTATTCTCTGCCAATGTTCCACTCAAAATCATGTATATTTTTGCCTCACAACCCTATTTCTACTCTTTTTAAACCCACAGTCCTGATTATTTCCAAATCACTCTGGAAAAACCAACCTTTGGACATGATATTTCATGGAGATTATTCGATTAGGGGCAAAGCATGAAAATGACTGGAAACTGGGTCTCTAATTTGAAGGTGATTGCAAGCTTAGCCATCAAGTGACCATAGTAGTTGATAATATGAGAGCCAGAGTAATTACCTACCTCTCTCTGTATTATCGCACAAAGCAGATTTCAAATGAAATCTACTCATCAGTTTGGAGCCTTTTTAAAATAATGACAGAGTTCTCACTCTCTTGTGCAGAGGCCTTTTAAGTCATTCTGTGTTCAGTAATGTATCTTATGTGTGCTAATTTTAGGCATTAGCCATATGGTTGAGATTAGAGGAATTTTGCTTTCAGCTCCTATGGCATGGTGTACTTTTATTCCAAGTGCTTCTTATTTTAGTCGTTATCAGTAGAGGTGAACCAGCTGGAACAACAGGGAGAAAGAATTAGTGTAGAGTAGATGGTGGCCTGAGTGATCACTCTGCTCTCCTGATTAACTGCTGGTGCTTTGAATTCACACTGTCTACTTCTGTTAAAATCAGTTAGGCACAGCATAGTGGTAACAATGCCAGAGGTCATGAGTGCTAGGTCGAGCCTGAGAATTTTGTTTCCTTAATTGCAACAGAGGCCATTTTGGCAACAGCTCTGTAGGAGATAGGGCATTACAAGCCTGTCCTTGCTGTGGCCTCCTGATTGCATAGTTTCCAGATCTCTGAATGCAGGGGTCTTGGGGAGAGCATGATTTCCCCTTTGAGAAGAGATTCTTATGATGTTTGGATTTGCAGGCTTATTCTTATTAACTTGTATTTTATTTCAGGGCATTAC
Organism: Coccyzus lansbergi; assembly: GCA_033558105.1. Classification (NCBI taxonomy): domain Eukaryota; kingdom Metazoa; phylum Chordata; class Aves; order Cuculiformes; family Coccyzidae; genus Coccyzus; species Coccyzus lansbergi. The sequence continues at coordinate 2,170,508 of JAUMJK010000227.1, forward strand.
AAACCAGATGTTATTACAATACATTATTTAAATGATATATGCTGGTTTATGACAACTGTCTGTACTACTGAAGAAACATGATAAAGTAAATTAATGTCTATTATTCCTACTTCTGGTGATATAAAAAGTTTCTAGAACTGCAGCATTGATATCATTGAATCTGAATTGAAATGGGATTGTGACAGGAAGCGAAGTCACATTTCTAAACATCACTAATTGAGGTGCTTTAGTTGTAAATAAGTAGCACCATATTTCACCAGTGAAGAACCTTTCTGTACAAACGCATATTAAATTTTAGTGCATATATAAAATGAGATAATGTCTTACTCTCTTCAACTGCTTACAGGTATAAATGTAAAGTCTAGGAAACCAGGGTCTCACATGGGTTTATGGAAATCCAAATGTCTATGACTTCCTGAAACAATAATCCAATTAAATGTACTTTCGTTGGTTCAGTAAGGTAATCATAATCTTTAGTTAATAAGTCACTGAAAGCTAATTCAATGAATTTTATTAAAGTGGGGAATAGACTTTATTTTATTTATCTGAACCCCAAATGCAGATAATAAAGGTTTAAGCAACTGTGGAAATTACTTAGAAAAATATTGAAAGGTATGTGAATTGTCTTTGTATGTTAGTAAAGTTAGAATCCCATGCAAAACTGCCCTTCTGAACAGATGAACTATAACTAAAAAAATAGTTCCTTACAAGTTCCCTATCACACTTAAAAGCAAGCTAAAAAACTCCAAAACATGGTATGGCTGAGTTACGATGAATTTACGAATGCACTGGTTCAGTTATGACATGTGGACAAGGGTGGATATGATTGCCTCTGTGATGGCCTTAGATCTGATCCTGCAGCTCTCTTTGTGATGGAAGACTTTGTATTGATGTTCCACGCAAGTGAAAGGGAAAAGCAAGCTGAAAAGAAGCTCTAAATACCTCTTCCATCAACCTAGTCTTATGTTATGTTGGGAAATATCTAGAAGATACTGGATGTGGACATAAAAAGCAATAAAAGTTTGCCACACTTGTTATATTACAGTGTCCTAAAAATCCAACTGTCCAGCAGCCCAAACAGTCATGCAAGCACAGTAGTGAACCAATTTAATGCACTTTTCCAGGGTCATAACAGAAAGGATAAGAAATGCACTCTGAATAGACTAGAAATGGAGAAATGACAGACACAGATTTGAAAAGGTATAGTGAACTATACCTGGAAATGTTTCAGGTAAAGATATGATCACAAATTTCTCATTCATGGCTAAATTTAATACTAACACTTGACAAAATGCACAGTAAAGTAATGCAGTGATATAGCTTATCTTTCCTTTCAGTGCATGTAAAGATATGTTTTCTATGTCTTCCAGTAATACTGATGTTTGCTGTTATAATGAATGGTTCTCAAATTGTATGTAGAAAGAAGGGTAGAAGAAACTGTGAATGAAAATCTTAACTTTTGTAAAACTTGAAAAAGGCTCAGTAGAAATTCAGATCTGCTTTCATTTTAGCTGATTTGATTAACCTATTTCTAATAATATTGACTTATTATGTGACTCCTTTGAAGTTCTTTGAAGGATGTCTGATCCTAAAAACAATGCCAAGTACTGTGTACTTATGTCTGTCTATTCTGGGTTTTTGCACTCATAATAACCACTTCCCTGGAGATAAATACTCTGGAGCCCCCACACTTCCCTCTCGTGAGCTTCCTTCAGTCTGTGAGGACTCTTTTATGATATCGCTTCCTTCCTAAAGAACAGTGCTCTTGGGAAGTCCAGGGTTTGACTTCCAAAACTGATGGGAAGTTTAGAAGAAAAACATCATTGTCAAGAAGATTCAAGTTAGCTTCATGCCTGGGCTTCCTAAAAGACTTGATCTCACAAGCATAAAACTGCAGGTTTGAGTCAGGCTTGATGAGTCTTGCACTTAATATTGGGCTAAGTGAGGAAAGGAAAAGAAACTGGTTTTGACTGTTGCTGTAACCTACTTCCTCAGACAATTTCAAGCAATGTAAATTAACTACTTATTTTTACCACAGCAGCTGAGACCACTGAAGTGGTCATTTTCCCTTTTTAGCCCATGTTGTGTTGTCCAATTGCTTCTGTCACTACAAAGGAGTGCCATATTTCACCAGTGAAGAACCTTTGTGTTTGTTAAGAAAAATGATATTAAAAATTATAGTAATAAAAATTTCTTTACTAGAAAGTCTGGAAGAAATGTTCTCAAAAAATTGATAAAGTCTTTATTCCTGACCTGACTAGACTGAAATTTTCATATGTATGTAAATGTACCTATAAATATTTTGATAATAAACCAGTATAAATGTTGCCCTTTTGTAAGGAAAGTTCTATCAGCAAAGACACAGTCCTGCCACACTCTTTATGTGAAGTGTCTACAAACATAAGATGGGTTAAGAATTCAAGATAAGGCCTCAGATTTCAATAGGACACCAATTAGTCTGGATGAGTTATGAAACACTTCTATTGTTTCCCTCTGAAATATATTTTTTGTGTGAGCTTAGATGAAAGATATGAGAATGACGTCTCTGTAGAATGAAGATTTCTGTTTATCTGTAAAACAGATAGAAAAACAGACATCTCGGGAGGGAGTTTCCTCAACACAGTTCTGGAAAGAAACTTCTGTGGGAGTGGGAGAATAAGAATATATTTTGAGATTTATTAAAACATCTGAAAAAGCTATACAGGCACTATGAGTCTAAATAATCATATTCTTTAAACTTAGTTTTATGTATTCACAGATTCTTTGACTAATTTTTTTTTTTAAACTGTTCACAAATAACCAAAACCATCATTAGCTTCTTATTTTTATATACTGCATCACTCCATGTTTTGTTCTCAATCAACATTTGACCTCTCTGTTTATGCTGCTGTGGAGATATCCTTTACAGACAAAAGAGTTGTCTTTTTCTACATGTTTGTAGAAGCAGCCACCTTGCAATCAACTCCAAAAGCATTGCAGCTGAAATGCAACCACTGGACTGTAACAATGGTACAACAAAGCAACAGGAACTGAGTAATAATCGTACTGTCACTAAAAGTTGATGCCAAAACTTTAGAGTCTTTCTGGCTGTTTTGGTAACATAATGGCAGGAAGCTAGTTCATTAAGGAAGACTGATTTTTGGGTTTGTCTTTCTTTTTCTTTTTTTTCCTCTACTCCCTCCACTCCCTTCTTTTTTTGATCTGATTTATACCAGCAGCAGATATAGACTGATGGTGATCAAATCACAATCTGATTTCAGTTTATGGCACTTATTATGCACATGTTGAACTGAGCAAATGAATAGACATCTATTTACACATAAGTACTATTTTAGTGCAATACAGTCTTTCGGACACAAGATCACCCTGCTTTATAACTAATTCAGTTTTAATAGAGATTACTAGTGTCTAGAATGCAATTTATTGTTCCCTAGAAACCCTCAGATAAATTATAAGATATGAATGCCACTCTAAGTGTGATTTTGCAAACAAGACTAAGCAAAAATTAATGGCCATTGGTGGAAGAACTGTATGTTTTCAGAAAAATATGCTCCAGGTCATATTGACGTTTGACAATTCAGGTAATCACCCTGAAAAAAAGAGAAAGATGGCAGCATTACTACAGTACAGGTTTTGGAGAAGTCTTTAATTATATGTACTACTCAGAATTATTTGTAATGTAGAAAGGAGGACTTATTCTGTCCCACTTTCAAATGAATGCTTTTAGATGATTCATATTTTCCTCCACAACTTTCCTGAAAGACACACCAGTCTCCTTTCATCATCCTATTTTGGAATCAATAGCCTTGTGTTTCATTCTATAGGATTCAGGCATCTCTAGACAGTATTACTATCGGTTTTGATGGATGACAGAATGTTAAATGAATTGCTGTAAATTTGAAGAGGCTGTATTCTGGCACTGCTGAAGAAACTCAGCAAGTGTGTAAAATGAGGTAGCAAATGCTAAGCAAAATGATAGTAATAACTGAAATCAGAGATCTGATTAAATAATAGTCATATTTAGTTTATAGTCATACTTGGTTTTGTTGCTGAATTTTAGTTTCCCAGACCAAGGAAGGGAAATGGAAGATAGATGAAAATGTGTTGTCTTTCATCACACCAGATTACTTGCAATAAATTGCTTTCCTTCCTTTTTGAGGTTTAGACTTTGTGATTTGGGAGTTCTTTTGCAGTCCTATGTTTCTATGTTCCTTTCATCCTTTCTTTAAGATGAACAAAGTCTATTTTCATTTTAAATTAACTCATCATAAATAAACTACAAACACGGGTCCTTATTGTAGAGGACGGCATAAAATTGGGCAGATTTTCCAGCATTCTGACCACTTAGAGCTCATACTAATTTCTGTGTGTCAAGTCTTTTAAAAATTAACCTCTGAATGTGCTTTAGTGTGTTTTCTGACAGGGATACTTAGGTATGCAGCATGTGATTTAGACACACAAATTTCAAGACTGAGATAAGTGTGTGGCAGTCTAGACAAACATATCTTTAGCTTCAAGCACAGAAGAAGTCAATCTGTTTTCGAGTCTCATACTTATGACTAAGGCTGCACCTATGTGAAATAAACATAAACTTTGTTAAAATAGTCCATAAAGGTCCATTTCACAAGAATGAATGTAACCTGCATCATTCACAAAGATGACATATCATTTGCCCCAAAATAATGTATTCAGTGTTTTCTATGAAATGGTGATGGCACTTCTTGCCTTCGGGCTTTTGCTTCTGCTTTCCCATTCACTTGGTGATTTCCTCTGCTCATGGTCCACCTTCTGTCAAACCCATTATTTGGAAATGTCACAAAAGAAATGACATAAGAGGGAGGTGAGAATCTGAGATGCAAGGCTCTGTGTACAGCAAGGTTTTGTTGCTTATGAATGATCTGTGATAGGAACCTGTGATAGGAACAGCAAATACTTCTTGAATAGGGTAGGATCAGTTCTTGTGAAAGGCAGAAACTGCTAATGCCAGACTTGTGACAATCTATTTTATTGTATCTATCATTTTACACAAAGATTTTGGTTTAGTTCATTACACATTCATAGCTCTTTTAAGCTTATATGAGGCTGTGGATTTCTATGACTTGGTCTTATTTCAGATTTGAGTACTGTTCAATTATATGTTATACCAGTTTTATGCTAATGAAATGGACCCCAATTCTGAAGTGCTATTTGCCATCTTTTCATTCTACTGTACATCACCTGGCACCTGCATATGTAGTTACTATGTAATTTACGCTTTGCAGGTGTCAGTAACTCCATTGCAGAAACCAGAAAGATACTTGGATGTATTTGGTAATTACTGTGTTACTAACAGGGTAATTGCATGCTTATTTCTGTCTACAAATTACATGGTAGTCACAGTCAAAATTACCATTAAAGACATCTCCAGCAGTTGCCAGTGAATAATTGTTTTAATTACAATATAATTACATGCTTATTACTGTCTAGTAGAATAAAGAACTGCTTGATTTTGGATACATTGTGGCATTGTCACAGCAGCCAAAGGTCCATGGATGTCATTTACATGAACACTGTCTGTAGCAAGCCACCACAAGTTTTGGAAGAGGTTTTATCTGAGAATATGAAATGGCTATCCCTATGAAGGTTGTATCCCAATTTAAGTAAATATTTTGGCTAGAGAACAGACCTTATGAGGAACGGCTGGAAGAGCTGGGGTTGTTTAGCCTGGAGAAGAGGAGGCTGAGGGGAGACCTTTTTGCTCTCTATAACTATCTGAAAGGAAGTTGTAGAAAGGAGGGTGATGGCCACTTCTCCCTAGTGACAGGGAACAAGACGAGAGGGAATGGCTTCAAGCTCCACCAGGGGAGGTTTAGGCTGGACATTAGGAAAAAATTCTCACAGAAAGGGTCATTAGGCACTGGCAGAGGCTGCCCAGGAAGGTGGTTGATTCACCTTCCCTGGTAGTGTTTAAAGCACGGGTGGACGAGGTGCTGAGTGGCATGGTTTAGTGTTCGATAGGAATGGTTGGACTCGATGATCCGGTGAGTCTCTTCCAACCTGGTTATTCTATGATTCTGAATTTCTCTTAGTTAAGCTTAAGCTTGCTATGGTTTTCAAATGTCATAGTGACTTCTCTGTTTTAAGCTGATGGGAATGGTGTCCGTAGATGGAACAAAGATAAGAGATTTCCACCCAAAAAATTTCATCCCAAAGCTCCAAATATCTGCATGACGCTTTCCCATTGACAGTGATAAACTCTTATCCAATCAATGATTCTAAGCTGCCTTACCATATCTTGTTTGGCTCTGAATTTGAGAGGATCTGCCCTGAGTTCCAGGGTTTCAGAAGATGTAAGCCAAAGTTTAATATGTTTTTCAGGACTGACAACTTCTGATAAATTACAAAATACAAAACTGAGATCTGAAGATGTAGAAAGAACAGTGTTTTATCTTCCTGATTATGGAATAATAATAATAATAAGTATCAATAATCTCCTTTCTGTTTATAAGCAGTGAAGAGCAGCATAATATTTAAAAGACATGTCTGATTTCAGTAGGCCCACTCAAACAAATCAAAGGATATCCAACAGAATCAGTTTACACATCATACCAGCAGAAAAGTCTGCTCCAGATCTCACGAAGAAACAAGCTTTTCACTGGCTTGAGTTCATATTCCACTAAATTTCCTCAACTTTCTCAGCAAAGGATAATTCCCCCACTGAGCCTGACCTAGAGGAACTACAGGCTTTTAGGTACAAGATCTCCACACCAAGAACCATGGACTTGCTGAGATGCTGTTAAGCATTATTAAGTACTTTATGATAAGATTTTAGAATCTGGTTTATTGCAAATACCATAGACAAATAAAATGAAGTTCAATTAATCATCAAGGTTTGGATAACCAGAATTCTGCAGAGTGTTAATCACAGTTTACACAAATAGGTAGCATTTTCAAGCATTTAGAGCATGCTGTGCTGTTCCATACACTTTAAAAATGAATGAAATTCTTCCTGTGATTCTTCACAGAAAACCAAAACAAATTAAACAAAACCAGGCACTGGAGAAACTCAATCTCTGCTTTGACTTCTGAGTTGTAAAAATCTTTACTGTTTGCTATTTTGTCATCCTCCCCAATCGCACTTTCAGATAGTGCTTGTTCACATATATTGCCACTCTAAATAATGCACTGATTTTCAGATAATAGAGAAAATATTTGCAATCTCAAGTTTCAACCTGAATCCGATCTTTCATATAAGCAGAAAATAAAATGATTAAATGTAATGGAGATGTAAAGGTTTCAGCTAATCATGGATATTGGAAAAAAGAGAAATACTTTCAGTTAACATTCAATTATATTTTCATAAAGTTCTTCTAGCTGTCCACTCTGCTTGCATTTCCCCCCATTGAGGATAGTTGATAGCAAATTCTTTTATTAACAGATGAAGTTGAAATTCAAAGAATTCAAATTCAAATTCAACAGTCACTGTGAGCACTAAAACTATTTTCTTTTTCACATAAGCCTGTGATTGGAATTCATTTAAATACAACTTGAATGTCTGGCAAAATAATGGTAGACTAAAATACTTAATTTCTTTGTCCTTAACTAATAATACATTTTGTTTGAGGACAGAATTTTCAAAATGATTTTGCACACATGACATATTGACAGTCTGTATTTTCAGAGGCTTTCTTTTTTAATTTAAAATATTGCAGTTTATTTTTGAAACCGAATTGCTCAGATAGACAACAAACTGCAGACCATCGAGTGGTATTGCAAATAATTCAAAGGGAAATGCAGTGTTTGAAAACAGCATTGTTTACTAAAGGGCATTTGCTAGCAGACAGAAGCATGTGACAGAACTACTGTCTCAGCTGAACTCTACAGAGTACCAAAGGCTAGAGGATATTAGTGCTAGAATTTAAAAATTAGAGATTTTGTACTGGGATATTATAATGAGTTTTGAGTGTTTAAGTAAAGAAAGAACTTATAGGTTCCCAGTATTCTCCAAAGCCAACACTGAATAGGAAGTCTGGCAGAAGGAGAAGCATAGTCACTGAGGCTTCCCATTTCTGAGTTAGATTTTCAGTTAGACAATGCATGCTCAAACACATCGAGTTCTTGGAATAAACTTTTTCACCTTCAAAGGATTTTGCTGAAGCAGCAGTCTTCTGTCAAGAACATAGAAGCAGGAGAGCATTATATAGAGTAGAGGGAAGCAGCAGTTGATCTGGGAAAAAGGTTTATTTCAGTTTGACACATTCATCCTAAAATAAACAAGTAAAAGTTTCATTCTACAGGATCTTGATTCATGCATGCTCTGTTACTGGAGTAATTGAGCATTGAGTAATCCCACTAACTGAAAGAAAAATAAAATAAAAACGTAAGAGGAAAACAAAGAAGGGGATGGAAAAATCTGGTGGGTGGAATCAAAAGGCTACAAAGTAGGAGACTGGAATTTGCATCTAACTTCTGTCTTACATCTCTGCCACTCAAACGAGTTGTTTAAGCTTTCAGTAGGTTAGTACCACAAGTACAGCACAGAAATAGCAACTCTTCCTCTGTTTCCCTTGTCGGTCCTGTCTATTCAATCTGTCAGATATTTGGCACATGGCCTCATCTCTCAGTGTCTAATTATAGCATTCCAGTTTGATGGGGATGTCTGACTGACATATGTAATTGATGCCAATAAAATGAACAAGAGTTTTTTTACATGAACCTTTCCTGTGTGGCCAGGACTTACAGCAAGTGGTTCTACACTGCAAACACAGTGTATTACCCCTTCATTCCCTTTCTGCACAACGTTTGAGGCCTGTTTCTGTTCATTTGCTCAACTGTCTTAGCATGCGGTTAAGAGCTTCCTTTGTTAACTCTACTTTACTTTTGATGCCTTTATGTCTCTGAAGTAAATATAGGTTCAGGGTTTCCTGATGTTTCTATTTGTATAGACCTAATGTTTACAGATATGGCTTCTTAACTAAGCATAGTATTGCAAGCTTTCCTGTAGTCCTATTAAAAGAGATAAAAAAGAGAATAGTATATAATTAGGAAAATGTCACACATACAGTGAGTTTGGGCTTCATTATTAACATTTAGTATAGTGTGTTACTTTCTTAACAGTGTCTGTGCACTGGATCTGTGTGTAGTTTGGGAGGAAAGGGTATTCTGAAGAAATCTAATGTGAATGGAGTTCTCTGCAAAGCACAGAGGTAATGCAGCTTTTACCTTTTTTTTGTGTCAGATATTTTATGTGAAGAAGCTGAAAATGCAACTGGAGATGAATAGCACCTGGGAAAAGAGAGCACTATGAGTAAAGCTACAAAGGCAAAAAAGCCCCAAGAAGTCTATGAAAAGCAACTAGTTTGGTAGACTGTATTGTCTGAGTGGGCAGTGATGACAGAATAGAGAGGGAAAACTGGAGGTTAGGATGAGTGGTTTTATTTTTAATTGGATGGGGGGGATTCCAGGAGGAAGATGCTGGGAAGTGGCACCCAGGCAGCCATTTACTTTCAGTATGTTCTTACCACCCTTTTCAAAAAGCTACTCATCTTGTCCAAATGTACAGGATTTCTTTTAGAAAGATGCTCATGATCAGTAATCTGTAAACAGAAGCTTGTCTATGATATTTTTCTGTAAAGTTGGATTTAGGCACCATAGAGAAGAAAGACATATTGCATGCACACACACTACAGAAAAATCTAGTTGTAAACAAGAGGAAGCCTAGCAGAGTGCTACATTATATCCAGAAAGAAAGAAAAAATTCAGGCCTGACATGATAATTTTGATTTTATTACAATACACTTTCAAAATACATTGCCACTAATCAGATGAAAAGTTGACATTTATTTTTGAATGAGTGGACTTAGGTAGGCATAAGAAAAAATACACTCTGAACTAGCAAATCATTTTTATATTAGCCAAAGCAAAATCTTTACAGTGAATATATGTAAATCACTAACTTTTGGTGCACTGAAGGGAATGTACTTCATGCTATAACTTAAATACTAATGAAATCAAGTGAAAATGATATTCATTAGTCAGCTGTGCCCTGATATGGTTCCCTGTGGACTGATATAAATTCACCATTAGAAACGGATCCTCTCGCAGTCCACAGTGAGTATTTAATCCTTCTGTAAAGCAGATTTAAATTTGATGTTTAATGTCGTTTTTTTATTTGAGTTTTCTTATGTTTCCATATTTGCAGCTCATGTTTAATCTTTTTTTAAGTCACTCTAAGTTTTTTATCTGCATTCTCTCAGTTTTATGTGATTTATTATTGGCCTACGCGAATCATACAGCCACAGGTATTAATGATAATCAGTGGAAGGGAACTAATTAGCACACAGCTCAAAATAATGATGCCTCTTATAAGCTAAATGACCCACTTTGGTTTCAGTTCATAAATGAATGTGTGGTAAAAATTCAGGGGTAGCATTTTGAGTGGTATTCAAGACAAAGATAGCTATAGTCATTCTTCAACTCTTTCCTTAGATGAAAATAATTTTAAATATTTCTCCAACATCTAATTCTGATAGTTTATTTCAAAATAAGTCAGCAAGGGCTCAGACACATGTGCACACACATGCGACTTCTGAAACTTTAACTGAGGTCATTTGAAAGGAATAAGGAAGGAGATGCTTGCCAGAATTCCTACAAGTCAGATCCTGCTGTGTGGTATCAGAAGCATGTGCTACCCGCCCATTTTTTTCCCCTAATACTAGCTCCTTATTCCTTTACTCTTGCATTAGATCTGCATAGGAAATACCAGTAGAGAAGCACCAACACTTGATTTGAACAGAATCTTTTTTACTCAGAGAAAACTACCACTGAAATGAATAGGAACTCTTCTCTACCTAGGGAAAAAACATGAGAGAATGGAAAACGCATAGTATTTCTTAGGAATATTGCCCTGCCTCCATATTTTCTTGGATTACTATTGCATCTATATAATATTACTTTTAGAAAATTGCTGGACTATGAAAGAAACAAAGCACAGTAGCAGTCCTACATGCACTCTACCATTTTATAGTTGAAAAGGAAATCTCTAGTGGTAATGAGAATTACTAAGGACTGTGTGTCATTTAGCATTATAAATTATAAATCATAATGTTATGTAATACCATACCTGAGAATGAGCTCAAGCACAGAATACTGATTGTCTAGTCAGCATGCTCCCTGTCTAAATTTTGGTTCTTGACAGCCAACACTTCCCAATTGAAGAATTAGACATAGTAGCAGGGTATGGCTATATCGTTCCTCAAAAGTAGTATGGACAACACAGCATAAAATTTGGTTTGGTCCTAACTTCCAGGGTAATGTTCAGTCCATGATATGTCCTTACACACCCTCATATTAACCTTTAGGCATGCAAAGCATGCCCCCCTCCCCCCCTCTCCCCAGCCTTTCTTTCTAACAGACTGGTCCTTTTCATTGTTTATTTAATACCAATGTACATTAAATATCCTGTCCCTAGTCAGTCTTTATATAAAAAAGCTAAAATTCTTAAAAAATTATAAAAATCCCTTTTGATACTGGATTTGAAGCAAATCATGATGTTGTTGATGTTGAAAATGCCATTGTGGCAGACAGGAACACAATAGCTCTTCTCTGCTTCTTTCATAAGCACACAGACTGAATCAGACACCCTCTGGCAGCTAGAGTGCTACCCTCCTTCTCTTTTGGTGTTGCCCCTTACCTGGTGATATGCAAGCAAGTTGATATGACTTAGTTTTACAAAGCAAAATCATTCCTTTCTAGTTAGTCTGTATTTCCAGTCCCAGTGCAAGTCAAGAGTATTCTTGATATAATAAAAACTTAGTCATGAGTTCCCCAATCCTGCTTTAAATTAAACATTATATACTGACTATTCTGGACAGGAATTAAGATACTTCCTGTTTCCATATTATAGCAAGATAAACTACCTTCATATATGTTGTTATAGTTGACCTTTACCAGCATGGGAAAACGAGACAGCTTTTGTATAAATGTATTGATTTAGACATTTTGGACTGAATTTTCATAAAATTTGGCCTTTGATCTAGGTAATTTTATATGCAAAGTTATCAATTTTAAGACGTGTTGCTATTGGTATTAAAAATCTTACCTCAAAACAATACAGAATCTGCACACCAAAACAAATCAGAAAGCATTAGAGAGAAAAAAACTTAGATTAGGTAGAGTTTTCAGCACAGTCCTGGTTTACAAAAGACTGGATAAGAAGCTGTAGACTCAACATTTGACTTCACCCTCCCATCCTGATGTGCTTAGTTGTGATCATGCTGTGGAGTCTGTCATCTTGCTTCCCCAGAGCTCTATCTCCACAATGTTTTTCTCCCACTCTTATCTTTCTCAGTGGTCTGGTATCTGCCCCGAGGAATGTGGTTAGGTGGGAAAGCGTGGGGTAATGGAGAGCAATGAGTTTCTTTGAAACATGATGACTGAACCACTTATGTGGAGTTTACAGCTAGTTGATGTTGAGGAAAAGTATTGCATTTCATGACATATTTTGTTTTCACAGTTGCTGAGTAGGTGTTGGAGCGAAATTAGTAACCTAGCCTCTAAATTGAAAACAAATCAAATAAAGGAATCTTAATTTTGTTTTGTGTAACTACCCTTCTGAGCAAATCTGTATTGACTGTCTCATAATTTATGCTGGTCTAACATTAGTTTGTTTTCTGGATGAGTGTGTTGGTCTTATTCCAAAGCCATCTGCCTGCAAAAATACAAAGAAAAAGAGAAGAGTGTATTAAGTTTATCCATTGCTTAGTAAATAATTGAGGGGGAAATCATTAGGTTGAATTCTAGTTTAGTGTTGCAAATATACTGGACTTAAAAGAAATTGTTTGACTGTGAAGGCTTGAAGCCCAAAATCAAAGAATGAGCTCGGGGAGTGCCAGTGACAACTTCTTTCTTAGAAGAGGCTATCAGGTTTTTGGAGAGCACAATCCTTGCTTTACCCCATCCCCATGTTTTACATATTAAAAAACCCCTAAAGATAAGTCAGAAATTTGTTAGGAGATGATAGCGTCAGAAGCCCAGATTTTCAAGTTCATTTATATTTTCTATTAATAGTGAATTGCACTTTTGAGCGTAAAGTCACTGTGGCTTGCGTGGGAAAACTGCCAAGGGAAGAATATATAACATTTTGGGGGATTTCAGTATTACATGCTATTGCTGAGCAGAAACTTAGAAAATAAAATAAGGCAATGATAAAGCACAGGCTTTGTTGCTACTGATGACACATACACTTTTTTTTTAAGAGGGTTTCCAGATGGAAGCAGTACAGCTTCTGGAACTCACTTCAACCTGAAGGCAGCTACACCTTAATGTACTTGATGTTTTGGTCCATGGCCCTTCAAGTGTGATCTTTTTAAGGATTATGGAATAATCGAATAATAATTTTGATGTTATATGTGTATTTATCAATAACATCCGTCATAATACATTCTTTTTAACAACAGGGAATTCAGCTTTTATGCAATTACTTTTCTTTCTGTATCTCATAGTTTCTGAGGTGATCTCTGATGACTAATAATTACAGTAAAATGGAGAAATAAAAGGAAATGGAGTCATACAAAAGGCCATTTTTTTCAAGGTCAACTCTTAAGATCTGTTTTACGCTGTCCTTTTTTATTGCTAGCTTATCTACAGAAGGTGCAATGATGTTAAAGGTGTCAGACCTCAGTCTTGGTTACCTTTCTCAGATTTGCAGGGCCATGGTGCTCAGCCGGATTCCCTCATTGACAGTTGGTCTTTCCAGGCTCATATACCTCTGACAAACCAAGGTAGCAGCAGCAGTGAGTAACATTAAGCTACAAGAACTACCTGGACTGAAATGCTGAAGCTAGGACTTGCTGTGGAGAGGTTTGTGGTCTCTAGAAGTGCAATTCTAATAAATTTGAGTTGACAAGGTACAAGAGCTATGTCCTTGGCCTTTTTCACAGACAGAACAAATTCTTCTTGTGCTTGTGCTTGTGCTTAATAAAAAGGTGGAAAAAATCTGATGGCTAAAATTCTCAGGAATCATCTGCAAAAATCTCTCTTGCTCTGTCTTTCTTCCTCCCAAGTCCTGTACACAGTTTGAAATCAGAATTTACTGCCATTTTTTTGATGATTCAAGAGGCAGTGACCCTCTTTCCCAGAAAAATAATTACTCATCAGTAGAGAATACAGTAAAATGTGGTCTTTGACTGGCCCTTTTTCTATATCTCACTATTTATCTAAGGACTGCAAAACACATCATGAGCATTAATGCTCATAAATAAACTGATAGAAGGTGTGTTGATATTTCTAATGCATAACAGATTCCTGATGCCTTCAGTGGGATCAACTCTCTTTTAACTCTACCACCTTTCAGCGTGTTTGTTTAGCTGATGAAGAGACACTGGCTTAACGATATTTATTAATGTGCTCAAGGTCCTGCATGAGCACAATGGCAAATCCAGTAATAAATGCAGAGATTTTAACTCCTACACCTGTGCTTCAAATTCATTTTCTTGATATGCTCCATGGATATAATTCAGATGACTCATAGGAAGCAGATTTTTTTTTGGAACTGCCGCTTTTCTGGGAAAAACATAATTTCAATGCACTGGTTATTTGAATAGTACAAATTAGTAGGAGCTGTATGACCTTTCTGTGCTTTTGTTATATTTGTTTGAGAGTTTCCTTGCTGAATTTTAGCTTGAAATTGTACTCTAAAGGTAGCTCCTGGCATCATTCATAGTAGCACAGGAGTTATTAATGCTGACTACCTTGCTTCACTTCTTTTCCATTTAAGACATTTTTCACTAGCTTTCATAAGTGCACATCATAGAATCATAGAATTGTTTGGATTGTAATGGATCATTAAAGGTCAGCAATGAGCAGGGACATCTTCAGCTACATCAGGCTTCTCAGAGCCCCATCCAGCCTGACCCTGAATATTTCCAGGGTTGGGGATTATACTGCCTCTCTGGGCAACATACTCCAGTGCTTTTCCACCCTTATAATAAAAAATGTCTGTCTTATATCTAGTCTAGATCTACCCTATTTTAGTTTTAAATCACTAACCCCTGTTTTACCGCAATAGACCCTCCTAAAAAAATATGATTCCATCATTCTTACAGACCTCCATGATGTACTGAGAGGTCTCAATATGGTCTCCCTGCAGCCTTCTCTTCCCCAGGCTGAACAACCCCAACTCTCTCAGACTTTCTTAGTAGGAGAGGTGTTCTGTCCCTCCGCTTATTTTTATTATTATTTGTGGCCTTTCTTTGGACCCTCTCCACCAGGTCCATGTCTTTCCCGAGCTGAAGGCTCCAGAGATGGATGCAGTGCTCTAGATGGGATCACATCAGAGCAGAGTAGAGGAGCAGAATCACCTCCCTTGATCTGCTGACCATGCTTCTTTTGATGCAGCCCAGGATACAATTGGCCTTCTGGGCTCCAAGTGCACACTGCTGGCTCCTGTCCAGCTTTTCATCTTCCAGTACTGCTGAGTCCTCCTCAGGGCTGTTCTAAATCCCTTCATCTCCCAACCTGTATTGATCTGAGGGACTGCCCTGATTCAGTTGCAGGACTTTGCAATTGACTTTGTAGAACTTCATGAGGTTCACATAGGTCCCCTTCTCAAGACTGACCAGGTGCTGCTGGATGGCATCCTGTCCTTCAGATACGTCAATCACATCATTCGTCTTGTTGTCATCTGCAAACTTGCTGAGGGTGCTCTTGATCCCACTTTGATGTAATTATTAAGCAGTAGTGGTTATGAGATGGACACCTAGGGGTCACCACTTGTCACCTATCTCCACTGGGACACTGAGACACTGACCAGCATCCTCTGGATGCTACTCTCCAGCCAAATCCTCATCCACTGAACAGTTCACCCATTGAATCTCCAATTATGACAGAAGGATGAAATAAGTGATATTATTAAAGGACTTACAGAAGTCAGATGAGGCCTGTGAACCTGCAAACATAGATTAGATCTCTGAGACTCACTCATTAGACACATTTTACTTAAATGGTATTGTAGCTTACTGTTGTGCCAACCCAGGTAATGTACGAGTAATATACAGCACTGACAGCAGTGGTGAGACTGGGAGCTGGAGTTTGCTCGTTGCTCTACCTTGTCCTCCTGCTGGCACATGCTTCAGTGATTGACCTGCGTTACTCATATAAGACTAGACACATGGCTGTACATGGCTGTTAGGTGTAGCTAACCTTAAAACATAAACCCGTTACTTAGGTATACAGCTCAGAATCACAATGTTTGCTATTCCTTGAAGGTGCAAAATTTCCTCTTTCCTTTCACAGCAAGGCACTTTGGTACATGGTGGAATGGTGTGTGCCTCTGATTGTGTGTGTCTGTACATAGATCTTTACACATATACCTGTATCTGAATTCTGTAGTATGTGTACATGTGTCTATTTATGGACAAAGTTTCTGAGATTTGTCTGAGACCCTGTAAAATACATATCTTTTTTTTCTTGATTAAGCTGAAGGAAATGAGAGAAATTGCTAATATCATACTAATTTTCTTCAGCATCTTTGCAGTGAAAAAATATGAATGCCACTACAGGTTGACAAATAATCCTTGCACATCTAGTTTGTGCTATCTGACATCCAATAGTGTTTATCAGATCACTCTTCCTTTCATCTGCTTGCTTCCCTGTTATTCCCGTATGTGCAAATTTTTGTATTTGTCACACAAGAAAAGGGACCTGGGTAATGACCTTACTGTATTTAATGGAATATATATATGTTTTCTAGAATAAATAATACGTGTGTAAGATATTTTACTGATATTGGAAGAAGAATTGTGTCCCTTATTAAATATTTTGTTCCTTCTGCAGCCCCCTAAGATATCTGTAGTTTTCTATTTATTTTTAAAAATTCCTAACTCAAGAACTTTTTTGCATCACAAAGACTGCAATAGTATTAAGGAAAGATATTGCATACCTCTATTCCTAGATCTAGTAAACTTAAAAGTCAATTAATTAAATCTCTTTTTACATTACATCTGCTTAAAAATTCTATTCAAACTATAATGTCATCATTAAGGCTCTTTCAGCATGGCAGAACTGACAACAGTTAGTTCCAGTATGTAATTAGGACATATAAAAATCTTCTCTATAAACAGAATTTTAATACCTACGACATCACTGAAAGATAGATTTTATTTTATGGATTGCTTTTATCCTATTTTGAGCATCTAGCATGAGCTGGTGTCTTTGAAAAGTGCAATGACACAATGACAAGATCAAGTCTGTTGTCATCTGAATTGTTTCATATCAGGAGTAGTTGTGGGCTTTTTTTCCCCAGCAGCCTCACATGATTCTTCAGTGTCAAGGCAGTACTGCAGCGGTTCTGATATGGCATACAAGACTTAATACTTTAGACCATAATCCACTCTTATTTAGCTAGTCTTCATAATTTATTTTCCATTACTGATTTATTTCTTTTCACTAGAGGGGAAGATAATGATAGAGCTAACTTTTGTTTTGAATAGATATGTAATAGAAAGGTATTCTTTATCTTTCTGTTCATATGGATTTAGCTAGTATTAATTTTCATTTGCAATAGAATTGCAAAAGGCAGTCACAGAAATCTCATCCTTATATTGCTCAATGTTCTTACTGGAGTACAGAGGTGTCAAATACTATCAGGTACTAAATTAGCAAGGACATTTTCACTGGAATTGATTTCTTGAGTCTTCAGAATCCTTGAAATCATTCAAAGTCCTTGTTGCTTTTCAGGTACCCTATTAATCTTTATAGGTTTATATTGACATTGTTTGCTGCAGCTTTCCTGTTCTGCTTTCTGGGCAGATGTGAACAGACCACAAAGGGGCAGAAATCTATTTCTAATTCAGAAGGTTACACATCAGGCCTTTAAACTGGACAGAAAGTTCATATTAAAAGCAGTCATGATCATAAAGGGTAAACGAGATGCAGGGTGATGAATGATTTCTGGAATAAGGTAGTGTCGGTGTCGATCTCACTACTGATGTATCTCTGCCTCTTAAGTGTTGTTTAAAATATAATAAAGAAGTTAATTGAAGCTAGGTGAGTGATTATTATCAAAACTCAGCATCTACAAAATATTAATAGTGATAGAAGAAAAAATAAAGGGGAAAATAGGAAGAAAAAGGAAGAAAATAAAGCTTGGAACAAGGAGCAGGGAGTCTGATGGAGGGAAGGAGGTGGCCTGCAATTGTAACACCCCATTTGCAGGGAAATAAAGAGCAATCAATGTAATAGCAGTATAAAGCAGTCAAAGGAAAAAAAAGGACAAAGGCTGAAGTCTGATATCTTTTATTCCTGAGCCCAGGTGGAGCTGTAATTGGCAGTCCCAGCTTGGAGATGAAAGAGCCGTGTAAAAGAGCCGTACCCTTAAAAGAGCAGACGAAGATGTGTCTTGGGTTTTTAGAAGAACAGTTAAATAATTTCTCTAGATCTTTGGAGGGAGAGTGGGGGGAAGTCATAGTGGTCATGCTGGGATAAAATCCTGGCAAGTTACAAAACTTGTGGCAGAAATCTGTGAATTACATGACTGCTTGAGATCCTTTTACCTTCCTTCTTGGAGCCCATACAAAACAGTAAAACCAGTCAGCTATAGAGTGCTGGGCATCCTCCCAAATTGTTACCAGCCATATCTGCTAATTCAGGTGCCAAACACTGACCTCTCTGTTCACAGTTAGTAGGGATGACAGAAAATCTGGTCAGGATCAGTTATGATCACTGACATTTAGATTTAACTAAGGCTAAATGGCTGCTCTCTTGCTACCTAAGAAAAAACCCGATTTTTCCACCAAATATCCTCAGCCGCTACCTCAGAATTATAGCTATAAGGTGTCAAAATGTAAAAACGTTCAAGTGTGTAGTGTAAAAATATTAAATCTAGGCAGATAGATAAAAATTATTTGCATCCTTTTCAATGTAATTTACTTTCAATACTTCTCTATTTTTTCCTGGTTTCAAATCTGTATTTTTTTTTTTTATTAAGTGCGTGAAATACCTCTGAGGTACAGACCTCAAAGTACACAGATTTGATGATAAAAAGTGCTTTAGTTCTTTTTTGAAAAAAGAGCAACAGACTTCAAGAAAAATACCTAAAAATCTTTAAAAGACAACACCTTGGGAAGAACAACATTTACAGCCTCTCCTAATAAACTACTTTCTTACAGGATAACTGTATTAAAATAAATGAGACACCTATACTTCAAATTAAGCAGCAAAACCCCCTTTTTTTTTGAGACACTACATGTAAGTGTGCTTAACAATCATTTACTTAGTGGGGGACATGGATAAAAAAGGCACATAATATGAAATTATTGGTTTACTCCTTTCTTTTGACCAGCAATAGGTCAGGGATAAAGACTCTGAGATAGTTAGTTTGCAGCAATTGAACTTCTGTTTCAAGTCTTAATTTGAGTTTTCAGTGGAAATTTTTTAACCTCTATAAAATTCTTCTATAAGTTGTTGACCCGTATACTTATGACCTTAGAAATGCTTTTAAAAGTGCTTCTTTACATGTGTGTTTGTGTGTGTATGTCTACCTATGTCTGTGTGTTTATATATATATGTGTACAGATACACAGCACACCTTAAATCATAAGAGTGGCCATTTTGGTCTACTCCAGCATTCTCTTGCTAGTAGTAGCTCTCAACAGATGCTTAAAGTAAGTGCAGTATTTATGTGATGCTTACATCTAGTATTTTCTTAACACAATTATTTTCTGCTCAAAGAATTTACCGAGTTAGATATAGTATCGGAGAGTTTAGTAGCGCTTGTAGTGTTTACCATACAAAGATTTGTCCGATGTATAGCTGCATTCATGTAAAACTTTAAAAATTACAAAGTTCTTTCCAAAAAATCTAGCTGATTTTTTTTAATTTAACCCATTGTCTAAATCCTACTGGGATTTATGTTGCAAGGTCATGCAGAGCTGTTCTTAGAAAGGTAGTTTTTTGTTCCCATATGTGTAGAAAACAAACATTTCAAGTCCTAGTGTCAAAGGTAGCAGGCAGGGGAAAAACTATGATCACACATTTATGTTGAACACCCCTGGATCATTCTCTTCCACAGATGCCCATAGGCATGGGATGCCATGCATCTATATAGCAATGCATTTAATCCTTCAACAGAAGGTCACCTGATATGTATTGCCTGTTAGGAATAGCCCTCATCCTGGTTAATTCTCAAAATACACTTGAAAATTGTTAGAAATTGTTAATGTAGGATCATGCCTTCTGTCTGGGTCAAAAATATGCAAGAAATATTTCTAGAAGATTAATACAGAGGAATGAATTCCAGAGCTTAGGAACACGTCCAGGCACCCTTTAACTTACTATCTTGATTGCAGCCTTTGAGAAGCAGTAACTGTTGGGAACAGAGTTCCTTACCTTGTTTCCTAAACATCTATTCTAATCCTAATTTATTTTCCTGATGCCTTCATGCAACTTCACTCTCCTTGTGACTACCCCGCCTTGAATCCCTTCTGCATCTGCATCTTCAGGCTGATCTCTGCATCTTCCCTTTGGCCTATTATTCGTGGAGTTTAAAGTTAAAGTTCCATGCAGCCTTAAAGCCACAATATTTAGTGATCACTCAAGCAAAATGAAATCCCAGTTAGTTATTTACACTCTAGATGTCATGATGCACTCTGTGATAATCTTTTCAAGATTTTCATCTTCAAATGTATCTTGTGATGTGTAGTCTTTCATTTGTACAAGGAGAAGAATCATTAAAGAAAGTCACTGTGAAGAAATTGAGATGTAGATTTCATGGGTATTTCCTTGTGCCAGGGAAATCACAGAATCACAGAACCATCATAGAATGGTTTGGGTTGTCAGGGACCTTGAAGATCCTCTTGTTCTAACACCCCCTGCCATGGGCAGGGACACCTCCCACTAGATCAGGCTGCTGTAGGACCTATCCAGCCTGGCTTTGAAGACTTCCAGGGTTGGGGCATTAAATGCGAGTACCTAAACAAAAACACTTGCTATATGACTGTTACTGCACATGGGGATGTTGGTGAACAGCCAAAGTGCATAGACCACAGAACCTGTTTTGTCCTTAGGTATGCACAGTCTGAGTGGAATGGTCATCTCAATAAATTCAATGAGACAAATCTCTTTTGTATTCCGGAGCATTTTACAATGGAGTAGTTAATTTTTTCACAGAATCACTTTGCTACTGGGCCTTCTATGATTGCTAGGACTGCATGTCAGCCTGTGCTTTTTTACTTAATGTCATGCACCAATTATAAAACGGCATCTCTCTTTGGAACTTCTGTAACCAGGTTGGTAAAATGTACAACATAGACACCAGTTATAAAAATTAAGGAGAGTTTTCTAGTGAGTCCCTACATGGACAGTGATTTAAGACTGTCACTCTTGTTACTTGTTTTCAGTCCTACTTAGTGCTCTCTAGGCTACTTTTTGCAACCCATTTACGCAGACTTATCTTCAGCCTTTTTTTCATCTTACATGTATAAGATAGGATAATGATGTTGAAGTGTATTAATATGTATTAGCTGTATACATGCAATGAGCTAAGATGTACAGGAAAAACACCTACCTGCACTTATGATTAGATGCAATCTGATATACATGCAAAGCCTTGTGAATACTGGTAGTTTTCTCACTAATATTTAACTTTTTCTGTAATGCATATACATATGGCTTCTAAGCATATCTAAAATTATTATCATATTTTTATTCATGAAATTTTTGTGCATGCAAATATAAAGTATCGTACCAAATAAGAGCTTAAAAATAAACTGCTAAGAACTGGATGTTAAAGAGAGAATAAATAGGGAGGAAGAAAGGTAGGAGGTTGGGACATGTATTTTCTGATAAATTTTATGCATTTTATTTTTTACTCATAGCTCTGTGCTATTTATCTCTTGTGTTTACCTGCTGTATGTGCCACACAGACTGCAACTGCCTGAGGCAGGAACCATTTTCTTTGTTATATGTCTGTATACTACATAGTACAATCGATCCTCCATTAGATGTCTAGCCAGTAGCATGGTTAAAATAAATAATAATTTTCTAGTATCTGGCCTTTTGTAACTGAATTAAAGAGAGAATGGGATGGTAAAGTAGCTATATTGTAAATTGAAGTTGATAAAGACAGCAGACACTTTTTTGTCCCTGAATACATCATAAAACTAACATGCAAGTGGTTAACAGCAAAACTTTATTTTTGTTCTGAGAGCCAATAGTTGGTAATGACATAAATTCACTTTATTTCTTCATATAGTTGGGATGATCTTCCGTACTTGTCAACCAGAACTCAGATGCATTTGCTGCTAGTGCCTTAGAGAATATCATGGCTGAGCAGTCTTCACAATCTATTAATCCTGATGGTCTTCTACCAGTATATAAAAAAAGCTGTGAATTAATACAAGCAGTGCAAACAGTATATGAATAGACACATGCTCACTTGGAAAATATTTGGAATGATATCCTCATGGGAAGATAAATTCATCATAGAAGGGTACAGTTGTAAGCTGTTTGCAGTCCTGTCCTAATAGCACTCATTTTAAAAAAAAACCCACAGTATTCTTTCAAGTTTATGTTGGAAGACTATGGACATGCTTAGTATGTGGCAGCTTGAAAAAAGGGTCAGTGGGCAGCAGTGTCTGTGTGTGGCTGGGCCCTGCGCTCTACCTTGGTGGCCATTTTATCCAGTATCAAGTAGCTGAAAGAAGAAATAGGTAAGGCTGGATTCAGTAGCCACATTGTTTCTGCAGCTACTGTCAGCAAGTGTGCAATAGCTGAACTTGACTGCCATAGGAAGGTATGTAGCTTGTTAAGATCAGCAGAAATTGAAGACTTAAAGGACCATATTGGTGCCTGAATATTGCCTGAATATCCCCTGAAACTGGATTTTAAAGCCTAATGAGGTCCCTTTGATCTATGTGATGAAGCTGACTGGACATGATATAGTGCCCTCTAAGATAAAGCTTCTGCCTCAGGAATCAGCTTATGGAGGTGCATACTGCTGATCGGTTCTGTAGGTCACAGTGGCATCAGTAACTGGGATGAGCTTCCCACCTACAAGAAATTGTTGAAATAGTTCTATTGATCATAAAATTAAGAAAGGAAAACATTGCAAGGAGGGAAAACCTCTTACGAATAGAGGGCAATCAAGAGTATCATTACACACTAAAATAATATGCTTCAAACATTACTTCTCAAATTCATGTGTGCCAAAGTCTTTACAAAACATCTCCAGCAGCTTCATTTCCGTTTTACCCTGACCTTCATTCCCTTCTCTCCTCTTATCCAAGTCTCTGTATTAGGAAAGCATTAAGACAAAGGTATCTTGGAAAAGGAATTTGTAACTGCTCTCATGACAATGGTGATATTGCCATCTTCATGACGACTTGGCTAAGCTTATCCATTGTGCTTCACGGTGTGTTGAAAATACGGGTTATCATGGAGTCCTATGGTCATTGTGGGGCTGAACAATTGCCTGATCTCATTCTTGGGAAAACCCTGGAAGCAAGAAGCTGGATCAAACCCTGAGGAATTCCATCCAAACCTGACACTATCTGACAGTGTAAAACTTGCCCGGTTTGGAGTGTTATGATGACCTGTGATGACTTTCAGTGAGAGGCTTGTTAATATTTTCAGCCTAATCAAATTATTACTTGGTAAAGTTTTTATAAGACTGAGGTAGATATGGTATATTCTGACACAGAACTATTTTTGTTAAGTCTGGGAAGTTAGAAATTAAAACTGTGAATAAAAGTAAAGTTTGAAAAAGTTTTGAGATGTTGTGCACACCTTAATACTTTCCTATAATATGTTTACCTGCTGCTAGCAAGGATTGAGGAGCTTTCTCAGTTCTCACATTTTTAAGCTTTCACGTAGCTCTTTGAGTCACTCCTCATAAGATTTGTTCCCCCTTCATCAGCTTCATTGCTCTTATCTGGACTTGCTCCAGAACCTCAACATCCTTCTTGTGGTGAGGGACCCAGAACTGAACGCAGGATTCAAGGAGTGGCCTCACCAGTGCCGAGTACAGAGGGAGAAGAACCGCCCTGGACCTGCTGGTCACACCATTTCTGATACAAGCCAGGATGCCATTGGCCTTCTTGGCCACCTGGGCACACTGCTGCCTCATGTTCAGTCGGCTGTCAACCAACACCCCCAGCTCCCTCTCCTCCTGGTAGCTTTCTAAACAGACTTCTCCTAGTCTGTAGCTCTGCACAGGGTTGTTGTTTTGCCACAAGTGCAGGACCCGCCATTTGGTCTTATTAAACTTCATGCCATTGGACTCTGCCCAGTAGTCCAGCCTGTTCAGATCCCTTTGCAGAGCCTCCTTACCCTCCAGCAGATCAACACTTCCACCCAGCTTAGTGTCATCTGCAAACTTGCTAAGGGAGCACTCAATGCCTTCATCCAGGTCATTGATAAAGACATTGAACAGGGCTGGACCCAGAACTGAGCCCTGGGGAACCCCACTTGTCACTGTCCTCCAGTTGGATTTAACACCATTTCCCACCACTCTCTGGGCCCGGTCAGACAACCAGTTTTCCACCCAGGAGAGTGTGCGCCTGTCCAGACCAGAGGCTGACACTTTCCCTAGCAGAATGCTGGGAGAAACTGTGTCAAAGGCTTTGCTGAAGTCCAAGAAGATACATCCACAGACCTTCCCTCATCCAGTAGGTGGGTCACTTTGTCATAGAAGGCAATCAGGTTAGTTTACCTTTCATGAACCCATGTTTACTGGGCCTCATATTGCATGTTACATGTGTCTGCCTGGGTGAAGAAACTAAAAGCAAGACACCAGGGGAAGTGGTAAGGCTTGCAAATAAGCATTCTGATATAAAGTGGTTTTTTCTGGACTACATTGTTATTTCTGTGGTTTGAAGTTTTGCAAGCCCCACAAAGTAGTTTATGAGTACATTAGGTTAACAAAACCGGCTGATGCTCAGAAATACTGTTTTTTTTCCTGTAATGTAAGCCTACTTGCCAAACAGAAAGATGATTGAGCTAATGCAAGATTCAGTTACATAAAGAGAATCTCATGCTGTTTAAGTGTTGTATATGCAATTGATGTGTATTTATATATGTATGTATGTAAACATGTGTATCACGTGTTTAAACTGGATTTTCCTCTCTCCCTCTTTCAGCTTCCTTATTCACAGCATCTCAGTTCTGGCTGAGTTACTGATCCATTTTTACATCTTAGGTAATATTTTCAAAATTGCCATTTTATGTAAGGAAGCAAATTGTATTCACACTGTAAAGGCAATTTAGGTGCTTTTGAAAACAGGGTCAAAGTTTCCTTGTCATTTGGATGCATTTTTACTTTCTATGCTTATAACAATTTATTATTAGCATCACAGTAACATAGAGGAGGCCCAGTCATGGGAACAGAACTCCATTATGCTAGCTTTTGAATAAACATATTTTAAATAGACAGCCTCTGACTCAGAAGATTTAGGAATGTCTTCCTCTCTCTTTTCTTTTTATTAGTAGATTTTGAACAGAATGCAAGTCATGCTAAAATTTAAACCTACAATGTTTGAGGGGTTTGGAAGGCAGGAAAACTGAATTAATTCATCTGTGATCTTTATTAAGGCAAACAATAAGTTGCAAAGCTGACCTCTAAGAAAAAAAAGGGCAAAAATCTGAAGAAGCAGAGATTCAATTGAACAAAAAAAACCCTCTCCTATTCACAGATAGTGTCAGCACTAAGAAAATCACATTTTTTAAAAAAAATAATTTTCCAATATAAACTAATGACGATTGGATATTTTGAAAGATCATAGTATATCATGTAGTTTTTTTTGTGCCTTGACTGTGATTTTGTGTGAAATGAAAGTGATTTTTGAATCTGCAAGAAAGTACTGCTGACCAATCTCTTGTTCTCTTGGTTTGTTTTCAGTGAGGAATATCTAGGGAAACAGCAAGGCTTTTTTTGAAAGAAGGGGCTATTTTCAGGAACAGAAAGGATGAAAACATTATTATATGAGCAATCCACAATTTAGTGATCAAATTCTTGCACCCAAAGGAAGTTCTACAGGTATTTCCAAGTCACGTGGTTCCTTTAATCTTCTAGATGCTGTTCAGTGATCTTAGAACTGCTTATTTATTAGGAAACAAAACAAAGCATAGAACCCCAAAGAAGGTATTTAAGGAACCTAATCTATGCCATTCATAGTATAACACTACAAATACCACATAATGATGTTTTGTTCTTTGGTTGTCTGAATAATCTTCTCTTTTGGGTGGTACAGCCAAGAGCTGAGCTCTCCAGCAATTCTGATTTCATTACTTTATACTTTTGTTAATTACACATACAGACAATCATCAGTTCTTAAATATTCTAGTTTATTGGAAAAAAAAATATTAGATTTTTAGGCGTTGTAGATGAACAGAGACACTTATTGATTTACAGGAGCTGGACTAGGTTAATTAATAAATATCAGCCCCACTGGCTTCACTTAGCCTTTGGAAGCATCTAGAGAACTTTGACTCTTTCAGTAACTGTGGTCAATATGCCTTGCTAACACAGATGTATGCATTTATCAGCAGAGTATAAGGACTTTCCCCTCTTTTTTTTCTTTTCATGGCCTGACTAAAAGCCAGTTCAAGTCCATTGTGGTAAAATATTTCTCGGAGACTGCAAGAAATGAATGGTATTTCCTTACCTACTCTGTTCTTTCATAGGTGTAAAAATATCACTGGTGTCAGAAAGCCTCAGCTAGAACTTGAGGAGATAGATATACATTTAAGCTCTGATACTTCTGAACCGACTGCTACCTGTGTGCTGTTCAGGTTCTTAAACTCTGCCACCAGGAGAGCACCAGGATTCCTTCTTTTCTCCATATTCTAGAATTCTTTATTGGAGAAACCATGGTGTGTGGAGGCTGATATTTCCTCCGATTGTGTCACAAAGTGAAGTTAGAAAATATTTAGGTCATTATATCTGAATACAAAAGGCCCCGCATTCCACCTGGAGATCAAAATATTGTATATATTCCTCCATATCCTTAAAATCATAAACTACTGAGAGGATTGCATAGAAATGTGACTGGAAAACTGCCTGGCAGAAAAGGACCTGGGGACACTGTTTGACAACTGGTTGAATGCAAGCCAGCAGTTGGCCTAGGTAACCAAGAAGGCCAGCAGCATCCTGGCTTGTATCAGAAATAGTGTGGGCAGGAGGAGTAGGGAAATGATTGTGCCGCTGTACTTGGCACTGGTGAGGGCACATCTTGAACATTGCATTCAGTTTTGGACCTCTCTCTCTACAAGAAGAATATTGAGGTGCTGGAGCATGTCCAGAATGTTTAAGGACCTGATGAAGGATCTGGAGAAGTCTTACAAGTATGGCTCATGGAACTGGTATTAATTAGCCTGGAGGAGGCTGAGGGGAGGCATTATCACTCTACAACTATGTAAAAGGAGGTTGTTGCAAAGTGGGTGCTGGTCTCCAGTCCCAAGTAGTAAGTGATAGGATGAGTGGAAATGACCTCAGGTTGCTCCAGGGAAGGCTTAGATTGGATGTTAGAAAAAACATATTTGCTGAAAGAGTGCCCAAGCATTGGAACAGGCTGTCAGTGAAGTGGTGGTGGTGTTAAAAAAGAGTGTAGGGTGGCACTTGGGGACATAGTTTAGTAGGCATGGTGGTGTTGGGCTGATGGTTGGACTTGATGATCCTAGGGGTCTTTTCCAACCTCAATGATTCTATGAGCTAATTTCACTGTGTTATACATATGAGAACATAAGTCATTCCTTAGCTGTAATGTCTACGGGCAAAAACCAAGCAAATATTTTTCTGTTGCATTTGCAAGTTTCTCAAACTCATTAAAACATCTGTACAGAAATTGAGCAACTGTAACTGAACTATTTGTGACAAAGAAGATCAGTGCATAGTTTTAGTCAGGGTTGGATTTTTTTTTTATCCTGGAGAAGATCAGTGCACACACTGAAAAAAGTAGCGAGATATAACATTTCAAGAACGTTTTGGCAGATTTATAAACACAAACAAGAGAATGGAAATATATTTTCAAATGGAGTTTGTTTCCTCCTCTATTCACACTTTTCAGTCTGTCTTTCATCTCCCATCTTCTTTTCCTCTTCCCAAATATTGATTATTGCTAATCCATACACTTGCATCATATTTAGATTTTCAGCTGCTAAATGCTGAAACATAACTATTTACTAAGTAATCTTCAAATAGCCCCCACCTTCTCAAGCTCTGGGGATCCTCTGTTATGTGACTGAGACAGAAATGCTGCGCAGAATGACCCGTACACAAAGAAACTTGCTAATCAATAGAAAACATTAGTATTAATGATTAATAAAAGCGTCCTGAAAATCAATGCACAATAGGGATTTGAAATGGTAGTGATTTCACCAGTGTTTCAAGATCAGCTTTACAGCCATCTCCAAATGTCAGATCCACCTTAATATTAAAGTAATTTCATCTGGCAGGAATCAGTTGTGTTCTGAGCTTTTAAAATTATATGATTCTTATTGTTGAAAAAGCACTGTATCTGCAATCAAATATTCTACTGACATGACCAGATTTAGCACACTCATACACAAAGGACAAAATTATTGCATTTGAGCTCTGCTTCTTATAGAAGATGTTGGTGGACCATTAGGGAAACATCTATAGTTACTTAATCTATAGCCCTGCTCTTGGCAATTCTTATAGAAATTACTGTGCTTACTAAGATATGTCTACTTGTATCTGTGCAATGATGGAACTCTAGTTGTCATGCCCACAGCAACAAGATCTACTTCCTATAAAAACAAGCAGGCTACAAAGAACTGGAAAAAAGCAGTGGTACGGGCCTTTGATTCAGCCCACCTGCGTGAATTGCTGGCTTATTAGTGGTATTGCACTGGAACATTCCAGTCCTATTTTTTAACTTTTATCTCAGTGGTTTGATGCTTTAAAGCAGGAAATTTTTAAAAAGACACTTCATACATGAAGCTCTCAAATTAACTTTTATGTCCTGTTCTGATATTTAAAATAGTATTTGTGAAGTTTATCCTTTGCTATTCATTCAGAAGAAAAGTTGTTAACTGTAGAAAAAAACAAAACAAGGACTTTTTGCGGAGATGGAGGGATTTCTGGTTTGCAAATGAAGTAAGAAGAAAAAAATGATATTTTCCTGTGATCTTGAAAGTATGCCATGATCAGGAAATGCATGTCTCTTCCTGATATATATCTCTTTGCAGAAGAGTTCTTTGCCTAAACTTTGCAGCCAGTTTCTGACCTCTTTGCCTCTTTTTAATATGTGTGTGTACATGTATATTCAATGAGCCAAGCTAGCATGCTGGTACCCTTTCTTTTAATCTTTGTATTAGGTGAGTAGATTGCATACTAAAGATTTTTCTACTCCCTACTATGACCACCGTGAATATGTATACACATACATGGAATTCTATCTAAGTCTCTTGTTTCTAAAAATGTTTAAACAAGAAATGAAACCATAATACGTATAGATAGGAAGCCTGACAAAAGTAACTGTGAGATCCAGCTGGTCTATATGTAATCATTCATCTCCTTCTATCAACTCAGATGCATTTTATTGGTGAGTCAAACTTAGTTAGCTAAGAATACTTCCAAAATATAGATATGCAAGTAGTCTTCTGCCTTGGTTTTTAATGATTTTTATGCTCTTACCACAAATATCTGCTACTAGTACCAATAGTAAGCATGAATGAAAACCAAAAAGTTGACAAGATTTTAAAAGAATTTTCTTCCATTTATTAAAGCAAGTGACCGCTGTATCTTGATTTTTGCTTAGTTAATCCTATTACTTCCTAAAATAATGTCTCATGACTGGTCAGAATTAAATCTAGTAGGAGGAACATATGTCAGTTAGGTGTCACTTATCCTAATCTGATGTTAGACATGATGGGGTTTTTTTTCAGTATGGACTTTATGTGTTTCTTGGTTCTTAAATGACTAATTGTGTTTACTTAATCAAACAACATTACACAAAATCTGGAATACAAAAGTTAAATTTGTTGTTTTAATGGAGAGTTTCCACAGACAAGCAACAACAAATGTCTGAAACATGGAAGTAATATTTTTGCAAAATGTAGGTTATCCTTCATAGAAAAGGGCTGGTGGCAAAATTATCACTGACTCTGTGAAGAGCTGAGGCTGTTCCACACTGAGCTTATTTTAATACCACTTTAGTTTCTGGGTATCTTTCCAGAGAGTTTTTTTTTCTGAAAGAAAAATAGAAAAGAGAGATTAAAAACTGATCACAACAGAAGATCTATTTAACTGATGAAAGGCTATAAACATTTTTTACTTTATTCCTCTGTTATATATAGTGTTCAAATTTGAATGAGTTAACTACTCATGAGTTTAAGTAGCATTTCCCAATCATGACCCCCATGTACTGGAAAAACAAAATGCAAGGAGCTGCAATCAAGATGTCAGATAAATTAGTGGAAGAGTTAGAAGAAGAAGATAGACCTACCTGGACTCTAGTACTCTAACATACGAGCATAATTTCCTGAATCTGAAATGTTTTTTAAATATTTTTTCAATAAAAATATTATTAGGATTTCAAATACTGATATTGTAATGATATTACAAGTAACTACTTTAATCTGAAATTTTTATTCCAATTTTTTGTCCAAATTTCCACCTTCAGTCATTTTAGCACTACTATTCTTTCAGTATTTATCATGAATTTCTTGAAGTTCTTTGAAATTGTAACTGTTACTATCCTTTAACAATTTTTTCCCAAATTTATTAATGGTTACAAGTGACAGTAGTTTACCAAATTATTAAAAGGAATATTTAATATTGTCTGGAACTGTTTGTACTATCTTTTCTTGCAATTTTTTTTCCTACAGAAACTGACAGATAAGAACAATAAAAATATGTAAAATGTATCTGAATATGTGAAGACTGGTTCAAGGGCTCTGCATAAAGACGGAAGACAATAAGTATTTTTGATTGGTTTTATAGACATAAATTCAATCACTTGAATTAGTAATGATCATGGTGTAGCTGGGCAGCTTCTATATCCCTGAGAATTTGCCTGGACATGAAAGGCGACGGCAATTTTCTATTGAAATTTCAAATTAATCTTCTTGTTATCTTAAATCTCTAAGAAAAACCAGTTCATTTTTTTATATTAAAGGAATAGAATACAGACTCTAAAGGGACCTATAAATTGAGATAATGAAAAAAAAAAATGGAAGTACAATCTCTTTAGTGTCACCACATGAATTTGGAAAATACCCGAGACCTGTGTTCCTATATTTAGTTTTTTGTTTAATACTGAAGCAATGTAGAAGGCTAATGCAGTCAAATCTAAAGAGCAGTAAACATGTGTCCCTAATTGTGACTTGACTATAGAGCTCAGTTGTGTCTAGTCTCTGCCTCAAAGCCATTTGTTAAGCAGATGAATCAGGACTTACCATATAATCAGAGTATTCAGACATGTTCCCTACCTACCAGCTCTTCCATGATTTGTACTTCTGTGCTAGAAGGTAAAGAGAATTTTAAGGAAAAAGATTGTTGTTATGTTCCTCTAAAATACAGAGGTGTTATATTCCACTACAGGACTTCCATAAATCTCCCAGCTGGCAATGCTTCGTCCTTATGAAGGGGCTGTATCAGGGCTAGATGCCACACTGGAGAGACAGTTGTGGGGCTACAGGTATAAAACTACCTGTTTCAATCTCAGCAGGGTGAAGGGAGACCTATCAGGCAGCCCTGCAGGTCATTAAAAGTATAGGAATGTGTTTGGAGGGCTGAAAACATTGTTATTTTTTTTCCCCCCTTAAGCTGGATTTAGTGGTAAATATGGCATTAGGCTAACTAATAAACTGTTGTCTGTACACTGGCTTTCCTGTTCAGCCACACATACACTAACTGAAAGTTCAACTACTCTCGAGTCCATGAGGAATTCTTCAGATAGGGAGTTCTTGCCTTTTGTTTTCTGGATTCACCTGACTAGTATAATACATCAAAATAATAAATAATACTTTAGGTGAATTAGACTGTAGCTTTAATACTGTGGGGGGGAAAAGAATCTTGTTGATTTGCTTGAATTTGTCCCTTATTAATTTTTCTCTTTATGGAGATATTTTTTCCATTGAAATTTGTTAACAATATATCTTACCTAAATAACATTTTTCTATGCATTTTTGAAGTGCAGTTCCACTCACTTTTGGAAATTATAAAATTGCCATAGAAACAGTTCTATATTTAAAAGGGACATCATTACAGTAAAAATTATTCCCACACTCTAAGAGAAGAAAGCACACAGCTATATTCCATCATTTACCTAGTTAATTTTACTCCCTATTAAAACATAAATGTTCTTACTAGGAGTTCATTTTGGTAGCCTCATTTAGTTTACTTAGTAAGAAATGACATCAGAAGCCAACTACTGTAAACTGTGATCTCAAATGAAAGTAACGCAAGGGACCTTGAGAGATCATCTAGTCCAACCTACCAAACTCAAGCAGGACCATTTAGAGCCAGTCGCCCAGGACAGTGCTTGGGCACCCTCAAAGTAAAAAAAAAAAAACAAAAACCAAACCAATCAAATGGAACACTCTCACAAGATAAAATAATATTTTGAAAGAGAGAGCACTGAGATGCAGACTACATACACATCTGTGGGAATCTTAGGATTTTCTCCATCTCTACTTTGTGTTCTGTTGACCAGAAGCTTACAACTATGATAGATATTTAAACCTCAAAAATCATTTTCTTTACCTGCAAGAACCAAGTCCTTTGTATTTAACTCTTCTTTGTACCAACTTCAGGGGCTCAAGAGCATATGTAATTCAATTTGTGCACTCGAGTCACGTAGGTCTATTATTCTGATTGTGCACAACTGGAAGCTAGGATACATCTCCTTTGAAAATATATCTTTTAGAGTCAGGGAAGTGTTTAACTTATTAAAAGTTCATTGGCTCCATGATATCTTCTGCTCTGGTAGCACGACAGTTATTTTTGGAGAAGCAGCATGAGATATCATAAACACATGGTTATGACTTCCCACAGCTAAAGGAAAAGCTGATTTGTGAGGGAGAAAGCTATTCGAACACTAGTATCTTTAATAATAGCAGGAGGAATAAAAAATGTTGCTATCTAAGGAAATTGCTTTTTATATGAATGTATTTAGGTTGTGGGATTTTCTTAATGCACTCAGCATGAAAATTTTCTTTAAAGGAAACTGAAGGAATTACTTCAGGTTATTTTTTTTTTTTTGGAAGGAATTCTTCTGGTTTTTCCTCTTCAAGGAAATTGTAGACTGGAAGGAGAGGTAACTGATTAGACTCAGTCTCCGTTATTCACCACATATTTGTAATAATGTAGTACTTGCATCATTCTCTAATCCTGAGCATAATAGTATATGCTGAGTCTAAAATCTAAAGACTAAATCCCAGGGTTTAAAGTCAGACGGGGCTGTGAGTTCTGCTATGAGTTTCCTTCAAATAGGGACTAAAAGAAGGCAAATTTTTAATGATAAATATTTTATTTGGTTGATTTTATTTGGGTTTATATACCTGAAAAAATTTCACAGAATATGATTTTTTTCCTGTTAATTGGTATACTTGAATTTGTGTGGAAATAAACAAATATATTTTACATTAAAGCATCTTAGCCCGTTACTCCAAAGTTGTTTCCTTCAGCTACTCAATATTTATTTTAGTTATTAAGTACATGAAGGCACCAAAAAGAATTAGGTACAGTGTGCACCGTGGCCAGAGGAGTGGAAGGGAATTTCAGCTGCTCCATTGACTGATGAGGTACATGCTCTCACGCCTGCCCACACACCTCAGGGCTCACATCAGAGCTGTGCTTACACCACTGCACAGAGGGGCATGATGGACATCATCTGTGCTAAATGAGAGGAAAGGACGACAGAGCTGAATAAATATAGCCTAAAACAGAGATAAGCATTTCTGCCTTGTTATTTTCTCTGTTTACAAGCATTGTTTTTTTTCCATCTATTTATTCACTCAGTTTTCAGAAAATAGACTGATTTCTTGGGAATTTTTTTTTGGGTAAGATAGGACTCAAGGAGAGATTTACTCAAATGTGTAAAGGTGAGAAGATTTTAACTGAGAGACAACAGGCTAATATGGCTGAAGTGACAAGAATGCATGCATTTATGTTTATGAAGGGAACAAGGATGCATACAGATAGAGATGAGAAGGTAGTGCATTTGCTTTTAAAGAGAGCAGTGTTCATAAGCAAGGAAAACCTGAAGCTGTGGAGATCTTTGAAAGCTGAATGTGCTAGGAGAAATAGCTAGGTATGAATTGAAACTATTGGAAAAAATAGACTCAGAGATATGCTCACAGTAGCTACAGATGGTCAAACATACCAAACACAAACAGGCAGTACCTTTTTTCAGTCTTTTGAAAGTAGAATGTAACAACAGTATCAGAAGTATTTATTCACATGACAATATATTATAAAAAATAATATAAATTTATAGCCTTTATTAATAATGAAAAGATAAATATTACATAAGTAATTTTTTGCTATGTATTCTTAAAATAAATGTATTTTTATATTTTTCATAAAATTCCAGAACATAGTTTATTTATATTCAGTGGTCAAAATAGAAAGCTAGAAACCCCTCCACATCACTGAAAACTATTAATCAATGTCCAAAAAGTGTCAGTATCCATGACTGTGGTTCTGAGCAGTACTGGGAAAGCATTATATATAAGACTGTTTTGATCAGTAGTTATAGTACCTTCAGTTCTAACTACATTAGTTCTTCTTCCAGCTGCAGAAAAGAACTTACCATGAAGCAGCTGCTATTATAAGATTTTCATCTGAATTGTTGCACACAGTCTTTGGATAATCAATCATTTCGTTGCTTATCCAAACCAAACCTAACGTGTTGAGACTTGTCCTTCGCCATTGTTATGAATTTGCTTTATTAGTCACATCAGTTAGAGCACTTTTAATTATCATCATTATTCAGTAATAACCTCATGTCTGACAAGAGAAAGGATAGCAGTGCATATTGGATCCCTTATCTGAAAGTAGGAAGGTTATTGAGTGAGATGTATTTTAGGAAGTGGAAAAGAGCAGATGAAAGGCAATATCCATTGCTCTCCATAATAGATTTATAGTTTAGTAATAGATTAACAGCTATCAAGACAAACATGCATGTGTGGGCCCCAAATTGTGATATTACCCTGTTTGTCTCTGTGAATTCCATTTAGATGTGTATCTTTTTCAGACTTTAACAAAGAAGACAAAGAAGTTTTTTTTTTTTTTTTTTTACATCCCACTTCCAGTAATTCTGAAGCTTCACCTGAAGCAGTTGATTAAAAAACATTTACTGAGGACAAGCTTTCTCCATGGGAGCATAATGAAAGAATCGACCAAACCAATTTCACTCTAATTTGAGAACTCAGTAGCAATACCTCCCTCCTGAACCTTATCTGTCTCACCTTGTACCCTACTGTGTAAGGGATGGGGAAAGAATGTGTTTGAGCACGTCTAATGGGCTTGAATGGTGTATGATTTAAACCTATTTTGGTAATGGAGCTTTATAAAAGGCTCTACAGTCTTTGAACTTGACTCTTTTCCAAAGTAGAGGGAAACTGTTGTACCTTGCTTGTCATTTCTGCACACTAAATAAAAGTGAAATCAGACCCCAAAGTAACTCCTTCTCAGATCACCTTTGAAAATCACTATAGCACACTAGCAGGAGGCAGAAGTGTTAAAAATCAGAGTCCAAAGGGTTTATTCCAAATACACTACAGAGCTCCCATGAGGAGCAGAAGCAAGCAGCTTAACTAGTACAGGACATAGCAAGACACTGAGCAGAAAGGGAAGTGTTCAAGTAGTTAATGTTAGACATGAATAAATTAGAGTAAAAAGGCTTGCATGCAATGAATTTTGCTTATTATTATAATTAATTAGCAAATGGGTTGTCAGCAACTGATATGTTTTTGCCGTACACAACACACACAAATTTCACCCAGCCGAAAAATACTGGAAGTTCAGTCTAAGTACACTCATTGAAAAGGGGATTTTTTTTTTCCTATTTCAGTTGTCCTTCAGAGAGGTTTTGAATAGCTAAAAGGCAAACCATCCATGGCATGGCACACTGTAACAGTGTTCTTCACTCTGCTAAGCACTGAAGTTCCACTCTTGCCAGCACTAAATCGAGTTGAATGAACCATGTCCTGAAGATGGTCTTGCAGGAAACAGACCTTCACAGACTCACCTTGCAAAATTAGAGAAACTCAGCACCCTTTCTGAAGCTACAGATCCCTCTCCTGCTTTACAGATGCCTTCCTGGATTCTTGGTATTTTCTCTCTGTTTCTGATTACAAAGCTTGACGAATCCAAGTATTTTAACATGGTTTTACACTGCACAACAAAGCAAAGAGATCAAGGTAAAGGTCCAAGAAGCAGAAGGCTACCAACAGCACTGTGGCTTTTCATAGCCAGAATAGAAGGCTAAATTCTTAATTGCTTCAGATCTTGTGGCTATAATCAGTCATTTTCAGACTACCCCAACCACTTCTCAAAAGCTTTTCTTCATGTTGTTCTTCTCTTATTCGTCTAAACAGGAAAGTTTGTATGGAGACCTACTGCATTTAGGCATCCTATTAATTGAAAAAGACAACTTTAGAGAACAGAACTGGGTCATTTCAGTCAAAATATTGGTTTCATTTTTGAATTGTTATTCATTTAAATTATCTTAAGGGATGATTTTATTTAAATTTTATTTAAAATTTTTTTTTTTTTTTTACATTAAAAACATGAATAGCTGAGTCAGAAATTTCATTTTGGGTCAAAGTAAAAGAGAATTTTGGGTTTGCTTTTTTTCCCCCTTTAACAAACTAAGAAAACAAAATTCGGAAGACTCTGGTACAGCTGTAATACTTAAACTCTGTCCAGTGTAAAAGAAACAACAGACTAATGTTCCCTCATAGAGAAAAAATTGAATTTTATGCCTATTAGGTATAAGACAGTCCTTTTTTTCAGATGAAGCTTAGTGTTAAAATACCATATCAGCTTTCTTCCTTTTGTCCTACCTACATAAATTGTAGAACCCTTTTGAAATGAGTGTCGTGCCCATTACTACAAAAAAATCTGTGAAACTTTGATTCATACCTGTGATTCAGGGGGCTATGCTTATATTAAATTTCTTTGAGAGTAAAAAAATCAAGGGGAGGTTGACATTTAATTCCCCCCGCTTTTAGATGCACATATGTTAGTATGTTCTCCTTTTCATCTGACTCATGAAAATTGTGTTTCAAATCATAACGTTGTACTTTTTGTGACAGAGACAGGGTTAGTTTGTAGAGGTCTGTGAAAAATAAAACCATGAGCAATGCCTCAACTCCACTAAGATTGCCTGCTGTTGTGTTTAGGTTACCATTTGGCAGATCTGATCTTTCTGAACAGTCACTAATTTGCACAAAAATTAGTGGGGATCTGGGCATGATCCCTATTCCACTATTTGTGAATGAATTTTTTTCTTATGTATCTATAAGCTATTTTCTAAGGCACTGAAGAAAATGCCATTAGAGAAGGAGCCTGAGTATGGAATGAAGAAGCAGTAAATGAGTTTAGGAGAC
Organism: Coccyzus lansbergi; assembly: GCA_033558105.1. Classification (NCBI taxonomy): domain Eukaryota; kingdom Metazoa; phylum Chordata; class Aves; order Cuculiformes; family Coccyzidae; genus Coccyzus; species Coccyzus lansbergi. The sequence goes on from JAUMJK010000227.1 coordinate 2,208,062, forward strand.
CAGCAAAAGAAGAGCACATTGCTGTACTAGCTCCCTTTTTAAATTGCATGTTATTTAATTAATCCTATTTTTTTTGTAAGCAACTGTTTTTTTTTCCAGTTACTTCTTGATTTTAATAACCAGGCAGTTATAATGTTGTGAAGGAATGCAGTAGAGTCTGCCACCTTTGTCCTTATTTCCTTCATTTTTGTTTCAGATGAATCTGTTAGAAACAGTCAGGTCATTGAAGAAAAACCAAGCACAAACTAAATACAAGTCAGGAATTAGGGTCAATGATTATCTGCTGCTTCTACAGTCACTTTTCACCTTTTTAAAATGAACCCAAAGTAGTGCTAAACTGCTACCAAGGCTAAGCAGCATCAATTCACATCCACTCTGCTTTCACATGAGTCACTGCACGAGGTGGAAAGTATCAGAGGATCAGGGTCCTAATCTCTTTATCCTAGTCAATTCATGACATGCCTTGGACAAATTGCCAAGCCATGGCTCACTCCTGCTGAGCCTGCAGAGGGCTAAGCCATACTGTGAATGGAACATATGGCCCTTCTGACAGCACTTAGGCTGTAATCAAGTCTCAGCATGACAGAAGGATATCTCTTAGATCCATTATATAGAGACTGCAGCTCAACTGTTCCTGTTTGTTGCTCTGTCTTTTATAAACTAGGAAGGATTTTCAGTCTGATAAGCAGGAAGCACATCCTTGTGCGTTATGATCTGAAACATGCTACTTGTTTATATTCACAGTGAAGCTCTGCAAGTGTGGCAGAGCAAGTTGTTGATCCTCAGCTTTCTACAAACACATTACTCATAAGAGGAAGACAATTCTAGTCTTTCTCAGTGCTGAGAAGTCCACAGGTCACAAGGGAAAGATAGCAGTCCTTGTGATCATACAAAGGTCACAGAATTGCATACTAGGTAAGGCTTCAAAGATGTTAACACTGAATGAAAACCTATAGGTCACAGATACAGTCATACCTTCCCTGGCCATTGGGAGAGGAGATAACTCAGCATCCAGCTTTATACAGTGCTAAGCTGATCTGATGGCTGACTGCCACTGAAGGCTCCCCAAAGCTTATAGGAGATCCTTAAAGAAAATCAGGCATGAGGAATGGTTTTTGGGTTCAGTTCCAACACGGTGACAGAGTGACTTCAATGTTTGCTATCCCTCTGGTGTAGAGATTGGTGGGAACGCTTGGATTCAATGATCTGGTGGGTCTCTTCCAACCTGGTGATTCTATGACATGATTCTATGATTCTATGATCTCCTGGCAGCTGGACATTAAAACAGCCTACCTTCTTCCTTTGTAAATGCTTTTGTGATTCTGTCGGAAGCTGACGGACAGTCCTGAAGCAGAGTGGAAAGGAAGTCTCAGATTTCTCCTCAAACTGGAGGCAACTATAATCAATTTGCCAGGGCATTTGTAAGGATGTAACAAAATATACTTCCAAGGCAGCTTGGTGTCCAGTCCATATTGCTTACAGTTTCATCCACAGGGTGATAGAGTTTTGTACTGCCTCTTGCTGTGGGTTGTGGTCAAACCCACAGTGTAGCCCACAAATAGCATTTCCTCTCTAGTTCTCCTACACAAGCCTGCACAGGCAATATAGTTCTCCAAAGTGCTCCTGAGAGTTTCAAAAGGTGGAGGAAATTGTGTACTAGCCAAACATAATTACAGTGGTAATGATAACATACAAGCAGATAAGGCAGTCAATTTAGTACAATAAACTATCTACTCTGAGACATTTTCATTTAGTGATCTATCTTCACAAGGTAATCTAAATGGGAAAGGAAAATGTTTGTAATAAAGGAATCAGAAAGGAGTAAAAATACAGAGAAGAAATAAAGTAATGACAGAACTTAAGGGGATAAAATTAAAGAAAAAGATGTGGAGAGAGTCCACAGTGATGCCAGATGTCAGACAAATCTGTAAGGAGTCACACTTGCATGGTGTTCTCTGCCTAGGTGTTGAAATCATGGCAGGAAAAATTAGGGAGTGATAGGCATTTCTAGAGAAATATATAGGTGTCTGGGAAGATAGGTTGGAGTGAGGAGCTTAAAGGGAATCTCTGTTTCTGCAAGTCCTTGAATTTACTTTAGTTAGAGCCAGTTGGAGTACTATTCCTAATCAACACGTCGCAGTAGAGATGGTTCAATTAAGAAGACTCTCCTGAGCAATATAAAATGCCCTGTGACACAAAAGTTAAATGTAGTGTCCTGAGTTTGCCAAAGGATACCTGTTTAAGCCAGGACTTGAGCCAGCAGTAGCAGATGCTGCAAGAACATAAGAAAAGATAACAAGAGGCCTGGAAAGATCACAAGAAACTGTCCTACAGCTTCTGTGGCCATAGGCCACAGTGCAAAGTGAGAGTGATTCTTGATCATTGATGAATGACACAATCAATGTAGGTTTTGACCACACCAAACAGGAATCATGAAATGTGCTAACAATTATGAACTAGTGCTTCCAGGCTCAGGCCAGTTTCAATCCTAACTCTCTGAATATGACCTCATGGAGAAGGTGAATGTGCAGGCAGGGCAAGAGGCACACCTACCATATGACCTATTTATCTATCCTAGCTTTCTGTGTAACTAATGAAGATTGCCCTAGTACTCCAGGGGAAAGAGCAGGTGGATAAAGCCATGTTATCCAGTAAAATAGGAACAGAGACACTAATCTGTTTTTTCGTGTGGTGATCACAAATGACAGAGCTGACCTTTCATGAACTGCAGTTATGGGCAGGTCTGCAGAACCTAAAATTGGATTGGACAGCATGTCTGTTCAAGCTAATAATGCTGCTGGTACTTCTCAGTGACCATCTCATTCCTGGTCTTGTAAACTGTGAACATAATCTTTGGTCTGAGGAAATGTAGTGATTCTCACGAAGACAACTTCATGAAGCTTCACCAGTACAAGATGAATGCTGGTGAATTTTGATCTGTTGAGATCTCTAAGGGCAACACTGTCTGGATGAAAACACTGTGAGTTGAATTCTTTGATAGTTATGCAGTTGAGGACTAACTTTATTGAAGAGGGACCTGAGTCTTTATAGAAAGATCAGAATGTGGAAGAAGTGCTTAAAAAAAGGTTGTTTCTGTATTTGACAATTCAGACTTTACCTGATACAGTGATGCTGAGAAGGTGGGAACAGATAATGATGTCAAAAAGTTGAAGGAAAAACACGTATCACATTGTGTATGAAAGAAAAACTATTTCTACCAAAAGGGGGAAAAAATCCCTAGGGGAGAGGGAGAGAGAAAGAAAAAAAGGGCAAGCTATTAAGAGACAATATCTCTAAGGAAATAAGTTGCAGAATTCTGAAACTATTTTCTGCTAGACAGTAATTTTCCACTTGTGACTTACTCCCACTTTTCTCTAATACCAAGTGCTAAATGTTTATCTCGATTTAGACTTGCTTTCTAGGGATGCAGTCTTTAAACTACCTTCAGTTTCACAGGGATTATATAGGATGTGTTCCAAACCTCCAGACTGGATTTGAAGAAGCTCTTAGTTATTCAGTAATTCACAGCTAAAACAGCAGAGGTCACACCAGTGGAGTCTGTCTGTACTCATCTGCTGGCAGAATAGTATCAGAAGTCAGCAACTGCTCTTAAGAAACCTCTTTGGACCTCAGAAAAAAAAAAATGAGGCGTAAAGAGTCCAGTGGCTTGATTCCTACCCCTACTGTTTAGAACTGCCTAGAATGGTAAGCCTACAAACCACTTGTCATTACTTGATTAAGATGACTTTTTGCAGATGCCTTCAAACATTCTATGACACATACAACTGTCACAAGTTTTTGTTGATCTTTCATCTCTCAGATCCATAGAGTACATACAGAGGTGAAAAAAATATAATCATTACATATCAGACCTGGAACACATCAAGTATGGTTGACTCAATACCATTGCCATTTCTGCTTTTGATCACCTGATGAATTGTACATTTTGTCAATGTGATAAAGTAAATAAACTCAAGATATTTATATTCCCCAGTGAAAAATGCAGCTTAGCTTAATTATCTCAACACTGCCTGCTAGTAGAACCATTATGAGATGTAGTTATGCCAATGTAAACTTGTTTTTGCTGGCTTTGTTTGTAATGTTTGGGAAGCCAGTGGTGAAAACATAAACAAGAAAACAGGAGCTAGTTGCTGGTGGGTGCCATGCTTTTGAAAGAATTAGACAAATGCAGATGAGTCTTTGAAAGAAATTGAAAGAAAAAGAAACATACAGATTTGTTTGCACACTGGAATGGGAAACAGTAGTCCCATCCATTCTAATTCTGCAAAAGTATAATGCTCGAAGAGAAGAGACCATGACTTTCATAACATTATTTTAATTCCATTGATGAGTAAATTTTGGCCTAAAAGTGTTTCCAATAATAAAGTATTTGGAAATTATATGGAATAATTTTACATATTATGCATTTTAAAATACCTATTTTCATGAAACAATTAGTCTTATTAAATACTTCCATAGGAAGAAAAATGTCTTCATTCCCTTGCAGAATGGAGAGGTGACTGGCTGATTTGAGATCACTGTTCTGGAATTCCCAAGTGCTGCTGCTGCATTAACTCAAGACCACATTGACTTTGCCATACCCATAGATTTAGCAGTAATATTTCTATTTGTGATCCTCCCTCCTAACTACTACACCCAAAAGTAGATTCGCATTCTTTTTGAAAATACATACATGTCATAGAAACCAAGAGAAACATGGCAAGGGTATTGAGGTTAATGCAACAGGTGAAAATGTTCTCCTTTCTCTAGCCGTCCTCCACATCTCCATTAAATCATTAAAAAGCATGTTTTAATCCTAAATTTGTAAAATAATCTCTTCATCATGTTTTCCACTTAAAGACAAATGTTCTACTTATTTGTTATTGGAAGTTGGTCACTCAGCTAATTTTGTCATAGTTTCAGTGGGCTGGGATCAACAAAATTAAGTCACTTCTAGTTGCATGTTTCCAATACATTTCGACAGAAGTGGTAGTATGTTGCACTGAGCAGGAGCTTTTGTTTTCATAACATTTTTTTTTCTCTTATTATCAACTCAATGGTTAATTTTACATGCACATGTGTTTCTTCTTTGAAATGCAATTCATATTCCTTGAGTTTAGCTGTCACAATTAAAATAAATGCCTGGGGAATTATTACATTTTTAAGCTGCATAAAACAGTCTTAGTGTATGCTTTATTGCCTGATATGCTAATTTACACTAGTATGAGTGAAAGAAGAGAGTTTATCATGTGACCTATGTAATTAAGAGCCAAGTGATTTTAAGTCTAAGAGAGGACAAAGATTCTGCCTCATTTTTATATAAATCTGGTCATCTAGTAGCATTATGGTGCTAGATGGTGTGAGTGCCGAATATAATCCTGAAACATTTGGGAAGGAAACTCTGCATTTTAAATAATGGGTCTCCGTGCATAGCACAATTTTGATTTAATACTTGGTAAGAAATACTTTGCTTACGCATGAATATTTTTAAGATGAGCAGATTTTTTTTGCAATGAAATACAGTGAAAAGTCATTCTGTAAGAAATGTCCACAAAATGAAAATTCTGATTTATGAAGTAGTATGTGATTGCTTGGATCAACTATGTAATTTTGTTTTGACAATTTCTACCTGTTTCAATTTGATTTCCTAAAAATATTTTATTGTTTCTACCCTAAGTTATAGTGAACTGAGAGATACTTTAACCTGAAAATTGGAACCAGTTTTTGAAGAAGAAAACAACATGTCACATTTTAATTTATATTTTTCATTAGAAATGTTGCTTGATTGGAATTATTGGAATTGACATTATTTTGTAGCTTTTCAAATGAAAAGAAAATCATTAAAAAGCCCAGTTCCTTCTATTGTCTCCTATTCTTCCACTATGAGGGAGCTGTGAGCATTCACTAGGAACAAGGGTCGACCTGCCTAATTTATGAATGTTCTGACAGATTCTTTTAAGTTAAAATCAACCATGAGGAAGTCTTACTTTTCCTCCTGAGATGATCCTTGCTGTGCCATCTGTAACTGAAGCTAAAAAACCCGCAGTGAGTAGAGATAGAGTTCCTTCATTGCTTGGGCACATTACCCTTTCTGCATCATATAAAAGTTGTCATTCTGCACTGTGTGACAGCACCATCTGGTTCAGAATATAATGTATCAGATATGGCCACTTCTAGAGCTAGATGTGCTGCCACCATATATAACATCAGGTTTTTTTACCTTTGTGCTGTATCTTCTGAAATTGCAATGTTGATGTTGTATCTTCAAATGGTTCCAAAAATCAGACTGTTTAAACAGAAGCAATAAATAATTCACATCAGAAACAGAGGAAAGCAAACAAACAAAAGTCAATGGGCCTCTCTGCATTTGCAGGGAAAGGAGAAGATACACAGTATGTGCTGCTGTCATTTTCAGAGAATTTAGAGTAAACTTTGCCAGCTGTAGAGAACTCTTGGGAGCTCTGCTAGCAGAGGCAGATCATTTAGAGGGTCACTGGCTCCTTACCATCCAACCTCCCCTCCTTAATGTGTCAATCAGAAATGAGCTATAGCAGGCAAAGATCTCTCCCCATAACAGCAGTGTTCTGGGAATCATAGTCACTGGATGCAAGACTGTTGGTTTTGGGTAGAATTACATAGTGTGTTTCATATTAGGCCAATCATATCTAATTTCTCCATTTAGGAAAAAATATGTAATACGATAGCATTTCTTCCATTAGCAGGTGGGGAAACTTTATTCTGGGAGATGAATGGAGAGATTCGGTGGAATACTCAAACTGCCTTGCACCACTTTCTGACAAAAAGCATTCATAAATCTGATTTTATGTGGCTGTAGCAATAAGCTTCTTACTACTATGTCTCATTAGAGTTGTGGAAAGAAATATGTCCCTAGCCTTGAAAACTAGGCCCTCTGCCTGTAAATTATTAAACTTCATGTGTGTCAGGTATGGTTAGAATGAAATGAGCCGAAGAACAGAGAGAAATTGAGGTTGCATCATTAGATGTAGGAACCAGAAAAGATACCAGATTAAACCAATCATATTTTGGTTTGCTTCTACTTTATTTACTTATTAAGAAGCATGGGAAGCCACAACTATCTATGAAAGGTCATGGAGAGACAGGGAAAACAAATACACTGAGTCCATACACCACTGAATGGGCACTGATTTTGAAGAAATATTTATATAGAGAGAGTCATGTTCAGTCCTAAGACATCATTTTTTCATGGTACTGGAAAAAGGAATGCTACGATGCTTGCCTGAAATATACAGAACAATATAGAATAATCCAGATTTATGTGAGTAAGTGGTTCTGCTGGAATCCAGGAATTTTCCACACTGTGGTTGTATCCTGATGGGTTCACCTAGAATAACCCTCTTGGTAAGTGTTGGTATGAGTTGCAGGAGACCTAACTCACTCCTGATTTGCTAGGAGTGTCAAATTGACCCTGGCACCTCCATGTGTCACAAAGCACCATGCACATCTGTCTCTCAGGTTTTATTTGAAATGATTTTAGACAATCAAAATCTGCCTTCCCTGGGCTTGGTGTTAAAATTTTGACTGTATTTTTTTCAGGTTGCCTGATCACATGCTTTAGTACATGGCATGTGAGGAAAAAAGTAGGAATCGAACAGTTAAACAAAAATAAAGGTAGTTAAATATAAGCTATCTGAATATCTGTAGTTTCTCAGAAAAATAAAACAGTTGTAGGCATCTGATAGGAAATTGGATTGTATGTGTAGGACAATGAGGGGCCTGGATTGTGATCACTTCATAGCAGAAACCTGAACAAGGATGTGACCTTACATTGTTATCTTAAAGGTACTTACTGCAGAACAAGAGCAGTCATCTACAAAGATATCAGTCTATATGGTGCAGGTTTTGCCATAAAACTACACTGGGACTGATGATGTTATTCCTAGGAAAAGTGCCATTATGGCCCATAGATAAACCAGTAAAAATCTCCATATATCTCCTACATGGTGTTATTTAGCAGTTACTTTTCTACTTCAAAATCTGTGATAAATGAGACACAGCTGGGGAATAGAATATAGGGACTGACTTTTCTAAAGCTTTTGGTATCAGACACGGAAAAGGCAGCTTTAAACTGCCTGGGAATCACACTGCTCTGGAGGGCAGTGTTAGCTGGCCAGGATTCTGGCAGAAAATGGAGGATATTTGTACTACATACACTTCACCACAATGTACTAGCTCAAGTTGGAAGCTCCATGGTCTAGCTGAGATGTTGTTTGTTACAGTTCTACATGTATTTTGTTTACTGAAAACACAATATCAAGGCAAATTCCTGTCATTATAAAGTTCTTGGGGACACAACAAATGCAGAAATATTCCTTTAATATATTAGAATGCGAAGATTTGTAACAATATGGGAGCACAGAAAGGATGACTGACCAGTGACAGAGTGAACTCTAGCAGCGTGATTCATTCCAGACATTAAATCCTCATAGTTCTCCTGTATCCTAAATTCAAAACCCCATACTTTCCACATTGCTCACTAGACACCAAAAATAACACAATCATTTTGGTTGTTTAGTCTTGCCTGCAGGCAAGAACTTGTCCCATCACAGCAGAAACAAAAGTAGCACAGCAGGACCTTCACTATTAGGAACAGCAGCAGGAATTGTCCTCTTGAAACAGCTGCTCTCTTATGTGTGACCTTAAACGTGGATGTTTCATTTCTACAAAGGTAATTCTCAACTGTCTCTATATCAACCTAGATACATAATGAGAATAATAATTCCTGGGAAATAATGAGAATATAGTTCCAGAGAAAATAGTCACGATTTAGGAATATTTTACACAGTTACTACAAATAATAGAGAACAAGGAAATGAAACTGCACCATTTTTTCCCAAATTAACCTTTTGATTGCTTAATACCTTTAACAAGTGTATCATCTGAAGGGGTACCTTGTGTGATAGGAGAGAGAGAGATACTGCTGCTTACACAATGATCTGGGACTCTTTTTCTCTACTGCCTTTCCTTGCATCCTTCCCCCTTTGTCCCCCTTCCCTCCTCCTGCCCCATGTTGTTACTCACAAACATAAATACACCAGTCCAAACAAAAAGACTATATTGGGTCAGGATGTGAATGAACATAAAATCTTATAAAATATATCAACACAGTTATAACTTTTCTTAAAACACATATTTCCTTAATGACAGGACTGTATCTGTTAGGGCTACAGCAACAGAACTAGTTTGTCAATAAATGATACTTACAGAGATGACATCTGGCTACCAGAGGCTGGATGTTTTATAATTATAGAGATAGATAAATATTAAATAGCTAGATGTAAGATATTTTGGCTGAATAGCCATGAGCACTTACTTAAGGTATATATCCTATAAATCTTGTGTAACAGATTACTTTATACTGATGGTTTATAGCTATCCAGACTCTGGACATCCATGGCTTGCATGAAACATGAGGTATGAACCATATTGTATTATAAAGAAACACAAAATACCTGATTATTATTTTTTTTTAATTTACTACATCAAGAATCCTTCATTCTCCATCTTTGATTCCATAAAAAAATCTCAAAATGGCAGAAAAAGGTGTAAATATCTTTAGACCTTGACATTAAACAGGCTTTAAGTTCTTCACAAGGAACTATTAATACCCATAAACTATATGGTGCCTACGTGAGATTCTGGTGCACTCATTTGCTATACTATGCTTATGTATAGTAACTCTTGTGTAGCTTAGATGCAAAAATCACTCAACAGGCAATGGAATGAGCTGATCTGAGTCCAGCCCTATAGGAAAAAGAAAACATTAGAGTAGTCAGGTCAGAAATCACAGCATTACGATTAGCAGCAGCCTATTTGCTGTTTGAAGCAATTACTTTCTTAAATATAACAATGAGAGCATTCTAAACACAAAAATGTGTAAGGAAAAGAACAGTTGTGGAGCAGAAATAACAAAGCCCAGACATGGGATATTTGCAGTGCCCATCTAGAAGAAGGGGCTCAAGGTGAATCTGGGGAACTACAGGCTTGTCAGTCTGACCTCAGTACCAGGGAAAGTCATGGAACAGGTGATCTTGAGTGCTATCAAGAAGCACATGCAAGAGAACCGGGTGATCAGGCCCAGTCAACATGGGTTCACAAAAGGCAGGTCTTGCCAAACTAACCGGATCGCCTTCTATGACCAGGTGACTAGACTCTTGGATGAGGGAAAGGCTGTGGATATAGTCTTCTTGGACTTTTAGTTAAGCCTTTGAGACAGTTTCTCACAGCATTCTGCTTCAGAAATTGTCAGTCTCTGGACTGGGTGGGAAACTGGTTGGATGGCCGGGCCCAGAGAGTGGTGGTAAATGGAGTTTACTCCAGCTGAAGGCCAGTTACAAGTGGGGTTCCCCAGGGCTTAATGCTGGGTCCAGCCCTGTTCAATGTCTTCATCAATGATCTGGATGAAAGCATCGAGTGCACCCTTAGAAAGTTTGCAGACAACACTAAGCTGGGTGGACTGCTGGGCAGATACCAATGGGATGAGGTTTAACAAGGCTAAATGCCGGGTCCTGTACTTGGGGCACAACAACCCTGTGCAAAGCTACAGACTAGGAGAAGTCTGTCTAGAAAGCTGCCAGGAGGTGGAGAAGGATCTGGGAGTGTTGGTCAATAGCCGACTCAACATGAGCCAGCAGTGTGCCCAGGTGACCAAGAAGGCCAATGGCATCTTGGTTTATATCAGAAATGGAGTGACCAGCAGATCCAGGGAGGTTATTCTCCCTCTGTATTCTGCACTGGTGAGGCAGCTCCTTGAATCCTGTGTTCAGTTCTGGGCCCCTCACCACAAGAAGGATGTTGAAGCTCTGGAGTGAGTCCAGAGAAGAGCAATGGAGCTGGTGAAGGGGCTGGAGAACAGGCCCTATGAGGAACGGCTGAGGGAGCTGGGGTTGTTTAGCCTAGAGAAGAGGAGGCTGAGGGGAGACCTTATTGCTCTCTACAACTACCTGAAAGGATGTTGTGGAGAGGAGGATGCAGGCCTCTTCTCCCTGGTGACAGGGGATAGGACAAGAGGAAATTGCCTCAAGCTACACCGGGGAGGTTCAGGCTCGATATAAGGAAAGAATTATTCACAGAAAGGGTCACTGGGCACTGGGAGAGGCTGCCCAGGGAGGTGGTTGACTCACCTTCCCTGGATTTAAGGCATGTGTGGATGAGGTACTGAGGGGCATGGTTTAGTGTTTGATAGGAATGGTTGGACTTGATGATCCGGTGAGTCTCTTCCAACCTGGTGATTCTATGATTCTATGAAATGCTGTGGAATATGTTTTTATTGCTGTATAATATTTGAAGTTCATCCCTTCTTCAGTCTTCCTGTGGTGGAAACAGGTTTTTCAGATTTTGGCTTTCTGCACTTAATATGTTGGGGTAGAGTACTGTGAATCTTTGTTGATTCACAGTCTGTTCCTGTGGACTTCTGTGGGGGTGAGGACAGACTTGTCTGTGAGAAGAGGGAACAATCCATTTCACCCTTAGGTTACGCCTTCCAGTGTTTAGTCTCTAGACCTTCTTTAATCTGCAAGCCTGTCCTGGACCCACAATCCCCACCCCTTTGCTGTCATGCAGATAAATTTTACCCTCAACTTATTCTTATTACATAACCACCTCAGGTATTTTGCTGCTAATTGTATTTTGTACTTACCCAGACAGAAACAATGCTCGAAGAAGAGCCTCATCTGTGGAACCCAGTGATTCCCCTGACCCTGTTCATTTGCAGCCCATAGATAAAGCTTTCCCCTTACAGTAAAATAGTTCTCTGTAATATAGACATATCTAGCTGGACTAGTTAGGAAATAATGTGTGAACAAAATGTATTTTAGCTTCTTATTTAGGATGTACAAGTATCGCGGTGGAGGCAAGTGAACCTCATGACACATCAATATGATTTCAGATGAAGTACTTTATTATGGGTTAACTCGTTTCTTACATAGACCAAGCAGGCCAAACATGAGATAAACATTGATTGGTCACTTCTGCCCTAGCAAGCAGTCTTCCTTGGCTACCACCCAACCCACATAACTTTGTTGCTAGGTTGTAAACTCATGCCCCCCATCTTCAGTTTACTTTATTAACATAACACAACAAAGTCATTACCAGTCTTTGTGACTTTCCCAGCTCCACCCTGCCATGGTACTTGAGGAAACAATTCCCAACATACAAGACCTCCCAAAAATTATTTTTATTTAAAATTAATATTACTAGGCAAGTTGATCTCTTTCCTTGAAATATACCTTTTTCATCCTTTTTTGTTCTTTTATTAATTCATTTTCAATCAGATGAAAACATGATGATTATTTAATAAATTATTTATTGCTTACATCAAAATATTAAATATTTTTCCTTCTATCCTTATTTTGTATCTATAGCTATAACTGTATAGAAGTGTTCCTAATTTTCAGAATAAGCTTTTGCTTTGTGAATTTGTGTTATTTGCATTGATATATTTTAGATATTCAATCATTTATTCAGTAAAATCTCTTAAAGAACAATGCAAACAATTGCCAATTAAGCAGCATATCAGTCTGAAGCTAACAAGATTAGCAATGTGTAATTAATAGAGTGAGCTGTTACTCAGTATTTTAAGCTTGGTATGAAACATAGTAGTCATATAAAAGGATAAGGTATTATCAATGTCCAATTCAGAAGAAAAAAAACATGTGTCTTGTTGAAACTGTCCTTTAAGTTGGGTTATAGGATTAGGCATAAAAACTGCTTTTGGTAAGGATACTGAAGTTAACTTCACCATTCACTCAAATGTCATGGTGTAGTCTTACATCTAGTCCAAAAGACAATAAGCTAGATTCTGTTGACTTTTATTCACGTACTAACTTGGAGTGACATTATCTTAATGCTACAATGGTGTTGATAAACATAGTTTTCTAATGCTTCACAATAACACAGTTATTCTTCCAGTTATGACCTTAGGTAGTCATGATAAATGAACTGGAAGTTGACTTCAAGATTCAGTGACATTAAGTAATCTAACTGAAAAATACTGTTAAAATTGGAGATGGGTGACATGAATGGCAGATTTTCAGAAGTATAAATTTCATCAAGTTCACTGAGACTGGTGTGATGTATTTGGCTTTTATTTCTCATTGATCTCCTCTTCCAATATATACATATACAGTGAATACGATCCAAACACTCTTACTCTGGAAGATTTGTAATAGCATATAACAAAATAACAGATTAGATATACTTAGGTTAGAAATGTGTTCCTCCTTGAGGATAGCATTTTCATCAGTCTTTTGCATTTCCCTTATATTTCTCATCAACTTTAAAAGCATGAAGTATGTGTCATATAATGCATTACATATTTTCTCTGTTTAGTTATCAAGATCTTGATATGTTATTTAGTTGTACTTTAAAAAGAATATACTTTATATATGGCATTAAAATTCACAGCTGTTTCAAAAGGAACATAAAATCCACTGAAAGGATAGATTTACAGAAGTTTAAAGCAAATTTCAAATGCTCTGCTGTCATCATACCATCCGTTGCGATGAGTATAAATAACTTCACTTTAATACATGAAGAATTGGAAGAGGAAGAGAAAATGTTATTTGCATGGCAAGAAAACTCCAGGTGCTCTTAGAGTTATCTGGGACATTTTCCACTTGACAATATGGAAATACTGTCACTCAGATCAGAAAGCTTGTTGCTATGGGGACACAATAGCAGCACCATTTGACAACTTGGCAGTTGTTAGAGTTGGCAGAGAGAAACTCTGGGAGAGGGGCTGTTGGAGGATTTCAGGTGGGTGTGCACTAGGGATGGATGGGTGTCTGGGAAGGAAAAACACTCAGAATTTCTTTCAATCTTGCAATCTTTTCTTTGCATGTCTTTTGTTTATTTGTTTGTTTGGATTGGGTTGGAGTTTTTTTGATACAGACTACCTGCTTAGACATTAACATCTTTGAAACAAAGAGAGAAGACCCATATTCAGATATCAACTAGCTAAACACCCATCCTGGGATGTATATATATATATATTGAACTGCAAAAAATTATGCAAGAGCTGGCAAAGAGATAAAGCTGCAGAAAAGACACTATGACTTTAGCTGTTCCCTCGGAGGAGTGATATAAACCAAGAAGATTATAGTTTCTCTGTATTTCAGACGTGATTGTAGTTAGAATATTATAGTAATTGCAGTTCTGTACACAGAAAGTCAGACATTAACTAGGGAGAATTTAAAAACAGGAAGCAACAATTATTGAAAAATAGAGACTGGTTTATAAAGATGAAAGAACTGATACAATTTGAGTTGGCTGAATGTCAGATAAGATGCATGTCACTAGTTTGCAAATATTTCAAGATTATGAACATCAAAGCAGTTAAAGAAATATTTAATCAGATAATAGTATTCTTGGAAGAAATTGTAGTGGAATGCAGGAAAATTAAATCCAAACAAGACATAAGAGAAAGAGTCCTGCTGCTGAGTATATCATATTACAGAATGATCACAGTTTATGAGGAAGAGCATTCTTCACTTGGAATGTCCGAAGTGACATTGTACAACGCATAGAAAAATGTGCATTAAGCAGAAATTGTGCATTGTGTGGCATTTGAGAAATGAATCTTTATGAATCCTTCTATTTCTAATACTGGGAGGGGGTGAACAAAATCTGGTGACTGTGTTGGAGTGCTTTTCTAGCTAAAGTAAATAAAGGCAACAAGGATTGAAAAATTATTCTGTGGCAGCATATGAAGAATGGGAAATGCACTGTATTTGAGCAATGCACTTACATCCACAAAAACCTCTGGATTCCAGTGCTGCAGGAGAGTGTAGTGTGAGAAATAGCATCCCAACTCAGTTATAGATAACGATTGGTGAATATTCTTAAACTGCAATGAGGTCTACATTTATTAGTTAGTGTGAGAATAGATTACTGAGGGTATTGAGGAAGGTTTTCTCTTCTTTAGTAGTCTTTGAAGGAAATACTATCTTCTCTGTCCCGTCAGGAGAAAGAAAGAGTGATGAATGTTTTCTATGGTGTTATAGTAGAGTATGTATATTAGATGTGATCATGATTTTAAATCCATATACCTAAATGCAAGCTGCCTCTGTGTCCCTCTTGGTCTCTTATAATCATGCCACCCAGACTGTTTCCAAATTTTTTTTTCAACTTTTTAATTTTGAAACTCTGTTTTCAAATCAAAATCAATCAAAAATATCCCCATAGGGCTCAGTTTTCAGAGAACCTACATATCCACTGCTCTAATTGAAGTCAATGATAGCTGCAGGCATGTGGCATCTCTGAGACTCAGGCTCTACAGAGCTAAGTAAAGAAAAACATATGGATTTTGTAGGTAATATACCATGGGAGAAACCTCTAAATAGATCCTGAGATAACGAAGCTACATCTTTTGTGCTATAGTCCAACTTGCAATCACTAAGCCAGCTCACCACAGGGAAAAAAAAGATATTGAGAGTTATTGAGCATTGCCAATTTTTGCTGAGGATGAGGTTGAAGTTATTTAGCACAGATGTTTCTGTAATTGTGACACACTGGGAAAATCCACATGCTCAATAGCCCTCAAACTTGCACTTCCATCTGTGCAGTGTGATGCTCTACAGTTACTGCATACGGCTGCAATATAAAACATACAAGAATACTGTCTTGCTTAAGATCTGTTGGAAGATTTTTCTTAGCACCATCTGCATTTCTTATCCACCTGTCTCCCTGTGGTTCTGCAGTTATAAGACAGTAAATTATAAGATAGTGCAATTATAAGACAGTAAAATATATGTCTAGTGAAAATAAGAGAGTGTAAAGAACTGTATGTACAAAATTTAACAGTGTGGTTAGAAAGATTTCATTATGTGAAATGGCTGATAGGAATTTAACAGTACATTGTTAAATCCAGCACTATTTCCTTTTGTATTCCTAGGTCTGTTTTGAGCCTTATTAGTAGCAACAAAAAGATAGGATTCTTATGATTATATTAGAAAAAGAGCATGATTTGACTCACAGCAATGAAAACCTGGGTTCTGGAAAACATCTCTTCATTCTAATGCCATCTTAGCCTTTGATTACATTCCAAAAAGTACAAGGAAAAAAACCCTCCTCTTCTTATTTAACAAACATTTTGGAATCAAAACAGTGTGTACCAATCTGGAAAATTAGAGAGAAAGACTTCTGCTACCTTTGAAATTTAAATGGGCTTGAATGTTTATTATTCATAACTTATTTGTTCAGTTCAGGCTCAGGCTACAAAGAAAAATCAGAAGTAGTTGGTAGTAACAATCAGGGTGAAAGTTTTACTGCTGTGGGTCCCATTATCTACTCCTGCCTAGACAGAAGTGGAAGTATTACCCCACCCCTGACTTTATAGCAGGGTGGACTTGTCATCATTTTCTCTACAGTGGCCTGTAACTCGTGCTCTGTATAGCTTCCTTGCAATGTCCCAATACTGTTTGTTCCTACAACTGGTTGTTGAACTGGGGAGGAAAACAAGTGTCTACAAGAGGACATGTAAATTGTTCCCCACCATGCAGCCATGCTAAATATTGCAGTACAATTGCTTGGAGACTAAGAAAAACTATCTCACTTTTAAACCATGCTGTAATCTTGTACAGTTGTTTGGAACACTTACTGAATTTTGTCTTGTAGAAACCCGGAATATTAACATCGATGTTCCACCCTTTGCTTGAAATGTTATAGGATCTAGAATTATCAGAACCTGTCTTTTACATCTTCCTTTCTTCTCTTCTAGACTTTTGCTCTGGGACCTCAACTTCATCGTTGTCTGAAGGAAAGAGCTAACTGTACATCAGTGTGGTAGAACTGGAATGTGTTTTGTCCAGCTCTTGAGGCAAATAATTTTTTTTATTTAGATTTGTAGATGGTAGAACCACAGGTAGATACTCAGGGTGTAGTCATACAGCATTACTGCACATCTGTTACTGCATTTACATAACATTTTCTTTCTCTCAAAGAGACTGAACAGGGCTTGTACTGTAATACATAGTAATAAAGCACTACCTTCCCCTGCTGCAAGACTAACTTTTTGCATAAAGGGGAATTGAATACATAGATTTCTTGAGGAATCTCCTGCGATGATAATGACAAAATTCTGTGTACTAAATATAAAACCTTCACACAATCTATAAGGAAGAAAAATACCACGTTTTCTATTTTCGTATCATTTCCCTTATGGTATTTTCAAGGTTAAATTAATGATGTCAGTCCTTCCTTCTCCCTTTTTCTTAGCTATTTTTTAATTTCTGTCTTTCTTTGCCTTTTTGGAATGACTTTGGGGAGCCCTTAACAATATATGTCAAAATGTAATGGCTACGTTGCATTGTGAACTGTTTCTCTGCTGACTCATCTGCCATAGCTAATCAAGAGTTTTTGGTCTACATACTGCAATGTTTTAAACCTTTTAGCAGCAAAGAAATGCTCTTTGCTCAAAAGCTTTTAAATTATAGCACATAGTGGGTGGCTGATAAGATTATTTTTTTTCTAAAATAGAAACACTTTTCTTGTTTTTGCTATCTGGTTTCCTGTTCTGTTTATCAAGTCACAAGGTTTCTGGTGTCTGTTAACATTTTCCAGAGCTGTAGAAATTTTCTTCTATTTAGGCAGCCTTGCATATTTTCAAGTTGATTTCAACTGTACCTGTTAATGACACATAAGACTAGGTTATTCTTCCCTCAGTGCACCACGTCATGGGAAGGAACACAGGTCATAAGTCTGCATGCTTTGGAAATGAAGTTGGGAACTGCAAAGATTTCCTGGATTTTGCTGGACGCAATACATTCTGTTCAGTATAGCTCCTCTGTATAGCTGCTCTGGCAAGGAGATAAAAGACTACAGCTTCCAGCATTTTCTAGATTTTATGCTTCAACTATTAGCTATTCTGACTTGTTTGTATTGTCCTCTTCTGTGTGAAGATGTTAGCAACTAGTGTCCAATCCAGCAGTTTCCAAGGGACTTAACATAACTTTGACTCGCTAATATTCTTCACCTTTTTCGCACCTGGGGAAAAAAGCAGTTTGCAAAGGAAGAACTGTGCAGTTTGATGAATGGTGCAGTCTATGTTTGTTGTTTCTAAAGCAGAACTTAAATGCTGTTTCACTACTTTCTGCTCTCAGCAGTTTTCTTTTTCTGTCCAGTTAGTACCACTAGACAGTTACTTCTTCCCAGATGAAATAAGATGAATATCTTTTCTTTTGTGTTCCACAGAAACTCAGATAGCAGTAGAAATTAACTGTATTTAGGACCTGTATTGAACATGCTCCTTATTTTGCAATGATATTTTACCCATGACTTTTTCAGTACTAAACATTGTCATTCATCAGCAGTTAAATTTTTCAATTTTGGGGTTCACAAAAAGAAAACTATGTAATACAGACCTGATTTAACAATGTTATTGAGATATCTGTGTTAAGAAAAATGTTGCCCAAACACTCAAGATTTTTTTAATGCATCTAATCTTTGTTTCTGATTTTGTGCTTACAAATACAATAAAGTGACTGTACAGATGTATGCCATTTAAATATATCCTTTTTACTGAAGTTACATTTGTATAGAATCTATAAATTTTATAGGTTTTTATTTGATTGCAAAATGATTATTAAAAAACCCAAACATTTTCACAATCATGGAAAAGTCCAGATGATTTGCAATTAAATAGGAATACCAGGTAGTTCTGTTCTGTACAGAGATTTTTCATGGTGGGACACTGGTGAAAAGGGTGAAGATGGTGCACTATAAGTTTCAAAGTTCAATAAACTCACAGCAAGGAGCAGAATTTTGTTTTCTTGAAATATTTCTGTAGTGGAAGTAGGTTTTAGACGGTACAGTAGAAGTAGGCTTCACAGTGTTCTCATCCAGTGAATTACATAGCCTGTGTGCTCACACAAGATTCTGCTTAGGAAATTGTCAGCCTCTGGTCTGGATAGGTGCACACTTTCCTGCGTGGAAAACTGGTTGGTTGGCCGGGCCCAGAGAGTGGTGGGAAATGGTGTTAAATCCAGCTGGAGACCTGTCACAAGTGGGGTTCCCCAGGACTCAGTGCTGGGTCCAGACCTCTTCAATATCTTTATCAATGACCTGGATGAAGGCATTGAGTGCTCCTTTAGCAAGTTTGCAGACAACACAAAAATGGAAGGAATTGTCCATCTGCCGGGGGTAGGGAGATTCTCTGAAGGGATCGGAGCAGGCTGGACCACTGGGCAGATACCAATGGGATGAGGTTTAACAAGGCCTGCATTTGCAGCACAACAACCCTATGCAGTGCTACAGATTAGGAGAAGAGTGGCTAGAAAGCTGCCAGGAGGAGAAGGATCTGGGAGTGTTGGTCAATAGCCAACATGAACCAGCAGTGTGCCCAGGTGGCCAAGAAGGCCAATGGCATCCTGGCTTGTATCAGAAACGGTGTGACCAGCAGGTCCAGGGAGGTTCTTCTCCCTCTGTACTCGGCACTGGTGAGGCCGCTCCTTGAATCCTGTGTTCAGTTCTGGGCCTCTCACCACAAGAAGGATGTTGAGGTTCTCGGTTGTGTCCAGAGAAGAGCAACGAGGCTGGTGAAGGGGTTGGAGAACAAGTCTTATGAGGAACAGCTGAGGGAGCAGGGGTTGTTTAGCCTGGAGAAGAGGAGGCTGAGGGGAATCAGAATCATAGAATCACCAGGTTGGAAATGACCCATTGAATCATTGAGTCCAAGAGACCTCATTGCTCTCTATAACTACTTGAAAGGATGTTGTAGAGAGGAGCGAGCTAGCTTCTTCTCCCAAGTGACAGGGGATAGGACAAGGCTGAATGGCCTGAAGCTCCGCCAGGGGATGTTCAGACTGGACATCAGAAAAACATTTTTCATGGAAAGGGTCATTGGGCACTGGAACAACCTGCCCAATGGTTGTTGAATCACCATCCCTGAAGGTATTGAAAAGATGGGCAGGTGGGCAAGGACATGGTTTAGTGGCTGATAGGAATGGTTGGATGATCCTGGAGGTCTTTTCCAACCTAGTGACTCTAAGATTCTATTTTGTGGCTCAGATGCACTATTTTCTCTCCATAAGCTCCTACAATAAGAAGATTGTAAAGGTAGAGATACCTCTATTTTTTATCTTGAAAATATTATATATTTCTTAGTGGTGTCTCTGCTCCACAGTCCTATTGTCCAATTTACTTCAGGGGTCAGGAATCATGAAATCCTATGGCCAGAAAGAACTTTAAGAAACCATCTCAACTCTTTTGTTTGTTTAACCGTTGTTTGAAACAAATGCCATCCTTTGGTCCTCTCTGCTCTGAATTAAACAACTCATTTCCTTTTAGTTTTTCCCCACAGGCCATGTTTTTAAACCTCTGATCTTCTTCTTTTTCATTCTCTATTTTTTGGTTTGTTTTTTTCTCTCTCTCCTACACTGTGTCTGCATTGATCTTTGAGTTTATTGATGTGCAGGGCCCAGGATTAGATACAATAGCCCATCTAAAGCTATAGTGTTGAATAAAACTTTGAACACAGCAGAGGGATTACTTCACATTTCCTTCCAGTCTTACTTTCTTATACATCCTGCTGTACATATTCTGAGGTAACTGCCTTTTTCTCAGCAGTCCGACACTGTTGACTCATGTTCATTTTGTGACACTTTACAACTTCTCATTTATTTTTTTATAGAACTGTTTACAGCTAGCTATTCCTCATCCTGTATTTATGCAGCTAATTAATCCTGACTAACTATAGCATCCTGCATTTACCATCACTGAATGTTGTCATATTTTCTGTCTATGTCACCAACCTACTAAGATCATCTTGAAATCTAACCTTCCTTTGGTCCCTCCCAGCAAATGGTATCTGTAAACTTAATACATCTATTCTCTATTCCTTTACAGTCATTAATGGAAATATTGACTGGTGCCAAACCCAGAAGAGATAGGACATCAGAATTTGTCCTGCTGTGCACATATTTCTGATGAAAAAGAAATTGAAGACATCATTCCATTGTTGTAACATAAATGCATAAAGATTGGCTTAGAATTGACTTTATGATTTTATTATAGCAGACAAAGATTTTGTGGTAATCTGAATTCATAACAAGTACAATCACTATTTCTCCAAGAAGTAGCATACATTTGTGTTTTGAAAAGAATAGTTTCCTAATTTCTGTCTACCTATATAAGCCTTCTTTGAGCTGCCACAGATTTGCCCTCTGACCTCAGAACTCTTATAAAAAGTTATGTCAAACTCTATTTAATTTTGTGAAAATTTTTGGTATCAATAAATTGTTATTTTTTTAATAAACAAAGTTTATTTTAAGAGTTGTCAGACAGCTGTAATATCTATAGCTGAACTACCAAATAGCAAAACTTCAGACTATTTTTCAGAAAGTACAATGTTACCTGTCAAAATGATATGAAATCAGAAAGAGGGCAAGTAGATTGGTATCAAGGAAATCTTTCTGACAATAAAATCAATGGATATGAGCTCTCAAGGGGAGATGTGGAAACTTCTTCATATCCCTGCCAATGACAGAGAGGTTGGACTAGACGTTATTTAAATGTCCCTTCCAACACAAATCATTCTGTGATTATATGACTCCATGAACTTCAATGCTCAGAAGTTTTCAGAATTAAGTGGACAAGTATCCCACAGGTACTAGCTCTGCCCTGATAGGCAAATAATCCCATCTGAGATCACCCAGAGAATTAATGCAGACACTTCACAAGTCCATAGCTGCCACTGCCAAGGAGCACATGAGCTCCTTTAACCATGGCAAAGGAGAAAAGTGTGTCAGTTCTCCTGAGCTCACTATAATTCAGTGGCTGAAATTGTCTAAAAGGCGTAGTACAATGTGAGGTTTTATTTTAGGATTTCTTACTCTTTTCCTGATGTTCAGGAATTTAAAGCAATGGCATTTTTGTTTTTCCTTGAGATAGTCTTGTTCTTAGCAATTTATTATAGCATGCTTATTATAAACTTTCACTGAGAGAAAAAGAAATCTTTGCTGTTCAAGTGTTTGGAGTTTGAAGAATTTACTTTGAACATGTAAAGAAATAGAAAGAAAATAAGATTTTTTTTCATAAATTTGTGTTACAGGTTATTCTCAATTTTTCTCTTTTATTTACTCCATGCAGCCAACTGTGCTAGGCTTCTTACTCCTTATTTGGTATTTTATATAGACAGTGATAAAGAGAGAACAAACCACATGTGATAAATGGTAAAGGTGCACTTAATGTGCTAATGGGAAAAGTATTACAGCAATGAGGATTATTCAGGAGCATACAGTGAAAAGTAGCACCTTACATATAGAAGGACAAAGGTTTTCTGAGTTGAGAAATATGAATTTAGCCTAGTTCCAAATTAACTATGGTATCAGAGTCACTAATGTGTGTTAGCACTGTACTGATTTCTAAAGAATGGTCTTGCAGGATTATGCAGTGAGAATAGAAGGTGGTGAATGATGAAAAATACACATCACTAGTCTATTTCTCAGTTCCCTCCCTGCAACTGCAGAAAATCTGGCAATCGCGCATATTCACCAGTTTTGGCACAGTTCTTCCCCAAACTCACCTTCAAGGAGGAAGGCTCAGATCCTTGCCACATGGAGGCAGCTATTTTGGGTCGGGTTGAAGTTACTGGGAACCCACACAGAGATAGTTTTCTCTAGTGTCTACTCCTGGACTCTACTTATGGACAGTAAGGAGAAATACCTCTGTTTTCATAACACTTTTGTTCTTGATCAGTTTGTGACTAATGTTCTCTGTATATTTGATACTGTTATTGTGTAAAGACCATTCAGCTCTGATTTTGACTTTTGTAGTTAAATTTCATTTGGACGAAGGGATGAATAAGAATATAGGTAGGGAAGCTTAGGAAGTATTAATATATGGGGTCTTTGGTTTACCTGACATATGCTGTAAGTAATTTCCACTGAAATTTTGCTTAGATTACTTAATGGTAATTTCATTTTTTTAAGTCATAAGGGGCATTCATACAAATTGAATCTCAGTTATCCTTTCTGATCTTTGCCTGTTTACATGATAAACTGTCAGAAAAAAGTTTGTATTTTACTGTTGCATGAAGTATGACAGAGTTTCTTATTCTTGAGTTGAATCCTAGACACTACCGTAATAAAAATAATAAAAAACTTTTGCCAATGGAGAGCATATATATCTATATATTTATATATCAGGATTTGTCTTGTATTTCTTATTCTTTCCTTTAGAAATTTAGAGTGTTCTTTGCTAGTCACTCAAGTACTAAATATTTAGCATCGATTCATATGAAAGTTCCTTTGATCTTTGAGTAAATAAACAGGCTCTCTTTCTCCCATAGGACTCTTTCTTGAAAATGATTTCTTTCATCAAGTAGTTTGTCGCATCTCTGTGAACATCAATACTGTTTCCTTCAGAACTTCAAACAAATATTTCCTGCACGTTTACAGGAAACATATTAAACACTATAAATGGCAACCTGCCTTGCACCTGATTAAACAGTTAGAGAGAGACTTGGGCTACTTAGTGACACAATCCTCTCCTGACATCATGGCAGGTAAGCATCATGTACTCAATGTCGCTTCTATAACTATGTTACCAATCATGCACATGCATAAAAGATATTTGTGTATATATTAAAAAGATGTAAATCTATAAATATATATATATTTTATACATTTTCAGACATAAGAACTCTTCCCTTTATGTAGCCTGAATGTTTAAATATTGGTGGTATAAACCTTGTAATTGTATTTTGCATTTAGGTACCAATGATGTTCCTGAAAAATCCCACCCCCACTCCCCCCCAAAAAGAATCTACAATAACTCTAAAACTGTCCTTCAAGTGCAGATTCCTTATGGGCAGGAAGGTGAACAATGAGAAATGTAACTAATTGGAAAGAAAAGGAAGATAGAAAAACTTCTAAGTTTTCTTCTAAGATTATTTAATCAGAGTATTTAGTTCCCCTCCAACGTGGACTGCACCAAATCTCAGTCCTGCCCTGCTTTCCCCCCCTCTAAAAACATCTCATGCAAAGCCACTTCAGAACTCAGTTTGCTTCCAGCCTCACAGATGAATTCTTAGCACACTTTGGGGAGGGTTTTACTCATGGAATCCACTCTTACGGTTTGTCTGCTCTTTTTAAACAGGATTTTCACTGATCTCATTCCACTGTAAAGTACTCCTTAACTACTTTATTACCTGTGTAACCATGTGTCCAGAGCGTAGTCTTCTGTGTCTAAATATGATGCATGGGGCAGGAAGAAAGTTTCAAAATGTGAGTATTTTCTGCAGTACAATTAATTTGTTGAGACTTTGGGAAAGAAATAAAAACAGTCAAATGAGTGATTTTTGTCCCTAGCCAGCTTCCTGGCACTAATTTAGATGATTGTCCTCTTCATCTTGTCATCAACTCTACAAATTTTGACTTACCAGGTGGTCATTTTGGAAGTTTTTCATAGACCTTTCCCTCCCTTATAAAACAAATCAGCCGTCCATGAAGGCAATTTTTGTAACTTGTCTGGATTTGAGCACCCATTTCTTCACTGAGAAAGGTCTAGAATGATTTTAATTAAATCAAACCCATGACTTATACTGTCTGTGAAACACTGCAATGTAATTGTTTCTCTTTGTGATATTTACATTCTAACTCGATCATCGTCTCCAGTGTCCTGCTTTGGAGCTCCTTTCTGGTAATGTTATTTATGCTGCAATTGTATGTTTTGCAATCAGTCAAGGCCTTACTACATAATTCTAATTTTGCTAAGTGATATGAATATTGAACAGATAAGTTTTATTATCTTTGAATGAAGGCAGTTTTTATTCTTCCTGTCTTTAGACTCAGTTAATATTCCAAATAAATACACAGCTTCCAAATAGGTGCACAATTGACCTTTAGTTAATCTGCAGGCAAAGCGAATAGGGAAACTGAGGCCTATTTGACCCTGAAGTACATTTGAATCTGCAAACAGTTTTGTCATTTTCCAGTTTTTCTCCATGAGAAACAGCTTTTTATTCGTTGCTGTCCAGAAGGAAATGTTCTCTCATTCCTGAATGGGCAGGCAAATATCAAGAATATGCATGGTTTTACAGCATTTACATACTTAACCAATATGATTTGTATAAATCTTTGGTTTTGTTCCAGTACAGACAATGCTTGCATCCAATGGCTACAATTAAATGTCAGTTTGATTTTGCTGTTCAGGTGCTGTATATTACTTGGACAATGAATGACTAATGGAACCCTGGAGCCTTGGCAAATGGAGTCAGCCATCAATACACTGGAGTACTTTGGACACAGGTCCAATATTGGTTCCTACACCTCAGTCCAGTAGGCAGACTTACATAAAGTTCAACACACTTGTGAAAGCGATGTGCCAGAATGCTGCATGTGCTGTTGCTCGGAAGAATACTAAAAGACAGTACAGGTTTACCAGTTTTTGGGCAATCTCTGCCTTCAAACAGACATTTGCATTCATTGTTATTTGTATCACAGCTAAGTTGCGATAGGAATGAAGTGTAGACAGAACTGGTGAGGGAGCATAATGAAGGCATGACAGCTGAGAAATAGCAGAAATATTTCAGCACATAAACACATTGTTTGAAATACAAATATTTGTTGGTTCTTGTTGTAAAGCCAATTTGAATTTATAACTGCTGTCTGAATGAAGCATTTGTAAATCTAGGTCATGATGTCACTTATCCATCTTTTGAATCATAAACTTGAGTTTTACCAGAAGCAGGACACAGCTCTGGAAGAGATTTTGGGTTGATCCAGGAAAATCATCTCGGTCTTTTTGAAGCGATGTAGTTCAGGGGCTTAATATCCCCTTGGACTCTACCTCATGGGTTTTGGTGAGAGAAAATATAAAAGTGACTTCACTTTCTAGAGTTGTGAAAGCAGATTAATGAGACTACTTATCTATTAACTTGTCAGTTCTCAACATCTCATTTTAGAAACAATCCTGTTATGAGGTTGACGTATTGACATATTTGACATTAAGTTGAATGCTTAGAGTTTTTTCACTTTCCTTCTGATGAATGCTTTTTAAAATCTGTATGTGCTATTTACTCATGTTGAAGTCTGTGACTGAAAATTCATGTCAGTGATAGTAACAACATATAATCAAAGACAATGTCATAGTTTGGATTCTGGTCAATTAAATTTCAGGGAGGGTTTTACAGATATTAAGAATGTACTGCACATTGTCATTCATCAAATGAGGATTGTTTATTTATTTTTAAATATAAATACAAAACTGCCATAATGTTTTCTGAACTTTTGCCTTATTTTTTTATATTTGCAGATTTCTTTTGTCTTCAACAGCATTCTTTGATCTGCTTCTGCTGACCTAAATGTATGAAAACATTCAGCCAGATCAGAAAAATACAAAAAAGTATTTAGTGTTCAGCAGAAGTAGGGCTGGGCTGGTTGGAAGTCTTCAAATAAAAGACGAGTCTTTAATTTTTCAAACTCATCTTTGAAAAATTGTCTTTATTAGGAAGAAAATCTCCAGTTAACCTGTTTCTGAGGGCACTTAACCCACCACAATGGAACTGATGGGCCAATGCTATGTATGGGATAAGAGCAGTTGTATGACATGGTTGTTAGATTAAATTGTAGTGGTTTAGTTTATGGTGGATTAAATAATTCCTTAGTACACTTCTGAAAAGATGCATCACTCTCAACACACTGGACTCAGAAGGTCCAAAACAGCAATGGTTTCATAAATACATGGTGGGGAAGGGAATGAATCCTTGTTTTTTAGCCTCCTCTGTCCCTGCTTCACCCTCATTTTCCTAGTGCTTTCTCAGTACCCTCCTTTGTCCTTCTGTCCTGCTACTCTCAGTACAGGGAAGTAACTAGGTCAAGCCAGTAGGTCACCAACAATGCATTAAGTACCTCACCATGAGATACCATGAGCCACACAGGATCACATGATTGTTTCTCAAAGCCTACTTTATAGGCCCTAATAAAAATCTGCTTTCCATGAGACAGTGGAAAGAGGCAGTCAGTGCATATTCACATGTATAGGTGAAGACACTTTTTAGCTAAGAGGTGAAAGCTAAATAGTAGTGATATTTCTAAGTTCAGTCCTTGTGGAAGGACTTTCAAACAGAGCATCCCTTTTTTTCTCTCTGTGTTTAAACAGAAAGTGAAGACCCTCCAAAGTCCAGCCACTCATACCTCAGGATTCTCGTACTGAAAGGGAGAGATCAAATCCACATGCCATTTGGTATCAGTCACATCATGTTTTGTAATATGTCTGCCTTGTCACAACATAATATGCCTGGGAGGAATGACAAAAGGTGTTTCTCACAGTCATGTTTATGGAAGCCACAATATTTCAATCAGACAACTTAATATATTTTCTTGTTAAAGGACATGCTCTAAGGAAAGTTTGAAACTATGCTCTTTTCCCTTTTCCTGAGTGCATCTCTGGAAATAGACATGTTCTTCAGACAAACCTACATTACACATATTAACGTGATAAGACATAACGTCTTTACACAGGAAAAGACAACTTAGTATAGATACACTTCTTAGTTCCTATGGGCTTGTAAAACAAGCAGGATGGTATGTGTAACATACATAGTCACGCGGGCTTGATATCTTTGGATTAACTACCATGATCCCTAGTGTAACAACTAGTTTAATAGTTTTTGCACAAACATTCAGATTTCAGTAGTTTATCTGCTTTTTATTGTTACTGTAATGAAGGGAGAATGCTTGTGCATTTTTTCCATCCCACAGTTCCTACAGGAATGGTGACAATTTATTTTTCCTATCCATCAGAATCCTCCTTCTGCCTGGTTTATGCCAAACTGTTTTGCGTTTCCCTTTCTCTTATCTGACCTCCCTACCTGTCTTTTGTGCTCTTCTCAGCTTGAAGTCTGGCTGTCTTCCAGCAGGTTTAAAGGCTTCAGTGGTGGTCTTTGTGTTAAATCCCGGCAATGTATATCACAGAAATCAGATGACAGCACTAGTGACATTGGTTGACTTGAGTTTTCGTCAAGACTCCAATGCTTGAATTCAGTTATGCCTATGATGTACCAAAGAGTGCCTATTCTTTGGCAGCTACATGGTCTCGTCACCTTTGACTTGTCTTCCCAGCAGTGTTGAGTCCTTTGCCATACTGAACTGCCATTTCTGGAAATGTCACCTCCTCAAGCAGAACAATTGTGGTTATAACATATCAGTGCCAAGAATGAATGATTCAATAACTCACTGGTGCTTGAAATGTCAGTTATAGAAATACTCATGCTTTCTTAAAGCACGTTAGTCCAGAAAGAAGGGACTCAAAATGTGAGAGAAACAGCCTAGTTAGTTTTTCCACAGTCTTTCTCAGAAGTACTTATTTCTTTGCTGAAACTCCTTTGCCTTTCTGACCTAGAGAGTCTGAGGGCATTAGGAAACTCAGTTGTGTTAATTAGCCACACCATATCACGATTCTACAGGATGTAGATTATGTCCGCTTGACCATGCTAATGTTAAATATGATGTTATGACTCTGCAGGATTGCCTCAATAGTTTTAATTTCTCATTGGCATTTGACTTTATAGTATGAAATCAACACCTGCTGTTAATTTACAATACAGTGAGATTCAGTCTTCTCTGGAATAACTTCAGTTTTACAAGAGTGTGAGTGTGAAAAACGAGATCATGTTACAATAGTAAATGGAAAAATTTGGAATCTTTAGATATGGCACCTTAGGAAAACAGGCTATTAATCTTATCAGAAAAAAAGTACATTAATTTCACACACTTTTCTCAAGGACTATATGAAACCTTCAAGTTTGATAGTCATAATAAAATATTTTATTGTTCTTTACATATGCTTGAAAGTGCAGATATAAAGAAAGAAATAGATATCTACTAAAATTGCCTTAGAGAAATACTATTTTCTATTTTCCCTCATGCAGTTGGGACAACTACAGTTAAGGTGGATTCAGGATTATTTATTGCTACTAAAAATGAAAGTTTATTAATTCAAATCGCTGATCTAGGAAGATATTTTTCCTTTTGGAGTGAGAAGAAACTAGAGAAATATTGAAAGCTTTCTATCCTTGATTTTGATTGGTATCTTGGCTCTAAAAATACACAAATCTCAAGAATACTTAAAGCAAAGATTGTGCTTCTGGGTTTAAACTATGAGCTAAATTGGAATTGTTAGAGTTTTTGATTCACAAAGGTAATTTGATTACAGATAGGTTGTTTGTAAGACCATTGCTATTGAAGTAGAATATTAAAAAAGTTATAGCTAAAATCTGCTCATTCATTTTATTTTTCAGCTAGTTTAAACTCAATGTTACTTTTCTTTCCTTGAAACCTATTTGAGATTCTTTTGCACTAAGAAAGTAAATTTTAAAGGGCAGATATTTTCTATGGTCCATTTTTTAAATTTCAGTATGACTGGTAAAAAAAACCCATGTAGCAATAAAGAATGCCTCCTTATTTTTTCTCCAGTTAGGGGGAAGGGAAGGAAAATAAAAGTCAATACTTGGTTGGAGTCATGAGCAGCTTGTTGGCTGAGTAAATCAGTCAGAAGCCCTGCAGCTGGTCAGCTTCACCTCAATGCTAAATGTCACAACTCACTGCTGTCAATATGCATTACCAGAAAAGGTTTCCTAGAAACTTGGGATGAGGGAGCTGTTTTCCTTTGAATGAAATATCCATGACAAAATAATACCGAAACAAGGTTAGAATAGGTTGCTCAGATTGACTAGGCGATTATTTAAATGTACCCTGGAGGGGTGCAAATAATGCAGCCCAGGTCATAGCATAATGGAAATTTATGACTTTAACAGAAGTCTAAGAGGTTATATTTTAAAAACTGACATATGAAATCACAAAGCAAGTTTTCTTTAGCCTAGTGCTTTAGTCTTTAGTGCTTGAAAGGGGATCTGAGGAAGTGTAGGTTTTCCATATGAAATGAAGGAAGGCAAATAATGTTTGAAGTCACTCTGGAAAATTTCTTCCTGAATCACTCGCATCACAGGTGCTTTGTGCATCTCCAGCAGACTTGCTCTCAGGAACGGGCAAAAGCAGCTCCCCTGCACAGCCAGATTCTCATGATCCGTAATCTGAGAGCAGGAGGGGCCCACTGATCACAGGGCTTTTTTACTGCCCCTTCAGGATGAAAGGACGACTCTGAAAACATACAGTAAAGGCAATCTAGTTTAAATCATAGAGAATAAGGAGCACCCACCAATCTGTGAGCTATTTGGGTAGTAATCACTTCTGACACTTGTTACCAGAAATAACAGTGAGTTGGTAGCTGCCTTAAAACAGAAAGGCACAGACTTTAATCACTTCTACACCTTGTCCTCATGTGTTGCATGTAATGCTGCATCCAGTTGTTGCCATTGGACCTGACAGGATGTTGACATGGCAACATGTAATTTGGAAAAAAAAATAAAATGGCAGCAACTGAAAAAATGCTATTTTTATATACCTGCAAAACACATGTCCATATTCTACCAGCAGTTACTATGCTGGTCACAAAATGGAATCCCTTTTTCACAGAAAATCTGGATATTAAAACTAAAAAAGACATCACAGAAAAAAACACCCACAAAAAAAAAAATCCACAGGATCCGTGTTGCAAAAGGAAAGACATTGTAAAACCTGAAATAGGATGTTTATTTTAGTTGAAACATTTAGTTTAGCTATGAAGTGCTATTTTAATTTCAATAATATCAGTTATTTTTATTCAGTGAGGCAGAAAATGGAACTGAGCAAAGTAAAAATATATTAAAAAATCGTAAATATGAGTGTCTTTTTATCCTAAGCAAAAAGATTAATAACTGATCAAAATGTTCACTCACTTTGGCAGTTTTATTTTTAACACAGTTTAAGCAACGTTACTATATTATTAAGGACGCAAATAATAACCAGTAGCATGATTTCTAAAGGAAGAATGCCAAACGACTCAATACAGAAATGTAAAAATGAAACGTTACAACATCATCATATTTTTTCTGAAAAGAAATCTTGGTGCTATCAATATGATTTTGTGAAAGGTTTATTTTATCTGCCCTAAACAATAGAAAATTGGTCTGTCAAGTCCTTCAAGCAATTCCTTGTTTCCTTATGTAAAAAATGGTTATGCACTTAACATTTAGTCCAGTATACCTGCTTAATCCAGACATTTTCCTATAATATTCAAATTAAGTCCAAATCAGAAAGAATATTTCCACTTCATTAAAATAATGTCTTTTGACTTTATTCAAATGAATCAAAGAAATAATAAAGTTTCAGTCTTTCTTTCCAATTGAATTGAGCACTAAAATGGACAAGTACATTATTTTGATTATAGTAAAATTGCATTTCTGAGTGGAAGTAAATGTTCCAACACTGCACGGAAGAAGATAACAAAACAAAGGATGCAAAAATAATGAGTATTAAAGCAATTTACTTGACAGTGTATCAGGTGCTGGTACACTTAGGCCATTTCTTATTATCTATTAAACCTATCTGAAGACCACCTTCTTGCCTTTGATAGCACATGGAAATAAGCAAGATAAATTATACGCTAGATTCGAACATAGCTTTTGCTTAGAGTCCTGGGGCTTTGCTCTGCCTGCATTATTGCTACCACTTCACTGCTTTTCTCTTTGATTTCTGGATATCTGGCAGTCCACTCAGAGCTGTAGCACCAACTGGTCCAGGCTGGCACCACAGAGCCCCTGGCATACAGCCACTGCATATGTATGTTTCTGTTGAACAACACAGCTCTGGCATTCCCTATCAGCCGTCAGATTATTTGTGATCCTGCAACAGAGCAGGTTGATATATGTTGTCCATCAGACATGCTGAAGAACAACAGATACAAGACCTTCTATAGAGGAACAAAGCCTTTATATCCATCTAGTTTTTCAGGCAGAAATGCAAGAACTCTGCCCATGCACTTCACTGGTCTATGTGGCGGTATCGGCTACCTGGCTTCTCCTTTAGAACTGAGTTTGCATCTAAAATGACTTGATAATGCAAGATAATCAGAAAGTCATTAGCAAAACTTCTTAGCAGGCAAACATTGTGCCTTCTTTGTGTTGCACATTAACCAGAGCAGAACTGTTAATCTTAGTCAGTATCTTGACAAGTTTTTAGGGTAGACAAGCTGTATGTTGCGGAGTAGGTAGGATCAGATACCCATATTGGAGAGCGGCAACTGAAATGCAGTGCTTTACCTTGATTTATTCAGCATTTTTGGAAAGTATAAGATGAAAACAGGAATACTGAATCTCACTCAGCAACCAGGAATATGTAATATTTTTTCAGAACTGGCTAGTGCCAGTTTTTCTTGCATCAAGAAAAATTAATAATCAATAGAGAAAAGATTTTTTTTTTATTACATGCTTCAGCTTCCTTTATCTTTGTTCTGCTCTTTCTCCTGCAAGACTCTTAATCCTGCCTGTGCCTTGGTATTTTAACTAGTTTGAGAAATCTTTACTCCAGTAATTAGCTTGTCAAGAAATCTGTTTTATGACAGTCAAGGACACTTCCCAGCGTCCCATCTCTTTCTGAATGGATATGACTACAAGGTGCTTTTCCTGACATTGTAAACAAGCTCAGTAGACACCACTAGTGGGAAAAGTGTTTATAAACTCAGAATGCATGTTGACACAGTTTAGTGGTCACGTGAGGAATTGATTTGTGAAGACAGGAATTACGGATGTTCAGTTCTATAACTCTATTTGATTTTGAAGTACATACATTCACATAGAATCATGGAAAGGTTTGGGTTGGAAGGGACCTTAAAGACTGTCTAGTTCCAATGTTCCTGCCATGGGCAGGGAGAACTTCCACTAGGTTGGGTTCCAGTAGGTCCCCTCCTGGGATAAGGTTTCCACAACTTCTCTGGACGACATATTCCAGTGTCTCAACACCCTCTCAGTAAAAAATTTGTTCCTAATATCTAATTTAAATCTACCTTCTTTCAGTTTAAAATCATTACCCTCA
This sequence comes from Coccyzus lansbergi, assembly GCA_033558105.1. Lineage (NCBI taxonomy): Eukaryota > Metazoa > Chordata > Aves > Cuculiformes > Coccyzidae > Coccyzus > Coccyzus lansbergi. The sequence continues at coordinate 2,241,007 of JAUMJK010000227.1, forward strand.
TCCTATCACTACACTTCTTCATAAAGAGCCCCTCCTCAGATTTCTGGAGGGCCCCTTTTAAATACTGGATGGCTGGTCTCCCTGGAACCTTCTCTTCTCTAGACTGAACAAGCTCAGGTCTCTCAGTATGTCCTTGTTTTGGAGGTATTCTAGCCCTCTGATCATCTTTATGTCCCTCTTCTGGACTCGTTCTAACAGATCTAGGCCATTTCTGTGCTGTGGACTCCAGAACTAAATGCGGTACTCCAGGTGAGGTCTCACAAGAGTAGAATAGACGTGTAGAATTACCTCCCTTGACCTACTAGGTACACTTCTTTCGATGCTGCTCAGTATATGGTTGGCTTTCTGGGCTGCAAGCACACATTGCTGGCTCATGTTGATCTTCTCATCCACCAGCAATCCAAAGTCCTTCTCTTCAGGTCTGCTTTCAATTCATTCTCTGCTCAGCCTATATTTGTGCTTGGGATTGCCCCAATTCCTGTACTTTGTCCTTGTTGAACTTCATGAGGTTTGCACAGGCCCACCTCTCTAGCCTGTTAAGGTCCTTCTGGATGGTATCCCTTACCCCTAGTTTGTCAGCTGCACCACACAGCTGAAGCATTTACCAAGGGTGAACTCAATTCCACTGTCAACATCTGTGACAGATCCTAAACAACACCAGTCCCAATATCCATCCCTGAGGAACACCACAAGTAACTTATCTCCATTAGGGCATTGAGTCGTTGACCACAATTCTTTAGGTGCAACCATCCAGCCAATTCCTTATCCACCAAGTGGTCCATCAGTCTAATCCACATCTCTCCAATTTATTGACAAGAATTTAGTGTGGGACAGTGCCAAATGCTTGGCACAGGTCCAGGTAGATGATGTCAGTTTGTCTTCCCTTATCCACCAATGCTGTAGCCTTTTTTGCAGGAGACCAACAGATTTGTCAGACACTATTTGCCCTTAGTCAAGTCTTGTTGGTTGTAAACAGTCATCTTCTTGTTTTCCATGTGCCTTAGCATAGCATAGATCTGCTCCATGATCTTGCTGGACACAGAGGTAGGACTGACTGGTCTGTAGCTTCTTATTACCTTTTATAAAAACAAGAGTTATGTTTCCCCTTTTGCAGTCAGCAGGAACTTCGCCAGATTGACACAACTCCTCAAATATCATGAATAAAGTCTTAGCAACATTGTTTGTCAATTCCTTTAGCCTGGAGAAGAGGAGGCTGAGAGGAGACAGCATTGCTCTTTACAACTACCTGAAAGGAGGTTGTAGAGAGGAGGGGGCTGGCCTCTTCTCCCAAGTGACAGGGGACAGGACAAGAGGAAATGGCCTCAAGCTCTGCCAGGGGAGATTTAGGCTGGACATTAGAAAAAATTTTTCACAGAAAGGGTCATTGGACATTGGAACAGGCTGCCCAGGGATGTGGTTGATTCACCTTCCCTGGAGATGTTTAAGGCACGGGTAGATGAGTTGCTGAGGGACATAATTTAGTGTTTGATAGCAATGGTTGGACTCGATGATCTGATGGGTCTCTTCCAAGCTGATGATTCTATGATTCTATGATTCCTTCAGGACCCATGGATGCATGTCATAACTTGTACACTTTCAGATTCCTGAGATGGTCTCAACCCTGATCATCTGTTACAGTGGGTGGTTCTTTGCTCTCCCAGTCTCCGTCTTTGCCTAAGTTTTATAATAATGAAAACCAGTTTGGGATCCTTCTATTGTCTATGCTTTTTATGTCCCATTTCTAGGAAAAAATATTTTCCTCATATTCCTCTTAACAGCACAGAATTTATTTTCGCTCCATCTAAAATATTTCATTATTAAGGACAAATATATTGAAAAAATAGAAGAATCCACTTCCAAACAAGGAAAACACTGAGGTCATTTGTCAAAACACATCTGATTATAAATACCCTATTACTAGGAGCACATGAATGATTTGATGGATCTCATCCATATTTCAAATTGTAAATTGCTCATGGGGGCTAAAATTCCCTAATGTATTAATTTTCCAAAATATTTTAGATGTCTTCAGGATTTAAGTTAAAGTTTTCAAATAAATCACAATGAACATCTTGCAGATACCTGATGTGAGCTGTGTAAATCACAACATATGAATTATACAGTGTTGACTGTATGTAGTACAGTTTCATAAACAATATCTTTTGATCAACTTTCATATATTACAACAAAAAAATATTTTTTCCCCAAAATATCTGTGTGAATATTGTGGAGCTCTGTCTCACTTTTGGTTGGGGTATTATAAAATAGCAATCATTGAATCAGAATTCAGATATAATGTGGTAGCATTGAGTTAGATATGGAAGTTCAGACATGAGAGACACTCTTGCCTCTGTCTGGACCTGGTTATTATTATTAGGAGCTGTGGAGTATGTAGCAATGCAGTGGAGACAGACAGGAGCCAAGCAGTAAATTGACCCACTCGTCTGCCTTCTGGAACTTCCCCAAAGAGCTTTTACTTTATACAATAAACACCTCCATTGCTCACTTGAAGGTCAAGTGACTGACGATGTCTCACCACTTTCCAGCCCCTCGGTGCTTAAGAATTTCCAAGTTATCGCTTTTCCTTTTCCCTTCACATCATCAGTTTTTCTCTTTTAGCAGAATCAACCATCAGAAAACTATGGCTACAAATAACAGTCTATAAAAGTCCATAGATAGTCCATTCTTACAAATTTCAATTTAACACTGCAGGCAATAAATCAATGCTTTACCCTTACATAGCATCATTTATCAGCAATGTCAAAGTTCCATGGCAACATTAGCCTCCTGTAAAGAGGAAACTGAACCTCTAGGGACACTTGGGAGATTGCAAGGACAACATTCATGGAATTGACTTTACATGAAATATAAAGTAAACTTGGATTCTCAGCTTCTCTCATCTGTCTTTCAGGGTGACATGCACCACTGAAGAATGGAACGGGAACAACCTTCATGTAACTTCAGTGAGAAAAAAGTTTCCTTATGTACTTATTTGCAGGACAGCCAAGTAGCAGCCAGAACACTTTCGCTTTTGAGATTCCTTGTGAAGTGGAAGTAGATATCCATAGTTCACCAACATAATCCCTGGATCTGAAGTAAAACTAGTAGTAACAAACTAGTAGTCACAAAAACTTTTAAACAGTAGTTATATCCCATTTCTCAAATACCCCAACTCATCATTTACTATATGTAATATAAAAGGAGAGGATATAATAAAAGGGAAGCATTGTTTTTGACCAGCTGCTCTAATGACATGGATAAGACCACCGAGGGCATTCGTAGGACACTAAGAAATACAGAGCTAATTTGTGGCACCTTTCTTCCTGGAACCACTGTAAAAGTGGTGACGATCAACTACAACCTGGAGAGGAAGAGTGACTGGTTTACTGGTTTTCATTCAAGGATCCAACAATGGGACTGCACTGCCTTCCACATTACATTACTACCATGTTCACCAAAACATGAAAATGCTCTAAGTACTAAAGATAAAATTTATGAGAACTGCAGCTATATTAATACAGTAAGTTTTCCCTAGATTCATAAATACCAAATACCAAACATTACTTTGTGCATGTGCAAACAGAGAAAATGCTTAAATATGTCTTGTGTTAGTCATCTAACTAATAGTTATTTATTTGTTATACTGGGCCTAAAGGGAAAGAAAGAAAATGTCAGTGTTACAAAACATATCCCATAATCATGCTTTCTAAGATTTACTTACTTACTATAACCTATAAATTTTGTATAGAATATTATCTTGGCACCATGAATTCAAGGTTAGACTGAGTCATGAGTCAAAATGTATACTCCTTACAGCAATTGTGATGTACTCAGTAAGTGGTCCATTACCATCAAGTCAAATTGACATTGCTTCCTATTTTGCTGAGTAAAGATACAGAATTTGATGATGAGCCCAAAGTAATGTAATAGAAGAAATCAGAGAGGAGAAAATACTTACTTATTTGCATATTTGTCTCTGTTAATTTTTTCAGTAGCAGTTCCTATCAAACCATGTGTCACTATAAGAGATTACATATACAGCACAACTCCCACCACTTTGTCATCTAAAATGTCTGTTTACCAAACACACAACTGAAAATTTGTTTGACTGCTATAGTACAGCTTCCCCTCCCTCTCCACTTCCCAACAACACTGGAACAGATTAACCAAAACTGTGGTCTATTAATCTTATTTAATCTCTCATTTGCCTGCCTGCTGTTCTGAGTTACAGGGTTAAACACATAATCTGGACACGTTTGCTGTATTCAGGTTTAGAAAGGTAGTCTGGATTCTCTTACTTCAGCTATATACTACCAGTAATAAGAAGCACACTTGGCCAGTTGAGTCAGAAGATATCAGTGAACAATCAATTTAAGCAAAGGAATTTTGTTTTGCTACTAATACGAAAGAACTCATTAGCATTCGAAGAATGTTCTTCAATACACTAATAAATAGAGTATGTCTGGATAAGGAAAGAAACTTGAGTATTTTATTTTTTTTTAAAGAAGATAGTTGCAGCATAACTTTTCAGATACACAAGGTGAGATTTCTGCTAAGAAGAAAGTGATGCAGATTCCATGGGCAGACAAAGACTCCATTTCAGCTGACAATGTAACTTCTGCCAATGAATCATAAGGGTTCTGGGTTTAGAAGCAATTGCAGCAAAATGCAATATACACACAATGTTCAGTGAATGAATAGATGGAGGGATCTATATCTGCCCATGTATCAGTCCTGCCTTTGATTGATCTGTATCTCAAAGTTGCCACTTCATGAATTTCATAATTAAGGATTTTGCTTGTTCTTTGAATGTGCATTTAAGTTTCTTGCTGATGTTGCTGTAGGTGTTGTTCCTCTAGTTTCCACTTTTGAATGAAGTCCCTTACCCTTTATTCAGGTAAAGCATCTTAGACATTAGAGAAACTTTCTGGAAGTAGCAATCAGCCGTATGGAAGATAAAAGCAAACATACATTCTGCCAGCATTTGTTTGTATTTGCACCATTGTGTCAACAAGATGTATTCTGTTTTCATGACTCTTTTCCTCCTTTTTAAAAATTTCCTTATCCAGATGGCACATTAACACTACTGCTCTTAAGTGATCATACTTTTCCTCTCTTGGCTGAGATTTCCAGGGCAACATGTGCAAAAACCTCACTGTGGACTTGCTGTATGAGGGTATAAAATTGTCCCATTAATGATTTCTTTGTGTTTGTACTCCTGGAAAAAACCTAGCTGCTTTGAGAGAGAAAGACACTCCCTGGAAATGATCCTGACTGAAGTTTTCTGGATATTTTGGATAAACTTGGTGTTAGACTCCATTCCTTTGTTCACCTTCACACACTTCCTTTTCTGCTTTTTTATGTTTACAGAAAAAGTGATCATCAGATTTCACCTCTGCTTCTCTTTCTATCCATCAGAGTCTCAAATCCTACTGTCCATAATAACTTCTTAGAGCATTGTTTATGCACCCTGCTTCTTGAATGTGAATTACTTTCAGCATTATTTTGAGTTTAACAACAGACAGGATTCTTCCTGTCCTTTAGAAACATCAGTCTTAAGAGGCTGGAGACTTCCTGTTTCCGTTAATGAAGAACTGAGGTTGTACTTGAGCTCAATGCAATCCATCTGCATTAGATTTTTCAAAATAATGGTATCCTCATAGCTCAGGCAACATGCTTGCAATGTATGGAGGAAGAATTAAGAAAACACTCATATTTAAACATGCACACACACACAAACCTATCACAGTAACAGAAGAAGAGAAAAAAGGAAAAGAAAAAAAGGATTTTAGCAAGACTTCACCTCTTCTAATTTATACAGTTTTCAGTATCATAAACTTCCTTGCAATGCAGAAAAAAACCCCAAAAACAACCAAAAACCCATGGCCATCTCTTGGAACTGTGAAGACATAAAATCACTTATAGTCTGAAACAAATGTTTCTCAGGATAATTACTTCAGCAAATATGTGTAAATAATTAGGGTTTTTTTTTTTAGTTCACTAGCAGATTAAAAAATACTAAGGGATTTCTTGTTGACTGCATCCAAAATATTTTTTAAATTTTTGTAAAACTGGCAAAAATAAATAACTTTGAGACAGCTATAGCTTCTATTCTATTTTTTGACAAAATAGTTATATTTGGATTGTTATTACAAAAGCATTTTGATGAAATATCAAAAATCTGTCTTTTTGGCATGAATTGTTTGAATTCTGAGGCATCACAGTTTCAACAGTTCACTAGATTTAAATTTTCTTTGATGTATTCAGTCTGTATCTTTGCCGCTTATTCCTTCTTCAGCTACACAAGCAAATGACCTGTTTTAGGTTAACATCAGTTACTATGGGGAGTAGATATAGTAATATTATGTGCAATTATATACGTAATAGTGACTATATATATATCACAACAAATATTTACTATTGTTTTACTAAATTCACTATGCTATTTAATGTATTAATATGATATGTTAGAATGGTCTATTATTACTTTTAAATAATAGGCAGTGGTTTGTACACTACTTAGGACTGTTCCTAAACCCAGAAGACATCAGGACCTAATTTTGAGATTGCTATTTGGTGCAAAAAAAATAATGAAAGGGCATGAAATTGGCATTTAAAGAAAAACAAAACAAAATGAGCCCCATAAAATGTTCATTTGTGGGTAAATGTGAACTGAAAAGGAATGCATAGCAGGAGAAACATGTTTCAATGATGAGAACAATTGCTCACAAAGAAAGAAGTAGACATATTTTGGACAGGAAATTTTCTGGGGCTTCTAATTTTGTAGATATGGAGGGAGGGAAAATAATTGAAAATTTGTTTTTTTCCCATAAAATTTTTATTCCTGTTTGACAGTCTGGGTGTAAGAACTGCAATTCATACCTGTTCCTGTCTGTAGCACTGGTAGGAGCTTTTTGTTGTTGATCTAGGTAGCTGCTAGCAAAATACATGTTTAAATATATACTGGAATGGATCTCAAAGAGACAGATATTCTAATCATCTGCTCAAAGCAGAGTCCACCATGGGATCACCCCAGGATACTTAGCATTTTCTCCAATCCTGTCTTCAAAAGTTTCCAAAGATGGAGATTCCCTATTATCATTTGACAGCATGTTTTGTTGCTCCACTTCATCATTTCTTTTAGTGGGGTTTGGGAATAGATGCAGTATTCCTGATATGGTCCAACAAGTGTCAAGTGAACAATAACTTTCAGTAATACCCTTGCTGTGCTCTGTTTAGCACAACCCAGGATGCTGCTAGCCTGCCTTTCTGTCAGGGCACACTGCTGACTTCGGTTCAGCCTACTGTCCACTAGCGCTTCCAGATCCTATTGCAGGAGGCTAGTCTATTCTAGGTATAGAACCTTGCATTTGTCCTTCAGGAGTTCCTTATTGGTTCATTCCTTCAGCCTGTCTAGGTCCCTTTGAAAGGCAACCCTATCCTTGAACACACTGCACCTTGCAGATGTACTACTCCCTACAGGCAAATAATAAGAAGCAGCAAGAATAACAGCCCTCTGAAATTTAATTTTGATTTTTTTTAAAATAACCAGGATGTGTAAGTGCAACATATGATCCTTTTCTTTGACTTTAGGTGTACTTCCTACATTTCATGTACTATTCTGAAAATCTTTGTGAAAGGGGAAAACTAGACAGTCATAGTCATGAGATCTTACCATTCTCTTCTCTTATAAAAAGTATAATAACAACTGTTTTAGTCACAAAGTCTAGAGTATACAGTGTTTTTTACTCATTCCTGTGGCTGAATCTTAATGTGGTACCAAGGGACTTCCCAGTTTTTAGTTACAGTATGCACAGCTTTCTAGTCTCCAGAGTTGGGAAAGGAGTTACTAAATGCAAACAAGGCATATGGAAAAGGATGCATGAGATACTCACCTTTATTTAACCCAATGATTTTTAGGTCAATGAGAAAACTTGGTTTGGGCTGATCCATGAATTTTGCAAGCTTGAAGTTAGCAATACCAACACTGACATAAGCGTCTATCAGTGGCTTTCCTGAGATGAACAGAACAGGAGCTATCACTACAAGCTTCCTACATTTTTAATTAAGCTTCCCTGGTGGAGTATATTTTCCAGTTTTTTTTAAACACCAAAATGTTATTTCAAGTCATCTGATCATAGTGTTGTTACTCACACACAGTAGCTTTTGAGATCCTTGCATGTGGTTTATTAAAGTCTTCTGTAAAATGGCTGTATTTTCACTTACTCCTATGCGTCCAGTGTTTTTGGAGATGCATGTCTAAGGGTGTAAATTTTGAGACTGCTCTTCACAGTTCATGTACTCTGCTCTTTCCATGTGATCTGAGGATATGATGCCAGAAAGGTCATAAAGATACTTTGCAATGTATTTCAAACTCAGAGGTTATATTCTGTATTGTAAACTGTTTAGAAATTTAAAGTACTATGCAACAGGGTAACCTGCAACCATTCTCACAAAGTTATTACTTTTCCTATTATGAGGAAAGATAACCAACTCATTCCACCGGAAGAACTATTCCACACTAAAAGCTTACTGATTGTGAAATTTACAAGGTTATTCACTTAAAAAAATATAAACCCATGAGCATGGTCTATTAATACAGAACACTTTAACATAAAAAATATAATAATCCTGGTTAAAATACCAGGTCTACAGAATACATTATCTGTTTTCTTAGCATAGTCATTGGCAAATCTTCTGTCAAGCACATACAGAGATACTAAATATGCAGTAAACATCCTTCTGACATGTCTCACTAGGTTCTAGCATTGAACAACTTAGGGAGTTTTCTGAATTAAAAAAAAAAAAAAAAACAAGCCAGAAAACCATTCTTCTAAGAAAACATTCATTCTTCAGTATTTCGTATTCATTTTGAGCCTTTTTATAAATGCAGGAAGTACTCAAAAATCCCAGAGGTGAGTCAAAGCATCCTTCTGCCCACCCTAATTAAGTCTTCACAAAACTGGATCCTGCTGCCTTAATTTTCCTCATTTACTGGTTATGAAGCTATGGTGCTTATTTGATAAGGACAGTTAGGGGGATTGCATTTAAATATATTGCTTTTACAGAATGTTCCTCATTCCTCATTTTCTTCTTGTTTCTGGTAATGCTCTTGATTTGCCTGATCATGTATTGAATTTTAAGGGGATACACTATCAGTCATGACAGGCAAGCACTGCAGTAAATTTGTTGGATGCTATTTGATTCGGAACCTACAGTGTGATGATCTTGTTAAAGACATGGGTAGTCACAGGCAACACTTTAAATAAGATTATAAGGCTAAAATCTTGATGGTGAGAGAGAAACAGAAATAGTGTACTTACTTGTTCTCACAGCCTTGGGCTTTGTATTAGATTAATTCTTAACACAAGCTGGGCAAGTTCAGAAGTTTAACTTCCAAGTTAGCTCTTAAATGATATCTGCCGTCTGTAGGTTTTAAGGCCTCAGGCTAAGTTGTAATGCAGTCTGACAGAAGACCAGGACAACACGCTTCCTCCTAGTTCCTGCATGATATGTCAGTGTATATCTGCCTCAGTACAAACTTATCACAGGGTCATCTTTTCTAGAGCTTTGTCATGAAGCTGAAAGACATTTTTTGTTTGCCTTTGTGATTCCACATCTGGCTTTTCTTCTCCTTTGCTCTTGGCAGGCTGGCTGATTGGCACCTTATCTAGCTAACTGATAGCCCTCCCTCCTCCCACAGGTATGATCACATCTCAAGAAGAGAAGAGAAACAGTCATGCATTGCATTTTTACCATTCATCCACCACTATAAAGTGAATGGCTGACTGAGAAAAATACAGACCTGAATTCTCCCATGAAAACTCACACAGTCATTTTCTTCTGATACCCTAAACCATGAGCAGGCTACAGACATGACTCGATTACAGAGTTAATACTTCGCTTTCAGCACCTGATGTGGTGGTGGACAGGTGAACTTGAGCCTGAAGCCAAGGTTTAGACATTGTTATAGCCAGAGGACTTTGAACTTCTGTGTTTTTTCTTTGCTTCCCTGCCTCTTGAAGAGTGTGACAATGCTGTTCTGTGCAGTAAGAAGGAACAGCAGGTGAAGCTGTTCTGAGGCACTTTGAGTTTGACTCCGATGGCTGAACAGGACACTGACTAAACTGTAAAGTAGTAATTAAAAGTATTGCACTTAGTTATGTTTGTTTCCCCTTTTCAATATTGTCCTTATGTTTAGAAACAGATGTAACTATGAACACAATATTCAAAAGAAAGCAGGATTTCAGAATTAATTTTTTAATTGGTTTGCATATGTGCAAAAAAATTCTTTTCACTATGTTATGTGTAAAATATTTACATACTTTATGAACATAAATTTTAACACCAGTAAAGTACATTTTTTTCTTTTGCTCATTTTTATTTAAATGATGAATTTTATAGGAAGACCATAAAGCAAAGCAAAAGAAAACAAGAACTAGACAAAGTATCATTATACATGAGGTTTCATATTTGACCAGATGAGATTAATGGATCTGGCCTATGACTCTCTCATATATTACTCTCCCTATCTAGCCAGAAATGAAACGTCGCGTGCTTCAACTTATACTTTATTGTTTTTAATTTGTCACCTATCTTTGGAAAGCACAGAGAATCAATGTAATTCCATCACGCTGTATCTTTTATTTCATCACTGTGAACCTTGACTAGCATGGGCTTTGATGAAACACTTCATGTTAAATACTCAGTCACCAGATGAGAACACGTCTTCTGGGTCTGAGGAGCAAATAATATACAGACAGTAATTAATGGCTATAGATATAGATATTAAATCATTTCTGAGACAGAAATGCTGTTATGCTAGAATTTTGAATAGTAAAGGAAAAGTATAAAAAAAAAATAAAATGACACTCTTTTCTTGAATAAATCCACAACCAGCAGTTGGTTAGTGAACTTCAGAAAACTGATGTCCTTAAATCTCATGTCTTTCTTCTGGTTTTGCTTGTAGATTTGCAGTGAAGTTTGGAAAATATACGATCATAGAGGGAAAATTCTCATTCTTGCTAGCATGAGAACTGATAAGGCAACAACTGCCACCAAATGACTGCTTTGTGGATAGGGTTGGGATAGAAGAGAAAAGTGGCTTTTGTGCATGTGGTGATGTGGAAAACAGTTCAAGAGAAGAACTAGGACAACAAGAATGAAGTGAGGAAGAATATAAATAGGACCTTGAAGGAACTTATGAAAGCGAATTTTTTAATTCCTTGTGAGCAACAGCAATGCCAAAGGGAAGAACAATTAAATGCAGGCTTTCACTGAGTGTGAAAGAAGTAATTTCAAAGGGCTTTTCTTTTATCTTTTTTTCTTTTCATTGAGCATAAGAGAAAGATTTAAATGATACACCCTTAGGCTCATGAGCTTGCCAAACTTTATTATTTTTCTTGCAAAGACAGCCTTGCTTTGCCAAATAGATCTAACCAAGTTTTCATAGTTCTTTCTAAACCAATTTAGGTAACAATCAAACATAAATTATATCAAAATAATAAAAATACAAATCATAAATTAAACCAAAACTATGGTAAAAATCAGAAATATAATTCAAAATGAAGGTTCATTGATGAAAGAATTCTAATGCAAATAATTAATGGAGTTTCTGTTTTCCTGTTTGCATGTTTAATTTGCAATAAAACATAAATTAGGAACAGTTTTCTAAAGTACCTTTCCCTCTTTTGCAATATGAGACTTTCTAAGGATTGTGATCTATCCTGTTCCTTTTAAAGACCTGCTGCTTCTGGCTTGTGTTTGAGTAAGAATAATTTCTGAAGAACTGCTATGTAGTCATAGAATCATAGAATCATAGAATCATAGAATCATCAGCTTGGAAGAGACCCATCAGATCATCGAGTCCAACCATTGCTATCAAACACTAAACTATGTCCCTCAGGAACTCATCTACCCGTGCCTTAAACATCTCCAAGGAAGGTGAATCAACCACCTCCCTGGGCAGCCTGTTCCAATGCCCAATGAACCCTTTCTGTGAAAAACTTCCTCCTAATGTCCAGCCTAGATCTCCCCTGGTGTAGCTTGAGGTCATTTCCTCTTGTCCTGTCCCCTGTCACTTGGGAGAAGAGGCCACCACCCTCCTCTCTACAACTTCCTTTCAAGTAGTTGTAGAGCGCAATGAGTTCTCCCCTCAACCTCCTCTTCTCCAGGCTAAACACCCCCAGCTCTCTCAGCTGTTCCTCATAAGACCTGTTCTCCAGCCCCTTCACGAGCTTTGTTGTTCTTCTCAGGACTCCCTCCAGAGCCTCAACATCCTTCTTGTGGTGAGGAGCCCAGAACTGCACACAGTATTCAAGGAGTGGTCTCACCAATGCTGAGTACAGAGTCTAGATGAATGCTATTATTTTTCTGTACAATGATTTTTTTTCCCACCTGTTGTTCTATTCCGTTTAACAAGGCTATGCACTGTCTTTTAGAGTTGCAGAATAAAGGTGTGATGAGAACAGACAGGTTGAATGTAGCAAAAGACACTGCTGGTGAAGGAGAAAGGTGAGTAATACCAGGAATGAGACTGCATTGTTCTGACAACCAAAACAGAGGTTTTTCATTGTTCTGTTGTTGATGTGTAAGCAGCAGACCAAATAAGGAAACTCCATTTGCATTATCCAATAGGAAGGACACAAACCTAGTGGCTGAGACTTTCTGTCATTGTGCAAAGACTGGCCTCCTAAAGTGAGGAGGACAGCATGTGCCTATCAGGCCCTTTTTTCCCTTTGCTGATTTAAGCCATACTATGATGTTTTTATAATCTCAGTAAATTAGCATTTCTATTGTTCAAGGTTAAACTACAAACGTTATCATTATTCTCCCTTTTTCTGCCTTCGTTGTTATGTTACTACATCATTAACCCTTTCCCCAAGGTTTATGAAAGCAAATTGGAGTAAGTCACATTAAGTATTTCATGGTACATCGTGTGTCTGCACAGAATTCACCATTCTCTTCTTCATTATGACTAACATTTTAACACAAGTTTCCCATTGTAAGCATCCTTTCTGATCCTGCAAAAGCAATCAGAAAGATTTGTCCAATCCCATTAGACCTGCATGGAGGGAAGTAACAGCATCAGAGGTGAATTACAGGGGAAAAGAGGAATGGAATCAGAAAGTGCTGGTTTCATTAGTATCGTCTTGTAAAAAGAGAAAGGCTACTATACACAGTTTTTAATACAGAAATAGACATGGAATGATGCCATACATCAAACAGAATTACTTACATCTGCTTAGGAACAATGCTACTAATAAAATAAACCTTCTATGTGTTATTCAGGTAAAAAGGTCTGATTCACTGAAGCTTAAAAAAGAAGACAGAGTAAAAGGCTTTTTATAAGAAAAGAAGATTGAGAATGATGCCTTACTTGTCTTCACAGGAGAGCAAAGCAATGACTTGATATGGAAAGTGTTTCATCTGTCACAAATGTTTCTCAGTAAAGCAAAGGCTTTTAATTATAAAGTCTACCTAAGAAAGAGCTGGCAATTTTAAGAGACTCTGTCCACACTAAAAAGAATCTGACAGAAAGAATAATTATGAAAGGGATTTAGAGAAAATTTAAAAAAAAAATCTTTGTCTATTCAGAATACACTTCTCAAAACTAGATTCTTATAATCTTTTTTCCCTTTATATGCTTTACTCCTCTGATTAACTTAAATTGTGATGCTTAATTCTCAGCATCAGTGTGATGTACCCTTATGTGCTGCATGACTACCAATGGAAATATGTCTTCTCTTGTCTGCAGCTATTCCTCTTTGCAAAGCTACCAGTGCTTGGAGGGTACATCGATTTGCTCTCATCCACACTACATGAAATTCATCTTGGTCAGTGATCTGGGTAGCTGATAAGGAGTTAAATTTTCTGAAGAAAAGCATTGAGATTATTAAAATAGTTTCTTATAAAAATTATTCTCAAAAATGAGACTTATTGTAAAATGCAAGGTCTAATTTATTAATCAGAGCTTTCTGAACTCTCACATTAAGCAGCTTTGTTATGCTAATTCCCTTATAAATGAATAATGGACTTATTCTCCCATTATTGCCTATCATTTTAAAAGTCCCATTTAGAAAATGAAGATGTCCTTTTCACTTGAAAATTATGATATGATTAATGACATAAGTTTTAAAAAATTGAATATTTGCTCCCTATATCCTTCTATTCCCCCCATTTGGTCAATGTTCAAATCAAACACAGCCATAGACACTTGTCATAGAGATGCATAATGTGTGAAAAGAAAGCACAATGGAGACAATGGGCTTTAAAAACAGAGACTCAAACCTATTAAACTATTTACTTCTCCCTTATCTGTGGATGTAGTCATAGCTCCTCTGGACATTTTAAAACAAATTCTGCTATGAATGGTGGCATAAACTAAGAAAGCCAAGATGGTGTATCTGCAGAAAGCTAGCAAGTTCAGTCACAACATAGGATTTATCTTAAACAGAAATGAAGATCTCTACTAGAAGAGCTTTGTTTTGCCACACACTTGCCACATGGTCTTGTAGATGTCATTTGCTATTGCTCATATATGTACATGTGTTCAGTCAACCATTAACTTCAGGTCCAAACCTATCTAGTAGTTAAATTTACAGTGCTGGATTCTGACATCGAGTTATCTGACTTCTGAAGGAAAAAAACTTGGGACTTGTCATTTACTACTTGACAGAACAGTGTAACCCATTCATGTTTTTCTTGTACTCTTACAGATATATCACGACATTAGGCCAAAATAGCCCATGGTTCTAAAGGTCTCTGGTGTCACATGTGGCAAGGGCAGAAGGAATTTGAATGCAACATAAATCAAGGCTGAGTTTTGACTGCTTGTATTCAAAGTACCAGTAATTCCATCTCCTTTTGAATATGCAACTCATGATATGGCCAAACAATCAGAACTGTGGATGGAATCAGGAGATTTGGCTTCCTTAGGCCTGTTTTGGAAGACAAACTCTGTCAGAATGGACATTGTTTATGTCTCAGTTCTCTATCTGCACTTTTGCTTTGTTAGTCATTCACACCCAGGGCTGTAAATTCTTCTGAAGCAGAGGTGTTTCTTATGATGTGGGTGCTCTTTTTAAAGGGTCTGTTATGCTGATACAAGTTGAAGGAAAGATAATGTATTCTACTTGTAATGTAACAGGAGTTTAATAGGGATATCTGTCTACTTTTCAGAAACACACCCTATAGGCCCTATGATTTGGTGTGCTGTTGATATAAATATTTTTTATTTTTGCATATAGAATTTAAAAAGCATTCACAATTTCAGTACCATAACTAGCAATAAAAATGTAAATGTTTCAATGGATGATTCTGTAGCAGCCTAATTTTAAATGACAGATCTAGTTTTTACTTACAAAATTTGCTTCCTCTACTTGATTTTCCAATTCAACTGTTCTGTTGTTTTTGTACCTGAGAACCCTTAGTCCCTTAGGGCTGAAAGAATAGCAAAATCAGTGCAACTTTGGCTTCAGCGTGGCAGAAATGTGAACAGTTCGTGCTCAGCTGGATGTTGCTAAAGCAAGGGAAATCACAGAGCAAATAGGGATAGCTCAGAGCAGAGTACATCTTGTACCTTGTTTTGGCTAACAGGCTGCGATCCATAATGACAAGCAGTTAAGTAGTTAAGTCTTAGAGAGAATTAGAGTCAGAAGAACACAGCTCTTCTCCGAACTCCATTGCTGCTTAGGCACATTTCTCTGTGCTTCACCTACCATTTCAGTAATGAAAAAGAATGAAAGAGTTTGTAGAAGCTGGAGTTGAGATTCTTATTGTAACATAAATTCCCTCTTTTTATGTGAGTTCCCAGTGTGACTTTCAGTAATAGGGCCTGAGAATTTTCCTCAAGTTACAAAATGATTGCACTATGGCTTTGCTACTTTATGCTCTGTTTTGAAGACAAGTATATTGAAATCAGACGATTTTAAATCTCTGTCATAATGGTTGCATAGGAAACAATACTTATGTATCAGGTATTTTTCATTTCCTCTAGCCTTGTTTTCACAAACAATAGTATATGAGTAATTAGATTAGCAGAAGAAAAAGCAAATAAGTATTCACAACTGGGGCTCAATTTTACTTTTTAACCTAGTCTTCTGGGTGAATAAAAAGAATATTTTTTTTTTCTCTTTTGAACCCAAATGGAAGTCATACCAATTCTAATCCAAAGCAACAAGGTCTGTCTGCTGTCAGGTATGAAGAGGTCTTTGGAAAGTAAGTATATATGTATTCAGCTCCTTACTTGAGTGTGGGAGAGTCTCTGAGAAAGTAGTTTTGGAAGCCAAACCAAAGTATGATTCAAGGGACAAACATGTACACTAGATTCCTGATAGAACAGATATAGAACACAATAGACACCTTCAGAAAGCTGTGAGAGAGGGAGAGGAAGAGTTCAGAGCCCTAAAATACAAGATAAAATAGATGGCATGGCCATTTTCCTGCATTTACATTGATTTTAGTTGTCACTTAGAGCCCCTTTGTGATAGAGCACAAACCATACATATTTGAATGATCTTTGGGTGGGAGAAAGAGAAGAAAATAATTTTGCAGCTGCTTTATGAGCTGTTCCATTTTACAGCTAATCCTTTATGTGTCAGTCATTATCCCTGTAGGCCAGAAATACTAACACACACACACGTTTTTTTCTCTTGTCCTTGTAGGTACTCCTTTTTGTGATATTTGTCCCGACTGCTCCTACCATGTTCCAAGAACTTTGCTTGTAAATGGTCCTGCTTTCTGCTGAGAAGCCTGCAGAAGAGCCACCACTAACAACTTGCCTGCTTATAAAATCTTTAATAAGTGAAATGGTGGAACAAAGTGGGCCACACTAGGAGTGAAAACAAATTCTATTAAAACTATTTGAAATTAGGTAAATTGACCTTGTGTTTTCAATTCCTGCGGCTTTCTGAATTCTGGACCTCATCTGCTTGGGAACCTGTAACAGGAAAAGAGCCAAGCGTTTGATCATTATCAATGATTTGTGAATCCCACATGTTTTCTAGGTAATTGTCTGAAAATACTCCTAGGCTGCTGATTGTCTTATACCCTTTCCTATTGTCCTTTTCATTTTAGTACTGCTGGTGTGTACTTACCTCAATGGAAGTTAAAAATATTCACCTATTTTCTCAACTACTGTGTTTCTGAGTTAAAAATAAATAAATAAATAGATAAAAAATAAATAAATAAATATCCAGTAGTTCTGATAAAACAGATATGTTTGCTTATAAGAAATAAATATAAGTACCCATCTATTTGCGTTTTTGTAAAGGAAAAGAAAAAAATTATAAAGAAACAGAAAAAGCATGAGATTGAAGGGTACATTTTTGTGGGTATATAGACAGGAAATTTGAACTTTGTGAGTTCTGAAGGCCAATACAGAACAATATTATTTTCAAAACTCCTACACAGTCACTGTGTCTGTTTTACATCACCACCACATCCCCTGAAAGATATGGATCATATGTAATGATCACCTGCTGAGCAGGTGTTTTTCCTTAAATTACTGAAAATTAGAACTAAACAACAGAGGTGATGCAGCAGAGGGACCAGCATGCACACACCATATCAGAGAACTTAAGAGATGAACTGCAGCTCAAGGGAGCTGGAGAGATTTGGGGTTTTTTTTTGGTATTTAGTAATTATTTTCCCTTTCTAAGTCTCCACATAAATTATATGTTTAAGGGTTCTTCAGTCATACAGCAAGACAGTCCATTGTTAGAAGCAGCATTTGATTTCAGACTGTAGTATTTTGCAGCTAAAAATATGGACAGTTCACATCTCTGTTTTTCTATTTCACTGTGTGGTATTTCCACCTGCAGAACACAGGGCACTGCCAGCATTTCAGAGTCTGACCTCTTTCTGGATGATATACCAGGAGGATTGTTTAGGCTGGCAAAGCAAGATGAAAAAACATAACCAAACTGCATTTCTGGATCTATTCAGGAGCGCAGGGGTTTAATATATATTTAGTAACCAGTTAAAAACATGGTTTATAACAAATAGGTCTCTAGTTACTGACTGATGAAAAGGCCCTTCCACATGAAGCCAAAAAATATGTATTTTTTAAACTACTAGGTTTCTGACGATTATTAGAGATGGCTGACCTGTATTTTTCATGATTTTTTTTCACAGTTCATCTCTGCTTGATTTCTCTTATTGTTACGAAATCATAGCCTTTTACCAGTGACATGCCAGTGTAATTATCATGTTATGAAAACAGACTCTAGAAAAAAGTGAAATAGACAAAGACAAAAGAATGTTTTGGGTACTTGACTGCTTCTGATAATTAACTCTTAGTTCTCATTTTATCAGGAAAAGAATTAAACTGATGTTGTCCAAGGATATCCCCAATATGTAAAAGGCGTTCTTTAAATAAAAGTGCTCATTTTAACTTCTCTTGTGGCTGTAAATCTGAAATACTATTTTTTATTTACTGCCTGCTGAGAAATATAAAGATGAATTCTTACCCCATTCCATCTTTTTGTCACTCTACATATTTTCTTTAAAAACTAATACTACCCCACAATGTTTTTTTTGTAAGAAGGCTTCTTTCCTAGCAGGATACTAATGCAGCTTTGTAGAAATTTGTAGATACTGAGAAAAGCCTGCTTGAATATCTTGAAAAGGGAGATCAAGTATAAATGATCTTGTTCATTTGTCATCTGCAGCATTTTCATAGAATCATAGAAACACCAGGTTGGAAGAGACCCACTGGATCACTGAGTCCAACCATTCCTACCAACCCCTAAACCATGCCCCTCGGTACCTCATCCACCCACACTTTAAACTCCTCATTTTTTTGGCAGAAGGGAGTGGAGGTATCCCTTGTTATCCTTATGCCTTCTCAGTATCTGATTGAGAGTTTGAGGAAAAACCTATGTCTGCATTGTTACAATAGAGCTATTTATAACAATTGTAAATAACCTCCGAGTAGCTTGCTTATTTTGGCTCTTTATTTGTGCACTGCATTGAATTTGTTATCCATCTTTCATCTGTTCCTCTACCTATCTAAGAATATTCAGCACCAAGAGCAAACCTAGGGATGTAGACTTACATATCCTCAAAATATTCAGTCACCTCAGTTCATATCGCCACTAGGTGTAGATACACAGCCAGGAAGAGGGACCTTCAGACATGACACAGCTGAAGAGGAAGGGAAACTGGATGGTCAGTGAAAACTCGGATTTTTCTTATTTCCAGCTAAATTACTAATATGTTGGGACCACTAGTATCAAAGACAATCATTGGACAACTCAATATGGACATCTGGATTAAATATTAATACATGTGAAGCAGGGTAAAATTCCCTTTACTGGTGAAGAAGCCAAGATTTTACCTTGATGTTTATCCTTTGCAGAGGAAAACGGTTGTGGTGATATATTTCATGTTATAGAGATAACTAATGTGATGCAGGTCAAGTTTTTTTTCTATTTTGCATTTAACCAATGTGAAGACAGGAGATTTCTGATTAAAAACTAGTGCAGGCAGTATTAGACTTCACAAACACCAAGGACAGGCACAATTTAAGAGCTGTGCCCTTTATTGAATCTATTTTCAGCCTTGAGCTGCTCTACTTCTTTTTAAAAAATTGTTTATACATTTTCTCATGGGGATTTGCATAAATTAGATTTCCCAGTGTTAATTTTAGCCAAATCACATGAGAAGAAATGTAAATTCTCATAAAATAGGTAATTATTCCTCATGTACTCTCTGGTTTTTCCTTTGCAATTGAATACGTTGGTTAAACAAAGGGACATAGATGATGAAGAAATGAAAAAATAATATTCTGAATGTATATTGTACTTTACATCTTCAAAGCATTATTCAAATTAGCTAATAAATGCAACAATCCTTCTAATTCTAGGGTTTTTAGCTAAAGCGTGTACTGATAAAAGGCAATGTTAACACATAGGTTATTGTCACCAGGTACATATCTGTATTGGTGTTGTAGAAAATGATACAAAGATGTGGAGTAAAGCCAGAAGACTAAATTTTTGGGGAGTTATTTTAGGGTTTATTTCAATTTAGCTAATAAAAGTCTCAAAGGAAATAGTTGCAAAGTAAGGACATTCATGTAGTTTATGGAATGGACAATGCAGATTTGATGTCTGTATTCAGAACAGAAATCATTGGCTCTTTACTAATTTTTTAAATCGTAATGTTTTTTGCCTACAACTTTTCTACAAACCTTATCACTTCTAACTAAGTTCTGAATTTGGGTAAGAATCACAGTGTCACTTTTCTTTCCATTTAGGAGCTCTTAGAGTTTGAACAACCCATGTACTCCCTTGTGCTATTGTTTTATAGTTATTAAAAGGAAAAAAAAAATCACTGCAGAGATCAGAACTGCTGTATGCTCAATAACATGGACAATGTAAAACTCTTGTCAATATCAATGAGAGTTTTGGGATTAACTGACAGATCTACATGGAACTGTACAGTTATCAATCTTATGCAAAAGCAGCAGCAAATTTAAAGGTTAACGTCACCAATAGGTTTTGACTGCTTTGACTTGCTGGAGTGATGGAAAAAAAGGATTAAGCTGGCTTTGTGACCAGCTAGTTAAAACAATTTTATCCAGAGAGTCTAAGACTGGATAGGTTTACTGAGGAGATCACAGTTCCACTCAAATCCATAAATTCTGTGTCTAATGTGCTGTTAGCTGCTGGTTTTAATGTCTTTCTGCTACAGAATGTAATGAGGGACAAGGGTTAGTGATTGATGGGAATGGTTGGACTCGACGATCCGGTGGGTCTTTTCCAACCTGGTGATTCGGTGATTCTGTGATCAAGTTTGTCCTTCTACACCACACAGACCTTAGAAATTTATCAAGTCACTCCATCATCAAATCTTATTTGGGTTGCTGCACATTTGCTAGAGCAGCACATACAGGTCAAACTACCCCAGATACTCCTGTGAGGTAACATGAATAGTCATTTGATTACTTCCATTTAGATTGTATTTGCCCTTTATACAGCTGTGCAGTGTTAGAAACTGAAGAGTTTAGGATCTAACTTTAAGTTTTGCTGTTGGTTTGAAACAGTGGTGTCAAAACTAGAAATTGTTTTGTATGTCAATCAAATACATATTTTTCACATTCTATCATATAAAAATGTGCAAAAAGTATTCATATCAGTAGCATTATTTTATTGATTGTAAAATCATGTCATCAGAAGATTCAGTCTTTGCTGAAAGACCTGATTTCATACAAATAGTGACATACCAGTTGTGACACACTCAAAAGTGTTTGAATGCATGAAAATGTTTCTGAATATCCATATAGGATTGTGTCATCTCTTTCCAGTCCATTTCAGACTGCTGCCTTATTTCTGTGACCATGGACCTGTGCTAACAAACAGATCTCAGAAGCTCTCAGGCAGAAGCTGTTTTCCACCCTGCAGTGATGATATACATAGACATAGTTACACTTTTCAGTGGAAAGGAATGGAAATTTATCTAGTTCATCTTCTGTTTAAGTTTTAATCCCTCTAGACTTGTTGAAATTGAAGCTTCTAGGAACAGTCTGGATGTGAATCAGTCAAAACCATCTCTCCCTAGAGCTTGGGATAAAACTATATTCTTTCATAGAATCATAGAATCATAGAACAACCAGGTTGGAAGAGACCCATCGGATCATCGAGTCCAACCATTCCTATCAAAAAAATTCCTATCACCTTTGTACTATTTTTACGTTTTTACTAATATTTTCATGAGAAATGACAATACCTAATTAATGAAGCTGTGATGAAGAAACAAAGAATAATACCAAATTTCCTGCTGATGTTTTATTATATTATTGAATGCACTGGAATTGTACGTAGTAATATAAGATGAAAAACCATTGAAAACTGAACCATCAGAATCTATCAGAAACACTTGCTTTAAAAGTTTTCTTGTTCACTAAATTCCATACAAGTCATGAGTGTTCAGTATTCTAATCTGTTTGCAGTTTTTGTTATGTTTGTATCCTGTTTCCACTTTGGGCTACCAAATTTCCATAAAAAGCTTCAGTGAAAGTGTAACATCTGTTTTGAATTTGGCACATTTTAACCAGTTCTCCAGTTGGTGCTCAGAAAACATAGACAGTGAAGTGATTACTGTAGGATTGCTTAAAAAAGAAATAAGTATTTCTGAGTAGGGATTTCAGCTCACATGTTCATGTTGATTGTACAGGCATGCAGGTAAGGAAAATTTCTTATAAAATTTCCATTTCTGTAATCTATCTAGTTAGCTGTTCATGATTTTTAGCCTTTTGCAAAAGGCTATCATTGAAATATATACCTGATTAATGAACAGTTTTGTTGTTCTTTAAGACTATATGCTTAGATCTCTTTAAGGATCTGGGTAGGGATTCTTGTTATCTTTCCAAGATTTGATTTTATTTTATTTCTTAATAGGAGGTTCACGAAAGTCCTGAAAAAAATCATGTTGACACCAATGTGACTAAAGTCAAGGAGTCAGGTCTTGCAGTGCAGATACTTATTGAACCATTTTACTATTGTCTTTAAAATGCACAGCATTACTGTTCTCTCTTGTTATATTTGAAAGTCATAGAACATATATTCCAATCACAAAAATTAATGTGTAAAAAGTTGCAATGCTAAAATCAGGCATCTCCAAAAAACAAATACATGTCTGAACTGTCTTACGTGAATTGTTTGGTTCAGAAAGAATGTATATATGTATATATTTGAGATATAGATATGGATATATATATATATATATAAATTATTCATATGGAAGGGGATGAAACAAGTATCCAAAAGTATTTTTTCTATAAAAATATAAGTAGAAAAGAAGTAAGATACATACATAGAAAGCTTATTTCCTGCTCAACCACATTCCTTTGTAAAAAGATACAGGTGTTCATCACATGAGGACAGAAAAAAAATGAAATTTTTGAGATTGCACTCTGTTTCTGCAATGAATTTAATGCAATCTACATGTGCACATCTGTTATACATGGAACCATTTTTACTACTGACTTTGAGGCATGTAAATAGATAAAAGAACTACAGCTAAAAGGGAGAAATGGGCTTACATAAAAAAAGATGCAAAGGTCTTCTGCTTTCAGTGAGTGTAGTAATCAGTTCTGAAGCTGGTGAAAAAGTAGGGTCATTTTAGGAAGGTGAATGCAGAGGGTAACTTCTACTGACTTTACCAACTTCACACATTGGCAACTGAAGTGACTTAATTCTCAACTTGGAGACCTTATATTGTAGACAGATTCAGAATCAGCAGGCAGGAAGGATCTGGTAACTCCTACCTAGAACTTCATTACAAGTAATACATTTTTTTTCTGGACATTCTCCCACTTTCCCCCAATGTTGATGGGTTTTATTTTTTGAAGCTTAATATTCTTCTCACCATTACTTGAGAAGATATAGTGTAGACAAAATATATCAAAGAAATATCAGGGATTATTGCTTCAGAGGAAAAAAAATCAGTCCCACGTATACATGGCCAATACCAAATAGCAGTATTTATAGACCACTTTCTTTAATCCAGAAAAACGTATTAATATTAAATAAACAACCCCAAACCACCGACTAGAAATACACAAAGTACTTAATGACTCAAAGCAGTTTTCTAGGCAGTTTAAACAAATGAGGGCCTCACAACGAGCATGTCTTTGGCCTGTACTGGGAACATATACAGCTCAAGCGTGCACGGTATGCTGATAGAACATTCCTTGTAGCTTTCGAGTAGAAAGATCTCTTTTCTGACGCTAGGTTTTCTGCATTTTCCCATTATGTAAATTGACTGTTTTGATAGGCTAAGGTGACTGATGATAGCTGGGTCTCAAGGTGGGAATGAATCTGATTGCCTGTGAATTGGTAGAGAAATGAATACTCAAAGCAACTTTCAGTTATATTATTAGAACTGCTAATAAAAAATCAAATCAAACTTTGAAGCAGTTAATAATTTTAGGAGTGGTCATTGAATGACATTATTGACAAAACTGAAATGACAAGGAGACCAAAATTAAATAATGAAAGGAAAATCTGGAAACCAAAGCTGGATATTGTCCTTCTTAGCAGCATCATTTTGATTGTTTAGTTCTGGAAGGACATGAAATTAAATTATCTCTGTGACAGTGGAAAAAACGTTGCAGATGTCAGCTACAGATTGAGGTTACACATCCCAAGGGGTGTGTGGCTCCTGACTCCAGGAAGCGACAGCTGCCATGTGGCTTACTGGGGGGAGCAGTCCCAGAAGCAGCCCTGGGAGATTTAAATGGACCCTAGGGAGCACCGGTGACCACAGTGCTGCACACAAGAGTGGGTAAACAGGTGAGGGGCACATCAGAAAAGTGGGGTGCAGCAGTTGGAGCAGGGAGGGCACTGGAGCTTAACCAGAAGGACCAGAGAACCTTGGTGGCCACTGGGCAGAAAATTAAGTCTGCTCTATACCAGCTGTAACTGGTGCAGCCTCCCAGACAGACCCCCAGTGGGTGCATACTGCCACCTCGATGCTGGGCTGCAGGGCATGTCCCCGTCTTGCACTGGTATCAGACCCCAGTGGGGAATTCACTTGTGGGAATTGTGCTCAGGTGAAGGAAAACCTCCTCTTGGTGATAGAACTCAGGAAGGAGGTGCACAGGCTGAGGACCATCAGGGTATGTGAGAGGGAGACTGAATCCTGGAATATCACCCTGTGCTCCCTGTCTCAGACTCAACAGGCAGGCATGCCTTGTATGACAGGTGCCCCATTGCTCTCCAATCAGCTGAGGAGAGAAATTTAGAAGATGGAGGAGAATTGTAGCAGGTTCCTCCATGGCACAGCAGGTGTGTCTCACCTTCCTTAACCTCAGCCTTCCATGTTCCCTTGCACAACAAATATGAAGCTCTGCAAGTGGAAGCAAATCTCAATGAGGATGATGTATCTCTCAGTCAAGAAATGTTCCCTAGGTTAAGAAACCCTAAACCATCCATCAGAACGACCTTTGTTAAAAAGAAAAGATGGGTTATTATCTTAGGGGAATCCTGTCTGAAGGGAACAGAAGGACTGATCTGCAGGCAGGACTCATTATATAGGGAAGTTTACTGCCTATTTGGAGCCTCTGTTAAATGTATGAAAACTTCCAATTCTGGTCAGGGTCATGGTTTACTATCATCTATTGATTTTCCAAGCAGGTAGTAATGAATTCCATACAAGAAATCTGAGGGCAATTAAAAGCGATTTCAAGGCCTTGGGACATACGGTAAAGGGAATGTCCTCTATCAGTAGTCCTGGCTGACTGGGGAAGTTTCACTTGACTGGAGGCTGCCTGATGTTATACCCATTTATGAGAAGGGCCAGAGGCAGGACCTGGGAAACTACAGACTTGTAAGTTTGATCTTGATGCTGGGGAAGATGATGGAGCAGGTCATCTTGAGTGCTATCACACAGCACAAGACAACTGGGTGATCAGGCCCAGTCAGCATAGGTTTATGAAGGGCAGGTCCTGCCAAACTAACCTGATCTTCTCTGAGAAGGTAACCTGCTTAATGGATGAGGGCAAAGTTGTGAATGTAGTATACTTGGACTTCAGTAAAGCCTTTGACACAGTTTCTCAAAGTATTCTACTTGAGAAACTGACTTCTACTGGCCTGGGTAGGTAAACTCTCTGCTAGGTAGAAAATTGACTGGATAGCCAGGCCCAAACAGTCATGGCAAATGGACCTAAATGCAGCTGGGGGCCAGTCACAAGTGGATTCCTCCAGGGCTCAGTGCTGTGTCCAGTTCTGTTCAATACCTTTATCAATGATGTGGGCAAGGAGATTGAATGTACCCTTAATAAGTGTCTGGATGACACTAAGCTAGGAGGAAGTGTCACTCTGCTTGAGCGTAGGGAGTCTGCAGAGGGATCTGGATTGATGGGGAGAGGCCAATGGGATGAGGTTTAACAAGGCCAAGTGCCAAGTCCTGCACTTGGGATGCAACAACCCCATGCAGTGCTACAGGTTTGGGGAAGAATTATTTGAGAGCTGCCTGGCAGAGAAGGACCTGGAGTTGTTCGTTGATAGCTGACTGAACATGAACCATCAGTGTGCCCAGGTGGCCTAGAAGGCCAACGGCATCTTGACTTGTATCAGAAATGCTGTGGACAGCAGGAACAGGGAAGTGATTATGCCCCTCTACTCAGCATTGGTGAGGTTGGACCTTGAATACTGTATTCAGTTTTGGGCCCCTTGCAAGAAAGACATTGAGGCCCTGAAATGTGTCCAGAGAAAGGGAATAAAGCTTGTGAAAGGGCTGGAGAACAAGTCCTGTGAGAAGCAGTTGAGGGAACTGGGGTTGTTTAGCCTATGGAAGAGGAGGCTGAGGGGAGACATGATCACTGTCTACAGATGCCTGAAAGGAAGTTGTAGAGAGGTGAATGTTGATCTCTTTGCCAAAGTGATAAGTGACAGGATGAGAGGGAATGACCTTAAACATGCCAAAGGAGTTTCAGGCTGGACATTAGGAAAAATTTCTTCACTGAAGGAGTTATCAAATACTGTCACAGGCTGCACAGAGGTGATTGAGTTACCATCTGTGAAGGTATTTAAAATACTGGTAAATGAAGTTCTTAGGGACATGATCTGATAGTAGACAGATACGGTTGGACTTAATGATCTCAAAGGTCTTTTCCAACCTAGGGATTCTAAGAAAATAAAATGTACCGGCTTTCATAAGAAGTTCCCTTCCTTTAGAAAAAGATCTTGTATCTATACAGTGTTTCAAAAAGTGTTGAGTGACAAATTCTGATTTATAATAAGATTGGCAACATGCATGAAGCAATCCTAATTTAGATACTTAAACTCCAAAGATAAGATATTGAGGTATGTCCTGGTTTTCAGTGATTATCATAATGTATAAGCCAATTATTTGGGCTAGTATTGATTCAGAATGACATATTCATACAGTATGCTGCAGCTTCATGTAGAATTACTGATTTAGTTTTAATACTTTGGTCTGAAAACTGCAAAGATTTACGAGTAATTAAACCTCAGCTGTAGGAGCAGTATGGATATGTGTGCGAGGTAATCACATACTCTCCCTGTTTAATTTGCCACTGACTTTGAATCAACACCAGCCCTTTAGATAAAGATCTGATCTCAATCTTTTTGATAGATTAGTCCACAGAGAGGCAAATAATACGTGATTCATAACCCTGTCAAGTTCTTTAATGTTTTTGGAAGGCCAACTGTAAAATTGTAAAGAGATACTCAATATTGAAATGCTAGTTAAAGAATTTTATGGTGTTGGAAAAAGCACTGAATGCAATAACAAATGTTTAAAATAAAAGCTATTTTAATTGGTTTACCAAGATGTTCTGAAAAGGTAAACAAGGCACTACACTCTTAAAGTGCTTCTACGCAACAACATGCCCTTATTCTCTATTTAGTAAGTTAATGAAATTCATGCTAAATAACTTGTACTGTCCAAGATAGAGGGTCTGGGCTTAACAGGGGAAAGAGCTATTGTAACTATGAATGAAAACCTGTGTTTTTTTAAGGTTAATCCATTTGTTGAAGAATAATTTTCCGCTTATGAAAATTGCTGGAACCACTGACATATCTGCTAAATAGGGAACAATGTTTACCAGCAGAATGTGGAATTTAATGGTAATAACCACAAAGAATTACTGTGCACTAGAATATCTTCCAAGTTTCATATCTTTCATCACACACCTTTTTGTGCTCAGTAATCCCTAAACTTACATAATACAGAGAAAATGGCATTCAAAGTGATCTTTATGAACGTTTTTTGTGTTTCATAGCTTGAAGATAAGAGCTTCTGTCTGCTGTGGAAAGTCTCTGTCAACAGAATCTGCTTGATCAAAGCATCCTTTGTCAGTTATTAGTAGAAGGAATGAAAATCCACTAAATTGTGATTCTCTGTTATCTGTAGCATTTTCAGCTTGCAGCTTCTGCAATTTTCATGCTTCCCAAATTGTAACAATAGTTTAACATTCAAATATATTTTTGGTCTGCCGCTAGGAGAATATCTGGGGAAACATTTGTTTCTTTTCTTGGGAAAACAATTGAGGTGGTTTTTTTCCCCATCCTGCAATGTATTTCTGGAATTCTAATTTATACTTTTATGATCCATTAGCCATCATAGCTGAATGGGTCCCTTCTTAGCCTTTCTGGTAAACTAAGCCACCATCACATGCAGCATACTAGCCAAAGCAAAGTAAGAAAAACTGAAACTAAATCAGTCTCTTTTTGTAAAAGCAAATGGTTCCTGTAGAAATAATTGAAAGTCACAAAGGCAATAAGATATCAAATGACGCTGGACTCCTATTCATCCACCTGCTCCAGTGAAAAGCAACTTTACAGTCTCCTGTTATTCTTTCTTTGCTTTAAAAATTCTAACATGCTATATTTCCCCCTTACTGTTTCCAATATTTTTAAACAATTGAATCATTCGAGTGACTGACTTCCTCCACTATGCCTCATTAAGTAATTGAGTTAAATTGATTCAAAATAAAGTGACACACTTTATTTCACAATGATTGGTTTGAATCAACATTTGCCTTTTTTCTATTGCCTCTTCATCACAAGCTTTTTCTCTCTAATATTGCCAGAGTTCCTTTATTGTCTTTGGTAATGCAAGCAGCAACCATTGTTCAGATATATCTGCAAAGAATACTGTGTCAGAACTCTTATTCTACTATATGATAATTAGAACTGCTTTTAAAATCATAATTACTTTCATACCACTGAAGGAAAAATCTCCAATCAATTTATTTTTCAAAATGTCTAGGAAGATTTTCAGTTAAACAAAAAAAAAAAAAGAAAGAAATGGAATTTAAAAGACTGAAAAACATGCAGAAGTTCAAAAATGTTTGTGATAGTGTAATATCAGATTTTATGAGCCTTTTCAAAAGTCATCTACCAGATTATGAAAAAAAAACCCACTTCATTTTTAGGGGCTGATTGAAAGCTTGTAGGACAAAAAGAGAGAAAAAGTATTCATTTTTCCATTTAAAAACTGGAAAATATAGTCACCAAAGTAAAAGAAAAAAACCCCTTTGAAGTCATATCATAAAAAATGTTTCAATTCAAAGTATTCAATCAAGTCTTTCTGTAATGTCTTTGTGTTTATGATTCTCTGATTAACACTTTAAACTATTGCGGGCTTTAAACTGGAGTAATAGGACCAAATGTCTGAAAATGTAAGGATAGATTACTGTAAGGAGATTCCAGATGAATCTCTGAACTGCAGGGCTCTATTAATATACCTGTTATATTATCCCTGACATGAAATTGCACTAGATGATACTCTTTATGAAATAAATTACAAATCTGAAACCTATGTAACTGTAACACTTCCTCTTCTGATAGCTTCTGGCAACAGCAGGTTACTTTACTAATAGGAAAAGTGTGTTTTCTAGAATGTCAGTGATTGCAATCAGATCTTCTTTGAGTGTATTTTCTTAATATAGTAATAGGAAAAAAAAGGAAGAAAATATGTTTTTCTTTTCTCTTTGGCCTGAACTCATCCCACTATAATTAGAAAAACACCAATGCTTCATTGGTTAGGTTGCTCAATCCGATTAATGTTCCAGTACTTTTTCCTAGGGAATGGATCCAGACTTGTGCATTGTAATATAGCTAATGATCCATTCTTAGTCTTGCTACTATCGGAAGACTGCTATTTATAATTTCTCATAAGCACAAGATGTCTTTTAAAGACTATTATGGAGTGGGAAAGCTGATGGTAGTCTAATATTCAAACTTCAGTCATCAAAACTGCAGTAATATTACCTTGTACTATTATCTTGTACAAACAAAGACAATTCAGAACTTAAAAAATATATAACCGCAGTCCATCTTCTCATTTCACTTTCACATATTTTCATTTTTTCTCACAGTTTGGGGAGATTAAGGTACTTGGCACTTGCGAGACTGTTGATTGAATACTGTGTTCAATTCTAGGCCTCTCAACACGAGAAGGATGTTGAGGCTCTGGAGTGAGTCCAGAGAAGAGCAACGAAACTGGTGAAGGGGCTGGAGAACAGACCTGATGAGAAATGGCTGAGGGAGCTGGAGTTCTTTGGCCTGGAGAAGAAGAGGCTGAGAGGAGACCTCATTGCTCTCTATAACTACCTGAGGGGAGGTTGTAGAGAGGAGGGTGGTGGCCTATTCTCCCAAGTGACGGGGGACAGGACAAGAGGAAGTGACCTTAAGCTCCACCAGGGGATGTTTAGGCTGGATATTAGGAAAAAAATTTCACAGAAAGGGTCATTGGGCACTGGAACAGGCTGCCCAGGGATGTTCCTTATGAGGAACAGCTGAGAGAGCTGGGGTGTTTTGCCTGGAGAAGAGGAGGTTGAGGGGAGAACTCATTGTGCTCTACAACTACCTGAAAAGAGGTTGTAGAGAGGAGGGTGGTGGCCTCTTCTCCCAAGTGAGGTGGGACAGGACAAGAGGAAATGGCATCAAGCTCCACCAGGGGAGATCTAGGCTGGACATTAGGAGGAAGTTTTTCACAGAAAGGATTCATTGGGCATTGGAACAGGCTGCCCAGGGAGGTGGTTGATTCACCTTCCCTGGAGATGTTTAAGGCACGGGTAGATGAGTTCCTGAGGGACATGGTTTAGTGTTTGATAGGAATGGTTGGACTCAGTGATCCGGTGGGTCTCTTCCAACCTGGTTATTCTATGATTCTATGAAATGTATAGCATAGTAAAAGTCTTAAGATTTAAGAAGCCACTTTTGTGCATTTAGGAATATTAGCATGCCTACATGAAGGGTCATCTAGGTTTGTTATCTCCTGAATTATGGGAGTATCCACCATTACTAATATCACCAAAGTAGCTTTTCCATGAACTGTCACAAAGAAGTACAGAATTTATTCTAGAATGCCCAAATTAAAAAGTTTGGAATGTATACCTGAAATTAAAGGGTTTGGAAAACCTTTATAATAATTACTCTATGTGTAACAACTGAAGTCATGAATTAATCCAATTTGGTTTTGCTCCACAGATAAAGCTTTAAATTGATAGACACATTCATTCAAATAAAGAATGAGGCATTGATAAGCATTTCTTTTTACAGTCATAACTTTTGTTCTCTTATATATAACACTGATAGTCTGGGATATGCAGAGTAATCAAGAGAACTATTTGCCCATGAGAAATCAAAATCTCTATTTTCCAGAGAACATGAAGATTGTATTTCAGGAATATTTGGAAGGCAGTCAAAAACAGATCCAAGAAAAGGTAATGAAAAGGAGATTCAATACTACAGTTATTAGACATATCAAGTATCAAATAAATGCTACCCTTCATGTTATTTTGAGTAAAGTGAATGTCTTCCTGATGCTATTCAGGAAGATTTGTTTAGGACAGTTTCTAGGTAGCTCTGTTTCTAGGTCCTTTTTCCTGGAGCAAGTGAGGATACAGAAATTATCATCCTACAATCCCATCAAACTGTAGTGTTTCTACTGTTGATTTTGGAATGAAGCAAAGCAGAAAATATCTCAAAGTGGACAGAAACTTAGATTATGTAAATATTGATGATGTGTAAACAAGTGCCAGCCACAAACCAAAGACTTACTTGTGCTGAAATATGCCCAGCAAAGTCATAATTTGCTCTAGCCCATTTTAGGTTTTTAACTGTTTTGAGGGCCTCTCCTTACCTTTTACAGCCACCTTACAACTACTGGTATAGTTCCTGCTGCTTCTGTTCCATACTGACTGCTTCATTTGAAAAGAACAAACATCAAAGGGCAGTTGCCTTGAGGACATAATAAAGTAATGTGATGTGAGCAGAAGATATATGGAATGTGAAAGCAATGATGGTATGATAAACGCCTGTCTGAGCAAAGTTAGAGAGGCAGATTGCCCTTACAACAAAGACACGCACTAACAAAATGATGTACTTCATAAATGGGATGGAAAATAAATAGTGTGCACTAAATAAATGTAAAATGCAGGAAGATCTGGTTGGTGGTGTGACTGATGGAAGGAAAGGATCTGATCAAGGCTTTGCATTACTAGGCTGAAATAGAGCATATGAATTCTGTTAAAGAGTAATTCATAGAACATATCTGGGAGCTTCACTTCTTCGCAGAGTTTTAGAAACATTAACTGAATCACAGAAATTTGTAAGAAAGACTGAGTTCTCTAACTATAGAAATGTAGGGCTGGAAGAGCCTTCTGGAAGTCATCTAGACCATTTTTTCTGCAGGAGGTGGTATCTGTCATACTCAGGACACCTCAGTAACATTTCTATAGTTTTCTTAATTATACATAATATGCCTGATGAAGGAGATTCCACAGCCAGTCTAAGTTCGTGACTTTAATTTTTGTCATAATTAGAATGCTTTTCCTAGTACCAGCTTCATTCTGATTTATCTGAAAGAAAAGAATTTATTTTCCTTAACCATTCCAAATGCACAGTGTTCCTCTTATGACTGCAAAACTGGCTGAATAGAAATAATGAATATGGAGGTTGTATTTAATTCAAGGACAGAGTCATAAACATGGAAACAGTACTTTGCTCAGGTGCTAAATATCATAAAATGCATGACAGATTTGTCTTCATGTATGTACTTATTACTCTCCTAAGGATTTTTAATTACTTTTGAGCATGATCTAATGCAATAAAATATATTAACTCTTTAATAATGGTTCAAGAAATGTAACATGAGGATTATATATGAAGTAGATTTAAATTGACATATGCAATATATAATTAATTCACCATTCTCCTTCACAAAGCAGAATCTACTGTCTTAAGATGGAGATCATGATAGTTTTCTTCCTAGGTTTGGCCATTACTCATCTATAAGTGAACAAGACAAGAGATCCAGATCCAGACAATTCCATGACACTTATATGAGGAATACTTGTCTCCCACCATAAGGCCACTCTGCTTCAGACATAGAATCATAGAATCATAGAGTCACATAGGTTGGAAGAGACCCACTGGATCATAGAGTTCAACCATTCTTATCAAACACTAAACCCTGCCCCTGAGCACCTCGTCCACACATCCCTTAAACACCTCCAGGGAAGATGAATCAACCACCTCCCTGGGCAACCTGTTCCAGTGCCCAGTGACTGTCTCTGTGAAACTTTTTTCCCTAATATCCAGCCTAAACGTCCCCTGGTGGAGCTTGAGGCCATTTCCTCTTGTCCTGTCCCCTGTCACTTGGGAAAAGAGGCCAGCACCCTCCTCTCCACAACTTCCTTTTAGGTAGTTGTAGAGAGCAATGAGGTCTCCCCTTAACCTCCTCTTCTCCAGGCTAAACAAAGGTATATAACTTTACAATGTTCTGCTGTGTGCACTATAACAAAAAAAGTGGTCTCATAACAATTAAGGAAGGACTTGCATTTTGGTTTTTGATTCACACCATTAATCTCTTCCTTTTCCACACCTAGATGGATCTATCAAATGATAAGAATTGTTTTGGCCGTCCTTAATTCATAGAGAGAATAGCCAGTGTATGTTTTTTCCTTACACTTTTCCCTTGAAAAATGCAATCCCTCTGTAATGACTTGTGAACGTTCATCTGATTCAGGCTATGCAATCAGAAGGGGAAGAACTTTTCTCTGGTGATAAATCCATGAATGAAATCAAAACAAGACAGATAAAATGAAGCTTGTTCCACTCAAATATTTGCATGCTAAAAAATGTATTTTACTCCATACATCACATATCTACAAAAAAAAGATTTAATCAGAAATGACAAAAATACTGTTCAATGCAATGTTTTCTGTCTGTTGAAATTGTTGGTAGGAGAAATGGTTGTATTATATGAAAAATAACATATACTTAGGTTGACTCATGTCAAGAAAAAGAAGAAAGATGTTGACAATATTCTGTTAGAACAAAATACATTTTTTTCACCTCATAGGAAATATACTTCTTTTCCCTTGATCCTGACCACCGCAGAATTTTATCTTATATATAGATAAATTTCTCCATAAATATGCCAGTGTTTATATTTGCATGAAAAAATATCCACACAATGAAGTCGTTCCATGTGTATCCTTTATTAAAACAAAAAAAATAGTTTTGTTAGTCTTACAAGCCAAGTCACCAAATTTTACTCACTTGTGGGTACATTTCTGCAATTTACAGGTTCCTAATTATTTCTCTAAAGGAATTATTGTATCAACTGGAAAATAGTAGGATTACTTGGATAAGAATTACTTAAGATAAATTAAGATTAGAGATTTGTGTTCTTCATTATACTAATATTCAGAATTTAGTAACTGAAAATGTCTG
This sequence comes from Coccyzus lansbergi, assembly GCA_033558105.1. Lineage (NCBI taxonomy): Eukaryota > Metazoa > Chordata > Aves > Cuculiformes > Coccyzidae > Coccyzus > Coccyzus lansbergi. The sequence goes on from JAUMJK010000227.1 coordinate 2,275,224, forward strand.
AACATTTTCAGTCATATAAGTATAGAATATTTATATGGTGAAGTGCAAAATTTCCATCAAAATTCCTTTATGAGTGTAGAAGCAAAACATTTCTGATATGAGACGTTGCTGAACTAAGTAGAAGGAAAAAACTGGATTTTTATTTTTTATTCCCAGGAGCTCTTGGCTCATGATCAGACACCACAGCAAGAGCTCAGTTGTCAGCACCATCAATTTGTAATGGTCTCTGCCTGATGATACCTACAGAAATAATCCAGGAAACTGACTGGGACAAAACGGATTTCTTCCACCTTCCTATGGTCACCTATGTATGTATTTATATCCCAGAAATGAAGCTTTTCAATGACTCCTTATCCCATGACAATGCACATATATTGGACATTTCCCTTCAACAAATTGAATAAAGTTATAATAAATGGCTATTCCAATCTCTAGATACTTTACCAGAGAATGAAAAATTGAAGTTCTGCAAAAGCAAACTAATAGCCTTTCTCAGTGCCAAAATATAGGAAATACCCTCACCTCAGCTATAAGTCTCCCTAAATCAATATCAGTTCCTGACCCCCTCTCTGAAGTCATGAGAAAAAAAGACTGCCCATAAATCAAAAGATATTTTAGAATAATGAGATAGCATATGTCTGAGGAAACTTACAGTTCTTTGAGCTTGAAGGAGCTGGGCAACGGAAGAGCACCATCCATGTCATTCCTTCCAGATGTTCAAATCCTTAGCAGTTTAGTTAAGAATGAATGTTTCCCTGAAGTTTGCTACTCCAAATTTACACTTCAGAATGCGCATATATCACACATGTATCATCCCCAGCAGTATTTCCCTAAAACTTAAATGTCAACACTTTTGGAACCATGTTTTAGACTAGTGTGTAAACTCCCCCTGTGTCCACAATGGGGTAGCTTCAGACAGAGTTTCTTGGCATTATCACAACAGCATCACTGGTGTCAATAAGGTTCTCTGATACCTCCAAGGCTAGGGGACCCTTCCTCTTGTCTTCTTCCTCTTTGTTTTGGGCAGGAGAATGGCCTCAATGTCAGGTGGTAACATATTACTCAGTCAGCACCAAGCAAACAGATGTTGCTGTTCAGAATTACACTCTTTCTCTGAATCCAACATATAGAATGGCTGATCTAATAAGTCAGTACTGGGCACTTAATTGATTGGGGAAAGCATTACTAACAACAATTTAGAGCAGAATATTTTGGGGCTGCAGGGCACTGCTACAAACATCATACAACTGAACTTGGCTTAATTTCTCAGCCATTAGTCTTTAAACCCACACCCTACAGACAGGTAGAAGTGCTATTAATTCGTGCCCCAGCTGGCTGTCCTGGAGATACTTAGGAGGAACAAACAGCTTGTGGCTTTTACTATGAAATGAAATCCTAGTTTATGTTTAAACTGGTAGCCCTAGCGTTTTGTTGCTTTCCTTAACAACCTTCCAGTCTGACATATCTAAGTAGAGGCAGTTTAATTCTCCAATTCAATATACAGAGAGAAAAATAGTCAGCTGGTGTTTGACAACAAGATAATAGAAGTTGTATGACTTCTTTCATCCTGTTCAATTACTATGAAGGCCAGGGATTATTTAACGCACTTAAGAGTTGTTAATTTTCATAGCAGTAGCTTGCAGACAGACTAAATTAAAACAGACTGCTGCTGTGCTGTTACTTTAGATAATCTCTCAGTTAGGTGTTCTGAATTTCCAGACAAGTTTATTAAACACAAACAGACAGAGCTACAGAATTTACATGTGCAAAGTATTGCCAAACAGATGTCAAAGTTTGCTGTGCTGGGCCATGCCAATACTGCATTCTTCTATTTACAGATCATCTCATGTTGTCTAGTATTATGCTAATTAATGCTATACATAGTATGTGGCCACATGCTATCCAAGTTTAAAATAATATTATGACATTTTATCCTGAAATGTGGAATAATTTATAAAGATGATGCCAATTTCATGTAGTTTCAAATGAATGCTAAATGGTTGACTTACAACAAAGCAGCCATGCAGGACTCTTAATATATGTACATTTGGGACTGACCTAGGACCTGATTCAGTTCTGAACAGCGTTAGTCACCTTCTTGTTTAAAATCACTATCCTCTTCCTAATCAGCTCACAATCATGAAGTAAAATTAGCTGAAAAATCAAGTAAGCTTGCATACCAATAACATGTTAATAATTTTGAGAAATGTTTATACTGCTTTTGATTGGAATGTAGGAAGTCTGGCTTGCTTTAAAATATGCTTAATGTGTTGTTAACTGAGCAGTAAGATAAAATTAAAGTATATGGAAAAAGGTGGTTAGATTTGTAAGTGTATTGCTGTTGGCATTTGTAAAGAATATCTGATATGTGGTAAGAGAGGTATAGGAAGAAGGAAAAAGGAATATGACTGAGAGAAAAGGGTTATTTTGACATAATTATGAGGTTGACAGATTCCACTGGGGGCGATAGTTGGATAAGAGTATTCCTTGAAAATGATTGAAATGACTAAAAACTACTGTCTGCATCATTCAGAGAATATTTTCTTCAATATTGTTTTTCTGAGCTTTTGCTGGAATATTTATTGTTTTTATTAGCCATTACTAATCAAGCACATATCCACCTTTTTATGCACACAGGAAAAAATCCAGAGAAGGATTGATTGGCCTGATGCTACCAAATTGAAAAGTGCATGAACAAATATAGCATTGAAAGACCAACAGGAAATATTTACTAAGGACAAGAATTGATCAAAGGCATGAGAAAATGTTTTCAAAATGTTCTCTAATCCAGAACTTGTCAGAACTGGAGTAGAGCAAAAGAGGACAGGATAGGAAAAATCAAAGAATCACAGACTCATAGAATAATTCGTGTTGGAAAGGACCTTAAAGATCAACTTGTTCCAACCCCTCTTCCATGATCAGGGACATACCCCACTAGATCAGGCTCTTGAAGGCCGCAGTCAACCTGAACTTGAACACCTCCAGGGATGGGACAGCCACAGCTTCCCTGGGCAACCTGTGCCAATGTCTCACTACTCTCTTCCTTATGTCTAGACTAAATCTGCCCCTCTCCAGTTTATACCCATTTCCCCATGTTCTATCACTACAAGCCTTTGTGAACAGTCCCCCTCCAGCTTTCTTGTAGACTTCCTTCAGGTACTGGAATGTCGCTATAAGATATCCTTGGATCCTTCTCTTCTCCAGGTTGAACAAGCCCAACTCTCTCAACCTGTCCTTGTATGGGAGGTGCTCCAGCCCTCTGATCATCCTTATAGCCCTCCTCCAGACCTATTCCAACAGCTCCATATTCTTCTTATGTTGAGGATTCCAGAACTGGACACAATAATCGAGATGAGTTCTCACAACTCCAGATGAGGTCTCACACTCCAGATGAGGTCTCACAGTGTGAGATCAATAGTCCGAATTTGCTGTCCACCAACTTTAGAAATGAACTTACATGGTAAGTTTTTAGAGTAAAGCGGTTATGTTAGACTACATTTTTATAGAACACTTTCCTATTTTTCCACTAATTGGAAATTAAAAAAAAACCCCTTTGTATTTATATGTACATTTACAGACACACATACACTCATATAAATGTTTTTAGAGAGATGTACATATGCATATTTGCACAGTTATTCATCATTTTGGAAGAACAACCTTTGGAATTCTGCTGAGATTTGAGACTACATGACCTTGAAGAGTCTCTTCCAACTCAAACTATCCTATCATTCTAAAGTGGTTATCAAACTTGAATTCTGGAACTTTATCTAGACCCACATGAAACATCTTCAGATGCTTCTTAGCTCAGATGCAATTGTTTGAAATTTAGCAAATAACATAAACTTAAAAGACAACTAAAAACACCACAAATGCAGAACATAAAAAGCTTATTTTCTGGTAAAGGGGATGAAATTAGCTTTTTTTCATACTGGAAGGTAAGGTGAAAATCTGAAAAGAGCAAGTTTTCTACAAACTGGGTTGGAGGTTTTGGGGATTTTTTTTTTGTTTGTTTGTTTGTTTGTGGGTTTTTTGAGTTTTTTTTTTGTTTAAAATTATTTTCCCCTTATTACACATTCTTGTTTTGAATGAATATTACAACGTTCTGGTCACTCAAAGCAAAAAAATATTAAAAATACTTGCTTCTGAAACTGAGATTTGAATGTTCCTTTTAATGCTTTTCTAGGTTTTGGTGAGGAAACAGCACTAAGGGTATATGACACCGGGGGCAAACAGCACCACTTTTAAAGAAAAGGTAAAAAGTCAGATACTGAGGGACAAGAAGAACATTTGATCAGCACTGTCGATTTAAGTTAGGTGGCAACACAACCTGACTAGACTTATGCATAAGGCTCCATTATCAAGAACAATTATAATAAATACACTGGCAAGCATTTTGTAAATATGGTCATGATTTTGGTTTCTTTTGTAGCATGCATGCCTGTTTTTAACTTTTATAAATATTTTTTCTGTTTCTTTTCTAAGTTTTTGTTTCCTTTGATAACTCACTGACCATTAAATGGTAGACTTTAAAACAGTAAGAAGGGCATGTTTCTGTTCTCCTTAGAGCATTGACGTAGTAGGGCTTTATATCTTCATTTTCTAATGTGAGAAAGACAGTAATCTGGAGTCATTAGGATATGATTTTTAATCTTTTCAAGACCTGGCGTGCTTCTGACTCAGTCAGAGCACCTATAAATCCTCACTCATAAAAAATTTTAGGTGTTATAGTGTTTGATTAACTTTGAATAAATCTGTTTACTGACTGATTGGAGTATTTCTTGATTATGGGGAAAATTTTCAGCTACTGTGTTAAAAATGATTGGATTCATATTGAGCAGTCTGCCTCTGCACGAGCAGAACAAGGTCCTTAGGGACAAATAACACATTTGTTTCTATTTATTTCCAAACATTGTATTCTGTCTGTGGTCTAAGAAGAACTTTACATCAGAACTGTGATCTAAGTCCATGTCAGACTTGGCTGAAGAAAAGTCAGTGGTGAAATACTGAGCTCACTGTTAATAGAAACTCTTAAACACCAGAACGTAATCTGAAGCCATCAAGGCACTGACAGTCATAGCACTTTTAGCGCATTTTTCTGTAATATTTGTAGCAACACTCAGCATGTCACTGACCTCACTGTCAATCGGGGTAGCAGCATAAAAAAGGATAGAATTTAAGCACTCCATTTGGCATATAATTTAATGTGAGAGATCTGTTTTTTTGATTCTGGATGAAAGAGTATGCATTGTCTGGGAGGAAGGAGTATATCAAACAAATTTTAATAAATCCCTGTCAAACCAAATGGAAGCCTTCATCTGTAAGGACGTATCTTATGAATCCTATCTTGAAACCAAGGCTTGCATTGTACATCATATTGAGGACAGATTTTGTATTTGTAGTTTAAAGGCCTCTACGATTCTGCTCCACCTATATTTATCTATTAGTTTCTAGGCTTGGGAAAAAAATGTCAGAGATTTTTATTCTTTATATGCAGTGGATATTGCCTTCAGTTCCAGGAGCATCCCAAGTTAAAACTTCTTCAGGAATGAATGCAGAAACTTTCATTGAGACTTAACTTATGGGTACTTGGTTAAGCAGGCTGATCTTGAGAGATATCAAAAAGAAGAGATATGTCTAAGAGCATTATAAGAAGTGGGAGGTGTCATGGGTGGACTACAGGAGGGAAGTGAGATTGTGCAGGGAAAAAATCATAGAATCATAGAATAACCAGATTGGAAGAGACCCACCAGATCATCAAGTCCAACCATTCCTATCAAACACTAAACCATGCCCCTCAGCACCTTGTCCACCCGTGCCTTAAACACATCCAGGGAAGGTGACTCAACCACATCCCTGGGCAGCCTGGTCCAGTGCCCAATGACCCTTTCTGTGAAAAAATTTTTCCTAATATCCAGCCTAAACCTCCCCTGGTGTAGCTTGAGGTCATTTCCTCTTGTCCTGTCCCCTCTCACTTGGGAGAAGAGGCCATCACCCTCCTCTACACAACCTCCCCTCAGGTGTTACAGAGAGCAATGCAGTCTCCTCTCACCCTCCTCTTCTCCAGGCTAAACACTCAGAGCTCCCTCAGCCGTTCCTCATAGGGCCTGTTCTCCAGCCCCTTCACCAGTATCGTTGCTCTTCTCTGGACTCACTCCAGAGCTTCAACATCCTTCTTATGGTGAGGGGCCCAGAACTGCACACAGTATTCAAGGAGCGATCTCACCAGTTCTGAGTATAGAGGGAGAATAACCTCCCTGGACCTGCTGGTCAGGCTGTTTCTGATACAAGCCAAGATGCCATTGGCCTTCTTGGTCACCTGGGCACACTGCTGGTTCATGTTCAGTCGGCTGTCGACCAACACTCCCAGGTCCTTCTCCTCCAGGCAGCTTTCTAGCCAGACTTCTCCTAGTCTGTAGCACTGCATAGGGTTGTTGTGCCCCAAGTGCAGGACCCGGCATTTGACCTTGTTAAACCTCATGCTGTTGGTCTCAGCTCAGTGGACCAGCCTGTTTCGACCCCTTTGCAGAGCCTCCCTAACCTCCAGCAGATCAACACTTCCACACAGTTTAGTGTCATCCACAAACCTTCTAAGGGTGCACTCGATGCCTTCATCCAGGTCATTGATAATGACATTGAACAGGGCTGGACCCAGCATTGAGTTCTGGGGAACCCCACTTGTAACTGTCCTCCAGCTGGATTTAACACCATTTCCCACCACTCTCTGGGCCCGGCCATCCAACTAGTTTTCTACCCAGGAAAGGCCCAACTAGAAATCCGATTGGCTAAGTCTGTCAAAGATGACAAAAAATCTTTCTATAAATATATAAATATTAAAAGGAGGACTAGGGAGACTATACAGTCCCTATTGGACACAGAAGGAAAAACACTGACAGGGGATGAGAAAAAGGCTGAGGTACTCGATGCCTTCTTTGCCTCAGTCTTTAATTGTAAAGAAAGCTGTTACCTCTGTGTACAAACCCCGGAACTAGAGGAGCAAAATGAGGTCCCATCGTCCAAGAGGAGGTGGTCAGAGCCTTGCTAGCCCAACTAGACACCCACAAGTCTATGGGGCTGGATGGGATTCACCCAAGGGTATTGAGGGAGCTGGTGAATGTGCTGGTCAAACCCTTTTCCATCATCTTCCAACAGTCCTGGAAGACTGGGGAAGTTCCACCAGACTGGAGGCTGCCTGATGATATGCCCCTCTGCAAGAAGGGTTGCAGGGAGGATCCAGGGAACTCTAGGCCTGTCAGTCTGACCTCAGTGCCAGGGAAAGTCATGGAACAGGTGATCTTGAGTGCTATCAAGAAGCACATACAAGAGAACCGGGTGATCAGGCCCAGTCAACATGGGTTTACCAGAGGCAGGTCCTGCCAAACCAACCTGATCGCCTTCTATGACAAAGTCACTCGGCTGCTGGATGAGGGAAAGGCTGTGGATGTGGTCTTTCTGGACTTCAGTAAAGCCTTTGACACAGTTTCTCACAGCATTCTGCTACAGAAACTGTCAGCCTCTGGCCTGGACAGGTGTACACTCTCCCGAGTGGAAAACACAAGCACACACTCTCCTGGGTGGAAAACTGGTTGGATAGTAGATGTTGATAACTTTAATTATGCCAAACTGGCATAGTCATCCAACACTTAAACTTTCTTTTCATCAGTTTGTTATTAATATGCGGGTATAGCTATAATGAATGTCTGCAAATAAATTTTTTTTCTTTTTTCACTGAAATAATAGGGCAACATGACAGCAAATCTAACTTAAAAATAAATGACATGAAGGCCCAACATTCTTTTATTGTAATACAGGTGCTATGACTGTCATCAGAAATGCTCCTGGGAAGGTTTCTTAGTTGTTCTTGAAAAAAAAAATTACATTTAGTATCTGCTCCTTTTAGTGTACATGGCTAAAGTATGTTTCTTCAAGTAGCAAATAAATAGATGGTGATTTTTCATCACATCTCTATATGTAACAAAACTGAGATAAAGCAAGTACAAGTGCAGTTAGCAGATTTTCTTGACTACTCTCTTAGAGATGTCTGGTAAAGGAAAGCAAGAAGTTAGATCTTGTCTAGTCTTGAGGACCATTTTTATAAACATGATAGTTGTTGATAGTCTCAAGATATGTGTAGAGAGATTTTCCCTTTTCAAACACTGTAATTGACAGTGATATGTAGAGAAGAAATAATGCACACAAAGGGTATCAGCCAAGAAGTTTCTATGTAACGTATCTATTGTGAGACAAATTTCGAATTGTCTCTTCATCAACCTTAGGGTCCTTGACCATTGTGCAATTTCTTCATTGTATAACTAACTGATAATTGCCATAGTCATTAATGACATTTGTTGTTATTTTAAAAAATAATATTGTAGAAAACCTCAACATCTCACTTAAAAAAAAATAGTTAACATTTACTGAGTACTGCAGAACACAACTTATGTATACAATTACTCCTTCTGGAAAGTATTCAAACAATGAAAATAATGTGTCCTCTACAAAGCAAATGCTTCATGATGAATCGTTTATCAGGTAAATGCAGGATATTTTTCTCTTGGTTCATGGAATTCCTGAAAAGACTCTGAAATTTCCTCTATCATGGTTATTTGAATTTCTTCAAGGGATTTCTTTTGCAATATCCTTTTACTCCAAGGGCTTATGGTGCACATACTGGATGGGAATTCTGTTGTATTATGGTAATTGTTCATCTAAGCTATGTGACTTTACTTCCATTTCTTTGTTCACTTTGGGTCACGTAAACATAACTAGGATGGCTTGTTTCATGTTCAAATATGAAATGGTTTACCTGTACATTTATATAGGAGATTTTATTTAGGCCTATTTTATTTATTTTATTTAGGTCTATTATTCTATGATTGTAGCATTCCAGAAGGATAAATATGTGTATCAATACATAGGTACACAGGTTTTTATAGCTGCATGCTACTCTGATGCTGAGATGGGCATTGTGTGTATTGTAGGATGATGATCAATGCATGATCTTGGTTCCCAAGAGCTCTTAGAGCTCTCCTGAATTGACACTAGGAAGGCATGGGTGGATGAGGTCTTGAGGGACTTGGTTTAGTGTTTGATAGGAATGGTTGGACTAGAAGATCCGATGGATCCCTTCCAACCTGGTTGTTCTATGATTCTATGATTTTGAATGTTAACTTCTACTAATAGAGGAAAATAAACAGCAAGGCATAAACATGGCTAAAGCTAATATCTCTAAAGGTTCATATAAATGTAAATGGCAGAGTTCCTCTTTTATTCAAAAAGCACTGTGGAGTTCATAAAACAAAAGTGTTGCTACAGTCGGGAAGAGGATTAAAAGTAAACCAGTGCATCCTTATTCACCATGTTCACGTTTATTTCTGAGTTTACTTCTAGTCTGGATCTATGACACACTTTTATTTAAAATACAGACTCACACTCTGCAACCTTTCCTGAACAAATTAACTGCTGTACCCCTGCAAGGCTTTACTGGAGTCTTTTTGGTTTAAAATCATGCTTTAAAAGAAGAAACTCCCAGACTGGGCCTTCTATTGTAGCCATAGCCTCAGGTCCCACACTTCATTCTCTATTGTGAGAAGCAGGCATGTGGACATGATGAAATAGTGTTGAAACATATTATACTTCTTGATGGGGACACATGCATGTTATTTTCATGTTTGCCGAAACAGAAGCTATATATACAGATCAAGTACAAAATCTCTTAGCCTTACCCCAGATAAACTGATGTGTTATGGTCTAGACAAGTGGTCTGTGCAGTGGGTGGGGAAGTGGCTGACAGGCTGCACTGAGGAGGTGTTGGTAAATAGCTTCTTTTCAAACTGGTAATCTGTCACAAGTGGGGTCCCCGAGGGATGTATATTGGGCTGAATGCTGTTTAGCATTTTCATAAATGGTCTGGATATGGGATCAAATGTATCCTGGTGAGGTTTGCTGGTGATATCACACTGAGTGGTGAAGTGCACACTTCAGAAGGGAGAGGCACCCTGAAGGAAGACTTGGCAGTCCTGGTGGAAAACAAGCTCAATATGAGCGAACAGTGTGCTGCCGTGGCAAAGAAAGCCAACAGGATGATGGGCTGCATCAACATGGGCATCGCCAACAAAGATAAAGAAGACATCATCACACTCTACTGAAAGTTTGTCAGGCCACAGCTGGAATAATGTGTTCAGTTTTGGTCTCTACTATACAAAAAAAGATGTGGACAGACTGGAAAGGATAGAGAGAGGCACCACAAAGATTTATCAGAGGACTGAGAAGCCTGTCATGAGAAAATACTGAGAAAAATTTATCACCATGTTCCAGTATTTAAAGGGTGGCTACAAATAAGATGGAAACTCCCCTTCTGCAAGGAGGCGCATCAGAAATATGAGGGTTAATTTGTACAAGGTACTTGTGAAGAAGCTCAGCTGGGATACAACAGGAAAATTGTTCACAAGGAGAACAATTGACCATTGGTATTGATACTTTTTGGTATCAGAATTATCTCCCAGGGAAGTAGTGGATTCCCCAGCATCAGACACTTTTAAGAGTCAGCTAGACCAGGTGCTTTTGCCAGGAAGGCTTGGACAAAATGATCCCTGATGAGCTTTCCAACCTAGTATTCTATGATTCTATGATTCTATGATGATTCTATGAAAGCCAGCATAGTGAGCAAGGTTAATTTTATGTCATAGCAACAGCTGATTCAAATTTCCCCAAAATTCCAGATGGAGAATCTGTGTCAGAGCAGTGGAGGAGTGATCTTTTTATAGACAATATGAAAAAGTAATTAACAGAAAGAAATGGGAAAAAAATCTTAATATTCAACACTTACATGAATTATTTTGTGCACTTCTATGAAAACATTAACCAGACCACACAATAAACTTCCACTGTAATAATATAAGGGCAGATCTCCATCTGAGAACTTTACATTTTGAAATAACTGACTTCAGGGTATTCTTAGACACTTTAATTTTCTAGTTAAATTGTTCTGCCACTCCTGAATCTTGATGTTGAAGAAAATAAAGTTCTTGCAGACCTAATTGAAAACAAGACCATGGAAGTAAGATTAACTGAAAATGAAGAGATCTATACTTTTGATGTGTTTGGCATTTTTATTGTGAGTCTTTCACATGGGCCCAGAAAGAACAAGACTTAATTTCTTAATTTTCTGATCCTGAGTTAATTTAGAATTCTGACAGTCAGCAAATAATCTTTGGATTTATAAACCATATTTGATCTGGAAGCGATTGAGAGAAAAAAAACACATTGTCCTCACTTTTATAGCAATTTGCTTTGCACTCAACACATCTATTGATACACATATGTTTCTGGAGAAACTTGCATTAAAAATAGATAGACCCCTTTATCCAGAATCAATATTTCATTCCTTTTATCAAGTAAGCTAATTCAACTTTATTTGTAATATTTCAGGCCTAACAATGTAATCTTTGAAAGATAGCTGAGCAGGAAGTAATGGGAGAAGATGGGGGGAAAGAAATGAAAAAAGAAAGCATTCAAGAGAACAGCTTGCATTGCTTTCATTATTACCATCCTGTCAAAAAATGTGCAGGGCCCTCTGTAAGTGCATAAACCCTTTCTTCTTTGTTCCTTTTAATGATGTTCTTGGAGAAGTTACATCTAAGTTCCTTGTGCATATCCTTCACTCACAGTGAATCAGAAGGTATATGAGGATCCACTCATTTACATGATAATTCTGATGTCAACCTTTCCTGTTACCACAGGAACACAGTCCATGACCATGCTTTGTATTAAAAAGGAAATATATGATACCATCAATGATGACAGCTCCCACAATTTAGTCCTTGATTTTTGCTGTAAAATATGACCTTTACTCCATCTTACTTCTTTACTTGCACATATGATTTTTAAGACCACTGATAGGTTGGCTACATTTACTTCCTCAGTCTGTTCTAATGCAAATTTACAAGCATCAGTTACCTAAATGCAACGGTTCTCTGTGGCTCCTGCCTGCAAAATAGAATGTTGTATTTTTCCTTAACCAGAAAAACAGTGTCCCTAATGCCTCTAATGCTTATAGTAAATGATCTTGGTTTTCACACCTGAAATATAATCTCTCTAGAATATTTTCTTTATATGACACTGTTCTTTTGTCTGCCTGGTTAGCAGTTTCTGTGTGTCAGACAAAGCACACACAGATCAAATCCTTTCTTAGCTTTCAGGGGTGGTTATAGGTCACAGCCATTTGATATTCTTTTCTGATGTTTTTTTATTTAAGTTCTCCTCATGCTGAGAAATCTGATAAGTGAGTTGTATATGCTGTTATACCTGCATTTCAACTTTTAGAGTTCAAGGAGCCTGGAATTTGTCAGTAAAGATCTGAATCCATATATCAGCCAGTGTTTGAAGGTTAGCAACATAAATCTTTCAGTAAAAGAACAAAGGTCTATGAGCGTGTTCACATTCCTTTAGCTATCAGTGATAAAGAAGATATGTTCAAAACAGCAATTAGGTCAAACCATAAAATGTACACAGTTTTGTTCTTTATGAAACAGAACCAACATAACCTTGCATTTATACTCAGCATGCACTGATTAACATTTAACATTTCTGATTATGCTCTAAATTTGTTATCTGTTTTGTCGGGGGTTTTGTGGTTCTCCTACCCATGACTTTTCCTTTGTACCTTGAATACTATCTCTCCTTTTTTTTTTTTTACTTTTGCATCTTCAACTCCTGTTTTACTTAAAGCATTTTTCATTATCTAATGACAACCATAGTGCATTTGATGCTACAATTTTTTCTGGATAAACAAAAATATCTTTGATAAAAAAAATTGTTGTTCTAGTTTAGGTCTCAGGAGAAGACCAATGGTGATAATACACAACTTTTCTATTACTTCTTCTAGCTCCCAAACGCTTTGGAAAGAGGAACTTTTCAGAGACAGAGAAAGCAAAGGAGGAATAGTAAATCAAATTTCCTAGGGTAAAGAGAGGGATTGTTTCTGAAGGTGATGCAGCTTGTGTCCCTGGACTGTTCCTGTTCCTTTGCTCAAATGACCCTTTTCTGTACAGCAGTATCTTAGCTGAGATGGAACCAGATGTCATAGCCTTGATGCATTCCCTCCCACCAATGTGTATTTATTTTGACAGCTACAAACACATTACCTCAGTTTGATATGGGGCTGAATTATTTGAACTGTTCTGGAAAAAGAAAAGGAAGGCATCCCTCAGTCTTGGGCACAATCAAACATTGCTTATGTTTCTGGAAAGTGAAGGAGTTTAAAGGAAACAAACATTGTAAGACATTGCTCTTTAAGAATACACATCTTGTATCTCAGTCGGCAGTACCAAATTGTACTATTGTAACTTTATCATTGACGCTAGTCTTGGCATTGACTCTCCAGGAATTAATTCAAGAAATCCAGTGTAAAAAATGCCTGGATAATGATTATGAATCAACCTTTTAAAGTACCATGATGTAATAATTGTTATTTTACTGTATATTTTAGCCAAAAAGAAAATAAAGTTTCTGTGTCGACTTCTCCAGGTGTGTTGAAACTATCCATATATCAAAGCTCTTCATTACCCAGCATATAAATTACAGTTTATTAATGGAGTTTTGAAGACGGAAAAGAAAGAATTCATCTTACTTGCACAGACTAAGAGAGACTAGCTCTCTCTTCTTGAATATACAGAAGATTAGAAGACCTTATAGAAGACCTTTCTTCTTCAAAAATGAAGAAAAAAAAAGAAAAAAGCTGATTTATTCGAATGCTGTATTTTCAGCTTTGGTCATAGTAATGGGCAAGCTGTACTATACCATAAAATAATAAATATAAGGAGATAAAAATATGAACAGTTAAAAAAAAAGACTAGCTGAGAGAAATAAATGTAGAACGCATTATCATGACAAGTGCCAGCATCATCCTGAATGAAAATAAATGAGTTAATTTGCATGGGATTTTTATTTATGAATTCAAGATTGAGACTGAGCTATACTAGGAATACAGCCAAGAATGCTTATGTTCCCTACACTTCCTGTGGGACGTGGAACACACCAACATTTAATTGTGTCTATGTGGAAAACAAGAGGTGGTGGAATATACAGAATTTGATGGAGATATCTGAAAGCATAATATCTTAAAAAGACTTTAGCAAAAGTTCACAACCCAGCTTCCAGTGATGCTCAGTAAGGGATTTGGTTAACTCAAGGAAAGTATTCTTTCAGCAGCATTGAAATAACAGAAGCAAACCCAAGAGAGCTACAGAGGCTTAGCAGATACAGCGCTAGACTACAGTAGACTGATGCCATTCTGGAGGGGCTGCTGGAAGTCAGAAGTATTACCTGAGATATCTCAAACAACATTAGATACCTATGTAAATAGCCAATTGAATAACTCTCAGAATGAGATGCAGGCTTTTGTCAGTGCTAGTTAACAGCTGGTACCTTCACATGGAAACACTATAGTAACTCTAAAACTGGTCTTAACAAGTGTATTTAAAATATAAGTAACTTTTCAGCTCGGTAAATTATGTCTCGTTCTTTCAGAGCTTCATAATGACACGCAACTGGAATAAAAATTAGAGAATTAGTATTTTATAGTAACTTAACAAATAAGTAAGAGAATAAAGAAGGTTTTTAAGAATTAAAACAAACAAAAATCACTAAGTTTACAGGAAAACTTTTGAATACACATAAAGTCAGATACCCTAGCTCAGAAGTATAATCAATGCTTAAACACCTTCAAAATATAACAGAAGAAAAGAAAAGCCATATCTTCATAATCTAATAGTAGAAATGGTTAGGGCCAGAAGCACAAGACACTAAACCCTTAACTGTGGCAGCCTGCTACTTATGGATGGGGTCAAAATCACACCAACCTGGGAACAGAACAAGGGCTGCCAGGTGTACAATACTTCAGGAGAGCTGAGGATCTCAAGTAAGATTCTTTTACTCCCCTAATATTTTTTTTCCTAGGATTTAGGCAGGTATCCCTGAAGAAAAAAATCTGAATTCCTTTGAGGTATCTTTTCCAGAAGGAGTAGAAACGCTGTACATTAAACACTGTGGAAATTTCTGCAAAAGTAGACTACCACAGATTTCATGCTTCTAAATCTGTCAACTTGAGTATACCTTTTAAGGACTCCAGCATGGTTTGGAAGGCATGTAAAGAATCTAAGCAAGCACATAAGCAGTTAATTTGAAGTGCACAGATGTTCTTTCCCTTGGGAATTATATCAGCTTCTGAAATTTTATTCCAATTACCAAGGCAAATTACGAAGATTTCCATTTACTAATCTAGGGCTTCCTGAAATCTTCTAATTAAACCACTGCAATATGGTTTCAACAGAGCAAGAATTTTCTTTTTGTCATGCTCTTTTCTCTGCTTCCTTCCCCTCTACCATGGTCTTGTATTTAGATGAATAGCTCTGATGATAAAACATAAAGCTAACACCAGGAGGAAATTCTCTGCACTGCAATAGTAATATGTTAACAATTTTTTTTCTTCAGTGTTCTGTATCACAAGGATATGGTTTAATACCGATATAAACTGTAAAAAAAAAAAACTGCAAAAAAAAAGATATACCTGAAACCGTATGAGAACATTCATACAGGACCTATCAACACTAAAACTTTACTCAGATTGCTGATTATACTAAATGCAATATATTCAAATGCAAGTTATTGCTGCCTTTAAACTGCACTTTCTGCTTTTTTCAACCAGAATGTTTCCCAGAGCTAAACTGTCCATTGCATGACCATATGACTAAGACTTCTACATTCCTTTCACAGTAACAAAATCCAGGAAACCCTTTTGTTCTTGAAAGAGATTCTCTCCACACAGCCCTTCTGACCATTACTAAGTATTTCTGCTGAAATTAGACAACTGGTAACGTAGCCATACTGCACAACAACTGAGAGTAATAGATGAGAATTGGTACAGAATGAGTTTTAAATCAGACCATCCTGCACACTACTTAATGGAGCACAGCATAAACTACAGCTCAATCAAAATTAGTGAAATAGTATCAAACAGATGTTGTTGATATGTTGATGATGACTGTTTAAAGTTAGCTATCACTACCTGGAAGCTTGTATACCAGCTTCAAGTTTCTGTTGTTAAAAGAGGACTTTATTAGTGTGCATCATGTTTATGCTTTCACATAATCTTCTCACCAGGAAAAGTGAAGGCATAGCAGAATAGGGATATATGAAACCTAATGATGAAGGAGAGATGACTCCCAGCTAAGTGTGCTGTATCAATGCTATAAGGCTGTGCCAAATGAGATGGAAAGGAGGTAGGCTCTAAAGTACTCTAAATACTTGTGACTGTTCTGTGCTTGCAAACCACTTAAGCAAAGGGCAAAACAACAGTGAGGCAAATGAACAACACGAACGCTTTCAGATAAGAAAAGAGTGAAAAAAAATAGCTAATTAGTACTGGTCAGCAATAAGAACTTCAGCATTTAATGCTCACTATGCAGAGTGCTGAACACTGATCAGAGGTCAGTGTAGAAATAACAGCTTTGGTAGGTAGTCCTTGATCCTGAGGTCCCTTAATTGCTTCTAAATATCTACAAAACTTATTTATTAGAAACACAGTGATAATCTAGTTAACCACACCCTGTAGATCCACTAGAAAGCCTTCAGTGCTCTGAAAAACAAAGTATGAAAGCAAGTGACAACTGAAGATCAAGACATATTGAGATCCTCATTGTAATATGTAATGGGGATATAACAATGGTGCATGTCGAAGGTAAGTGATATGAAGGGATTTTAAATGAAGATAAACTTACTTACCTTTTGTCATAAGGCAAGACTAATGAGACAGTAGATGAAACAGAAAGGAAATAAATTCAAATGGATAAAAGGGAGTATCTTTTTATATAACGCATAATTAATCAGTCAAACCCACTGCCATAAGATTTCACTGAGATATAGACTTCAGAAAAAACCCAGGCATTTATATGGATAATAAAAACATCTTTAGATAAGATTAGAAAAAAAGAAGGATATAAAGACTAATGCTTCATGACATGAATCAAGCACTGTCTTAATGTGGAAGGCATTAAGAGGACATCACATAGGGAAGGTAATGCTATCCCACATAGAGTCTAGTGCCCTTTATGAGACTGAATCGTTGTCCTGAGCATGAAGGCAGATATTCTCATGCTTTAAATGTGTCTTATTTCTCCAATCTTCTCAGTTTGTAACCTCCTGATCCACAAAGCAAGGACCATGAGACAGACAGCAGATGTTAGTGAGTACAAAACATTTGATCATAGAGTGAAGAATTTGACAGCAAGAGCAACAGTGAAAGCCCGTACTTGATTGACTTCATTCCTTCTGCAGTTGTAAGAGATGGCAAAATGCTGTGAATTTTAGTATAGCTGAATTTTAGCTAGTCCAGCCTGCTGTTTCTGCATCAGAGGATTCTGCTTCCATCAGCATCAATGGGACTGGAATAAGCCCTTAGGGCAAGGATTAAACATAGGTTTACAAACCACAGTTTTATTTAAGCATCTTCTCTGGGGTTATTGACTGGTAAACCTTTGAAAAAACATTCTTCTCTATATATCTTTAAAATGTCAGCTTTTCCTATACCACATGATCATACTTCTCTGCTTAGAAAATGATTATTCTGGTTCTGACTTGCAAGATGATGAGTTGCTGATTGATAAACCACTGTGGTTTTAAGACCATAGTGTTTGCATTAGGGTATGTCTAAGCTGACCTGTGGAAGAGGAAGCCAGGCTAGAACTTTCACTCGGAAATAGATCTGAAGCTCAACAATAGGTGATGGGTTTTCATTATTTCACTTTTTTTGCTGCTTTGTGATTCCAACTGTGGCCTAAAATGAGGGATTTTACACTTGTGAATTAAAGCTGTATTTAATCACTTGACTTCTGAGAGAACCATGCATGCAACATAGTGAGCATGCAGATAAAGTTTAAGATGATCTTAGACAAGTGCTTGCAATAGCAGGAGGCAAGTTGATGAGCATATAAATGGGTTCAGTCAGGAATGTCTGTTGAGGGTAAGAGGGCTCTAAGTAGAATGCAACAGAGTGTTAGAAGTATATAGAAGGTAGTATAGAGTATATAGAAGAAGTATAGAGTGTTAGTGTATATAGAAGGAAGAATAATGTGCTGCTTGGTGAAACGGAAGGGAAGCAATGTTTGGAGGAATCATTGACAGAATATCTAGACCACTGTGTAAGAGTAGGAAAAAGGTGCATATGTAAATACTACAAATCCTGGGGTTTGCTGACTCTTTACTATCTTTAGTCACAAAAGAAGTCAGAGAAAAAAAAAAAAGTCTTTCCAGCTACTCAGCCCCATTTTGCAAATCACAACCATGGAAAGTAAGCCATCCAAAATTTAAATGTGCTATGATTCATTCTTTTCTAATTTTAATTTATGACTTCATATATCACAGTGCATTTCATGATATGCAGTGTGAGAATTAGATGCCTGGTCTAAGACACTTAGGGGGGTGGGTTGGAGAAATCTTTTTTTAAAAGAAGTTATATTCAAATTAGACTTAAGAAAACAAGGCATTTCAATTCATTCTTAAATACTCACTTTCCCAGGGAAGGAAAGTGAGGAGCTTTTAGCATACTAGCAACTGCCTCAAATCTCAGAAAAGGAAGAACATAGAATATTTAGGGTTGGAAGGGACCTCAAAGGTTATCTATTTCCTATGCTCCTGCCATGGGCAGGGACATCCCACCAGATCAGAATGCCCAAGGTTCCATCTAACCTGGACTTGAACACCTCCAGGGATGGGATATCCATGACTTCCCTGGGCAACCTGTTCCAGTGTCTCACCACTCTCATGGTGAAGAAATTCTTCCTTATATAAAGCCTAAATCTGCCCCTCTCCAGTTTATAGCTGTTCCCCCTCATCATATCACCACAAACCTTAATGAATAGTCTCTCATCAGCTTTCTTGTAGGACCTTTTTAGGTACTGAATCCCCACAGAACCTTCTCTTCTCCAGGCTGAACAATGCCAACTCTTTCAGCCTGTTGTCATATAGGAGGTGCTCCAGCCCTCAGATCATCCTTGCAGCCCTCCTCTCAACCCATTCCAATAGTTCCATAGCCTTCTTACATTGGGGATTCCTGAACTGGGCACTGTTTTAGAGAAGTATCATCCCTGACACCTAACCCTGACACTTGTCCTCCCACAGCTTGTTACAGGCTAACCTGATATTATCCCTGTCCCCCTTCACATCTATCTTAAAGCCCTATCTACAAGCCCTGCAAGCTCCTGGGCAAAGATCCTCTTCCCTCTCTGAGAAAGATGGCTCCCATCTGATACCCACAATCCTGGTGCTGTGTAGGCCATCCCATTATAAAAACCCCAAAGTTATTGCAGTGACACCAGCCACGGAGCCATATTAATTGACTGGATCTATCTTAGCTGTGCTGTCACCAGCCATAACTGGAAGGAGGGAAGAAAAAATCCCCTGGTCCCCAGATTTCCTCAGTAGCCATCTCAAGGCCCTAAAATTTCTTTTCATCCCCGTTGGGCATCGTACTGCTGCTTCATCCCCTTCCACATAGAGCAGCAGTAATGGGTAATAGTCTGTGGATCCCATTAGGCTAGGAAGTTTCTTGGCTGGGAAGTTTGTTGGCCTCCCTTACCTAGGTTTCTGGGAGGCAGCAGACTTCCATGTGAGTGGGGTCTGTTCGACATATCAGACCCTCTGTACAATTCAATAGAGAATCTCCTACAACTATGACTTTCCAATCAGTCCTTGTGGCAGTTGTGGCAATTCAGCATGTATACCATTTCAGTTTCTGAACCTGCTTTGATGTGGGTACATCTTCCTCTGTGTTTTCCTCCGGTCTCTCCTCTATGTTGAGAGCCTCAAATCTGTTGTGGAGTGACACCTGAGGGAATTGATTTTCTGTCCTGTTTGTGGACACATTTTCACTCATTAACTCCTCTTGAGCCCTTGCCTATGACCCTGGTGGCGAAGACACCAGAACCCTTTGGTCCTGGGCTCTTACCTGTGTCTGAGTCTTCTCTTGTGCCTTTTTGCTCAGGGTGTGATCCCACCAGTCTATCTTTAGCTTGCTCTCCCAAATGCTCCTCAACCTCTCAAATTCCTCCTTCAGGTCTGCCACCAGGCTGAAGAGACAGTCCACCTGCTCAAACCTCATGCTGCCATTGCCCCTGCTGTCCTCTGTTTCCAACACCAGCTGGTAGCATTCTGTGCAACCGAAGACATGAATGGCTGCGTGCTTTCCTGGGAGCTCAGTCTGAACTGATGTGTCCCTTCTGGCAGGTGTGGATGATGCAGCCTTTCGAGGGGTGGGCACCATGTCTGGGCTTCCTCTCACCGACTGAGCTTACCTCTTGAGCACTGGAACTGCACCCTGCCTTTGTGAACTGATCTCACAAACTGTTCGAGCTTGAACAGCTTGAATTGAAGTTGGAATACTTTGGGGGGTGGTGACACTGGCTGCCTTTTTTCTTCTGTTGTTTTAAAGGTAAACGGATTGTTCGGTACTTTTTGTGTTGTGTTGTACTGAAAATCATTCTTCACTAGTGGAGAACAGATTTAGTGCAACTGTCTGTGTATGTATACCTTTGAGTAAATTTACATGTGTGCAGATGCCTAATTACTGCTGTGAACAACTAGCTGTTTGATTAACCATGTTTCCTTTTTTTTCTTTATCTCTCTGAGCCATCAGTGACACATCAGGATATGACTAACAAGATCCACACATAGAAGCAGTATTTTATCTCTACAGTTATTTATCAAAGATGTCCATTCCCTGGAAACTGGTCATTGAACCACAAAGCAACATTAGATAGCATATATGATTAAACAGATGTTGCTGGTGGAAAATATTTAACTGACTTTTCTTTCTAAGGGATTTGAGAGCAGCCATTTCTCTTAACTTTATTCAATATGTAATCACTCTCTATTTGTATCCAAATGTGCACGTATTGTTCTTAGAGTGTTTTTCAGAGATAAAGAGCTTCACAGTTTTTTTCTGTGCTTATCTTGCAATATGAAGAACCTGTAATCGTTCGCTACTGAATAGCAGAGATAATAACCAATTTAAAACTTTCAAGTGGATATTTGTCTTGTACACAGTCAGTAGAATAAGATATACACCACAACTTGTTTTTCATACACCTATAGCTGCAATTCTTCCATCTAGTCACATAGTTACACATAATACTGATAGACAGCTATGAGAACAAAAGGAAGAGTACTCAAATTAAAACCAATCAAACAAAACACCCCAGCTAAAACCAAGCCTTTTCTTATTGCCTTTCCTCCAGCTTTCCAACAAGTATGAATGAGTAACATATACTTAGACTTCCATTTCACAGAAAGTAGCACAGTCAACATTTTCTGTGTTCTTTTTCAGGGATCAGTGACCTTAAAAATAATTAAAAAAAAATCTGTTATCTGACCATTGAAGTACTGTGAATTGGAATTTAGCAGGATTAGATGTAGTCATGCTGAGAAGGAAGAAGAAAAAAAAATTTCTCTGCTTTCTAGCATATCTTCATATGTTCATGCCAGGTATGACCGGCTAGTCTAGGAATTTCTACTCCCTTGGTATCTCCAAGAAGAGAAAGGAGGAGGCAGCAAAACCCTATTAGTTTAAAATGAGGAAGCTGCTTCTGAAATAAAGGGGTAGGAGGTGACTTCCTTTCCTGCAGAATAACTGACTTGAAAGGGTCTCACTGAAGTGTGGTGGTGCATAGAAGTATTAATGAGGTATTGCAGTTTGCTTATCATCCGAGTGTGACAGTGATTTTTATTAAAGTTTGTGAGAAGTAAGGCCTGTCATTATGAGGCCAGGGTACAGAGAGGACAATGTGGTTTCAAAGGACTTGGCAACCTTGCTGAAGATGAGGAGTGACTTGGGGCACAGATGATGACAGTATAAATCTTGACACCTCTGACTATTTTCCCAAGTTAAGTTCTGCTGGGTAGTGTCCCATGTGAAATTTTGGCATTTAGTCCTCCAGCTCTTATAAGGGCACAAAAATCTTTACCACACAATAGGGAGGCTAAAGACTATACTACAGAATCACAGAATGTCTGAGGATGGAGGGGACTTTTGAAATTCATCTCTTTCAACCTCCCTACTCAAGCAGGGTCACCTAGAACCAGTTGCCAAGGACCGCATCCAGATGGCTTTTGAATCTCTCCAAGTGATGCAGAAAATTGTCACTGAAGACCTCTGTTAGTTAACCCTTTCATTCCCTGTTTCAAAAGGATGGAGATTCTACAGCCTCTTGGGGTACCTCTTCCAATGCTTAGTCACCCTTATAATAACAAAGTGTAATGGAACCGTTAGCATTCCAGCTTGTGCGCACTGCCCCTGGTTTTGTCACTGGGCAGCACTAACGAAAGCCTGGCTCCATTCATTTTGCACCCTCCCTTTAGGTATTTATAGGCATTGAAAAGATCCCTCCTGAATCATCTCTTCTCCACTCTGAACAGTCCTAGCTCTCTCAACCTTTCCTCACAGGTGAAATACTCCCATCCTTAGTCTTATGTGTGGTCCTTCACTGGACTTTCTCCAGTATACCATTCCTCTCTGGGACTGAGGAGACCAGAACTGAACACAGTACTCCAGATGTGGCCTCATCAGTACTGTGAGTAAAGGGGAAGGATCAACTTCCTTGACATGCTGTCAACATCCTCCTAATACAGCCCAGGATACCAGGATATATGACTGTGAAGATTTATTCTGGCCTCTCATCCACAATTCTGATCTTTTATGAACAGGAATGCTGGCAGGCCTACATGGTGAAGCCAGGACTGCCATTGTCTGTTTGTTATATAGTCATCCTGCTGGTAAACACAGTCTTTAGGCTTGTTAGCTGAGTGTCTGTTCAAATTTATGCTCTCTTTTTCTTTCTCTTCAACAGAAAAGCAGAACCTTGGCAATGACCATTCATACAAACTCAGTCTTGATATCCTCACTCCCATTGAGTCTGCATATAGGAAGCAACAGGAATAGAGCCAAAAATAAATCTGGCACGGCAGATAAAAACAGCTGCTATTGTCCAAATGGTATTAGAGTCATTTTCATTCCTGCTATAATACCCCATAGTCTGAGGCACTCATATATTTAAATCCTGAAGTTCTTACCATAGAAAACAACAATCCAATGTAGAAAAAAAACCCAAAAGAATTTTTTTGTTTGCTTTGGTTTGGTTTTGTTGGTAGTTAAATATATTGAACAAGTTGTTCATACATACCTAGTCTTAAAAGATAAAATGAGAAATATTTTCTTGCTAGAATAATATATATTCATTTTTCTTGGTTAAAACATCTTTCACATCTACACAGAAAGCATGCTGACTCAGCTAACACATCTCCCAAAATCACAGAGTTCTGCAAAGTGATGAAAACGTGAAATTATTTCAGTTTTATCTGTAGCCTACACCTTAAGACAGAAGACATCCTTGATGAATTTTTTTCTCCCAGCATAGCCTCTGGTACACTAAACACCAGCAAATACCTTGTTAGTTGCTATAAAGTGGCTGTATTTTCTTGTGAAGCCTAAGCTTTTATCTAGACTCTAATCAAATGGGAAAAAATCTGATTTTATAAAAGTTGCTTCACCTTATGTTTAAAACATGAAATAAATGTTGCTTATCCTCAGTAGCTATTCAACAAAGGACAGAGCATAAACCTACCTGAGAAACCCCTATTTACTCCAGTGTGTGTAATGTGCATGGTGTCAGAAGGCAGAAATTACATCTTTTCTTCAAATCCTTTCCTTTTTTCACAGAATCATAGAATCATAGAACAACCAGGTTGGAAGGGACCCATTGGATCTTCTAGTCCAACCATTTCTATCAAACACTAAACCAAGTCCCTCAAGACCTCATCCACCCGTGCCTTAAACACCTCCAGGGAAGGTGAATCAACCACCTCCCTGGGCAGCCTGTTCCAATGCCCAATCACCCTCTGCGTGAAAAACCTCCTCCTAATGTCTAACCTAAATCTCCCCTGGCAGAGCTTGAGGCCATTCCCTCTTGTCCAGTCCCCTGTCACTTGGGAGAAGAGGCCAGCTCCCTCCTCTCTACAACCTCCTTTCAGGTAGTTGTAGAGAGCAATGAGGTCTCCTCTCAGCCTCCTCTTCTCCAGGCTAAACAACCCCAGCTCTCTCAGCTGTTCCTCATAGGTTCTGTTCTCTAGTCCCTTCACCAGCTTCGTGGCTCTTCTCTGGACTTGCTCCAGAGCCTCAACATCCTTCTTGTGGTGAGGGGCCCAGAACTGAACACAGGATTCAAGGAGCGGCCTCACCAGTGCTGAGTACAGAGGGAGAATCACCTCCCTGGACCTGCTGGTTACACCATTTCTGATACAATTCCTTTTAGAAAGGAAAGTATGGTAGATTGCTCATACAATGGAAAACCAAAGAAAAAACAAGGCCCTAGACTTGGTAAAACTTTAAAACAGGATCATAGAATCATTTGGTTGGAAAAGATCTTTGAGATCATTGAGTTAAACCATACCTGTCCACTACTAAACCATATCCCCAAGTACCTTGTCTACCTGTCCTTTAAATGCCTCCAGGGATGGTGACTCAACCAGTTCTGTACAGCCTGTGCCAGTGCTCCATAATCCTTTCAGTGAACAATTTTCTTGACTAGAAGATCAGATAGGTCCCTTCCAACCTGGTTGTTCTATGATTCTATGATTCTATAATCTAATATGAACCTCCCCTGGTGCAAGTTCAGGCCACTCCCTCTTGTCCTATCACCTACTACTTGGGCAAAGAGACCAACATCCACCTCTCTACAACCTCCTTTCAGGTAGTTGCAAACAGTGATAAGGTCTCCCCTCAGCTTCCTTATCTATAGGCTAAACAGCTTCAGTTCCATCAGCAGCTCCTCGTAAGACTTATTCTCCTGCCCCTTCACCAGTGTTGTTATCTTTCTCTGGATGCGTTGCAGGACCTCAATTTCCTTCTTGTAGTGTGAGGCCCACAACTGAACACAGTATTCAAGGTGTGGCCTCACCAGTGCTGAGTGCAGAGGCACAATCACTTCCCTGGTCTTGCTGGCCACTCTGTTTCTCATACAAGCCAAGATGATACTGGCCTCCTTGGCCACCTGGGCTCACTGCTGGCTCACATTCAGTCGGCTATCAACCAACATCCCCAGGTCCATCTCTGTTATGTGGCTTTCCAGCCACTCTTCCTTAAGCCTGTAGTACTGCATGAGGCGGTTATGTCTCAAGTGCAGGACCCGGCATTTGGCCTTGTTGAACCTCATTCTGTTCATTGCAGCCCATTGATCAAACCTGTTCAGATCTCTCTGTAGAGTCTCTCAAGCCTCAAGCAGGTCAACACCACCCCCCAGGTTAGTGTCATCCATAAACTTACTTAGGGTACGCTCAATCCCTACATCCAGATCAATGAGAAAGATACTGAACATAACAAGACCCAGCACTGAGCCCTGGGGAACACTACCTGTGACTGACCTCCAACTGGATTTAACTCCGTTTGCCACCATACTTTGGGCCCAGACATCCAGACAATTCTTTATCCAGTAAAGAATATGCCTGTCCACAACATTTGGCAGACAGTTCCTCAAGCAGAATACTGTAAGAAACTATGTCAACGGCTTTACTAAAGTGCAGATACACTTCATCCAAAGACTTTCTCTTGTCCACTAAGCAGGTAAAAAGACTGCATTAAGCATCACAACCTATGATAAATATGGCTTAACAACAAACATCCACTTACCCGCTTCTGCCATGATGTCCTTGAACATCAAACAGTTGCATTATTCACTTTTCAGCATCTCTTAAACATTTTCTGCTATACCAGCACCTGTGATCTATCATTCAAAATTATGTAATCAAGATCTACAGATTATGTACCTAACATAAAAGCATTAAAACTCAGCATATGCATTTTATGTAATTAGTTGGTATTTAAGTACTACACAATTGCTACCCTAATATTGAATCAAATCCTCTTAGAGTGTGACCATAATTCCCACCAGAATGGTAATGTCCTGAGAATGAAAGAAATACCCCATGATCATTGGAAGAATATTGCAATTTATAGCTTTTTGTCAAGAGATTAAGCAATTCCAGAATCCATTACACATGAAAAAAAAATTTTTTAACATAAATTAATTTTAGTCCCTCCTTTCTATCTTTTAAATACATTTTAGTGCTCTTTGTTGGTTTTAATAAACAGATTGACCCAACATATTTTCTAACTAATATACGTAAAACTTTTGTAT
The DNA here is from genome assembly GCA_033558105.1 of Coccyzus lansbergi. NCBI lineage: Eukaryota > Metazoa > Chordata > Aves > Cuculiformes > Coccyzidae > Coccyzus > Coccyzus lansbergi. Next base: position 2,301,464 of record JAUMJK010000227.1, read on the forward strand.
GATACTTTTTTATCAAATATAACACAGGAAGTACTTAGGGAAAACAGTGCAAACTGATAATTTTAAAGGTTTGAGGTACTTCAGGGACACAGTGAAATTCCATGTTGCTGTTGCTATTCCAGAGCTCTCATAAAGAGTACAATCCTTACTGTTTCAGATTTGTATGGTTTTGTGCCTGTATGTCTACTAGAAATACACACAGAGGGAGTCTATTTAGGTGTCAAATTCAAAGGCAGAATCTTGACATACTTAATTGTTTCTACTATAAGAGTCAGAATTTCATTTAATGTGTTTATTTTTGGTGTAAAAAGTTACAATGTTTGCACAGTAGCTTTGTGCCCTTCCAGCTGGTAGACAAGCATTTTATCTGTTGAACAACTGTGCTTCTTACATATATTGCTTCTCAAGCATATGTCTGTGTATGTTTATATATCTGAATTCATATACATGTATTTGTATATATGCACACATAACCCCTTTCCATATACTGATAAGAACTGCTTTCAAGTCAACAAATAAAAACCTGTGTGTAAGTGAGAAGCACCAATAGGCTTTATTCTCTGGAGGTTTTTATCTCAAGTGCTCCTTCTGTTTACCTATCATGTCCTTGCAAGATTTCTCATTTCTCAATCTCATCTCCTGCAGAAATAACACTGTGATGATCATACCTAGATCTTCAGGGTCAGTTGCTTAGTTTAAACTAAATTTTGCATGGTTGATTAGGTTTCCTAGACTTTTGTAAAAACAGGCTTGAACAAATAAAGAAGAAAAATCCTGACCATTTTCTGACAGAAGAAAAGGTGCAGCAGGAAGCTGGACATTATCAGACATTGGACAACCAACCTGGAAGAGAGGATAAATCCTTTAGCTATAGGAATGCTCCAGCTGGAACTTAATCTTTCTTAAACTCCAAAGCTGCTCAAATACACATGAATCTATTGAAAAAATCATGCTCCTTGTTCTGGTGGGATAGACATTATTACTGTCATAAAGTGCTATTTAAGAAACCAAATATATATACTTTACATGTACACACATACATATACAGTCCTATACATACATATTAATGTATATGTGTAGAGGTTAGATTTTGAGGCTATTTTCCCTGTTCATCTCACATTGCCAGTAAGTTTATCACTATTTGGAGCCCTTCAGTGAATCATTCTGTCTTGCATCATGACAGAAATATTTTCTTCCTGGAAACTGATAATATGAATCTCTCCTCCTGGTACAATAAACATAATAGTAAAATAAATAAAGGTAATACTTATTTTTGAAGAGGACAGCTAGCTACATAGGATCCCAGATTTGAGCAGTGTCTTTAACTTACTCTCTGCAACTATTTATATTTTTCTTAAACAAATTTATAACACTTAACTGCATCCACTATACTGAAAGTTCTTTCCATCTCTCAGTACTTTCTCTGTCTAATAATGACTTTCTATGTTTTTTTGTATGCATGTATATTTTCTTTGTCATTTTAACTCCATTCTTCTTGATATCAGAGAGATAATCAAGCTGAACTTTGAGGGCCTCCGTAGATAATAATTTTCTTTTGAAGAGCTTCATGCTAAATTCAAACCTTGAGTAATTTACAAAACTGATTTTTGTGATGTTTTAAGAGGAAATCTCAATATATCCTTTAACTGTTCAGTTAATACAGACACCTGTATAATACTTCTATTCATGTTTTTCTACTGTGGTATATTAGTAGCTTCCAGTAGTGTGTTGAAACAATGACTTCTAGCTGGAACACATGACTAGTTCCTCATCCTCTCATGGGTGTTTATGTCTTATTACTTTTGAGCGTATCATGTATTATGCATTTTGCCTCGAAGACCAGGTGACAAAGTGCACTATCTTACTGTCTTGGACAAGCCCATAAAAAAAGCTGCCCTCCTTTCATGTAAATAATAGATCACTGTAGTAAGACATTTCATTTCAGTTCTGTGATGGATTCAGTCTTGATTCCCAGCCCTGCCATGTTTCTAATTTTGGAACTTAAAGGAATCACAGAGATTCAACTTTCTGGAGATCTTAAACAAATATTTTTTAGAATAAGTGGCTGGATAATTTTGATGATATTCCGTGTAGCTTTAGAAATCATAGAATCATAGAATAACCAGGTTGGAAGAGACCCACTGGATCATCAAGTCCATTGCTATCAAACACTAAACCATGCCCCTCAGCACCTTGTCCACACATCCCTTAAACACACCCAGGGAAAGTGACTCAACCACCTCCCTGGGCAGCCTGTTCCAGTGCCCAATGACCCTTTCTGTGAAAAAATTTTTCCTAATGTTCAGTCTCAACCTCCCCTGGTGGAGCTTGAGGCCATTTCCTCTCACCCTGCCCCTGTCACTTGGGAGAAGAGGCCATCACCCTCCTCTACACAACCTCCTTTCAGGTAGTTATAGAGAGCAATGATGTCTCCCCTCAGCCTCCTCTTCTCCAGGTTAAACAACCCCAGCTCTCTCAGCCGTTCCTCACAAAACCTTATGTACAGATACACTTAGTTTTCTGTGAGATAATGTCATCTGGTTAAAAAGGAATTGCATGTTTATTTAAAACATATTTTTTGTTGTCTCTTATTCACAAACTAGGCCACCTATTTTATAATGACAATGAGTTTGGCAACTGCATGCTGTGTGGATAAGTATTGTGCTATTTTTGTTCAATTTATAAGATGGAAGTCAAGCAAAATGAGACATTTAATGTTCAGATAATAAGACTGAAACCACATGAAGGCTTTAGTTCTTTTTCCTTTCTTCTTGAATACCATTGAACTATATAAAATGCTAGTCTCTAAAAGTAAAACAACTAATTAAGCAAAACCCGAAACTCTATGTTAACACAATAGACTAAACAAAAGATGATGAAATATTTCTACTATGTCAGAATGAATATATTTGCAGGATTTTTATTGTTTGTAAGTAATAATGATTTTCTGTGGACATGATTTATTTGATCCAATCTTCTCATTCAATTAAAAGTTGTTATCTTTTCTTCAGTTGTCCAAGAATTACTGATTTGTTATGGATAAAACTTTAAATTTTGTTCTGCTTTTTAAAAAAAATAATTTATAACACTGAATCACATAATTTCTGACAAATATCAACATCTTACAATTTGACTTAGATTTTTCCAGTGCACATGATCTAGCTTAGGTGATAGAGCAGAGAAAATAATATTCTCCACAGAATATCTACCAAAGAATACGACCTTATTCCCAGCTACTAAATGCTGATGTTTTCTTATCGCTGTATCAGGTTACTCTTTAGAACAGCATCCTTGGGAATTATCAGCCAACTTTACTTTCTATTATACATTAGTATTATCCATGGAAGACAATTATTGAAAGTGTTATGAACAGATGGTACACTAAAGAAATAAGAACTAGTATGCAATAATACAACATAATTGGCCAGTACTCTAGATAAAAATGTTACATATCTTCCACCTGTCTGCCACATTAGGGAAAAAAAGTGCTTATTATTAGTGTATCTAGATTGTATCTAGAACAAACAATTCTGTTCATTAAAATGCTTTCTTTTTGGAAACAGGTGATTATTTTCCTGACTTTTAAGGGCAGCTATAGATGTCTGCATGCATATGCAAGTGTGCATGGGGGAGAGGGTTCATAACAAGTATTTTCCATTTTCTTCTCTTCTGCAGTCCTTTAAGCCAAGAGTTTATGGCAAAACAGCTGTAAAATTACTACCATAAAACCAAGTTTCAATGGTTCGTTATCTTCATTTTAAACTACAAGTAAAAGTGACTGAGCTTGTCACAGCTCTGAGTTGACAAATTGTTCCACTGAATTTTAATCTCTCTGAATGAAACTACTGTGAAAAAGTCACTGCTAGCTGATGGGGAATATAGCCAATCTTTTACTCAGATTAATTTAGATACCTAATTCAAATGCATTTTAGAAGACATTATCCACTATTTTAACATCTCTGAATGATCTGTGGATATTACCTAGGACCTATCTGTCCTTCAGACCACCCATGTTAGATATTTTGTGCAGAACCTTCTCTTTTATTATTTTATCTTTTAAGGTCCAAATGAGTTCGCATAATGTAGTATTAGGAATCAATAGATTCAAATATTGTTGGATTCCTATTTCATAAATAGAAAATAAAGAATAAGGCATTTAAAAGAGCAGTCTTCATAATGCCTTCAAGTCCATGTTTAGATACATTTTGTATTTTCTGCAGGTATGAAATTGAACCACTAGCTTCAAAAGAGCTCAAAGGGAAGGAATGGACTCCCCAGAAGGACTAGAAGAGTATTTCTCAGATGTCTATCCCATAAATTAAAAAGTAACTTTAAAGGACAGTTTGAATAGGATTAAGTACTTCCATTTTTTACGAAAATCTAGGAGAGAAATTTATAAAAATATAATGAAAAGTTGAAGGAATGCCAGTTTTCTAATCTTCTGACATGTTAGACCAAGGTTTGAGTCAGGAATACTTTGTTATATCCAAATCCATTCACCCATCCAGAATTGCTAAAAAATGGCATCAGACATATCCTTCCACTCAGTAATACAAAGTTTCTATGCTACAGGAATAATGATGATTTAGAATCAAGATAAATCTCAAGTATAGCAAGTCTTTCTTAAACTCATTTATTTCTTAAATACATTGCGCTGTTTTCTATGATACAGTTTAATGCCTAATACAGTACCAATCCCCTCAGAATATATTTGACCTAAAGTTCTTCTAACATCTGAGTAACCGTGAAACACTAAACCCTACAGAAGAATTTAGGTTTTAATCTCCTATTGAGTAACACAGTGATTTTAGAAACCATAGATACTCTTAGATAGAAGAGCCGGGTATTGTTTTCTAGGCTAAACCTGAGAATTTTCATTCATCTCATTAAATAATTTTAACTACATATTTGAGTATCTTATGAAACACCTGCTACCTTGGCTGGTCTGGCCATATAATTTCCCAGTACTTTTCTGCCTTTTCCCACTATTGGGAACATAAAAAATGAACTCTAATTCACCGTCTCCTATCATTCAACCAGTGTCTTGGGAGTTTGCAGGCTGCCTAGAGGGTCTCCCTTGGGTATATTAAGAAAGACCCTTAGCTTCTGGGAACTACCTTGGAGGAGATCATGCTTACCAAATGACCCACTCCAATGGCATGTATTCTGCTCTTCACAGTACAACATAGCTAAACTCTGAAGTGACTCATGGAGACCTTGAAGATAAAGAGTTGATTTAGTCCCCTGACTTCAGTTCACCTGTATGCTTGAGACCTCCAGCTGGTATCAAGCATTCATATAAGGCAGGCTGAGAACTGTAATTAAAATCAAATGGGGAAACAAAAGATATTTTTTCCTTAAAAATCTAAGTGTTGTTGGTTGTGGGATTTTTGTTTGTTCTTGTTTTTTAACTGACTGCTTTCTCTAAACATCTAAAAGGAGAAATAAAAGAAAAAAATACTAGTAGCACTGGTAGTAGCTCACAATCTAATCAATCCTGTGGCTTTGAAAGGAAAAGTTAATAATTTACTTATGAACTAATAATTTTGGATGAAGTAATGTTGCATCTTCTAACCTTGTTAAATTTGGAAGAGGTGGTCTCATATATTATTATGTAATGTTTTCACTGGTTTTATGAGAAGAATTACTGAAGAAAACCTACTGAATACTCTTGTCTACAACATCCTACAAACAAAACGAATGAATACAATTAAACTCTGATTGAGGCTTGCTGCCTTATCCCTTTTTATTCCTACATGTGTATTACATATGTAAAGATAGCTCATGTTACCAGTCCTTGTCATTTCACTCTAGTGTAATAAAATGGGAAAAAAATTCTTTTCGTATGACTTTCAAAAACATGTTCATTTTTGTCACAGAGAAACATTACTCTTCCTATAACAGGAAATATGTGTTTTAGCTGAAGCATTCCTTTGTCCTGTATTCTGAAAATCATATCCATATGAATATGTGGCTCTTTCTCTGGATCAATCCAGAAGGAGGAAAAAATAGTTTTGGCATAACATAAGTTGGAGATAAATAAATAAGTAATACTCTGATTCTGCTGCTGAAAAATGAGAAGAGGAAAACTAGACAGTTTCTCATGATGGTTCTTTACTTCATGGGACTTTAATGTCCCTAGGAACTGAATATAAGGAACAGATTAATATTTCCACCACAGAAGATCAATCTCAGGAGGATATGCTTAATGCCACTTTTCCAAATCAAAATTAACACCAGAGACAAGTAGCATTGAAGTCTACCAGATCTGAAAAGGTCTAACAGAGAAATGCTGGGAATGTGCTTCCTTACACAGGATGAGAATAAGGATATTTCTCAGATATACAATGATTCTTGCAGCAGTTTTATTTTAATATATAATAAACTCTGGATCTGAGTTTCAGGACATCAGCTTTCCCATACTAGTTAAACCATTGAACAAAAGTACAAATAACAGAATATTGCCTCTACAAAGAACTACTTTTTAATATAGAACAAACTGTATATAATTTTCTTGTTTCATAGAAATACATCTACAGCCCACCTTAATCATAGAATCATAGAATCAAAGAATCATAGAATCACTGGGTTGGATCATCGAGTCCAACCATTCCTATCAAACACTAAACCATGCCCCTCAGCACCTCGTCCACACATCCCTTAAACACATCCAGGGAAGGTGAATCAACCACCTCCCTGGGCAGACTCTGCCAGTACCCAATAACCCTTTCTGTGAAATTTTTTTTCCTAATGTTCAGCCTAAACCTTCCCAGCAGAGCTTGAGGCCAATTCCTCTTATCCTGTCCTCTATTACTTGGGAGAAGAATCTATCAACCTCCTGTCTACAACTTCCTTTTAGGTAGTTATAGAGAGTAATGATGTCTCCCCTCAGCCTCCTCTTCTTCTTATTTAAGCAATAAAAAATAAATTAGGAACAGTTTACTAAAATACCTTTCCCTCTTTTGCAATATGAGACTTTCTAAGGAATTTGATCTGTCCTGTTCCTTTTAAAGACCTGCTGCTTCTGGCTTGTGTTTGAGTAAGAATAATTTCTGAAAAACTTCTATGTAGTCGTAGAATCATAGAATCATCAGGTTGGAAGAGACCCACAGGATCATCAAGTCCAACCATTGCTATCAAACACTAAACCATGTCCTTCAGGACCTCATCCACCCGTGCCTTAAACACCTCCAGGGAAGGTGAATCAACCACCTCCCTGGGCAGCCTGTTCCAATGCCCAATGACCCTTTCTGTGAAAAACTTCCTCCTAATGTCTAGCCTAAATCTCCCCTAGTGGAGCTTGAGGCCATTTCCTCTTGTCCTGTCCCCTGTCACTAGGGAGAAGAGGTCAGCTCCCTCCTCTACACAACCTCTTTTCAGGTAGTTGTAGAGAGCAATGAGGTCTCCCCTCAGCCTTCTCTCCTCCAGGGTAAACAACCACAGCTCTCTCAGCTGTTCCTCATAGGGTCTGTTCTCCAGCCCCTTCACCAGCCTTATCGCTCTTCTCTGGTCTCACTCCAGAGCTTCAACATCCTTCTTGTGATGAGGGGCCCAGAACTGAACACAGTATTCAAGGAGCAGTCTCACCAGTGCTGAGTACAGAGGGAGAATCACCTCCCTACCTGCTGGTCACACCGTTTCTGATACAAACCAGAATGCTGTTGGCCTTCTTGGCCACCTGGGCACACTGCTGCCTCATGTTCAGTCGGCTGTCAACCAACACCCCCAGGTCCCTCATCTCCAGGTAGCTTTCTAGACAGATTTCTCCTAGTCTGTATCTCTGCACAGGGTTGTTGTGCCCCAAGTGCAGGACCCGGCATTTGGCCTTGTTTATTCTCATGCCATTGGACTCTGTCCAGCAGTCCAGCCTGTGCAGATCCCTTTGCAGAGCCTCCCTACCCTCCAGCAGATCAACACTTCCACCCAGCTTAGTGTCATCCACAAACTTGCTAAGGGTGAATTATCAAAAATTCTGGGAGGAGACCCATAGAGTAAAAATAAACAAGATCGTGATTAGGACTTCTAACCATAGTTTGTCTCCCAGGACCTTTTTACTGTAAATAGGAGATTTTACTAAAACCATTTACCTCTGTGTTTAAAAATCCCACATGATCTTAGCAGTTAAATATGTTTCAGTATTTTAAGCCTTAATAATAAAAATTCCATCAGTAGGAAAATCCACTATATTATTATCTGTTTGTAAGAGTGAGAGAATACAAAGGAATGGAAATAGAGAAGACATGTTTTTCATTTAGAATTGAGAATTCTAAGTATTTCATTCATTTATACCTCATCTCCTGATCCATGCCCCTCGGTTGATCTGAAATCACAGAATCACAGAATCACAGAACAACCAGGTTGGAAGGGACCCATCGGATCTTCTAGTCCAACCATTCCTATCTAACACTAAACCAAGTCCCTCAAGACCTCATCCACCCGTGTCTTAAACACCTCCAGGGAAGGTGACTCAACCACCTCCCTGGGCAGCCTATTCCAATGCCCAATGACCCTCTGTGTGAAAAACCTCCTCCTAATCTCCAGCCTAAATCTCCCCTGGTGGAGCTTGAGGCCATTCCCTCTCATCCTGTCCCCTGTCACTTGGGAGAAGAGGCCAGGTCCCTCCTCTCTAAAACCTCCTTTCAGGTAGTTGTAGAGAGTAATGAGGTCTCCTCTCAGCCTCCTCTTCTCTAGGCTAAACAACCCCTGCTCCCTCAGCCGCTCCTCATAGGGTCTGTTCTCTAACCCCTTCACCAGCCTCATTGCTCTTCTCTGGACTTGCTCCAGAGCCTCAACATCCTTCTTGTGGTGAGGGGCCCAGAACTGGACACAATATTCAAGGAGCGGCCTCACCAGTGCTGAGTACAGAGGGAGAATCACCTCCCTGGACCTGCTGGTCATACCATTTCTGATACAAGCCAGGATGCCATTGGCCTTCTTGGCCACCTGGGCACACTACTGGCTCATGTTCAGTCAGCTGTCGACCAACACCCCCAGGTCCCTCTCCTCCTGGCAGTTTTCCAGCCAGGCTTCTCCCGGTCTGTAGTTCTGCATAGGGTTGTTGTGTCCCAAGTGCAGGACCCGGCATTTGTCCGTGTTAAACCTCATGCCATTGGACACTGCCCAGTGGTCCAGCCTGTTTAGGTCCCTTTGCAAAGCCTCCCTACCCTCCAGCAGATCGACACTTGCACACAGCTTTGTGTCATCTGCAGACTTGCTAAGGGTACCCTCAATGCCCTCATCCAGGTCATTGATGAAGACATTGAACAGGACTGGACCTAGCACTGAGCCCTGGGGAACCCACTTGTCACTGGCCTCCAGCTAGACTTAACACCATTTACCACCACTCTCTGGGCCCGGCCATCCAGCCAGTTTTCTACCCAGGAGAGTGTGCGCCTGTCCAGGCCAGAGGCTGACAGTTTCCGTAGCAGAATGCTGTGAGAAACTGTGTCAAAGGCTTTACTGAAGTCCAGAAAGACCACATCCACAGCCTTTCCCTCATCCAGCAGCCGAGTACATATGACAAATGTCATATGTATTGCTATAGTTTTAAGTTTATTGTCACAGAAAGCTTTTTTGATGGAATAACATGTTACATGGATAGGGTTTTTTATGTAGGATATGTTACACTTATAGTTTGTAAGTTGTCTAGTACTCACCAGGATTCATATGCATGTAGCAGGAACATCTCTGGGATGTATCACTAATAAAGGGGAGAAAACAAATTATTAAGCACTGAATTTTGCACAACATTATTAATATTTTATGTTTGCTATTTATTTGCCCACTCAGCAGGGTACAAATTGTGTTGGGCATACATTCTTGATCTGTGATTGCACAGTTTGTTTTTGGGTGATTGTAGCTATCCCAGGACAAACTCATGGAGTCAAATGTACACAGTAACTGGTATTGTGCAAATGAGCCAGCCACAGATAGCACTGTGGAAGGTTTGTTATAATGTTCTGTCCCAATCTGCAGTTGGTTTACTTGAGAGAAATGATAGAAATCTAGACCATTCTACTAGATGATGTGGCTTTACTTTTCTGGGTCTTTCTGGAAAAAAGTTTGTGTTCTGGAGCACAGCATTTTTGAACCTAGAAGCTTGTATGTGCATCATGTAGCACTTTGAGAATCGAACCTTTTATAGATTAGCCTAGAGGAGATCATGATTTTATCCAAAAAGTGAATTCTGAATGAGTTTTGCTGAGGAAGCCTCTTAAGCAAGCTAATGCAGCAGTATAAGAATAAGATAAGAAATATTGAATATAAGAATATTTGAGGTAAATGCCTTATGCAGGCAATATTTTATGCTCATAATGTGAGATTGTTTTTTGTACTTTTCTGCATATTTATAAAGGGAAAGACTAAACTAACACTTTATCTAAGTGAAGACATGAGATAGTTTTCTTAACTTTATTGAATGGCGCTTTGGAATTGAAACCATGTACCTGAGGGAAACGTATTGGTTAAGATAATGAGAAGCTTCAGCCACTGGTCATTAACTCCTAACAATGAAAACCCGATGAAGCAGGCTCTAAGAAACCAGGTGATTAAAATCCTGGTATAGGAAGCAAGACACTAATGCAGATAGGCACTCAAACAGTTGAGGTGTTTTAGAAAGCAACTTCAGGAGTTGTTCTGCTCCCTGACAGATAAAGCATTTGCTAAGACAGCATTCTGACTTGAGAACTTACCCTGCTGTATCTTACAGCAGAATGACAAGCTTGGTATACCAGGGGATAGAAATCTAATCCCTCCTAACAGATGATAGAGCTCAAATCTTCTGACCTCCCAGGATAAAAATGAGAACAAATCTTAGATAGTTTTTAACAACTCTGGCCTTTTTGTAAGAAAGGAGGTACTACAACAAGAAAACTTACAGTAAGGGCAACAAGAATGATCAAAGGTATGACATGGCTTCTGTATGAAGGATTATTAAATAGAGTAGCCTGACCTGGAAAAGAAATGATATAAGGTAGATATGACAGAATGCCATCAGTGTTAGGGAGAAGGTAAATAGGGAATGATTGCTTACTGTCTCTTCTAATACAAAATGTAGGGGACATCAGAAAGACAAGTATGTATCAAGTTCTAAACTTCTTCAGGTATAGTTACCTATGGAATTCTCTGCCACAGGACATTAGAGATACTCTGAGTATAAAAAACTGGATGTTACATGCATGAAGGCAAAAAGTCAGTGACAGATATACAAGAGTAGTAACTTTCTACCTGGAGTCCCTGACTGCTATGGATTTTGTGCATAGTATAAGGAGCATCTTTGCAGTGTTCACTTGAGATCTGCTGTTGGCTATGTTAGGTACACAAATTCGGGTTTACTGCTTCTTTGGCCTGAGATAATATGACGTAGGTTATTCCTATAAATTTTTCTGCTACAGAAAATTATATTGCTTATCTGTAATTCCAGATGATTCCAACTGATTCAGGATTACGTCTCCCTTGGAAACTGATTTCTCTGGTCAAAGATAACATAAGACTGACTTCATAGTAGTGAAGTAGCTAGAGATGCTTGCCTTTACACTGGCAATACACCAAGAACAAGAAAAACTGCAGAAATGCTAGGAGCTCAGTGGAAGAGGAAAAAATCCAAATGAAACCCTTCAACCTAGTCTACAGTATAAAGCAAAAATAAATATCATTTTATAGGTCTGTAGATTTAATAATGATGGAACTATTTCAAATATAAAGCATGTAATTCGGTGTGAAATCTGCTCACACCTTGCATGCATATGTGTATATCATGAGTTAAATAAATTCTGCAGGAGTAGAAAGGGACAACAACTACTCCTAGTCACTTTTCAGTGAAATTGTCTTCATTTATTTATATACAAAGCATATATCACAAAATGGAAACATACTTTCAGATGGGTCTATACAGCTGTGTAAGATTTTCAAGAACTTATCTGAAAGGAAATGGGACTATTCCTTCTGAAAATGACTCTCATAATGTTCACCACAATATCTCCCTTCAAGAAAGAACTAGAAATAACACTTTTGCTTTCATACACACCATAGTGATATAAAATAGGAGTCTTTCCATTTCCTGAAAGATCAGGAGCAGCTTTGTATAAGGATACAGTACCTCTATTTTGTAATATTAGGAAATCTATCAGTCTCTGTTATAGGCGATGCATTTCTGAAAAATGTCTGTAGTTCTCCACTGATGAAAACCCATTTTTTTGCAGAAGAACTGGAAACAGGACTGGACAAACTGTCCTTATTTGGTTGAAGTGTAGTGTTGCACAATAACATGTTCTGACTGGGTAACTTTCCATAGTATTTTGGTTACTACTAGGAGAAAAAAAAATCCTTTTGCATATTAGCTCTTTAGCCACTATCTGAACTTGCCTGTGATTTCACTCTATCTGTAATCCATGAAAGCACTAAATAAGGAGGAATGTGTGATTAAGGGGAGCTGTCATTGTTTACATTTAAGACCTTTTAATAAAGAATACCTGTCCAGTTACTATCTCAATAGTGAATCAGTAATAATGTTTGTTACTTTCTTCTAACGAAGAAGTGCTGGAAGGAGGTAAAACTTTGGTGATGGTCACACTCAATTTACCAGACATACATGAAATAATTAATTTACATTGATTTCATAGACTGGAATCACAGTAGACCCCTACACAAACAGTTTTATCCTTTATACTCTGAAGGTAGCATTACTCTTAAAGTGTTTCAGTTACAGAAAAATATGAGACAGTTACTAATAACACGTATTTTGGATGCAATTACATCAAAAATCAAGCAGACTAACACAAAATTTGGGAAAAATCAGTATTACATCCATATGCACTCTTAATCTCATAAGCATAAAAGCTGAACAGTTGAAGTTTTAGAACAAGGTTTTAAATGGAATTTTTTTAATAGTGGATCATAACGATGGCTGTTCTAAATGCTCATTTTTACTGGTAAATGCCCCTACTTATTTATGACTTCTAAATGATGCTTTAATAAACTAAGTACATTACTTTGTTGGTCACCTCTTGAGTTCTACTTCATTTTCTGCATCCTGTGACAGTTACAGATGCAGTTAATAAGCAGTTAATCAACTGTCAGTAATATATTTGTTATCATTTTCAGATAATTGAATTTAGAGTGGTCCTGTCTGGAATATGAAGCCAGTACTAATAATGCTATCCTTTACTTCAAGTAGCTAAGTTTTCTCAGTGGTAAATGAATGCATCTGCTGTTCTCTTGACATACACACAAAGCTTTCAGCTTCTGAGTCAGCTCTCACTCTTCTCACTTAAATCAAGTCATTTTACCCTACATCACTTGCCAAGCAACAGCAATTAATTTTATGGTATATTTGGCAACAGTTGCAGACTGATTCATTAATGAGTCTGATATATGGTTTCTTATGTTTTTTTTTAAATTTTATCACAGTTAACAGAGCAGATACTTCTAAAAGAGTGGTTCTCTCAGAATTTTTCTCACATATCTACTTGTCTGTCCTTGACAGCACTGAGATGCTTTAAAGATGGATAAATAACCCTGCTCAGTGAAAGTATATTGATTTAAGTCCGTCAGGATCTTGTACACAGAGCAAAGTGCTGGACAGAATCAAACAATTCCAATTGTACTGTGCTAATACAGAAAATTGCTTGTTACCTTTCTTACTTTTTCTTATTGGGACAAGACATATCTAGTTCTGATAGTGCCACTTCCCCCATTATTTATGTCTATGTATCAGATTATTATGAAATAAAATTGGTAATGAAAAAAAACGTAAAGCATGTTCTTCAAGAAGAGGAAGGATATCTGGGCTTTTTATGTACACAGAAAAAGTAAATTGAGTTGATACAAATTCTGAAATATGTCAACATTTAATTTCACAGGTTTTTAAAAGTGACATCTCCAGACTTTCTTGGTATAACTACGCTGTATAGTGTGCTGCAAAAGCAATATCATGGTTAGCTCTTGCAGTGGAAGCTATATTCAAACAGATCAATTAGCTTTGCAGGATATATAAACCCTGAAGAAGGAACACTGCACTAAAAATATGATTGGACTTTCTCTGAAAACTCATTCAGAGGCATTCCTGTACAGACTTGTCCTTCCAAAAACACCTTTTGGTTAGAAATTTCACTTTAAATCTAAAAAGAATAAAATTTACCTATAATTAGCAATTTTTCTCTTTTGAACTTTCTTCTCATGTTAATGTCAGAGAAAAAAAGGAGAAAATAAGCTGATATTAATCTAAAATGATTTTCCCTGTGTGTTGTATTTTGACACTAAAATTGGGGTGGCGGGGGGAAGGGAAACCAAACAACCAGCAATGTAAGTGCTAGATACTCAGCACTAATATAATTTTTCTTCAAGGTAATCAATCCTTGTGCCTCGAGTATATTCCAGTCTAAAAGTAATGTGTGGAGATCTGACATTTGGACTAGTATTAGGATGGTGTTCAGTTCTAAGGGTGTAGTCTGAGAACCGACCATTGAAGATGACCTAATTCACACACAAAGTAGGTGTTCCTGGTGGCAGAAGAATTTCAGCACAGGACCTTGTTGCAAGGACAAGAAATTATTGGATCATGTGCTGAAGAGGCAGTGGAGGATTTCAAGGAGAGAGTAACCATGATCTGCCTAATGGCCAACTAAGCTAATTTTTAAAGGACTAGAAAGAACAGCAATGCTAATCACAAGTACTTCATAGACCTAAGCTTCATTCACATTAGCTGGATAAATCCAGTATTTCATATTCATTTCCCGAAGCTTCTTTTATTATTCTTTGAATCGCCTCCTAGCTATTCTCTTTGCACAAAGGGACTATTCCTTTAATGTTTAAAGTCTGACAGCAATGTACTGGAACATATCAGCATGAAATACAAAGTTTGATTTTTATTCATTCTTGATCATATTTTTCAAGTGAAGATACTGGAACTACTTTAGGACATAATTCAAGATCCCTTTTAAAATGTCCCTGCTGGACATATTTTGCTTATGAGCCTGATAGTGAATCTGACCTTGCTGATATAATACCATCTTTACTACATGGCAAACAATGGTTTTAATCAAGATCTCAAATGCTTTACAGACAAAAGTTCTTTAAGTGTTTCCTGGTTTATGGAATGCTTTGCTCTTGCTCCCGTTTCTTAATTGTAATTCTCCCCACCCTCAACGTCTTATCCTTATAAATCTTGACATCTAAAGGCGATTGCTTAAACTATTTTTAATACACTGACAGCTGCTAATAATATAGATGATTGTATGTTGTTAGCAATGTCTTTGCTACATCTTGCTGAAAAGGAAAGGCAAAATGATGTGAGAAATTCTTTGTGGGAACACATTTCCTTCTCTATCTGTAGCCTGCATATGAGAAAGCCGGTTGCACTGCTTTGTACTCAAAACCCTTGAAACCCTCTCACCTTCTAAAAGGATGGGCATCAGCATATCTTCACTGGGGAGTTCATGATTACCCAACATTGAACCCACATCCTCATGATGAAAGTAAGTATTTGGAGACCATACATACACACTAGCAAGAACAAATCATAGAATCATAAGATAGTTTGGGTTGGAAGGGACTTTAAAGATCATCTAGTTCCAACCCCCTGCCATAGGCAGGGACACATCCTTCTAGATCAGGCTGCCCAAGACCCCATCCAACCTGGCCTTGAACACCTCCAGGGATGGAACATCCACAGCTTCTCTGGACAACCTGTGTCAGGGCCTCACCATTCTCATGGTGAAGAAATTCTCCCCCTTACGTCTAGCCTCAATCTTCCCCTCTGCAGTTAATACCCATTCCCCCTCATCCTATCACTACAAGCTTTTGTGAACAGCCCCTCCCCAGCTTTCTTTCAGGTACTGGAAGGTTGCTATAAGGTCTCCTTGGAGCCTTCTCTTCTACAGGCTGAACAATCCCAACTCTCTCAGCCTGTCATTGTATAGGAGGTGCTCCAGCCCTTGGATCATCTTTGCAGACCTCAGCTAGACCCATTCCAATAGTTCCATAACCTTCTTATGTTGAATATTCCAGAACTGGGCACAGTATTCCAGATGAGTTCTTTCAAGAGAGGAACAGAGGGGCACAATCACTTCCCTCAACCTGCTAGCCACATTTCTTTTGATGCAGTCCAGGATACAGTTGGTCTTCTGGATTGCAAGCACACATTGCTGGCTCATGTCAAGCTTCTCATTGACCAGCAGCCCCAAGTGCTTCTCTGTGGGTCAGCTTTCAATCAAGTCATCCTCTATCCTGTCCTGAAAACAGGGATTGCCCCACCCAGGTGTAGGACCTTGCACTTGGCCTTGTTGAACCTCATGATGTTCTCACGGGCCCATTTCTCCAGCC
Organism: Coccyzus lansbergi; assembly: GCA_033558105.1. Classification (NCBI taxonomy): domain Eukaryota; kingdom Metazoa; phylum Chordata; class Aves; order Cuculiformes; family Coccyzidae; genus Coccyzus; species Coccyzus lansbergi. The sequence continues at coordinate 2,317,784 of JAUMJK010000227.1, forward strand.
TGTCCAGGTCCATCTGGACAACATCCTGTCTTTCCAGTGTAACAACAGCACCATTCAACTTGGTGTCTTCTACAAACTTGCAGATTGTGCACTCAATCTCACTGTCAATATCATTGATGAAGATACTAAACAGTACTGGTCCCAATACAGATCCCTGAGGGAAACCACTGGTCATGGATCTCAATCTTGACTTCAAGCCATTGACCACTACTCTTTGAATATGACCATCCAACCAACCAAATTGCTAGCCATGCATGAAGTGAGCTGGCCTCGGCTCTGAGCCAAGCATCTGGACAGCCACTGGCTCAACAACACACCCTCCAGCGGCATGACGAGAGGGAGAAAACAGGAATAGATGGAGACAGAGAGAAGATTAGTGGATTGAAGGGGAAATTCTAGTGGTTACTGCTCAGTAGTGATAATTTGTGATCAGGGAATGGCATTGCATGGAGGGCAAGTTGGTCTAATTGCAAGAATGGATTAAACTGACTGAAAGCAGAAATGACAGATACAGAACAGACGCTTTTTAAGGGAGTGAATTTTCCCTTCCATGTTGTCTTGCAGATCATTCTGAAATGGGAGCACTCAGGATACCAACCATATTTAGGCACGAGATCTGGTCTGGGCCATGGACCCAGGACTGGGCTGAGGTGCCCCACATAACCTGCTCGTGGGATTGGTAGTGGTGCAAATGTGTGTATGGAATCTGCTTGTGATGTGTCTTTTCAAACTCCATGTAGAACTGTGTATTGCAAAAGGACTCTGCGCAATTCATTGTTCATTCATTAAATTTTTCTTTTATATTAAAGCATAATATATGTTTGATTTACCTCAAGAAGTACCATAAAAATTTCCCAACAGGTCAAAATACCAGACAATCATTTACCAATTACTCTGTTGACAAAACAAACATGGCTTTGAGAAATTTGATTTAATTTATCATTAATTAATATAAATATTTGATTACAGATTATGTTATTGGGGTACAAAAGCAAGCAAGGAAAGAAGCAAACATTTACACATAGAGGGAAAACACCTTTCCTCCCTCTTTCGGTTGCTGTGAGTTTCTTCAACGTCAGTCTCAGACTCTGCTTCCCTGTAGATGCCTCTCCTTCCCTGCAGGTGCTTCTCCTTCCTGTTTCTTATGGTCACAAGTTACACTTAGTCCCTTCAGCAAGGCAATGAGCAGCATGGGATGTAAGGGAGTAGTGACCAGGGCATAGCGATTTGCCTCTGCTGCCTGCTCATAACCACCCTTTTCTATGCTTCATTGTGGATCCTCCATGGATCTCTGTCCTCTAACCTTGGAGTCCCGTGAGCTGTTTCTTGCTCTTTTCTTCCCTGCTCCACAACTGCATTTTCTGCCCTTCTTTAAACACACATCCCCACAGGTGCCACTGTCTTGACTGAGGGGTTGCAGTCGGTCTGTTTGAGACAGCTCAAACTGACTGTGTCTAGCACTAGGCTGCCCCAAACTCTCTTCATGGAGGCCACCCCTGCAGCACATGGGCACTGACACCCAAAATAATTTGCATGCAAATTTGCAACTGTATGTTAATTATAAGCCTGTACATGGCTGGAGCTCTTTGATAATAGGGCCATGGGACTAAATGTTACTTTTAGTCAGAGAGAAATTCAGTTTGCTGTGGCTGCTTGACTGCAAAACTTTTAGGTATACCACAATGAATAACATAAACCATACTGGGAAGGAATTTGATATTCAAAGTACGGCTTCAAAACTTACCAGTGAAGAAAAGTAAAGGAGTCAATAGTATTTTTACCATATTTTTTTTTTTTCCTTTGTACTATGTTAACAGTGAAACAGTGAAATAAAAAATTATCCAAGCCAAATACATTTACAAAATCTTTTACAAAACATAGAAACAGATCATATTGTTTTCTTCTGAAAGTTCTTCACATTTGAATTGTTTTAATAGATTATGACTCCCCAGAGCTTTCCTATGGAACTGTTTTCACACATTCCTCCTTGAGATGCAGACTGTTCCCAGTGACATGTAGAAATCAGATCTGTAGTTCTGTCGGCTTGTTTTTGTGCTCATAAAGGGAGGTTCTGAAGCATGAGACTGTTACCTGCACATTATACCTGCACCAAGGATTTGGTTAAATTTTGTGTAAGGATCCTTCTTCTCCCACTCAGACGAGCTGAAAGGGAGGAGAGAAAATAGGAAGGGCAGGACAGTATATCTATAACCTGCCAAACGTATAAAAGAAACCACAATATTATTGTGGCCCTCAGGCAGTTCTGCTTATTGGGTTAATGTATTATAGAAGAAGCAGATATAACCCTTAATACCATGTTCACTGATATAATTTCCATGGCAGAAATATTTTTACTGTGATGCATCCAAGCTTAGAAGGAGACCTTGAATAGTTTAAAGAATTATAGAATAATTTTGGTTAGAAAAGACTTTTAGCATAATCAAATCCAAATGTAAAACTAACACACCATCTTCCAGTTGGCAGAGAGATTTGCCTGCATTATTACTTAGGTTGACCAGGAACTGCTTAGGGAGACAGTATGAAACACAGGTATATGGCAGGCAGTCATTTTGTGATTCTGAGGCTTGGAATGCAAGTCTGCTCTGGTGTGATGATTTCTGAACTCTTGAATATTGTTTCTTGTTAAAAATTTCTTCTGACGGAACATCATTACTGTTTTTAAAAAGGATAGAAAGGTGGACCCTGACAAATACTGACCTGTCAGGAGGGTCATGAAAAATGATCAGAGGGATGGAACACCTCTTCTGTGAAGAAAGTCTGAGAGAGTCAGGGTTGTTCAGCCTGGAGAAGGCAAGGCTGTGCAGAGACCTTATTGAGGTCTTTCAGTACTTAAAGGGCAATTACGAGAAAGATGGGAACAATCTTTTTAGCAGGGCTTGTTTTGATAGGACAAGCAGTGCTGGCTGCTTCTTCCATCACCAAAATACCCTCTGACTTGAAAGATGTGTGAAATTTAGCAAAATAGTTATACCAATATGCCTATCTCCTGCCTAGACCTAACTATCAATAGTAAGCTTCAATATGCCTATGGCCTTACCACCCCTTATTACCAAGGGAAAACATCTGTCATAGCTCCGGATATAGAATTCAGATGTCTGAAAAGATGGAAGGTGTCCTCAGTAAACATGCACGTCCTCCCTCACAGAGTCTCTCAGCTACAGTCTGCCTGCCTGATTATAAAATCAGACAAGCCTAGTGTGATCTCCTGTTTATTTGAGCTCCATGTTTGGGGTAGGGTACCCTGAGAGTCATGGATTCCTGGAAGGAAGCAGCTTATATACCTGACCATTGTGTGGTCCACATATAGGAGCACAGAGTGGCTGTATGCTCTTGCTGCTACCTGGCCAACTGATAGGTAGGATGGGATAATTTCTAGGTGCTCCTTCAATGTTTGCAGATTGTTCATTTCAGTTCTATGGGCATGTAGTAGATGGAATCGCCTCTTTTAATTAAGGGAAGTAAAACTGAATAAGTTGTGATTTTTCATCAGATGTAACATTTACTTATCAGTCATTATGTTTTTGATGTATTTTTTAGAAGACACTAAAGCATAAAAAAATCCAACAACCCAAACCCCAAAACACCATATATTGATTTGTATGATGGGAAAGATGAATGCCACACTAGGATATGGAATCCAAAACAAAGCTTTTATACATGTAAAATGTAAACTTAGAATATTTTTACTGGTCAATGTATTTTTATTCAAAGTGAAAAATGTGGGCTTATTAAAGGTTCAATAGCATGGTATCATATTTTTAGCAAATGTAAAGAGGTTAAATTGCTGATTTCCATATAGAACATATGAAGGCTATTTTCAAACTGAGATTAGACACAGTTTACCTTTTGCTCACAGTTGCTGTTTCTCCATGAGCTAGAATAGACAGGAATGCGATTCCTATGTAAATTGGACAAGAAGACTCATTGTCACAGCACTATATCATGGAATATTTCTATTTTATATTTCACTATACATTTTTCCCAAGTCACTGAAAGGTGTATCCAATTATGTTCATAAATGCATCCATTACTCCTGATGCCACACACATCTGCCATAGACTACAGAAAAGACACAATAACATGAAAAAAAAGAAAACTGTTAGTTTAATTCTGTCAATGTCTCAAACAGGTCGATGAAGCATCCTGCAGTTTGCAAATGCTTTGTGTATTTAGCCATAGGAATCACTAAGATGCCCAGAAAATAATCTTGGTTGAGAGCAGTTTTTATTTCTGCCCCTATTTTTTTCTTAATAGTAAACTCACAGGTTGGTAATCCAAAATAATCGGACTGAATCGATTATTAGGACAATGATTATGGTGCTAAATTAATCTTACTATGTCAGAGAACTTAACGAGATGTAGACATCTTGCAATAAACAGCATCTATAGCAAACAAATCAAATCAAAAAGAAACAAGAGAGGAATCTTCTGTGTCCCAAAGATATTTTACTGATTTGATCTGCAGTGTATTAGCCACATGCATAACAAAAGCCTTCATAAGAACAAAGTAGGACAGCACAACAGGAGCTATGCTCTTACTTCTCAGTTAAAGATACACAAACAGCCTTTAACTTTATAACGCTTCTGCTTTTTCTCCATACAGAAATGTCCCAGACCCGTTTTCTGAGGTTTAACGTAAGAGATAATCAACAAGAGTATACATGGGAGAAAAAACCTGCAATCTGATCTTATTAGATGGGTCTTATCTTTGATTGGTCTCTTTTTGCTTCTCCAATATAAGTTTTAGAATACTCAAACATTACAAAAATAAATAAAATCTTCTAACTTGAGCCAGAAGGCTCAGAAATGAGGAAACAGCTCCACAAACTAAAGACAGGCAAGCATTTTAGGTGTGTTAAACATTCAAAGGGGCAAGCAAATACAGATGTAACAGGTTAATGGATATCTGTAAGTGCCCACCCATCCTAAGTGGTTGTTGATTTGCCTTTTTATTGATTAAATCTTTTCAGACTATGGCTTTTGGAGATAGTGCAATTGAGTGTAGGACTTAGGATTGGTTTTACAGGACATTGGTTCATGAAGGCACTAATCTTGCTGAGTGCTGTAAAAGCAGGACAGAACTAGATGTCATACATGGTTTATTGATGCATGATTATAAATGCTCCCTGCTTAGAACTTTACAAAGCTGTTGAGAAGTAGACAACATGCTGCAGAAATCTTTGAATAAGCTTCAAATTAAGATAGGGAAGAAATGTCTGTTTTCAGATAGATTTCTCACATTGCATTATTAGTTCATGGAATCATAGAATCACCAGGTTGGAAGAGACCCACTGGATCATTGAGTCCAACCATTCCTATCAAACACTAAACCATGGCCCTCAGGACCTTGTCCACACATCGCTTAAACACATCCAGGGAAAATGACTCAACCACCTCCCTGGGCAGTCTGTTCCAATGCCCAATGACCCTTTCTGTGAAAACCTTCCTCCTAATGTCTAGCCTAAATCTCCCCTAGTGGAGCTTGAGGCCATTCCCTCTTGTCCTGTCCTCTGTCACTTGGGAGAAGAGGCCACCACCCTCCTCTACACAATCTCCTTTCAGGTAGTTGTAGAGAGCAATGGGTCTCTCAGCCTTCTCCTCTCCAGGCTAAATAACCCCAGCTCTCTCAGCCGTTCCTCACAAGGTCTGTTCTCCAGCCCCTTCACCAGCCTTCACTCCAGAGCCTCAACATCCTTCTTGTGGTGAGGGGCCCAGAACTGAACACAGGATTCAAGGAGCAGTCTCACCAGTGCTGAGTACAGAGGGAGAATCACCTCCCTGGACCTGCTGGTCACAACATTTCTGATACAAGCCAAGATGTCATTGGCCTTCTTGACCTCCTGGGCACACTGCTGGCTCATGTTCAGTCGGCTGTCGACCAACACCCCCAGGTCTCTCTCCTCTTGGCAGACTTCTCCTAGTCTATAGCACTGTATAGGGTTGTTGTGCCCCAAGTGCAGCACCCGGCATTTGGCCGTGTTAAACCTCATGCCGTTGGACTCTGTCCAGCAGTCCAGCCTGTTCAGATGCCTTTGCAGAGCCTCCCTACCCTCCAGCAGATCCACACTTCCACACAGTTTAGTGTCATCTGCAAACTTGGTAAAGGTACCCTCCATGCCTTCATCCAGGCCATTGATGAAGCCACTGAACAGGGCTGGACCCAGCCCTGAGCCCTGGGGAACCCCACTTGTAACTGACCTCCAGCTGGATTTAACACCATTTACCACCACTCTCTGGGCCTGGCCATCCAACCAGTTTTCTACCCAGGAGAGTGTGTGCCTGTCCAGGCCAGAGGCTGACAGTTTCCCTAACAGAATGCTGTGAGAAACTGTGTCAAAGGCTTTGCTATAGTCCAGAAAGACCACATCCACAGCCTTTCCTTCATCCAGCAGCTGAGTCATTTTGTCATAGAAGGTGATCAGGTTAGTTTGGCAGGACCTGCCTCTGGTAAACCCATGTTGACTGGGCCTGATCACCCGGTTCTCTTGTATGTGCTTCTTGATAGCACTCAAGATCACCTGTTCCATGACTTTCCCTTGTACTGAGGTCACACTGACTGGCCTGGAGTTCCCCGGGTCCTCCTGTGACCCTTCTTGTAGATGGGCACTACATCAGCCTCCAGTCCAGTGGTGCCTCCCCAGTCTTCTAGGGCTACTGGAAGATGATGGAAAGGGGTTTAGCCAGTACATCCACCAGCTCGTTCAATACCCTCGGGTGAATCCTGTCTGGCCCCATAGACTTGTGGGTGTCTAGTTGGGCAAGCAAAGCTCTGACCACCTCCTCTTGGACCATGGGAGCCTCGTATTGCTCCTCTGGTTCCGGGGTTTGCACACGGAGGAACAACTTATCCCATTTTAATCTGCTTTATGGCAGATGCCATACTGAACAGAGACAGGCAGTCTGTTCTGGTCTGGTTTAGGCTAAAGCAGAATATTTTTTCATTTTTTCAGCCTGATAGTTCTCACCAAGGTAATGAGCCATTGGTGTGTAAAGAAGCCACTACTTACACCTATTCCTATGTAAATAAATGACATTCTGGGGTTGCAGGTGAAAAGGGTTACACCTGCTAGGAGGGATGAACAGCACAGGTGACCCAATCTGGCAAACAAAGCATTCCATGCAATACACGTCATACTGAATATAAAAGCCTAGAGACTATCAGGGACCGTCTCTGGACCTGCCCTACAGCATTAGCAGCAATGTATGGTTATCAGGGCAGTTGGAATTGTTTTTTGTATACTCGTGTGTCTCTCTATATATATTCTTATAAATGCTGTAATTGAAGGAAGGAATACTAGTTGAAACAAGGACAGTCCCCCAAGAGAAACCAAGGACAAACCTGGGCTCACCAAGAGGAGACAATGAGGTGACAAGGTGAAGAGCATCAGAGGATTCTGAAGACACAAAGGAACTGTTATGTACATTCAAGATTGGGAGATAAGTTATGATTTCCAGAATATGTAACTAGTGTTTCCCAGAATCTATATTAATATGCATGTTTAAGCAGTATAAAAGTCTTGTAACCAGTCTCAATGGAGACATGCGTTAGGCAAAATGATTCCCTGTGTCTGACGTATTATTTATTGAAGCAATACCTGCTTAATAATCAAATTACCATTGATTATTGAGTTTGGACTTTTTCATGGCATCATTATCTTCCTTTTATTATTGTTGTTTCATTAAAGCTGTTTTAATATTAAATTACAACCCGCTAGTCTTTCTCTCTTAATTTCCTTTTTCCCATGTGTAGGGATTAGGACTAAAAGCTGATCAGTTTTACCTACTGACCTGGCTGGGGGAGGGTTATTAAACTGAGACACAGTCCAAAAAAATCAACTGGACAACATTCAGCACTTAATTTCCAAGTATCCTAGTTAGACCTTTAAAAAACCTCAGGCATATTTCATGAAGAAAAAAAAATATACCTTTTAAGATAAAGTGCTCATCTTGTCTCACTAAATTTGTTGTTAATTTTGATCCTTTGGTTTTCAAAAGGGAAGTCTTTCATATTGCCTTTCAAAATGGACATATTATTGAATATGCATATTCAAATAAAACCAAAATTTATAAATCTTCGGGTTTGTAAAATTAATTGCATGAAACTCAGTAAGGAAGGCACTTCAGAAGTTTTCTGGTAAATACAGGAAGATGTAGCTTGTTCCTTGTTAGTTTTCTAATCACCTGGGGAGGTGAGAGTAGAAGAAAGCCATATTTCTAACAGCCATTGCATTTTCCAGAAGCACGTGTAAACTAGAGATTTTTTAAAACAGAAAATTCCAAATCCAAAGCATGAGTCATAGTTATAGGCACAATCGATGCTGGCTAAGTACAGATGACAGTCTGGGCTTCTCAGGGTATTTCAAGGACTCATTTGTCTGAGAAGTCATTACCTCTTGAGTCAGCAGCTGAAAGGCGAAGGAAGTTGGAAATAGCTGAGAAAGTGTCAGCGTCTGAGATGGTAAATCAAAACACGTTCCTCCCAGACCACATTTCAAACAGGAACTTTGTTTTTCCTCTTAAGATTGACTGTTGGCACCTGGTCCTCTGCTGACCTGTGATCACGTAGCATTTCACTTGTTTCACACAAGTGCAAATGACTACATGAGCTTGTGGTGACCCACAGACCTGGTATTTAATAAAAGCAGCATTCTGATGCTCTACAGCTTCTCATCTCTTGAACTCACGCTGTCCATGGAAGCAAGCATATAACATAAGAGTTCATTTATCTATAAGAGAAAAGGTAATTTTTGCCTGTACTATTAGTAGAACCAAGAAGTGTGTTTTTCAGTGTTAAAATTATGTGTCTTAGTATTCATCTTTTTGATTGCCTTCTTCCTATATGTTCATATCATCTCCAAACTCATATTCTCAGCTATGTTTTTCCGTAAAGACTAATAATTTCTGGGACAAGTAGCCATATTAAATTCATATTCTTTTCCAAACAGTACCATAGCCTGCAATAAGGTACATTATGGGTCACTCAAGGTGAGTCAGCAAATAGAATCTGCCATGAAACTGTTTACATATGTATGTAAACAAACGACAAATACCAAACGCAATGTCAAAAGACAAGAAAATGCAATCAAGATTTTGTACCATGCCATTATCATTCAAGTGGAAAAAAGCACTGTAAAACAATGAAGTCACCCTGAATTTGTCAGTAAAAAGAAAGTGCTACTGTTATTATCACTAATATTACATGTAGAAAAGTAGCATCTGTACAAGCAACATTTTTTTAGTGTAGCTATTTGTTGATGCTGAAAAGAACAATATTTCTTCCCTGCTTTGCCTTTCTCCAATGAAGGTGCTTTCCTTTTATGAGGAAATGCAATGTGAATTTGAATAGATACAAGCACTGGATTTGAATTAAATTATTTCTTGATTTTCCTTTTCAGGCATGAACTGCAATCCATAGTGTTGCGCATATCTACAAGTTTACATTTTTAACCAGATCAACTGTGAGATCAACTTCAGGTCCCCAGTGCCCTTTGATCATTTTTATTTATGCACATTACATTATTGAGTACCTACTGTGGCACTACTTGCATCTGTGTGTTTTGCTGCTGTGAAGACAGAATAAGCAAACAAAAAGCCTATGGTTCAACAAGCTCCAAATATATTGTTTAAAATTCTAGGGTTAAATAATAAGAAGAATACAAATATAAAAGCAACATAGATTAAAACAAGACAAGGATATCTGCACCTGGTTCTCATTTGTGCTCCTGCTTTTGCTGTGCACTTTTTACTGTGCACATACACATAAACACATAACCAAGCATCGCACCATTGTGTTGGGAGCTCAGCAATGCTTACAGCAAAAGCATGTACAGAGCAGCACTTTCTCCAAGGACAGAACTGCAGAGGGAGGGATAGGACTGAAATCAAGATGTATTGTTAACCAGAGAGATACTGTCCATCCAGGACTGTTGCTAAGATTTAGTTTCCACTGCACAAAGTGGTGTAGCAGTGAGACAAATCTGAAAGTCAGCTTTATTCCTTTACTCTAGCTGCAGTATTCTGGACCCTAAAATAGTTTAATTTGTCCTGCTTTTAATAATATAATTTATCTTGCATTTAATAACAAATTTTCCAGCTAAGAACCATAAGGGATTTGGAAGAATAGTTAGACTCCTCTCAGCTAACCATTTAGGGATTGTTCCAAGGCCAGCTTCTGTGGTCACGAGTATTTGGTGTATACTAGTCTAAATGAAAGAAAATCAGTAGCTGTGACATCTTAACAGCACTTGGAATGCAGAATATTCCACACAAAAGTCAAATTAAGAAAAGAAAAAAGTACTCCAGCAGAAAACAGGAAGTACTAATATTACACTGATCACTTAGTTTTGGAGTAGATATGTGAAAGAATTCATGATACTCTATGAGTATTTCTATGGAACTGTAGCAAGATGGTAACTCTTATTTTGGATTCATCCAAGATTGAAATTTTTCAAAATTGATATTTCATTATTTACGTTAGAAATCTTAATATATGTGTAGGTATGTATTTAAAAGAGAGTAAGATTTATTTGGGGATGATTTCTAGCAAATTATAGGCCTTGTATAAGTTAAGCAGTGAAGCCTGCAATAGTGCAAAAAGGTCTTTTGAAAGGCTAGATCCTTTCTAACCATTGAGAAGTTTTGTCTAAATAAACATTCCCATATCACATCTGCAAAATCTAGTAATGCTTCTTCTCTCACAGGCTCTCTGCTCATACTAAGATGTGTGCTTCCAGTGCACTGTGTACAAACATTTTGTGAGAGCAAAATTTATACCATTACATTCATCTGACCTTTTGATCTAAACTGCCTGGACCCTGTTTTTTTTTAAGGTTAAGAGTATTTTAATTAATGGTCTGTGCAACAGAGTTCAGGAACTTCAACAGTTTAAATCTCCTGAAATATTTCACCAGCATTTCATGACCATAAATCAAATTCAAATTCTTAATAGTAGGATTTTCAAATATATTCTAAGGGAACTAAGCTCCCCTTTCCCTTCTGCACTCAGCTCAATCTCTGTTTCCTAAAATCCTGGCTATATTATTATGCCCATGACTATAACTCTTGTGGCTTAAAAATCATGAATTTGCAAGAACTTAATGGATTTCAATTGAAGAAGGATACAACTGCATCTACTATGAACTCATGACCCATGCTGTAGAACTTCATCCATTTATTCCTCTCTATGCAAATTACTCATATCTAACTAATGTATATCTATCTACTAAGTCTGAGAAGATATTGAATTATGGAAACTGTGCAATATTTCTAAGAAATGTATTTAGGTAGGATATTTTCATTACTTTATCACTGTTTGTTCAAAACCAAGAAGTGTTGCATTTAAATTTAAAGTAGATTAGTTTTAATTTCCCAAAATGTCCAGAATTGACTTTCTGCATGAGATGAAAGATTTCCATTTTAGATATTTTTATATATACACATACATATATAGAAAACAGCAGTAATGTGTTCTTCTTTTTGTTGAAGAAAAAGGTCATCTTCTCACTCATCCATTTTTTTCTCAAGTTTTTGTGTAATTTTTGATGTTTCTCTAAGATATTTTTTTTTTGTACAGTAGGCACCAAAGCTGAAGGAACCCTTCGAGGATCAGTCTTGAAAATGTCACATATAAACACTTTGGTACTGAGAGATGTTTCTCTATTAAATTCCCATAAATAACTATGAAATCATTTGCTCCCTTACTCTGCAAATGAAAAGGAATTCAGCCAGAAAGAAATAGGAATTTTGTTAGCTGACATTGGTGGAACGAATTATAAGTGATATTAAATATTATGCTTCACCTTTAACCTAAAGAGAGAATATTTATCTTGTGTCTCCCAGGCTAATAAACATTGTGCTGCTAGTCTACAATGTGTGTAGATAACATACCAATATTACTGTAAAATTAGGTGCCTTGATACCTCTAGGATTAAATTACAGATGTATAACAACCATGATAATGCTGTCAAAGCTGCTGTAATGCGCACTTAAAAGTACTCAAAATAATGGAAGTACCCCTAAATAATGGAAGGCATATGGTCTTGTATGACTTTTGTATGAATATACGAACAGATAATTTAAAAGACGCAATTTTTGAGGAGTATTTCTTTAAAGCTTTTTCTCTAATACATCTATGATATCTGCCACTTGTCACATTGCTGCCAAAATATGAACGTGTGAAAAGAAATTACTTGTAGGTTTTGTTCTAATGAAAGAACTCCAGATTTTAGCAGTATGCGACAGCTAATTCACATCTTGTCTGGTTTCTGCTGTGCAAATGTTCAACACCCCAGTAATAACTTCAAATATCAAGTGACTACTCATAGAGTCAAGCTTATAAAAGGAACAGGTGTATAACTTGCCATGCCTCTGCCTGGCAGTCAACACCAAGCATTTCATTAGCCTGATTTGTCTCAGCCTCCAACAGTTCATGCTGAATTGCTTTAGTTTTGCTATGAACTCTAGATTTTTTTCTACAATCATAGTTTTCAAGGATACTGTTACAAATGCTAGTGATATAACCTCCAGTTTAGACTCTTCGTGTCCTTGTTTATTTGACTATATTAAGACTTAATTAATGACAGCATCTAATGTAGTCAACAGTTTCAGTTCCTTGGAATGAACACTTGACCATCATTATTTGTTACTCTACTAATCCATAGGTATTTTGAAAAGCGATTATTTGTCTCCATATCACTGAGGGGATATTGAACAAGGTCAGGTCTAATACTAATGACTACAAAATGCTGCTAGCGACATCCCTGTTAAAATATGGTTTCCCCTCAACGACTGATTTAAGAACACTTTGTTTTCCAGTTCTAAAATCCATTTAACACACACTTGATTGATATTATGGAGAGTTATTTTTTACACTGGAAAATCCATGGTAAATTTTTTTTTTTTAATGAAGTTTCAAGTATTTTATATCTATGCATTAAACAGGAAAGCATCAGCAAACTGGTAAAACTCTAGTGCTTTGGAAAACTGAATATCTCAGAACTATCACTTTTCAGCAAAAGATGAGTTTCCTTACTTAGTACAAAAATTATGGAAATATATATAATCATTACAGGTTTAGTTGAAACAAGTTTTTGGTTTTATTTGTGACAGAATTCCATAAGGTTGTCTGCAATTAAATTATTGTTTCCTTCCTTCAATACTACAGATCTTCTTAGGCTGAAAAAAGGACCTACCAGTGAAAAATCACCGTAACTTTTTCCTGGCTGCATGTGTGACTTATATGTGAAAATAAAAGCATCAAAACATCAAGACATTAGAAATGCACCGGAGAAACCTGAGTGTTTCAAATTGTTGGAGACTTTACTAGCAAAATCTGACCTCATCAGTGAAATCAACTTTTTAAGTCTACCTCAGTGTTTTCTGGGTTGGTTTTCCTCCCATTGGTGAGAGTTAACCAGTGTTAAAGACAGTTCTCTAGGATTGCTGTTTTTTTCCTCTAGCCTTTATTTTGTGGTAGTTAGGTATCTGGTTAATCTTTTAGGTAGCAGCTGAAAAAAAAAAATCCTAAATTGAATAATCTTCTGCTATCTCTCTTTAATTCTCAAGAGACGTGTAGGTGTTTAAATGTTAGGAGGTGAACCCTATCCCCTAATACTCATTATTACAAGATCTAATTAAAATGCACCAGAAAGCTTTATTAAAGTAGACTTGTATATTACTATTTCATACTATATTACAATGCATAGGACCAAGAATGACTGTCAGGCATAAGACAGGTGGCAAGGTGGAGTAAATAATGATCTTGAAGTGTTGTTACATACATCCTAAGAAAGAACTTATCAAATTAAGTTAAAAGATCATTCCTGTCCACTCAGATGTAGAAGTAGAGTTGTGATTCATTAGCTAAACCAAAGAATGTATGGAGTTAAATAAAAAATAAAAAGAGAAATACTTTCTCAAGTGAATATTTTGCAGTTGCAACGAATAGCAGTCATGCCACTGAATGTTGCCAGGGATTTATCAAGTTAAAATGTGCATTTGCTGCTAGGTAGCATGATAATGATTTTTATCTCCAGGAAGACTAAAGATCAAAGAGAGCCAGGCCAGGCTACTAAGCTTGCTTGGTGGAACTGTCAGGTAAAAGACATTTTCTATTCACATCTATTACTGCAGAAATACTGAGACTATATTGGGCTTACAGCTTCTGGAAAAAAAAATGGAAAATTGATGCATTCCTATTTTTCCACCTCACTTCTTGTGCCATCCTTGGAACACTCACCGATCCAGTTCTATCCATGTATTAACTGTTTAATCAAGAACAAATATAGAAACACATTGCACCATGTTTCAGACTCCAGTGTGGGGGCACAAGATGAGCATTTGAACTGGGAGAAAATGAGTGACTGACTACAAGCATAAGTAATCCTTGTGTCAAGGTTTTGACAAATCATTTGTTGGAATACCTATTTTACTGATTGCAGTCTATGCTTAATACATGTGCCATCCAGGGATGTGTCAGTTCCCTTGCAGCATACCAATTAATGGTAGTCCCTGGTGGTGAAAGTAGCACTTTAAATCTTATTAGAAGAGCGGCATACAATATAATTTCCTTTGTGGGAATGTCTGAATACATTTTATCTTCTGAGAAAAGAACACCACCATATTTGAACAAGCTAGACAAAAACCTACCAGCTTCCCTGTGCCTTTTGACTAGCTATCTTCTACTTTCTGATAGCATTCACACACTTAAAATCTGATCAAATAGCAAAGAAGTCTGGGTATTTGTGTCCCCTCTATTCACACTTTCATATTACTGGTGATTTTAAATGAATTGAATTTTGCATTGATAACCCTTAAAATATTTCTCATGGAAGTCAGAGATTGTTAACAGAATGCTGCAGTCTGTTAGACAGGCTTTTCCTTACTCTTCTTGATTTTTTAATTAGATGCATGGAAAAATCAGATATTATGGACTAACTTTGATCTAGAATCTAGACATCTACTAGCACTTGAACAGTCGTTACAAAAAAAATATGTGTCTGTCCTGTCTAATCCTCTTGATATGACCCTCCAAGTATGTGGACTTCCTTAGAACTTGATTATTCTCAATTTCTTTTAGACAACATCTACAATAAGAGTCTTGGAACAGAAATTCTCCAACTTGCCTTTCCCATGACCTTGTAAAGAAGAGACAGGTTATTGTATCACTAATTTGAGTCAAAATTTCAATGAGTAGGTCACAGCCTTGGTCTGACTTGTAAATATTTATTTTTCTTTTTCAGGCAAAAAATCAAGAGGCTTAATATCTCTGTCTTTGCAGCTGTTCAAGATGTGACTGGACAAGACTCTGAGCAACCTCATCTAACTGCAAATGCACTGAGCAGAGGATTGGACTAGATGGCTTGCAAGATAAATGAGTCTATAATTACTGAATGCTTTGGAGGATATTTTGACCACTAAAATCTAGCAGTCAGACAAGTATTGTGATTGGTATAATGTTTCTGTGAGGTTCCAGCTTCTATTTCTTTGATGAAATTATGCTTATATTAAGATCAATTAACTTTTTATCCTGATTCCACCAGGAGTAGGCAGTCACAAAAGCTTTTTGGGAAAGGTTTCCAGGGGAGTTGAAGTGTTTCTTCCACTATGACTCCCAAAAAGACAGTTATATAATAAATAATTCTCTTTCCTTGGTTCCTTAAGACTATTAACATGCATAGAGTGGCATTATGGAACTTTCCTGAAAGAAATATTAACAAGCGTTATGTTCTGTAATCTTTCCTGATCAATATATCCCTGAAAGAGAGAGAGGTTATTCTCCCTCTGTACTCAGCACTGGTGAGACCACACCTCAAACACTGTGTTCAGTTCTGGGCTCCTCACAACAAGAAGGATGTTGAGGCTCTGGAGTCTGTCCAGAGAAGAGCAACAAAGCTGGTGAAGGGGCTGGAGAACAACTCTTACAAGGAGCGACTGAGATAGTTGGGGTTGTTTAGCCTGGAGAAGAGGAGGCTGAGAGGAGACCTCATTACTCTCTACAACTACCTGAAAGGAGGTTGTGGAGAGGAGGGTGATGGCCTCTTCTCCCTAGTGACAGAGGACAGGATAAGAGGGAATGGCCTCAAACTCCACCAGGGGAGGTTCAGGCTAGACATAAGGAAAAAGTTCTTTACTGAAAGGGTCATTGGGCACTGTAACGGTCTGCCCAGGGAGGTGGTTCACTCACTTTCCCTGCAGGTGCTTAAGGTGCAGGTGGATGAGGTACTGAGGGGCATGGTTTAGTGACTGGTGGGAATGGTTGGACTTGATGATCCGATGGATCTCTTCCAACCTGGTGATTCTATGATTCTATGAAACTCAATAGAAAATTTTATTTGACCTTGGTCATATGTGCTTCCATTTCTCCCAGGCTCTGTCCCACAAAGAACAACTCAAGATCATGTGTAGTGTTACAGATATACTTATCTACCACATAATGCTTAGTGAGGATAACAAAACATCATTCCATTCTTACCCCCTCTTTTCTCTTATAAACTAGAAATATTATGAAAGTTCAAATACTAGTATTGATTAAGCCCACATACTTGCATTTAGTTCTTTAATAGTAGGGTGAATAGTTGGGTTACAGCTACCATGACGGTACTATTAGTAAAAGATGGCACTTCACAATGCTTTATTGTGCACTGATGAAGTTAGCAGACTTTTTGGCACTGATTTAAATTGCAGCAGGAGAAAGCTGCTACATCCCTACATGTAATGCTCCTCTGACTATGTGACAGAAGGGCTCCACTTCATTGCAAGCTAAAATGAGATGCCCACACTGTTTTGAGGTTTCTGTCAACATTCCTGTTTATGTTGCCTTTGAGAATGTGCACTGAGGATTATTCCTTCACGGTGTAATATTTGAAATGGCTGTACAGGATGAGACCTATGGTCCATGCAATCTTTTAAATTTATCACTTCCATAGACCACTAGCAAGTGTTTCAAGAAAGGGCGAAGAAACTGATACTAAGAATGTATGTTATAAATTGTCCACTGGGAACATTTCTTCCTAATGCTTGCTTATATTTTTTCAAGATGAGTCAGATTTTGTTGAATCATCATTTTTTCCTAGTCTGTATATATCCATAGCTTTTGTCTACTTCTGTGTTCACAATGAGAGATAAAGCTTTCCAGGAGCTTAAGACTAACTCTAGAAGAATGTAAACGCATAATCACCCTCAGACATATATTTAATTCAGAGTATTTATTATATTTTTATTTTAAGGTTAAAAAAAAGTAAAAATCAGTGATTTGAATTTGGATGTAAAGACTACATAATAATAGATGGATTGTAATCTACAGGTAAAGAGACAGAAGCCAGTGTTTGGTAAATGTCTATGTTTTACCACAATTAGATATTTTCTGTTTAAAAAAACAGGCATACTCTTTACAAAACAGGTATACTGTTTACAGATTTGATACTGCTATTGAGAGACCTAGTCTTTACTTTTCTTTTTAAATAGCTATTTTATTGAGTTCTGAATAACCATGCAACTTAAGATAACTGAAGTCAAGCATTGTGTCCTCTTTTTCTCTGCTGCAGGTTTCTCTAACTGCAACAACTTTACTTCACAGGAGAGTGAATTTGATGTTTGCAGTTTAGTGAAAAAAAGTTGTAAGGTTTCAGTGGAGGGATAAACATTTTTATCCTATTAAGGAGTCATAGTTTCATTGGAGGATGATGATATTCTTGGATGAGTGCAAGAACAGGGAATGAAAGTTTTTTATTGCACCACCTTCTTTCACAAGAAGCTTAGATGTCTCATTCATTATCCGTGGTGAGTAGAAGCAACTGAAGCACCTTCTCAGTGCTTTTCTTTAAAGGAATTTATGAGACAGAGAGTATGGATTGCTGGCCTGGCTTTCCCTGTAACAATTCTGCATGCAGAATACCAGCTGAAATTATCCAGACATTGCTATCACCGATCCTCTATACGAGGAAAAATTCTTACTGAGGAAACAGTAATGACAATGGAAATGGCCTTCCCAACCTACCCGGAGATTTCATGTTCCTTTGACATAATCCAGAAAGATAAATCATCATGTCCAGTTATATCCAGAAGACCATTCTGTGTTTTCAAATGAACAAAACTAATTATCATTATTTCTTAATTATACGCTACTGAGTTTTTTTAGATAATTATTATATTTTTCCAGTTTTATTGTGGACTAGTTTTTTTATATCAGTTACCAATTCATTTACAGATAGATATTTTTCATCAGTGTTCACATATTAATACCTGTTTTGTTAAAGTAAAAGGGGGGAGGGAGAAGAAATAAAATATGGATCAGCTTAAGATTTTCAGCCATATTAATTGTTTTTTTGGGGGTTGCAAGAACACATTTTCATCTCCCAAATAATTTTCCACTGTGTAGAACAGAAAAGAGAGTACTTCCTAGAGTGAAGTTTTCACATTCATGCTTCTTTCAGTAGATGCAAAAAGCAAAATAATTTATATTTCCTTTATGCTAGATGTAATAATTTCTTGATAAATTAAATAAAAAGTAGACATGCGTTGATAACACTGATAAGTTACATGACCTACTGTGTGCATTTTCTTACAGGGTCATATTCTCTTAAAAATAGAGGTGGGCAAAGAGGAAAGATAATATTATTTTCTTTATAATACAATATATATAATATATACATCAAAACATGTGCACATACATATATATGAACACTTGCAATATATACATATATGCCTGTTTATGTTTTTATTCACATTTATTAGACTAATAGAATAACCAGGTTGGAAGAGACCCACTGGGTCATCGAGTCCAACCATTCCTATCAAATACTAAACCATGCCTCTCAGTACCTTGCCCACCTGTGCCTTAAACACCTCCAGGGAAGGTGAATCAACCACCTCCCTGGGTAATCTGTTCATTAGTATCTACACATATACACATGTGTCTACAGGTATAATAATACATAATAATATATTATAACTTATGTTATATATTTTATAATCTAATATAATCTACTGTATAAAAAGTTTTATATGTAATAATAATACATAATGATATATAAAATATTTTATAAATATATGACACACATACATAAATTTTGGAGGTCTGCATTTCCTTTCATGATCCTTAAAACAGAGGAGTTCATAGAAGGAAATTGCAGGTAACCAAACCCCCAGAAGCTCAAGATCTCTAAGCTGCAACCTCCTTGAGAAAATCGGTTATTCCAGAGTTCTTACTTCCATACTGCATAAAACCAGTTCACACTAGGGAGTGTACTATATTTGGAGATGAACTGGGGAGCACAGGACTGCAACTTCCCTTTGAAGAACTGCAGTGTTTCAATATCTCAATGTATTTTAACAATGTGAATAAGTAATATGAAAACTGAAGCTGACAACAGTGAGATATTGGAAATGTTCTTTGGATTTTCTTTTGAGATACCAAAGTTTTTAAAGGAAATTGGAAATTCAGAAAACAAGAATATTTCTGCCTATTCTTTTTAAACTGCACTTGTAGTAACCTTGAATATACTGTCTCTAAACATATACACAACAATCTGATCTACAGAACTGAAACAAATAAACAGTGATTTTGCAGTATGATCTTTACGAATGTCTAGGGCAGGTGGAATATTGTAAAAACATGCTCCGTGCTGGGTGCACCCTCCTGGCTGCAGAAAACATCTGTCTGCTTCCATGGAGAGCCAATAAAGTCAGTTCTGACCACTCCAAACACTACACATATCTCCAAAATCACCAATAATCACAGATTTTGTTAACTTTGCATGCTGTGAACATCTTCATTGACTTTTGTGGAATTATTCCTAATGCATAAAGTTAGGTCTGTACAAAAAAATCTTGACAGGATTTGGGCTTAAGACATTAAGTTTTCATTGTGGTCTGAAGAATACTGATGAAGGAGGTAATTTGAGTGATGCCAGCATCCGTTTTGCTAAAATTATGCACCTTAATAACTGAAATATGTGACATGACAATTCCAGAAATCTTGAATATACATTAAAGGAGTAAGAACAGCAGATTTCTCATTTGCGTACTGTACGTGGTCTGCAGTGGGTTTTTACTGTTCTACTAGACTTTTCAATATATAAAATATTTAGTATAGGTGAACTGGCATTTTGTACTTTAGTTGGTACATGGAGAGACTGTTTCTCCCTAGCTGTTCCAGAATATTTTTATGGGCCTGAGTTGAGTAAAATGGGTGTAGGTATTTCAGTAAATGCTGAAATTGCTAGCACCATCTATTGGCAAAAATATAAACAATTAAATCTATTTCCAAAATATATGCATGTACTCAACTTAGAGACTGATTTAATAAATGAGTGGTCTTGGTTTATTGATTTTAAATGCTATTAAAATATATGTAAATATATCTTTTTATAACCAGACATTTCATCTAGGGTTTGCATCTTATTCAAGGCACCTGTGACTTTAAAAACATTCCCTTTTGTTTTAAAGTCCTGGTGAATCTCTGAAATCGGCACTCTTTTCCTTTCCTGGGAAGGGTTAACCAAGCAGGGGAATTAGGTGGAATCTTGAATGTAACACAGTTTTAAAAAGTAATTAAATCGTACTGTGACTCTACAGAGAACGTATTGGACCTGAGTGATATTTATATTTTATTATTAAATAGTTTTCATTCTCTGTAACAAAGACAACAGCAGACACTAAGAACGAAAGTGAAATGTCAAAAGGATTTTTGAGGAATAGTTGGCCTTAGCTTAAAGAAAGCACAGTAAAAACACAATCATTTTAACCCATACATGAATGAACCCATACTCTTACTCTTTTCAAACATTGACTCAGCTTCTGCAGTAACAAAACTAAGTGAAGGGCTTGACAGGCTTGACACATGTTGATCTGCTCTTGATATGATGGTATATCGACTTCTCTGCGATCTTTGAGAAAGGCAGACACACAAAGTACAGAACCTTTCAAATGAGATTTCCTGTGGCTAAGGCAGAGTTTTAGAAATATATCTATAGACTTCTCACACTGTTGTATGCCAGAGCATTTTTTTACTTGCTGCTTCCTCTGGTTTATGACCTCAGAACCTTTGATTTTTAAACCAAGTTTGACTGCTACATGAAAGTAACTGTGAATATGGTGGAGCATCCACAGATTTTTTTTTTATACTCTAACATTTTACACAACAACATACAGGGTTTATACACAAACTAATGTGTAGTGGTAACATTAAGAGAGATTTGATGGCAGGGACTTTTTTCTTTTGTTGTATGGTCTATGTCCTTCTTGAGCTGTTCTGCTGTTCTGCGTTTCCCTATTTTGGATCATTTTGAATTCATGCCAGTAAAGTCACTTTCAGAAAGCAATCCTTCCCTCATGGGATTGCCAGAATAGCTGGTAGGGCCCCAAATTGAGGCTAAAGATAACATTTGATTTGTTTTTATGAAGCATTTAATTATGTCTGAAATTCTGATTGAAGGTCAGGATGCATGGGAGGATAGCAGTACTCAGGCTACATTTTTAATATATTACCAGTTATAGTAATCACCAGGGAAGCCAAGGCAAGAAACTATTATGATTTCAAGTATAACATTGAGTAGGATGCATTAATTTCTTCACCTTGAACCTAATATAACTCAGCAGTCTTTTCCTTCCTTCAAGAAAATTCCAAAGTCTCTAATTTGGGGACAATTAGGTGGAAAATTTCAGAAGATATTTACAAGGAGTGTGTTCCTTAATAAGGAGATATCTAAAGGAACTTAAAGAACATATTGAATAAAGGAAAAGGGAAGCTCTGGGCACTGCCTCAGTTCCTGTACCCTTCCATGGAACTGGAGGTGCTGTAACTGCTTCTTCTACTGCTGTACAGAATTCAGTCCTTTGGGACCAGGTCCTGTCAGCAATCTCTGCCTTCATAGGCTCATTTATTGCCTCACACATGGTAGCTGCATCTTTGGAAATGCTGTGATGAGGAGCATTGAAAAGAAGTAGCTTAAAAAGGATTGTAGAAACAAAGGTATTACTTTCATCACTGTTTGTAGGGTGAACTGGCTTAAAGACTGTCCCTGAAAAAAGCAAGGATGGAATGTCATCCAGAGAGACCTGAACAAGCTGAAGAAGTGGATCTTTATGAACCTTATGAGATTCAACAAGGCCAAATGCAAGGTCCTACACCTGGGTTGGGGCAATCCCTGATTTCAGTACATGACAGGGGGTGATGTGATTGAGAGATGCCCTGCAGAGAAGGACTTGAGTATGCTGGTTGATAAGAAGTTCAACATGACCTGGCAATGTGTGCTTGCAGTCCAGAAGGCCAACCTTAACCTGGGCTGCATCAAAGGAAGCGTGACCAGGAGGTCAAGGCAAGTGATTCTACACCTCTATTTCTTTCTTGTGAGACCTCATCTGGAGTATTGTGTCTAGTTCTTGAATCTTCAACATAAGAAGAATACAGAACTATTGGAATGGGTCCAGAGGAGGGCTACAAGAATGGTCAGAGGGCTGGAGAACCTTCCCTATGAGGACAGGTTGAGAGAATTGAGGTTGTTCAGCCTGGAGAGGGGAAGGTTCCAAGGAGATCTTATAGCAACCTTCCAGTACCTGAAGGGGTCCTCCAAGAAAGCTGGAGAGGGACTTCTTATAAAGGCATGCAGTGATAGAACTAGGGGCAATGGCTATAAATTGGAGAGGGGTAGACTTAGATTAGGTATATGGAGGAATTTCTTCACAATGAGAGTGGTGAGGCACTGCAGCAGGTTGTCCAGGGAAGTTGTGGATGCCCAAACCCTGGAAGTGTTCAAGGCCAGGTTGGACAGGTTCTTGGGCAGCCTGATTTAGTGGGAGGTGTCCCTGCCTATGGTAGGGTGGTAAGAACTAGATGATTTTTAAGGTCCCTTCCAACCCAAACTATTCTATGATTCTACAACGGTTCAGGTGAAGAGAAACAAGATCACAGACAAAAGGGAGGTACCCTTGTGGCTTTTCCATTGAAAAGTAGAGTCATGTGACAGTTTATTTTAAAGGCAGAAGACTAGGAATGTTGCAACAGGGCTAAAGTGTTTTCAATATCTAAGAAACATAACAGCTGAACTCTGGTCAGATCTTTTTCTTTAATCACACATGTTCTATGTTTTCGTACAGCAATAAAACATCCTTAAATGGGTTCTTTTGTGGATGAAATCTAAACTATCCTCTTTACCTCAAGAAAATGTGTTCTCGATTCAAACTGATATTGTATCTGCTGAATGTCTGTCTCTGCAAGGGTAGGAGCAATCACAATGAACATCACAAAACATGCAAGAATTCCAAAGCTATCTTTGAAAGAATTAGCGCTAGGACAACGAGAGCCTCATTAACAAGGTTTAGTCCTTAGTACAGCTAAACAGGTTGTGTGAGTACTGTGCAAATAGGGCAAGCACATTTATTAATACGTAACTCTATATTGTACATATCCGATGAGACAATCAAACTGTCACATGTCACGGACTTGGCATGAAAGACTAATTTCAAGAGCACTTGGTAGAATTTTAGCCAGTGCAAGTGGGTAGAGGAAGGAAATTGGCAGTTCCTATGTGATTTCTAGCTGGTACTGGCTTCAGAAGACCTATGTCAAAACACTTATGTTGTATAGATAATGTCGCCATTCCCAGTGGGAGCTTTGGATAAGCTGCTATGTATTTGACCCTATGGTCAGGGAAGGAAGCCTGAATATAATAAAACTTAGCACATAATAGCTTTTATTCATAATGGAAATATTTGTATCATGTTCCCTTGCAAAAAGCATTATTTTTCATTTTTTACCATTAAAGTGGCTTCAGTCATGAAGAAAGCTGTAGCTAGATGGGGTCTTCTTTAGAAGGCATTTCAAAAATCCAGAAACAAAAATAAACTATGGAAAATAATGAGGTTTTGATCCTGCAGCTCAGTAAACCCTATGTGAAAACTTTTTTGAAATACTGTAATCAAATGACAATGTGGTTTTCTCTCCTGAGAATCAATATATCCTTGTTTATCACTGGATAATAGTCAGTAGTTGGTTATAGTCCTCATTGACCTTTTTTTGCTACGTTTTTTTCCCTCCTCAAAAACATATGCAGTTGCCTTGTTTGCTAAAAAATAATTCAACTAAATAAGAGATTTTGAAAAATTATTTATTGTCTCTCAAGTCTTTTTCCTGTGCATAAGCACTGCCATTGTCCTGCCCTACTTCCTCCTGTTGCAGGGAAAACAAGCTTTGCCACTAATCTTTTCAATCCAATTTAGCTGTTTCCTACTACCACTGAAAGACCAAATTTTGTTTTCTTGAAATAAGTGTCATAGATTAAAAATATTTATTTTTGCATAGTCAACAATATAAGTTGCATTTAATAAAACAAAAGAAGCTGGGACTGCTTAATCAACTATATACACCTCAAAATCCAACTGTAGGCAAAATTAAAATTTTCCCACATGGGAAGTCACACAGAAATGATTTGACTCAGCTTGGACCTAAACAAAAGTTTAGGCTTAAGTTAGGAATTCATCTTGATTTGAGTCACAAAGATTAAATTAAACATATGGCAATAAATTTATTATTTCATTTTTTTAATGGGCGTTAATAGTTTCTTAAAGGACATTAATGGATTGTATAGAGAACAATCTTCCAAACACTATGTGGCTGCTTAACTTTCCCACCTTCACACTCTAATCTGGCTTAAAAACTCTGTTCGGCTTACTCACATATGGAACAGAAAGAAAAATTCTCTCACTTTTACAAAATAACAAATTAGTATTTTACCTAATTCCGCATTTTCCCCCTTGTTGAAAGTCAGTTTAATAATTAGACATTGCTTTCCTAATACAATGTAAAAACTGAAATCAAACCATTTCATGGTTACGAAATAATTTTACAATTGCTTTGTTAAGTCATCAGAAAAGGTAAGAATTATGTCAATCTTACACAATAAGAGAAAAAAATATTAGTGCAATGTATGTACCAGATTAGTGAGATGAGCTGTGGCAGTAAAACTTTTCAGTGGGAACTCTAAAACAGTTGTAGAAACTCTTTCATCCAAAGTCCTACTTTCAAGCTGTTACCCACTTGCAGAATATTGCTTATAGAATAAAATTCATCAGGCTGACCCTGCATCCAGAAGACAGACTTTTGCATAAGGAAAGTTTGCCAATGCCTTCTTTTATTGTTTATAAGGAGACAGATATCTCTTCATGGTATTCGCATATTTCAGTCCTGCCTTTCTTATGTGTGCTCACTCACTCTTTCTCTCTTTCTCTTTCTCCTCTTATTCTTTGTTGATAGCTCAGAAATTATTTTGATTTCAACAGCACAACACCCCCCCTCCCCTCCCCGATTTCCTACAGCACAGATTGTGCTTGGCTATATTACATACAACGAAAAAGGAAAGCAAGGAATAAAGGAGAAAGTACATTATTTTTTTTAGACTGATATAAAAGGCTGATTCCGTAGTGACTCTGCATGCAGGATCTTTATTAAGAGCAAAACAATTCCCATACAAATGTCTACCTCGTTGGAACAAATATAGCTGGCATATAAACCTGAATGGACTGTTGGTCTGGCTGTCATTTCTAGATGACCTTGATCTTAAATCTGCTCCCTTCTGTGGCCACTGCTGTGCCTGACATTTTCCATAATGACACTAGGTAAAGATCTATTGTTTTTCCTGAGCAAGTAGACTTCATCAACAACAAGGAACAGTTCTACTGGAGGTGACTTTCAAGTACAGGGTACACACCAGTTTAACATTCTCGGAAGTAATTCTCAGCTTCCTTTGCTTGCCAAATCCCACGAAATGCCTTACAGAGGGAGTGTTTTGAACAACACGTTGGGGAAAGGAATAGAGAAATGTCTTTTAATAACATGCAATTTTACAGTAACAAACCAGGGGGTAGTAAAAGTATCTTAAACCCATCAGGAAAGAGCACAATAAGCCACAAGTCCTTGGACAGCTCTTGTATGTGGATAGATTCTCCGCCTTT
The DNA here is from genome assembly GCA_033558105.1 of Coccyzus lansbergi. Taxonomy (NCBI): domain Eukaryota; kingdom Metazoa; phylum Chordata; class Aves; order Cuculiformes; family Coccyzidae; genus Coccyzus; species Coccyzus lansbergi. The sequence continues at coordinate 2,343,752 of JAUMJK010000227.1, forward strand.
CAACATCTTCAAATCCAAATAATATGAAATTTGAAGAAGTGCTTTAAGAAAAAGTAAGGTAATGATTCACTGGGCAGAATCTGACTGACATTTCAACCCATGTGTACATTCTCAGGCAAGGCAGATTCTGTCTACAGCCAGGTATGTGCAGTTCTCAGACCCCAAACAACAACCTCGTGACGTGACGTATAAGCATGCTCTATTCTTGCTCACTCCACAGTTCACCAGGATGTTAAGTTCTGCCACAATAAGCCAGTTCAGCTGATACAATGGTCAGTCTTAAAGGGTTTCATTTGTTGCTTTTTTCAGATAAACTGGTAGAAAAAGTGTGAGTAGTTAAAAGTAAAAACTGAACAGGTAGCTGAAAAATTTGAAACAGATAAAAAAACCTGATAGAATAATGAAGTATATTTAACAATCAGATTCCTCATTAGCTACTGCAATATCTCAGTTAACTTGGCATTTCTTAACTTTGGTCTGTGTTACCCTAGGGAGGTTCTTTTGTTCCTTTCTTTAGTATAGCTGTTCTCTCTACCTGTGCTTGCTATCCATCAGTGCTGTAAGAAATCTTTTTTTAATTTTTATCTGGATTGGAATGTTAGTTTTTTTTTTAATCTGTCCATCAGAAGAACTTTTTCCTTATTTTTTCACTTAGAAACATTGTCCATGACTGACACCAATTATCATAGTTTTTTCTCTCCTATTAACCTCTACCGAGGGATCTGAGATATCATATGCATAGAAATATTAAACTGCAGTTTTTGGAAGCAGAATTTCCCTTCCCTTCTCTCCAGATTTCTCTAATTTCCATTCCCATTGCAATTCTTAATTAATGTGTTCCTTCTACCTCAGGTTAATGCATCCTGTTTACATCATTTTTCAAAAATGTAAAAGGAATGTATGATTCATGTGTGGTAAGAATCACTTAATGTAGAAATGGCTTATTAATGCCAGAATACCCAGTCATCTGGCAGCATTGTATGTAAACTAGATAGAAAAAGAAACAACAGAAATAAACACCTAAGAATGAATTGTTAACTGCCCAAAGTATCTTCCCACTTGCTGTACATATGAGCAACTTCAGATTAGACTTTGTCATGTATTTATTTTATGGAAGGTCAAAATAAATTATCGGGTAGCCTTAAACTGTTAAAGAAACAGTCAGGATTTTCTTGTGTTGCACAAAGTTACAGTTCTTCATATTTTGCCCATACCATCAAGGCATGATCGAATTTTACATTCTTTGTACACATGCTATTAGCCAGCTACTGTATTTCAGCTTTCTGAGATATGCTTGTACCTGTTCCTCCTTCCAATTCTGTATGGTTTTTTTTTTCCTTTAGAAGTTCCCCAAAACTATTTGATAAAGTAAGCCCTAGCATGTCTTGTGTAAATATGTAATTTTTTTAACTGAAGTAACTTTTTTTTTTTAATTGGAAGAGTTTTGTGGCCTCTAATAAATAGATTTTGTATAGCCTGCATTCTAATCTCTTTGCAAATATTTCTCCTTGACTGACAGCACCGTGTCTCAGGAGACAGTGGGAGCTGTAGTCTCTTACTTAAGAGTTTTTCTCCTGTGTCATCTCAAATGTCATTTCTGAAACATTTATCACAAGACACTGTCGCTGGACAAATAAAGGATCTGCATGATAGTAACTCAGATATACACAGCATCTCTGCTTCAATGACAGGTCCAGCTGTTGGCTACTTGAGATAACAGAAGGGTTCAGATCTGTCAATAGATGCAAATGGAAGGACATGGGACAATATCTGGAATGGCACTACAAGTGCTCAGAAGGGACAGGGGAACTGTCACTGTGCAGAAAGTGCAGATTGCAGCAGAGATACTGCTCCTTGGGAAATGATAACCTTTGTTGAAAGGGCAAGAGAGGGATTGGCTTGCAGAACTTGCACAGAGATGTGCACCAGTACAGCCCACACATTATAACAATTGTGTACTTGTTTCTGGTCTGCAAGAGAAGCTGCCTGCTTTATTTACAGGCTTTGTAAAGCTTTTTTGCAGCATTTCTTCCAGTTGTGGCTCTTTTTTCTCTAGTCAATGTATCTTTGAAATTTAAAGGGAAAAATTATTTTCTGCTTCAGTATCACCCTTATTTATATCCAGTAGATCTTTCCTAAAAGAATGACTAGCAAAAATTAAAAGCAGGAAGGAGAGGGTCTTCCTTCATAAACAACTAAGAGAATAAATCAGTTTTCAAAGACACTGTGAGGCATAAATAATATAACTCCTACGACTCATTCCCACAGTAACCAAACGAAATTAAATCCCTGCACCTGAAGGGTCTATCTTGATTTTCACTGAACTTGAGTTCCAAAGGCACACAGTCAGTATTAATTATTACAGCATAGAAAGGATTCTAAACATATCACAGTGAAAATACAGGGAGACACTGTTCTATCCTAAAATATTACATGACCTGGATTTTTTCCATGATGTGACAGTGTAAACTGGCAAAATAGGGATGATGGCATGAGAAATTACCACAATCCAGGAAGACAACACATTTGACTTAATTTGAGCATATCATTCTCATCATAAAGTCCTTTTGTTTTCTACAAGTTTTGTTGTTAGATATCTCAAAGAGTACTTTTCCTTCCTTGCACACAGACATATATGTTGCATACATATGCAGTTTGTTCACAGAAGAAAATGATACGAATCACTGAGAAGATAGGAAATCTGAACTAAAGAGAGTTAGCAATTAGGAGTCATTAATTCAGTATTTTTGCCTATTGCTGGTTTTGGCACAGTTTTAAAATAAATATGTGAAACAAAAAAGTGAAAAATAGAAGCAACCCTAAAACAAAGGCTATAAAATTAGAATGCTCTTTCCTGCTCCTTAATATTTACAGGATGCTTATCTGCAGCTAACATTTAAAATAACTGTACACCCTGTTTACAGGGTGGTATCACCCTGTAAAACACTGCCACTTGGGTTAAAAATTTCAGGTGTAGCAATGTCATTTAAAGGTTCAGTTTTCAAAGAGAGCTAATGGAATATTTCATACAGATCATAAAATGTATTTTAGGAACTTTCACCTTTAATTAGCAGATAATGAATTGCTTCGAGCCCTTTGGATAATAAATTGCTATAGACTGTTTTTGTACTAATTATTTCGGTAATAAACCGAGGTAGAATGGAAACATTTTTTTCCTGTAAGATATTTTTTACCATTCTGGCCTGTCAGTGTGTCTTTATTTCTTATCTCCTTTGGAATTTTTTCCCCCACATTCCTGTGTACTTTCTATTAAGTGAAGAATTTAAACTGTTGGAATAATAGAGCCCTTGTAAGCTCTGTCTGCACTCACTATTCATTATTTATCCAGTGACCAGGTACAGTGGAAGCAGGCACAAAGATAAATACTGTTGAACTAACTTTGATGCAGACAGCTCATTGTCTGAGAAAAAAGCATTTAGTCCTCAGTGTTCTCAGTTCCATGATTTTCAAAACTCCCTCTTCCTCCCTCCTCCTTTCTAGTTTATGAACTGCTTTACTCCAATATCTTTTTTACTGTGGTATCTGGCACGGTTGCAAAATCCAGAACAATGATACTATTCATCCTGGCTGTGTCATTTATAGATTCCATAGCATGTTCTAGCCCTGTGGTAAAGATCATTCCGCCTTGTCATTTTACTTCTTTTGAGGCAGTGATCGTTGAAGCAAAGGACAATATCTGGAGTCTGATTGGTACATCCAGGACAGAACCCTATCTCTGAAAATCTGAAATCAAGAGAGCAGGATTGGAAACTCATGAGCATGCATGCAGTCAGTATATAATGAGGCACACAGTGTCTCACAACACTGTCATAGTCATGCTTCACTGGAAAGAGTACCAGATGCACTGTTCATTAGCACGCTCTGCTTGACCATCCACAGAGCAGCATCAGTATCCTCTGCAGGGGTGCTGTTCTCCTGGCTTCTAGTTAGTAAAGTACTATGAAGTAGACAGGAGCTTTAGCGACAGGACAGCAAGGAAAATCTTGATAATGACAAAGTGAACTCCAAAATTAAAATGTTAATATTAGCTGATCTGTCAAGCAAACCTATCTAGTTTCTAGTGTTCTATGTCATGCTGTTATGCTTCTTGCAATTTTGAACATTTTGTGAAGTTCCTAGAGGCATGAAACTCACACCTGACCATGTTATCAAATAAGTGTTCTCTTTCTAATTGTTTCTTTACTATGAAAAAATATATTTTGGACTTTTTTATAAGTCTGGGATTGGTTTCCTTTTTTTTCTGTTTCTTTTTTTTTTTTTCTTCTGTGCTTACAGTAGGTATTCTTTACATAAATATTCAGATTTTGTAAGCTGATCTTGTAAGATGCATGTTAGGGAACATATATTAATGTTAACTTGTAAAATAGCCTACTCTTGTATAGGAATCTAGACTTCATCTCCCAAGGTGTGAAAGAGAGAAGAACAAATGGAAATGCAGGAGGGAAAAGGGAAGGGAAGGGAAGGGAAGAGGGAAGGGGAGGGGGAGGGAGAAGAGAGGGGGAGGGGAGGGTCATGATTAAATCACATCATTAATCCTTCCAGATATAAAACTTCTAAGAGTACTTCCTTCATAAACTTGTAGGTAAAACACATTTCTGATATCTGCGTGCTACTATTCTATCTATTCTTTTAGTCATAAAGTTAAACTTAGGCAGTATCTAAGCACCTGTGCTGTCTTTCTATAAAACATCAGTTTACTTTTGGTTAGTGTTGTCATTTTGGTATGTACTGAGGGCCAGATTATGGACTGTTACCTCTTGGATCTGCAGCTCAAATCAACCAATTCTTAAGAAGAAACACATTTTCTTCTCTTTTAAAGACATTATCTGTTTTTTTGTAAGTAAATTTATAGTCAGTTAACAAATGAGGGTTTAGCAGCCTTTGTAAGCCTCCATCTTCCACATTAGTTTTAAAATTATCTTCCTGGGAACTTACTCACTTCCTTTTTTTCACTTAATAGGTATAAGAGTCCTTACAGTTTAACCTATCAAATTAATTAACTAACACGAATTGAACAAATCAAACCTTAAATTATTTCAAGGAGACAAGCCTAAAAGCTGTATGGACAAGTTTATTCTTCTTGTCCTAAAAAAGTGTCAGACCAATTATATGAAATTCTTAAGCAGAAATGTCCTAAAATGTCTGCTTGATAAATGTAGTGAAAGCTCCAGGGCTCTGAATGATATCCAGTTAAAAATGCATTTGTCTTCAGTCCCTATCCAGTTTGAATTCTTCTGTATTGCAAAGACAGCAAAGGAAAGCAACAGCTGATACTTTGAGGAAGCTTGGGTTTTAAGTTTTGGAAGCTTGGAATTGGAAGCTCCAAAACCAAGATATTACAGAAATTCTGTTTAAGTTTTCAGTGGATGGGTAAGTTAGGTATGCAATGAGGGGCGGTGCCTAGTGATTCAGAATTAAAAGTAAAATTTCTTAAAACAAGGTGATAAGCATTTTGACTCTATTGCTTTCTGTGTAAAAAAAAAAAAAAAATAATAATCTGAGAATCAGACAGGAACCTATATCTGTAGAACCAAGAAAAAGAATGAGTAGACTACCAATGCAAGAGAATTGAACTAAGCAAAATTATTTAACTATGACTAGGGTGGCCTGCTATCACCTGGATCTATGTTAAAATAAATAATTATTATACATTTGTTCGCTAAAAGGTATTTCAGCCTTTCCCTAAAGGAAAATATCCCACACTGTAATGCAACCATTTTGGCAGCTAGCTGAGTGTGCTCTAATGTTTGATTTGACATCTGTGCACATATAACACATTTATGAAATAGAAAATAGACTTTTTCTCCCATGAATAGTGGAGAAACACTTGAAATGAGAAGAATTGTGTAGTTTGCCCATAAAATACTCAGAAGTTTCATATTTAAAAAAAAAAGAAGTCTTGCACTTTGTTTTAATAAGAATACAACACCTCTTTCTTTCTTTTTTTGCCATTTTTACTCAGAATTGATAAACTTTTGTCCTTAAAAAATGGTAACTGTGCACTGAAGCTTTACCACGTCTATTCAACAAAGGACTCAAAATATGAAAAGATATTAAGGATCAAATTTACTCTTTTACAGTAACTAGAGCATATCTTATGAACTACTTACATCTCATTTAGATGACTGGCGAATACAAAGTATAAGAAGTTTTGGCATCTGCGCAATGATGAACAGGTTGTATGTTTGAAAGCATGAGAAAATAGACTGATTAATCCAGAGCTAAATTTGTCACTGTTGAGATGGAGTTAAACAGTGTTTACATCATAATCTTTTTTATCATGACAGCTTTATTTCCAGTACTTAACTCATTATGTCAATCCATGTCTTCTAATTCTATTTTGAGACCTGAAGAGGTAATAGAATGCTCAGTACTCTGCAAAGGAGTAATTTTTTGCCCAAAGTTTGGCTTAAGTCACGATGTTCAGCTCTACAGTTGTCCTCTTATAATCCAGTTTTATCACAAAGGGAACTCCTTCAGAAATTACTCCTTTTGAAATGTAGATTGTCAGATTTAAACTCTGTTGTTCTCATTATTACTAAAAAAAATTAAAAAGTCAAATTATTCACAGAAACACAGAATCATGGAATGGTAGGTGTTGGAAAGGACCTCTCCAGACCATCTAGTTAAACACTCCTGTTAAAGCAGGTCCACCTAGACCAGGTTGCACAGGAATGTGTTCAGATGGGTTTTGATTACCTCCAGAAAGGGAGATTCCACAAACTTCCTGGGCCTCTTGTTCCAGTGCTCCATCACTGTCATGGTAAAGAAGTTCTCCCTCATGTTGAAGTGGAACTTCTTATGTCCCAGCTTCTACCCGTTGCCCCCTGTCCTCTTGCTGGACACCATTTAGAAGAGTCTGGCACCATCCTCTTGACATCTGCCCCTTAGATATTTCTAAGCATTGATATGGACCCTTCTCAGTCTTCTCTTTTTCAGGCTAAACAGATCTAACTCACTCAGCCTCTCCTTATAAAAGAGATCCTCCAGCTCTCTAATTAACTTTGTGGTCCTCTGCTGGACTCTTTCTCATACTTCCTTGTCTTTCTTGAGCTGGGGAGTCCAGTACCAGACATAATAATCCAGATTTGGCCTCCCTAGGGCAGAGTAGAGGGGGAAAATAACCTCCCTGGACCTGCTTGCTGCATTCTTCTTGATGCACTCCAGGATACTATTGGTCTTGTCTAAAACGGAATATTGTTGGCTTATTGTCAACCTGTTGTGCACCAGGATACTCAAGTCCTTTTCCACAGAGCTGCCTTCCAGCTGGTCAGCCCCTAACCTTTATTGGTAAATGAGATTATTCTTCTCAACATGTAGAACTCTTCACTTGCCTTTGTTGAACTTTATTAGGTTCCACCCAATTTTCCTGCCTATCCATGTCTCTCTGAATGGCAGCACAGTCTTTCAGTGCATCAGCCACTCCTCCTAGTTTTGTTTCATCAGCAGACTTGCTGAGGATGCACTCTGTTCCCTCAACCAGGTCATTGATGAATATGTTGAACAAGACTGGTTCCAGTACTGACCCTTATGAAACACCACTGACCACACACTTCCAACTAAACACTGCATGTCCAATGACAACCCTCTGAGTTCTGCCATCCAGTCAGTTCTCAATCCATCTCACCGTCCAGTCATCTAACCCACACTTCCTAAGTTTACCTATGAGGATGTTGTTGGAGATAGCTTCAAAAGCCTTGCTAAAGTCAAGGTGGACAACATCCCCTGAGACTGTGAGTGTCCAGTTTGCCTAGATGATATCTAACCTGATCCTCCTTGACCAAGGGACAATCTTCCTTTCTCATGTCTCTCTTTCTTCTAGGGTCTGGGGTCTACTTCAGTGCCATCCTTATCAATAGATTGAATCTGAAGGAAAGAAGACATTCAGCAACTCCACCTCTGCATCATCCGTCATTAGGGCAGTCACCTAATTCAGCATCAGGCTCACATTTTTCCTGTCTTCCTTTTGCTGATGATGCACTTTAAGAAGTCTTTCTTGTTGTTTTTGATGTCCTTTGTCACATTTAATTTCAAGTGGGCCTTGGCCTTCCTTGTTGTATCCCTACACATTCTGACAGCATTCCTATATTACTCCCAAGTGGTCAGTCCCTTTTTCTGTCCTCTATAAATGTCTTTCTTCCAGCTGAGATCTTATCAGAAGCTCCTTACTCATCCATACAGGCTTGTTGCCTCCTTTGTTATATTTCTTATTCCTAGGGACACAGTGATCTTAAGACTGGAGGAAAAAGTGTTTGAATATTCCCCAGCTATCTTGGACAACCCTGCCTTCTAGAGTCTTATCCTGCTGGATTCCTCCAAGTAAGGCTTTGAAGAAGCTAAAATTAGGTCTTCTGAAGTCCAGATTTGCAGTCCTGCTTATTTCCTTACTTCTTTCATGCAGGATCCTGAACTTACCATCTCATGGTTGCTGCAGCCAAGTCTTCCTCAGCTTTCACATCACCAACCAGACTTTCTTTGTTCAATAGTGCAAGGTCCAGCAGCACTCCTCTTTTCATCAGAGACTCCACCAGTTTTGTCAAGAAGTTATCATCAATGCTCTGTAGGAATCTCTTGGACTGCATACACCTAACTGTATTCTTTCCAGCAAATATCTGAGTGGTTGAAGTCCCTCATGAGAACCAGGACCTGTAGTCATGGTGCTGCTTCCTGCTGCCTGTAGAAAGCCTTGTCTATCTCCTGTTCCTGATCAGATGGCCTGTAGTAGACCCTCTCAACAATGTTCCCTACATTAACCTGCCTTTAGATTCTTACTCACAAGCTCATTCCTCATCCACACCTAGGCTCAGCTTGACAAATTCCTGTTTCTCCCTCACATAAAGAGCAACCCACCACCTTGCCTTGCTGCTCTGTCTTTTATGAAATGCACATAGCTGTCCATGACAGCATTCCAGTCATGCAATCTATCTTACCTTGTCTCTGTGATTTCAATGAGGCTATAACCGTGTGACTGCACACAGATCTTAGTTCTTCTTGGTTATTCTCCATACTGCATGCATCGGTATGCAAATATTTCAGAGAAGTACTTGAGTGCGCAAGTTTCCCTGGAGGTTCAGGTTATTTAGGTTAACAGTTGTTCAAAACATAGACCAGTCCTTTACATAACTCTTGCCTCACAGATGGAAAAGACTGGCAGTATTTGTTACATACCTTTACTGTTCTTTACATGCAAACCCACCTTTACAATAAAGGATACTGAATATAAACACTCTGAAAGGCCAACAGTTCCTGCTATTTAAAAGGAAAACAGCATGTCTCTCATTTGTGCTCAGCAAGCTTGTTACTCCCTTTCCCATTTCCTTTAGGTACGAATGTTATCTTGCAGCAGCACTGTTCAACAGACCCAGGGGAGGCAAATGTCAGCTTTCCAGATGGCAAACTGCCAGCCTGGTGATGCTGCACTGAAAGGTACTGAGGGAATTCACTGTGTTGCCGAAGCAAAAGAACATCACTTCCTAACACACCTTGTGTACAGGCTTGCTTTGCAACAACTGATGAAGTAGCCAGAAAGTTTCAGCAGCCCTCCTCAAATGCTTGCTTAGATAGTGTCAGGTTTCTACATGTCTCCATTAGCTATTTAAAGTTTTTGTTAATTTGTAAAAAAGGAAGCATCCCTCTTACAGGAAATAGACATTAAAATCTTAAAACCTACCTCTGTCAAACCGACTTAAACTATGACACCTTTTGTTTCAGAAAACAATTCTTAAATTGATTAGTTCAGATGTCCATCTAATATTGCTATGTACTTATTGCCTCTAGAGAGCAAAAGCTACTGTACAAACATAAAACTTTGAGTGGAAAATGACTTTGCTATCATTACCACTACATACTATAGTATGGTATTGTTATTAAGATAACAAGCTACTAGAGTACCTGCCACTAGGGAAAGCCTAGTCTGGAAAAAAACCCACAAAGATTTATTAGATATTCTAATGAAAGTTTAAGATATTGTGTTGCATGTGGCCTGATGTTATTTTAGGTGTAGAATACAAACTTCTTACAATTTAATGGAGTGTTACTTTTTATATGGCTTTCTGGTGTAAGAATATAATTGCTTTAGAAATATAAATACTTTATTTTGCTTGAAAAAGAATTTGATTTTAAGAGGTTGTGCAAGTTTTAATCGATATTTTCCCTGGGAAGTACTCATATTTTCAGGTCTGTATGTGCTGTGCTGAAGTCCTTTGTCATAAGAGGTAAAAAAGCAACCTTGTTCTGCGGTAGTGGTGCTTGTTAGAGGCAAACACATTTTCACAGATAAAAAGTTAACAAAGGTGATTTAGCTGCTCCCTAGTCTAGTTACCTGTCTCTCCAAGTGGAAGGAGGAGTTATATAAAACACCTTAAAATGCCTTTACATCTACCTTGCACTGAGAGTGTCTTGTCCAAGAAGGACAGGATTTGTAGAGGGCAGCTCAGCCTCTTGCTGTTCTTTCTTTTCCTTTGCCCACAAAAATTAGATGTTAAGCATGGAGCTGATTACAGAACTGCAGGCTTCAAGGTTGTTTGGAATGTGTTTCAAGAATCATAGAACCATTTCTCTGAAAAAGACCTCTGAGATCATCAATTCCAGCTGTACTTGTCCTCTACTGAACCACATCCCTGAGCAGCTCATCTACCTGTCTTTTAACTACCTCCAGGGATGGTGACTCAACCACCTCTCTGTACAGCCTGTTCTGGTAACTGATAACCAACCCTTTTGGTGACAAAATTATTTGTGATATCTAATCTCAACCTCCCCTGGTGCGAATTTAAGCCATTTCCTCTTGCCCTATCACCTGTCACTTGGCAGAAGTGACCAACACCCACTTCACTATCACCTCCTTTCAGGTAGCTGTAGACAGAGATAAGGTCTTCCCTCAGCCTCCTTTTCTCCAGGCTAAACAGTCCAATTTCTCTCAGCTGTCTCTCCTAATACTCATTCTCCATCCCCTTTGCCAGCTTCACTGCCCTTCTCTGGACACGCTCCAGCACCCCAATGTCCTTCTTGTAGAGAGGGCACATGACTGAACACAGTACTCAAGGCGGCCTCAACAAGACTAAGTAAAAGGACATGATCACTTCCCTGGTCCTGTTTGACATATTGTTTCTGATACAGGCCAAGGTAAGAATTGTATGTGTTTTAACTTCATCAAAAAAATCTGGAGAAAGCACAGAAAAAACACTGAGAGACAGCATGATGCCCTAATGGGGGTAGGTGGCTGAGACAATATAAACAACCTCTAGAATGATACTCTTTCCAACCAGTACCTATCGGATCACTCTTAAGTTGTGCAGAGAGATCTATTTGTGTTATTTTCACAGCAATGAACAATGTTCTACATCATGTTCTCTAAACACATTAGTATTTTAAGTCCATGTAATATCAGAAAGATATGAATTTGAGCAATATCCTTTGTAAGCACCTTTAAAAATAAGGGAGTGAAATGTAAATACTTTTTTACAGCGAACAGAGAAGTTTGAAAAAATACATTCATACACTTGAATTCATACACGACTTTGAAACTAAGATATCAGAAAATATGCAAGATGGAATTTTTGATGTCAGCTGTAGCCTACCTTTTTGAAAAATTTGGTTTGAAATTGAAACTCCCAACAAAATGAAAATTGATTTCCTACAAAATACATTTCTAAGTGGACATAATTCACATGCCAACAAAAAATCATATTACTATGTTCAGATGATCAGTGCGATATTGTATTATTGTCTATTTGCACGTGACTGCAATTACTGGTTTGTATTCAAGAAAGATAACTTGCACATACATTTGTGCAAGTTTGTTCATTGCAGTTGTTCCAGCTATAATTACAAATTTGATCTTCCTTTGTCATATAGGCCCTATTCAGAACAAACTCATTACTCTATGAGCTAATAACAGTCATTTGGAACTTTTAAGTTCTTTTGACACCCAGTCAGCATGCACAAAAATACCCTAATCCTAACCAGCTTTAATAATATTTCTAGTCTGAAACAAATCTTTCCATTCTTGTGAAAAATTCAAGAATCCAGACCAAGTTGTCATAACAGACTTGGGAGGATTTTGAAAAGTGGTAGCATTTTAAGTGGGCTACTTAAAAAGATCAGGGTTTGTTTTTTTCCTCTCTACTTTTACCTGTTAAGTAAATCCTGTACAGGTACAATTTCACTTCTGTCAGTTTGTTTTGTAGTCTATATTGCTATATTATAAAATGTACTATTCATTGTTCTTTGCCATCAAGTGATTAATTACTAATTTATAACACATACATGACTGTCTGGGCAACAACCCCCTCACTTGAATTCTAGAAGAAAAATTTACATTATTTAATCGAGGAGGGAATAAAATAACAGTGTTTAACTATTACCTAATTTACTAGCTTGCTATTTTACTACGAGGAGGCTCTGCTGTTCTGAGCTGTTTCCTGAGATGTAGAGATGCTGTTTGCTTTCATGAACTAAAGAAACATTTATCTATCCTCTGTAGGTTGTGAAAGCATGCTCATCATTGTAATATCAGAAAGCTTTCAGTGCTGCTTTGATCAATATGAGTAGTATCTATCACACATTTGTTCCCTCTATCCACCGGAGAAGTATAGGAGGTTGAGTGTTTTGTTTTGGATTTCACAAATGCACATATACATGCACACGTTATTTAAATACCATTTTTGAAAACTATTTTGCTTGCTTATAGCACAATTTAATGTCAGTTGGAGATAGACTGTCACAGATATGACCTTCCTCTTTGATGGAAGTAAGATAACACAGTGACAGTCAGTAGTCCGGGAAAGGCGAGTGACATGATTTAAAAGGGGAGGAATAGATGACCTGATGATGAAATGTGAATAGCCCTGTCCTATTTCTTGAACCTCTTTTCACTGTGAAAACTACCCTGTATTTTATTAGAACTCCATAAGAGATGGAAATAATCTTCATAAGTTGTAAAAGATAAATTTTTCTCCAGGTAGAAGTAGATCATCACGTACAAGCAATTAAAATTTGCTTTCCCTTCATTGTTTTAGATTAAAAGGCCAAAAGATCAACAAACTCTAAAACACCAAGTTCACCAGACCTGAATTGCTGCTGGTTTATAGCTTCTTTTTGTGTATTTCTGGTGTGGTTTTTTTTTTTTTTAAATTATTATTATGTCATTCTTATAATATCTCTTTTTTTTTCTGATCTAACCTGTTAGTCCCCAAAACTAGAAAGGACCCAGTTCACAGGTGAATGCTCTCCCAACTGCTCAGAGTATTCTGTTCTCTTAATGGCTATTAAAATCCAAGAAAAACCTTGGTGTCTCCCAAGGGTATTATGTTTCTCAATTCTTGTACAACCCCCGGAAATGGAACTTTTTCATTGGAATGCATGTTAAAATATCAAATGCAACTTCCAAAATTACCATTAGAAATATAAGGATGTATTACACTCTAGGATCATAATCCTGGATCCAAAACACTGACAAAGTTAGTCCTCAGCATTTTTCAGGGTTTCTAGGAAGGTCTGCCAAATCCAATACAACTAATGCTTCGGGTAAGATTTGGCCACAAAGTCGCCTGGTAATATGCTTTCCCTAATAGATATGCCAATAAACCTCTAATAGATACTCTCTGGTAAATGCTGTTATTCAAAATTTGAAGCCTTGCATGAGCCTTCACATACTGCTTCTATGAGGAGTAATGTAAGGCTGTACTGTGTCCTTGAGCTTTGCCTGTCCTCTGCAAACCCTGCCAAGGAAAGGAACCAGAGAGGGAAATTCTTTGTGCTTATTTATCTTCCTCCCTCTTTCCAGTGCGCTTGACATCTTTTCACATTACCAAAGAGGACAATTTGAGTCTCATCTTCCAATAAGTTTTTATCCCAATAAGGTTTAAATACAAAGTATTAGGAATAAACTGAGTCTGTATTTTGTTCCCTCAGCCTGTCAAATACTAGCTACTTAAATGAGCTGGCACTGATGGAGATCGTCTCCTACATCTGGTCATGGATATGCCCTTTTTTTTTTTTTGATTTTGCCTCTAACTGTCTCACACTACAGGGTGAGACACCCCTGTGAAGAGGCAGTAGCCTTTCAGCCCATTCTCATTCCTCTTGTTCCCAAAGGTGGGAACTGGAAATGCTTCCCTTAGCTTCCCTGCAATTAGGATAACCTTCTACCCCCAAAGCATGGGGATATGAGACTCCGTATTTCCTCTATTGAACATCAGTTATACTCACAGGCATGTGTGCACACTCATGCACCTCACCACTCCCCCATATAAGAAAACATGCACAAGACAACAGTATATAAAAAAAATTACAACTTTTGAATTCATTTTAATTCTGCCCTCTTTATAGAAGTTAAATTCTGACTTTAGTGGGATCTGACAACTTTATTTTTACATCCAGTCTATAATTCTATGACTGTGTGGGCATTTTGAGTTTCCATTTCTTTAATTTGTGTGTTATCAATTTTCTCAGTAGGGTGATAGCTACTTCTTTCTAGCTATCTTTTAGTGCAGAATTTCAGGACAGAGCATCTGTCGGTTTATCCTGGGGTATGACTGTGGATGTTGTGCATATATAATAACCAAACTCTCAGTTTCCACCAGCAGCCCCTCCTCCCTACCCTCATCTTACATACTAAATTTCTTCACAGCATCTGTTCTTGATAACACTTAAAAAGAGATTTTATCTGTTGTTAATTTGGGTAAATTATTAACATCAAAGCTAGCAGCAGGCTCCCTGACATTAAATTTCAGGACTCACTAGCAAAGAAGGACAAGCTGGGGAAGAGAAGAGTGGGTGGAAGAAATTGTGCACAGCAAGGTTAGTTGGTAGGAATTATGCGTGTGCTAGAAGAAAATTATTAGATCAGAAAATTACTTCAAATTTTAGCTTATATTAGAGATATTTTTCTGCTCTTGCATTAAGGTGAGGAGTACTGAAAGTGGAAAGACCCAAAGTCTAGCCTATGCAGGGGTACAGAGGGATTAGGAAAACTAATATTTTTCAGCTTGTGCTTTAGCTGTGACAGTGAACTAAACAGTCACTTCTTGCTTAACAACAGCTTCTGTTATTATGAGTTATTCAGCAAGGAGTTTCTGACTGGTTTCATAAAGAAAGAATTTATTGAGTCCTAAGAGATGAACAATGAAGATAAATTGAGATATGTCTAGATGAAATTAAAAATTATTACCTGGACAGAATTTGGAGAGCTGCTGTCTGTACCTCCAAATTTGCAGTTAAAACTATTAGGAATTAAAAATATGTAACTGATAAAGATGGATGTCTCACTTTCTTGGTTCCTACCTGTGCCATTTAAAATAAATATTATAATAATTGATCTCTGCGAATGATGTGCATGAGCTAAATGGTGCTTGATGTATGACACCAACTTCTTGTTTCTGGCACTGATGGATGAGCTCTGTCTTCCTATAATGAAAAGATGGTCAAGCTTTCAATTACACATATCACACCTCCACAGATGAAAATAAATTTGATACTATTCAGCTACTGCCAACCAAATGTTAGCCTACACACACACACACACACACACAAAGATTTAATTGAAACTCTGTGAGAATGAAATATATACCATTTTATATTAACTCTTGCATATATTACTCTGTGGCATTTAATGTGAAACACACTCCTCTTTTTTTTCACAGCATTTGTTATGTTGCCTTCTCTGGGATCAATTGTGCAAGAAGTGGAATTCATGCAGAGTTGTAAAGCATCCTGAGGAAAACCACAGGTAAAAAAAATCTTACTAACAGAAAGGAAAATTCCATGCTTTCTCTCACACACCTTGAGGAATAGCAACATAATATATACACTGCTTTATTATGTGGTACAAGGAAACACTACTAGTCAGAAATTCAATTATCTTTATCACCACAGATTACAAATTATTCATACATTTTCAATGTAAGTTTAGAAGATGATGTCATCTTTGTAGCAGTAGTTGTTTACCACTGGAAAAAGTGGGATTTACTTTCTATAGATATGTTCCTCTCTTCCTCTTCAGCAAGTGCTGCAAATTAGGAATTTCAAGGAATACAATTAAGACATGCAAATGAGTAAGAGTTTCCAAGAGTTTTCCAGATATTGTCTTTTTATATCTGATGTAATTGTGGATACTTCATTATCTTTATGAATGTCTAATTCTTTCAGGTTATTTTACAAGCGTTGTTCAAATTAACTTGTGATGTGAATGATTTATCAGTCTCATATAGACAGGAAGACAGACTTTCAAGGTGGTATGAGATGCTGAAAGTAGGTATCTAAATTCTCTTTGCAGTCCGTTGAAATAAAACTTATCAAGTCTTTAGATATTTTACTGAAAAATATAGGTAAATAAATAAAATTCAGGTATTCTAGATTCCATTGCCTGTACTATAAAAGGACAAATTGAATTTACCCTCACGTGGCTGGCTAGCACCATCTGTGATGAAAGCAGAGGTATATTTTGGGAACAGCAGGGATTACTCTGCTACGGTACTCAATACTTCAACTGAGGTCTCATTGCACAAATGGATAAATTCAGTCTCAGCGTCTTAAACTAAGTTGAACCCTCCACTGCCCTCAACTCACAGATAAGCCTATCCCAGTGAGACAATCACTCCTTCAGTTTAATTTGAAATTTTCCTTACTCTTAAATATGTGGCACTGAGAATATAGCATACCTGTTTGTAAGAAATTCCAAACTGTGGCACTTTTACAAAATCTCATTTATGAATATTAAATCATGCAAGGTTAATTTCTGCATTCATTTATACCCGTAGTAGTAAAATAATCATATAGCACTCAGAAATCACATCTGTTTCCAAATGTGGCATAAGAAATCTTGGAGAAGTTCTGGAATTTATTTTCAAATGTTACACACCAGACCCTAGATATGACTGCCCTTTAAAACGTATGTACCACTTTGGTCAGACTAATCTTCAAAATGACTAATAATTAAATTCTAGAAGGTATGAGGATGAGTTTGACTTGGTACTGAGGAGGCCTTTTCTCTGGAGAGTCCTTTCTGCATAATTTAATGTATTTTCAATGTGCTGTAAATATTGTATTTTAAAGAATTTGTTGGTGCCCACATCTCTCAAAATATAAAATTTCCTGTAAGTGAAAACAACATTTATTTGAAATATCCACACCTTGGGAACGTTGTGCAGTGCTTCTGGATGTTTTGTTCAACCCCAGAACAGCAATACAGTGCATACATTCGTGTTATATTTAGTAAATCTGCACTTAGAAGAATGGGTAAACAATCTCAATCTGTTTATTATTTTCAGATTTTTTTTTCCAGAAGAAAGTAGTCAGTTGAAATATATTTAATACTTTTTCAACAAATGTCTTTAAAGCTGACTAATTTTTTATCTTAGTAGTTAGTAATGAAGAAAACAACACTGCAAAAGATGTTAATAATCACAAAACAAGATCAGATTACAGGGGTCAGTGCTAATATCCATGGAACTGAAATTCAAATCAGATGCTGCATTTAAAGCCTCAAATAAATACCTGGAGAAATCTGTTTTTTAAAAGACTGTGAAATATATCTTATGGAATCAATAATTTCAGTTTTATGGAATCTGACATTTCTATAAAAATTTGAAACTCTAATATAAAGGAAATGTAGTGTATTCAAAAAAAGAACCTACTAAAATATGAGGCTTTCACAAAGAGTAAAACCTAATGCCTGTCTGGTCAACAGTGATGCAACTGTAACAATAAGCTGAATTATTCATGTTAAGAAAGTATTTACCACTTCAAGAATATTTTGACAAAGATAAAATCTAATATGAATGTATATTTGACTTTTTAGTATATTAAATCATTCTCTGATCGTGTTACCTTTCAGTATATTCCTATAACCACAGTTCAACAGTAAAGAGAGTCAATCTGTTTGGCACACTAATCCTGAGAATGAAGAGGTTGAATTTTAGAAAACATATTTGGTGAGAAGGTGTTCATGTACATTGTACAAGAAGAAGTAAAAACTTGCAATTTTGGCTGTCTCTTTCTGTAAATACAGGCCCAGAGGATAGAAAAATGTCTTACTGTTAATCCATATAGGATTTTGGGGAGTGTTAATCCAAGTGGCAATATACAGGAAACAAAGGACACGTGTGGCCAGACTCTTCAGTGTTAGAGTATGCTATACACTGTGCTGTGAAAGTAGTTGTCAGAAGCTGATATGTATAGGAGTGCTTAAGTTGTGGTTACATTTACCAAATCTTATTATTTGATGCTTCTTGATACTTCTTTGAGATAAGGAAATGGTGTTTTCACAATTTTAGAGGCAAGGACCTGTAATGTTCAAGTTATGCCTGAAAAATGCAAGTTTAAATGGCTAAAATACAATTTTGCCAAGGAATTTGAAATCAAGCCTGAGGACACTGTCCTAAGTACAGGATTTAGCTACAGGACTGATTTTATAATTAGCACTGTAAGTAGCTTCTAACTCAGGAGGGTACTGGGTGGAGCCTGTTATTGTGGAACAACCATAGCACAGCACAGCATAACATAGGAAAGCACACTACATCCTAACACACTACACCCTACCCTATCCTACCCTGTCAGACCATGCCATACCATTTCTTAATTTCTGAGCTTTCCCCATTTGCATTTTTTGGTTTATCCTCAGGCTGTTAAACAAAAGGATGCTGCAGTTTTGCTTCTTTTCTTTTCACTTGAAGTCAGGAGAGGGAGTACATTTTTGTTTCTAGTGAGATGGTGGTAAACAATATCATAAGAAAAGGAAATGGTTATTCTCTCCATATAAAAATATCTATCATTATTATACTATATATAAAAGAAGCTCAGGTGGATTGAAATATTTATAATCTATCTTTTCAAAGAACTTAGCTGAAATTTCCAGTTTAGTTTACTAGTATTCTCATTTGACTTATTTTGATGTATAATAGGACAGGTAACTACAAATTTAAAAATTAAGGACAAGAATGTTGCACTGATCCTTAATCCTTATCTTACTGATTTTTAATCCTTACCTTCAGATCTTTTTCCCGACACAAAATCTTTCACATTTAATATTTTATCACTGTTCTCCAAAGATATGACTTTTTTTCTTTATAAAAGAAATCCTGAGAATGAAGTTCAAGGATGTGTGTTTGTTTGTTTCTTTGTTTTTAATATCTGTTTAAAGGAATGTTTTTTCCAAAATTTTGTGTATGAGTCTTTTGCAAAATGATGCATATTCAGGCTCCTCATATGTAAACATTACCTAGGCTAAGATAGATAGGTAGAAGACAGACCTTAACGTTCTGTGGCATGCATAGAATCAGAAGTTTTTAGTAAAGTTCAATCATAAAAAAGTCAGATATTTTCCCCTGAAATTGTCTAAGGACCTAGCAGCAATGCAAAACCCCCAACAACAACAACAAACACTTCAATTATGTTCTTTTCATATAAAATTCTCTTCTGTCTCAGAAGAAATGCATCAGAAAGCAAAAAAATAAAAAACCCAAAAAACAACACGCCACCCCACCCCCGAAACCAACCCATTATTCTTGCTAGACATTTTATTCGGGAAAGAAAATAAGTATTAATGGTCTGGAAACATTACATCTTGTTGACTTGTGCTTTAGCTGAAATCTTATGTTTGGAGACAAAGAAACAGGTAGAAAAAGACTTAACTAATCTATACACCAAGGGACAAGTTCAGATGCTCAATTACTTTCTTCCGAAGGTATCTCACACCTTTGAAAAAAAACCCCAAAATTAAAAAAAGAAGACCCAGACACCACCACAACACTGCATCAGAAGAGGAGCGGTCAAGTCATCCTCTTAGTTGAGCAAGAAGAGAGATTTAGAGAAAAAGGAAGAAAGTAACTTTCTGACAGCAATTCTCATTTTTCATTTATAGAGGAACTCTAATTTTTCATTACAGGGAAGCTTTGAAAAAGGTGCAAGCCACTGATCATAAGAACAAAACAACATGCGATGGACAAATACACATTATATGGTCATTGATCTCATGGGGCAAGTGCTAAACTACTACTAGTTGCTTATTGTGTAACGGAGGGTTTTGTTGGGATTTCCCAAATCACTGAGCCAAATTGCTGACACCTGCAAGCTATGGCTTGCAGAAACTCAGTCTCTTGTGATTTACAGGGTCGTCATAAATCTTGCAGACAAAGAATGGTAAAACTATATGGGATTTGAAAAGCATGACTTATACAGGGGAAACTTACTTCTCAGATATGATCCTCTTCCATGGGAGCAATACATCCCAAGACATAACTCATTCAGATATAAATGCAAGCCTCCATCATTACCTTCTTTTTATTACTCCCAGTGCCATTGTCAGAATTACCTGTTTTGATCTCATAGATATTTTTTCTTTGTAGCTAACTAAATAACCATATTCTCTGACTTATTAACTATAGCTTTTCAGAATCATGGACTCTGATGCAACCACTTTACTTTAATTTCTCAAGCAGCAAATTATGAATCTAAGTGATATTACAATGCCATGCTGAATTTCCTAGAAAAATCTGTTGTGATCAGTGCATACATTTCTAAGCCTCTGCTTTTTGCAAGATGGTTTCAGAGACTGGTTTCTACGTACAAAAAAAAGTATGGACTGTCTTGATTGACAATGTGACACCGTAGAGTGGAGGAAAAAGGAGGTTTGCAGAGATCCATCAGTTAGAAGGTTTGATAGCTTTGGATAACTTGGACACTGAATTATAATGCAAGGTAATCCTTTTGAAATGACAGAAAATGTCATTGCCAGGAAAGAATGGCTCAATGAATATGACAATTCTGAGGTGGTAACAGTCACCTTAATAACTACATGCTGCCAGGCAGCAAATGTGACTTTTAAAAAAGAAAGTATCAGTGTATTTACAGAAACTTTACTTTGCCCCAAAATAGATTTGACATAATATTACAAACAATATCTTTTGGGTGTCTTATATAAGACATTGAAGACAATTGTACAGAGAATCATAGAATCATAGCTAGTTTAGGTTGGAAAAGACCTTTAAGATCATCAAGTCCAAGTCTTAACTTAGAACTGCTGACCACAGATAGCCATACAGCATGAAAAGGTCTCTCTTCAGCCTCTTTTTCTCCAGACTAAGCAACCCTAGTTACCTCAGCTACTTCTCATAAGAATTGTTCTTTAGACCATTCACCGGTTTCATTGCTTTCCTTAGCACATCCTCCAGCACTCCAATGTCTTTCTTGTAGTGAGAGGCTCAAAATCAAGCACAGTGTTCAAGGTGTGGCCTCACCAGTGCCAAGCACAGGGGGACAATCACTTTCTTAGTCCTGCTGACCACAGAATTTCTGATACAGGCCAGGGTGGTACTGGCTGTCTTGGCCACACGGGCACACCAATAGCTCATATTCAGCTATCTGTCAACCAACACTCTCGGGTCTTTTTCCACTGGGCACCTTTCTAGCCATTCATCCACAAGCCCATAGCATTGCATGAGGTTGTTGTGACCCCAGTGCAGGACTCAACACATAGCCTTGTTAAACTTCATACAACTGGCCTTGGCGTATGGATCCAGCCTGTCAGGATCTCTCTGTAGAGCCTTTCTAACCTCAAGCAGATCAACACTCCCACACATCTTGATGTCACCTGAAGACTTACTGAGAGTGCACTCAATCCCCTTGTCCAGATCACTGATAAAGATATTAAATAGAACCATCCCCTGCACTGAGTCCTGGGGAACACCACTTGTGACTAGCCTGCAGATGATCCACTCACAATTCTTTGGGCTCAACCATCCAACCATTTTTTAACCGGCAAAAACTACACTGATCCAAGCCATGAGCAACCAGTTTCTCCAGGAGAATGCTGTGGGAAGCAGTGCTGAAGGCTTTATTAAAGTCTTGGTAGACAATATCCATAAGCTTTCCATCATCCACTCGGTGGGTTATCTCGTCATAGAAGGAGATCAGGTTAGTGAAGCAGAAGCTGCCTTTCCTAAACCCATGCTGACTGGACCTGATCCCCTGTCTGTCCTGTACATACTGTGTGATGACACTCCAGATTACCTCCTCCATAACCTTCCCTGGCACGGAGGCCAGTCTGACAGCCTTGTAGTCCCCCTAATACTCCTTCTGGCCCTTTTGTATATGGGCATCACATCAGCTAACCTTGTAGTAGGTCACTAACCAAATGCTCTCCATCCCTCTCATCTAGCTCAGAGGGCCGAGTATGTGAAGTATTTTTAACTATTAAAGGCTGGGGTGAAGGTGGCAGTAAGTACTTCAACCTTTCACCCACCCTTTGTCACTAAGTTTTATCCCACATCCAATAAAGGATAGAGATTATTCTTAGCCCTCCTTTTTCTACTAATGTATTTATAGAAACATTTTTTATTACTATTTATTTTGGAAAAAGAAGTGTTTCTTTCTTGGTTCCTCGATTATTACCTATTGCATATCAAGCATACACATAAAAGGATAAAAGTATGAAAAAAAAAAAAAAACCTAGAGCAAAAGTATTTAGACCACTGAAGCACTTACTGTGACTAAAACAAAGAATATGGAAAAAATGTTGATGATACAGCTCTGTAAAAGGCATTCAACATTTGCTGTGGATGATAGCCGTCTCTCTAAAGTGGAGTGATAACATAGACCCATATAGTGGCCATACTGCATCCTGTGGTGTAGTACAAGGTCTGAAAATGTGATACCAGGATATAATATTTATAACAAACAACGGAAAGAAACTACTGTGTTTTTTCAAGCTCTGTCATGGATGTGAAGTTGTTTTTTTAAATCCTTTCCTACTTCAATGGTGTCAGTTTGAACTCTGCTCCATATTTCTTTGTTTTTATGAATATTTAATGAACCCGGTTATTAAATTGCAAAATCCCTTTTTATATTCTCTTTTACTTTCTCCAAATTGATAAAAACCAACCAATTAAACAAACAGCTGATTGCTCTACTCTAGCCCATGGATTAGATCAGGGACGTGTTCGTGAAAGATATGACTAGAGTATACAATATATCTCAGTAGCAGGAAATACAGCATTTTGTAAATTCAAGTGTCTCCTATTTTCTACTTATTTATTTCTTTTAATTTTGTGTGACTATGGTTGGTGTTGATTGATTTTTTCTTCACTGCTGATCACATTTGCAGAATTACTTGTAGAAATATTTAGTTATGACAGTATGCTTTGCAGTTTGCTCCAGTAAAGTTTACTGAAATCTGGGCTGATGTCTCATGAATATTTGTTTCATAGAAGCCAATAAAAAGCATGATATATTAATCTAGATGTCTGATATTGAGAACATCATTGTGTTACCATGAGAAGATGGGACTGGGCACTGTAGGCTTAGAGAATGAAAATATATTAGATAAGTCATGCATTTTTGTAGCAGCACAGAGGAGACCAAAATTCCCTTGGCATGGTTATTCATAAGTTTAGTTCGGAAAGAAAGAAATCATGTCTTGATTCTTTCTTTGCTAATCCCAAATCAAATCCAATATGGAAAAAAACCCCAAACGTTGCTCCTGTCTCAACTATTTCTGGGAATGCTTGATATTAACCCCAGGGCAAATTGCATGCAAGCTTACCATTTGATGAGAAATACAAAAGAATACACATAGTTCCTTGAGCATATGAACCAGTGAAAGCAATTTCCTATACATCTGGGTCTTTTTGAGATGGCTAAAATTATATGAGAGTTGTTTGAATATTATTTTTTTGTGATCCTGGCACATATAAGTATGCTTTGTGTCTATGGGACACCAACAAGCTTTCTCTCTCTTTGCTTTTGAAAGCAGGGAATATTGAAAAATTATAGGAAGGCCTTTGCGTGCAATGTTTCATGTTCAATTTTACAAAGTCAAGAAGTTTACAGTACAGTGTTTCAGAAAAGGCCTTAGATATACAAAGATTTTTCCAACTCATTCTTCACAATTACAGATTTAATTTCATAAGGATATCACAATCTGCTTATTCCAGCATCCATTTCCATAACAGATTCTTTTTCCCTCAATGTAGCTAAGTATTTGGTTTTTTTCATTTTCTTCAGCTAAGCCCCTTCTGTTACCTGTGTCAGCCTCTCCTCTCTGAATGTAACTGTGTCTCCTTGCCCTTACCTGCAGCCATTTTTTCCTGGAGACCCATCCAAAAGATGCCATCACTCTCAGCAAAGATATAGGTAGGTATGTTTTTGAGCTGTGTGACATGAAGTTTTTATCTCCAGAAACGCCCTTTAAAGGCAGGATAGCCATTAATAAAAAGTACAAAAAATTAACAGGAATTCCTGTGTATGTTCTTGGCAAATATTTGCAGAAAATGGTATCGCTTTTTTTGTACACTACTCTCAGCTGTGTCATGAGACAAGTTTTATCTGTCAATTGAACTTAAACAAGCTTATTACAAATCATGTAATGCAGGGCCTAGTAAAGTAAACACAGTTTTCCCTACACCACATTAAACAGTTAATTGAAAGACAAATATCATCTTTAGCTATGAATCCATACTGATCCCTCCAGTTTTACTCGAAATAAGACTTTGCCTAGGGTCTTTGAAGAGCTATGGGGTTATGCAGATTTTCATGCCCTCTGAAACACACACCTACACACTCTATATGAATGCCAAATAGTACTGGTTTTGCACAGGAAGGCAGTAGCACTACCACTTTTAGGTGAGAATTTTAGGGCAGCTGTCAGATATGAGCTGAGTGTTCACTCCACACAGCTACTAACACAATCCAGGAACAGTCAGAGTTTATTCTAAGTACCTTTTGTCTGTATGCTAGTATGACTTTTGCGCTGACAGACTGATTTTATTGTTCTTTTGAATCTGAAACTGTTGGGTTCTGTAGGCTTCTATAATTAGTGCAATAACTTTGTAAATAACAGAATAATGTAGTCTCATAATTTTGGTGTATTTTCAGTGGAGACCTTAAATTTCCAAAAAAACCTTTCTTAACAGAACTATAGAACCTATCTAATGAGATTATGACAACAACTGATTTATTTCAGGAATAATGCAAAGGTTTGACCTAGACAGACATTGCAGTACTGACAATCTTTCCTCACTTCTTTAACTCTCAGATGAATTAATATATTATTTGCAAGCTAACATGAGCTACCAAAGTTAAGTTAAAGTAGATTTTATACATTTTGAGGGAAAGTCTTATATTCTTAATCTAGCTTTTGTAACACTAGTCTATGTTTGAATAAAGATGAAGGATTTGGCCCTGAGGTAAGCTTATTACTGACCTTGGGAATATCCTAAACTTCCAGGATGCAATATTCTGCAGGTTTAGAATGAAATCAAGATGATTTGTTTTTCAAGATGATCACGATGATTTTGTTTTTCACACAGAGGGTCATTGGGCATTGGAATAGGCTGCCCAGGGAGGTGGTTGATTCACCTTCCCTGGAGGTGTTTAAGGCACGAGTGGATGAGGTCTTGAGGGACTTGGTTTAGTGTTTGATAGGAATGGTTGGACTAGATGATCCGATGGGTCCCTTCCAACCTGGTTGTTCTATGATTCTATGATTCTATGATTTAGTACCTAGCCAGCAAAGTCTAGAACAAGAATAACCTCATTTTTTTTTCAGAAGACAAGTCCTCCTATACGCTATCTCACCACTCAAATTATTAATTTCCTATTCAATTTAAAGACTATTAACTTTTAAAAAGTCCCTGTAAGTAATTTGTAACTGCAGCTCATATTCTAAGCTATCCCTTCTGTGGTGCTGAACTTATCCTAATTCTGACCAAGCAATAAATAACATGATTATTATGTTGAAATCTGTTCAATGATGTTGGAAGCTAAAAAGAATGTGAAACTTGAACTTTCTGTTTACAATAACTACTTCCTAAATTCAGAAACAGCTATTCCAGTGGCCAGAAGTTTTTTTAATACATTCCCAATTCTTTTTGGAAAGAATTATTTAAAAGGTTCCCAGCTGTGCTGAACTGCTTTCAGCTTGTTGTCATAAATTCCTTTTAAAGGCAAAAAGAATAACTTGGAGTGCTCCAAAATGTGTCATGAGACTCAAGAATCCTCTATTACTAGTCTGTAAGTTTCTGTTGAAGGATCTTCATAACCAAATGCCTAGTTCCAGCTGGGATTTTCTGTTCTGTTTTGTGAGAGTGACCTGCAGAAAAACAGTGAGAGAAAAATTCAGGAGTGATGAGTCTTGCTGGCTCAGCCTTGTGCACCTTCTTAGGTAGTTTGGAAGTAATACATCTGTGATCCAAAAACTGATTCCCACAGATCAGCACAAGACTGACCATGATGCTATTCTCCTTGTTTCGAAGCTTGTATGTTCTCACACATGATGTATCTCAACAGAAAGTCCTCAACAGACTGAGACCTCATTCACAGAGGACTTTCACTGTGAGAAGGCTATGTACATAGCGAAAGAGATAACCAGAGTTGACCTCCCCTCCAAACAGAAGTACTACATAGCCTTGGCTTTCAGAGGCAACATGATGTCTCCGCTTCATCTTCCTCTGCTTCTTTATAGCTGAGCAGACATCAATAGCTAAGCAACTATCCACATCACAGCTTGGGTCAATGCTCTCTAACTCAGCACATCTGGGATCATGTAAAAAGCACTGCTCACATGAAAATTGTAAATGGGCTACCAGGTAGATACTCTGGAGCTCAGGAAAGGTCAGACCCAGCCCTGCAGGAGTTTGTAACCTCAGCTTTGGGAAAATGTCACCTTCGATACAGTCGGTGTAGGTTCCTCCCACTGTAGTCTTGAATTTTCTACAACTTGGTTCAAATTGCAATCTTAGAAAACTTATAAATTGGCTAACCTTTGATGATTTTTCACAAGGATAACAAAATGTGTACCCTTGACCCCAAACAACCCTCAAATCTTGTTTTCAAAAAGCCTTGAAGGGGCATGAATGTACCTATGCTGTAAGATAGGCAGAAAACTGAATTAACATTGTTAATCTATCTCTTGAAGCAACTAAAACATTTAAGCAAAGTTTTCACCAAACAGAAAAAATTGTTCTGATCTTGTGCCAGACAAAGCACAAGAAATGTAAGCTCATATATGTAAAATCTGTAAAGCTATGAACAACTAAAAATAACCTCTTTTGTTATAAAATATCTGTCAGCTCTAATTTTAGTACTGTTATCAGCCCTACATGTAGTAATGTATAGTAGATGTAAGTACAAAAAGTATATTTACATATCCTGCTGAAATCAAGAGATTTTTAGTACATCCCATTACCATAACAAATTGTTTTCTGAAAACTGCCATTTCATTAGAGAAAATATTAGGAGACAATTTAAATTTTACTGCAATAGCACCCACTATAATATTACTACTGACACCCTACAATACATTATACATTAGTAAAACCTACTTTAGCTCTGTCCTCCATCTGGACATGTGTTGCATGTGCTGCAAGCAATGTACATCAGCAGCACTGGTAGGAAGACTGTAGTACTGTAGGAGGTGATGCAAAAAATACCTAGTGCAGTTTCTGTTTAGACTGTGAAAGTCTGTCAACAAAGTCACTTAATAAAAGATTCTTTCAGAGAAAACTTTCGGAGTAGTGAAACTGCTGACTTTTTACAGGAATTCATAAAGAGCATCCTTGCATCCTCTCCAAACTGAAAAGGCATTTTTCATATAAACTAAGATAATGAGACGTAACAAGACTGACTGTCTTAATAGGAATTAGGAGAAAGAGATGCATAAAAGACACATCAGTTTCAGAAATTAAAAATAATTCAGAATATTCTGGTGGAGATTGCAACTTTTTATCAAACTGTGGATGAGGTAGCCATGTCTTTGTAAATTATGGGCATTGCATGCAAACAATGGCTTCATTTATTGGTCTGCTGTTTGTGTGCTTACAGTGCTTGTAATTGAGGACGATTATAGTTAATGATTCTAGTAATGTGTACTTTCAAACCAGCAGGACAGTGTAATTAGTATCAAACCTATTCAGTATCTCTTCAGGCATTTTGCCTAGTTTAATCTTAACCCAGCACTTGCTATAGATGAAACCTCTGGAAGCTTCACAGATGGCTCAAATAGGAGATTTCATGGTACTTTCACAGTTTACTCAAAAGAAATAAAAGCTTCCACAGCCTTCAAGTCATGTGAATGGCTCCTAACCTGTTGAACTTTAATACAACAAGGCCAAGGTCTCTAGGACAGGAAATAGTCGTATGTAAGATGTAGAAAGAAAACAAAACATCCGACACCATGTTCACAATCAAACTTAAGTGTTCCTGGGGAATGGATTCACGTTTCTAATATTTCTCAAATAAGGAAGTGAATACAACAGTCAGATTTTCTTTTCAAGAGGTGGGAATATCCTGTCAGGGTACTTTATTTCATGTCTTTAAAAAATTACTTCTTCTGCTTATGCTTTAAATACAGATACAGTATGTAGGCAACTCTAGAAGTTATTAGCTTGCACTGGAGAAACAGAGAAATAAGAGACGTGTCTAAGAACATGAAAACAAGCAAGGATGAACAAGGATTTGAACTTAACTGAGTGCTTAACTGGGATTCTTACAGCTCTTTAAGTACAGGATTATATTCCTATCGTTTTTGGCAATGTCTTTTTGCTTCATGGATTTTTTCTTAATGATCTGTACACTTTATTACTTAGTGATGTTAGTCAATAATCTTCATATACAATGAAGACAATTCACAAGACTGTCAGTCTGCCCAATTTGATCTGACACACTACCTGGTTTTACTGTCTGTAGATAAGATTTATTGAAATGTTGGCTTTTTATTCTGGATAGCCATTTCAGTATTTTTTTCATACTACCATAATTGTTTATGGATTTCATAATTAACTGATATCAGTGATTGCTGCAGTTTTCTTCTGTGTTTTGTTATGCTTGGTCAGTATCACTTTTGCTATTTTATGCTGGACCTTGGAGATCAGCAAGTGGATCAAGTAGTGGGATTGTCGAGAGTTTTAGGTATGAAGAAGTGTGCATGGAACTTTTTTTAGTTTGCACCACAATCATAAATATTCCAGGGACCTACAGTGTGCTGAAATGTCTAGATTGCAGGGTACAAGAGCCCACTTAATACTTTCTCTGTGTATAGGAACTGCAATTTCTATTATTTTTGGGCTCTCAGTGTGATATTCTGTGGGGAAATTCAGGGGTTGACCCTCCTTCTTATGTCAACTCTTCCTTATTTCTACCACTGTCTGCTATTGTCCAGCCATCCCAACTCTAGGGGAAAAGGCAAGCTTCTCCCAAAAGTTCATGCCTTATCTTTCAAATTTCATCGAGTAGGACACTCACAGTAAACTTGTCCTTTTATTCAGACTTCAAGATGACTGTAAAAGGAAAAAAACTGTAAACCTTGAAATAAAATGAGAAACCTATTACCATGGGAGTGCATAGCATAAACATAAGCATCTGATGTAGGCCCTTCACTAACAACTTGCTGTCTTGTCAAAGGGAGATGAATGAGACCTCACAAAGACTCTAAACTCCTCATGCATTTTCATAGTTGCAGCTGTAGCTTTCAAGGGTTCCATTTCAAAAGGGAAACAAGTCAGAACTGCTTACATACAAAAATATACAATGATCCTACAGCCCAGGAGGAGCTCTGATTTTGAGAAATGCTATTGTATTGCAATCAAATATGAGGAAATCCTTTTCATTCAGTAGATTCTCATGTGAATAGCTGTATTTCTTATCTGGGAAAGAAAGAACATTTCTAGTCCAAATAAAAGGTTATCCTGTTACTGAAAAATATTCAGAGGACTTGAGGAGAAAGGTGAATATGGTCAGAAGCCATAAGTGGCAGGGCCTAGTAGCTGCAAACTATCAGACTGGGACTAGGGGTGAAGCAAGCCTAGATAACATCAATAAAATCATGTTAATGCATTTTAGGTGCATTTTAGATGCCTATATTGTAAAAAGTGATATCTATTAAATTCATAAACTAGCACTGGGATTCTCTCTTTTATATAAAATTACATTACAACAAGCAAACTGCAGAACACTGATCAAGTGATTGGATAGATGAGCTCAGTAAGATTTTGAAAAGCTGGGTAAACCTCATGTTGCAAGATTCGAAAATTAACCTGATCATGCTGGTGTTCAATCAAGAAGTGAAACACATAAAGTTGTAATACTACAAATTCTGATTACCACTGAACTTAAGCGTAAAAAATGTACTGGATACCTCTTGCTTTCTTTTTCCTGTAAAACTTTTCATCTTCTTGAATATAAGCCAACAAAACCACATAAATTTGCTAAACTAAAATACTTATTTCTTTTCTTTAAATAATGTTTACAGTAGCTGATGGACTGAAGGCTAGTCATTATGCTTGCACTTTGCCTGCCATAATGTGTCAAAATTTGTACTTTGAAAAAATGACTCATTAAAACTACAGACTGATTTATATCATGGGAGCAGAATTCCAGTTGGAGATAGTAGTTCAAATGTCATTCCACAATTAAACTACAGCTCTTTCAGATCTTTTCTAAGTATAATCAAAATAAACAATTTCTGTTCTTTGATGAAACTTAATACACTTCTTCTTCTGGTGCTTGAACAAGAAAATCTGAACAATATCCTACCATACTCCTTGGAAAGCAGACAAAAAGATAAATTGTTGTAACGCTTTGTATTAAAAAAAAAAATTGTGAAAATTTGTATCAAAATGCTGTCAAAAAGGATAATATAGAAAATGTGTTTTCATAAAATCACTAAGGTTGGAAAAGACCTCTAAGATCATCAAGTCCCACTACCATGATCCCAGTCACCTTCTTTCACTGAGTTTGGAGGCCACAAATAATTTCAATTGTTGACTTTAATGACTGAGTAATTTTGGAGCAACCATTTCAGCCTACCTTCAAGTTATGAAAAGTATCTACTCAGCAACTGTTCAATTGCAAATTGTTGACACACTGCAGGCAGTAGGTACATTTGCTGACTTTTTATTTTGTAAATGTGATATGTGAGGATTTATATTCATTAAGAAGCAAAAGTTCTGCCTGCAACTTATTATTTCTGGACTTCAGAAAAAAGAAGCCTGAAGGTTACATTATTGTTTTCATAATTTTCCATATATCAGCAGATGACATGTAATACAAAACCAGGTTACTTGATGCTTTATTCTGATTTTGTGTTCAAGTAGAGTAATATTTTATTCTTTAACAGAAACTATTCTTGATTTACCTTCATATAACAACTTCTATTAGTAAAAACAGTTATAATAAATTTTAGTTCACAAAAAATTAATTATTGTAAACCAGACTCTATACAACTGTACCAATGAGCTATTTATAGCAAAAACAATGATTGATTTATTTAGGTAGGCAGAATGTTCAGAATATTAGATAATGTCTTTTAAGAGTTTTGATTTATGAGGGAAGGAATTAGGGTAGATAGTGTTTATTATCTAATGTAGAACAGTTTTCCTTCCTTGTTCATGACATTATAATTCAAAAGAAAGTTATTGACTAGGTTTTATTCTTGCAAGCTAGTATATACCTTTCCAGACAGAAGTCTCCAAACTTTTCACCATGCTAGCTTCACTCTTTGAATTTCAATAACATTTGTTTCTTTATGGGTCAGCCTTTTTTCAGTTTTTTCCAGTCTTAGCAGAGTTAAGATTTTACAGCTGCTTGAGCCAGACTGACTATAGGAAAAACGATTTTGGACCGTTAGATAAGATAATGATCTCAGTAAAAGGACTAAGAGGAAGCTGAGAATTTGGGTTTTACAGTTTTAAAAATGCAAGATCAACCACTTGTGGTTGATTTGAATAGGATTTAATTTCTGATTTTACAAGCAGCAGTGTCTGAATTCCAAGGATATTAATCAAATGTGCTTCATTTTTTTAGCCTTTAAGTTATATCATGGCCAAGTTTGTTATGGATGATGAAATAAAGGAAATTAAATCAGAGAACAGATCCAAGAATGAATTAAATACATTTTTTTTTGTGATTTAGAGAGAATATTTCTAATTTATACACATTTAAGAAACAAACAACAACAAAAAGGCATGTTATATATTTTTAACAAAACTTGAAGCTATAAAACATCAAAATTTTGTTACTTGTGTTCCTTTTCTTCTGTCTCATTTCTGGACAGTTTTTTCCAGGACAATATAAAGGTGGTATTGCACCGCCACAGAATTTCACATTCTAAGGACTTTTAATGGAATGACACCGAAATTCTTAGGCACTTGTGGAGTGACACTGAAATTCTTAGGCAATTACGTTATTGCTACAGAGGGTGTACGGTGTTTTATGGAGAGCCAGCATTTCCTCCCTTATGAAAAGAAAAGCTTCTAAGGAGAAGATATTCCTTAAGTATTCTGTGTTCTTATGAGCCTGAGATAGCAACCACATTACAATAATCTCATTAAATATAAAATAAGACTAAAGAGTAGATATATTACCCTATTAGCATATCATTCTCTTTTCTTCCAAAGCCAGCTGGTAAGCTTTCACTACCTGACATCTACTACAGGGGCAAACTGTTGAGAGTTGCTCTCTAATTGACGCTGAATCCCGAGCTCTGTGTATTCTGTGTATTCTTTCAAAAGGTAGGGATCAGAAGAGAAGGCATTACCCTGATACTGCAAGCTGCTTTATGAAAGTGACTGTTAGTAGGGGTCCTGATTTTAATCTGTACTGGAGGCAATCACATCATAAATGCAAATTACAATAATTTCCACACCTTTTTTTTTATTCTCATATCCATAACCTTTCTCTCAACCCAAGAAGCACTCTTTGTACTTTCTCTGGCAGATTTTTTGTGTGTTAGGTGTTCTTTTTAAAGAACTTCACCTGACTGGAATTGCAGAGTAATTTCCTAGATCATGCAAGACTTGCCCTAGACTTGCCGATAAAACGTGTAACATACAGTAAAATTATCTAAATGTATGTATATGCGCATGGGTGTGTACACATGTATTCAAAAGTAGTATAGTTTCCTGGGATACAGAGTATTTCAATGAACTTAAAGGTCTCTAACCTTATATAAACTTTCTTTTCAAACATTTGCAAAACACATAATAATTAGAGAGAATAATTAAAACCAGGAAGTAACTGATGTGAAAATTCTTTGAAGTACCTATTGCTTTCATGCTTAGGACTGATTCTTTTTGTCATTTATGTCTATTCTTTGTTTGAGTAAAAAAATCATCAGAATAGTGGGAAAATTGCTCTTACACATTAAATGTCTTTCCACATAACAGAAATTATATAGTAACTGTTATTTTTTTGAGTATGTTGATATAGATTTCATATGCAGAATGTAACAGGGGAGTAATTGGGAGATGTTTGGACTCTGACAATCTACTATTGATGCAGAGATCTTGTGATAACCTTTGGTAATCCTCAGTGCCTCACAAATTCAGAGCAAGACTAACGCAAGGCTAGGCATAGCAGTGCTAACCTCCAGTCTCCTAGTCTCTGCACTGTACAAGTTATTGAATAAGCCTAAAGGAAGTTTGCAAAAATTAGCCTCTGTTCTTTCATCTATAATGTAAGAATTAGGAAATGAAGACGTAAGGCTGTTTATCCTAGCAGGAATATCATAGAGGACAAAGATTCAGTTGGTCTTAGAATGGGACTAGGAAAGAAATAATACCTTGTGTCTTTCTTCCATCTCTCAATTTCTGTATTGTCAGATGAAGGCCACTTGGAATTTAGGGCAGCGTAACCACCAAATCAAAAGAACCATCTGAACTTAACATGGCTAAACATGCACATAAGCTGACTTTTAAGAGTATCCTACAGTAGTCTGATAGCTGACGCTGGCCTCCTTACATCTCAGAACAAATATATGAAACAGGCACTGACAGAATGATCTAGATGTTGTGAATTATGTCACCCACACTGATGGGGTCGGGACTTCCATCAGTCATTGTTTTTCACCTCCTCTCCTTGCACCAACACATTGATGTCCTTGAAATCACATCAAGGTTACTTATATTCCAATGCAGAGAGCAGGACAGAAGTTGTTAGAAATGTGCTGGCTAGCCTCCTGGTGCTGCTACTTCCATGTAGCAAGACATTCAAGTAAAAACAAGGTGGAACAGTATTAAACCTCATCTTCCCTTTTTAATCTAAAATATACAAGCCAACATAAAAGTCCTAAAAGATTTTAAAACGACTGTCAACATTTTAGGGATTTTTTCCTTTTTCTCTTTTTATCCTTTTTTTCAAAAACAAAGGTCCATTTTAGGCCCTTTTCCCTTGCAAAATAGTAATATCAGTGATTATATTTTTAATCAAATCTACTTCTTGATTAAAAGTTATCAAATAATCACTGAAGATTTATTTCCTGTAAAAGATTTTGCTTTCACTTAATGTCATTTTTACTCTGTAAAACACTGACACTGAAGGAGGGACTTCTAAATTATTTTATGGGCTGAAAATGTATCCTTTGCAAGACAGTTGAAATAAAGTCTAATATTTTTACTTATTTCTGAAAACTAAGTTTTCACTTTTAGCTCAGTTCCACTAGTGGTTGGCTTTCCAGATGGCTTTGGTAAAGATATAAAGATATATTTTTCAGGGGAGAAGGCTAATAGACTAACATATATTATTTATATTCATAATCTCCTCTTCAGGGGAAAAAAGAAAGGGAGGACTAATATGATAAAATCATCACTACTTCTCAAATTAAATTAGGGAAAACATCCTACAAATAAAAGTTCTAAGCTGTGTACAGGAATTAACATCCAGCACTACCTACTATGTAGAAATTACAGAATTCTACTTAGAGTGTAAGAGATTCAGATCAAAATAAATATCACTGCTTTTCTGCAGGTTTTTGAATGTGAGTGTGGTGTAATTCCTTCATAATATATTTTTAATGAGAAAATTGACCATGAGAAGATTTTATTTGTCTATTTGTCTTCTGATGTCTCCATTACTACGCGAAAGTGTAAAGGTAATGTAATATGTGAAAACTTGCCTACATGGAAAAGAAACAAAAGGCATACCTGCACTAATTTGATGACCTGTTGTAATATGGTTTTTATGAATCTCATACATTCTTTCTTTCTGTTTCCCATTTACTCTTTTCATATTATGCAGTATTAATGTTATCAGTTCCTTGGGATAGGGGCTGTATTTTATTGTTTCTTTATAAAGTTCTTAGAATAATGGGTTATTTTTCTAAGTCTCCTAGACACAACAGCTGTGGTAAATAATACTTGCCATTGTCTGCTGTTGTCCCTTTGAAATATAAGGAAATGTACGCGTGCAATTTTATTTGTTTCTCCCAATATGTTTAATACCACTGTAAGTCTGTATTAAGTTCTCTGTGCAGAGTAAACAGCCTAAATTTACATCAATGTTATTAATAACAAGAAAATTATCAAAAGCCTTTATGTCAGGGATATTTAAAGATCGTTGTTCAGAAGCAGTAATGTAGAATAAGAAGCAACAGCCTGTATTGGTTGCAAATGCAAATGTGCATGTATGTTTTATATCATGCATAGACACCATTATTTGATGAGTGAGTACCTACCATTAAAACACAAAAATATTTATTGAGACTGATGTTTGTAGGGTTATTGCATACACTGATATTCTGCCAACATTGTGTTAATAACTTTATACTTAATTGGTAGTTTTTAAGAATATGGCTTTTCTTTTTTATTACTATAATATGATCATGTATTCAAAACAAATGAAATTCAGGTGAGCGTTTTTGTTGACTGTCAACAGTTCTGTCTAAAAGTGAAAACCATAGTTTCAATGGCTTATGTAAAACACATAAACTATATTTTTCTGCGTAACATTTTCTGATTTTTAAAGTAAAACCAATATACTCTGTTTTCTATATGAGCATTGTTTCTGCATAATCAGACACATATGCAAGTCTTTGCATGATCTACATTTACATAAAAATCATGGATTTGTTTAATTTACAAATTAGTGTTTCATTTCTGAAGATCTTTCATCAAGCATGGCCATTAATAATTTATTGTGAAAACAACAAATCATAACTACTGTTTCCAGAAAACAAATTTCAAGTGAGAAATTTGCACTTCAGAAAGGAAAAATCAAACTTAAAAATGAAATTCATGTGACTAGATGTGTAGCTCACATGAGTCGACCAATTGTAACAGATTGAGTTTTGATGCATGGTATCACTCAATAATTCATTAGTTTACTCAGCTTTTGAGTTTGGTATGAATATGCATTCTTAGGGCTATTAATTTTAAATTATTTTTCAGCATGCCTATTGTGCTTAGATTTATATTTTAAAAAAATTTGCTTTGCACTTCTTCGTCCCTTGAACATTTTTTTTTGGCATAGATGTTTTGAAATGCATTTCCCAGAAGAATTTTTTCTCCAATTGACTTCCTCTGAAGAGGTAGTTTTCAAGAGAGTGTTTTTCATTCTGATTCACTAGTAAGCCAAATGTCATCACAGGATTTTTCTACCCTGCTGCTACAATCCTGTTACAACCCCCTGTTGATAAATCCATTCTAATACTGGCTCAGGGTTTTGTGATGCAGCTACTACTTGTTTAACCAGTGCTAGAAGAAAGATGGATTGTGCACATGTTGGAAGCGGATTTATCCTTCAAGAAAATAACAACTTAGATTTTACTTGGCAAGGATCCTATTCCAGACCTTTCTTTATTTATTCCAAAAGTTAGTGCCAGAAACCAGCTGAACATATGAGGTACAAATCAAATGCTTCATTGAAGCTTCAACCTGTTTTATATCTTGGAGATTTTTTTAGCAGCTTGAACCTTTCTATGAGTAAGAAATTACAAAGTTTTGGGGGCAGCATGTTCTTCCCGATTTCTCTGCCATACAGTACCTATGCAGAGGGGTTTTTTACGTTTGCAGTATGATTTTAATATGAATTTCTAGCTTATGCTTATATATTGACTCATTGTTTTAGTTGATACAGATGTTAACCTTCATGTTATACAGGTTTGGTTTTTTATACAGAGGATTAAAAATATCCATTCATACTAATTTTGCAGTTTCTCTTCTAGGATTTTTTTCTTCAAAGAAAAATATGTAGAAGCCAGGTAGAACACGCTGTTTTCTGCTGAATGCCTGCTGTCAGTTCAACAGTGTACCCAGCAGCACTCACTCAGTCACGGCAGCCACCTTACCGCAGCAACTGCACTTTGGCACCAGAGTCAAAAGCTCATAGGTTCACACTGTGAAGTCTCCCTCTGTCCCTCTGTGAATTATGATGCCAGAGATCTTTGAAGGCCTTGTGGCACTTACACAGGAGATCCCAGCACCTCACGAAAGCTGTAATTTAATCCCAAGAGCAGTAAGGCTGCTGGCAGCAAGGTAGGAAGACTGGTCATGTTACTGCCACAGGCTTGTACCACACATCTGCTACATAGTAGCAAAAATAACTCCTTTCACTCTCTTTCACATGTTTCCATCCTCCCTATTCTCATATTCAAAACTCCCTTCTCACCATACCCAAAGCTTTGTGTGGATTCTTCTATATTACAATACTTTGTGCAGCCTTTCTTTGCAACTGAGGAGAAACACAGATAGTTATGCAGAAAAGTTTGACTGAAAGTCTGGTGTCCAGAATGGGTCAGGTGAATCCTGCTCAAGAGATTTATTCTCGATTTATTAGAAGCACATTTGGTCAGCGTGCTGTAAGTAAAGATGTCACCTTTGTAGCTAACCCTAACTTTCCACAAAATCAATTTCACTATAACCTTAATTTCCTTACTTAATTATGAAACATGGAATTTTACTACTGTCCTGCTTTTTATACTTCTCAGTCCCCATAAACACAACATAAAAATAGTAAGAATATGTACACAGTCTTACTCTGTGAAGCATTGCTTTCATAAAAGCCTTGAGAAGTCTATGAGAAGTCAGAAGAAGTCTTGAGAAGTCAGACTATGGAACAAGTCCAGAGAAGAGCAATGAAGCTGATGAAGGGGCTGGAGAACAAGAGGAGCAGCTGAGAGAGCTGGGGGTGTTTATCCTGGAGAAGAGGAGGCTGAGGGGAGACCTCATTACTCTCTACAACTACCTGAAAGGAGGTTGTGGAGGGGAGGGAGCTGGGCTCTTCTCCCAAGGGACAGGGGACAGGACGAGAGGGAATGGCCTCAAGCTCCACCGAGGGAGGTTCAGGCTGGACATTAGGAAAAACTTTTTCACAGAAAGGGTGATTGGGCAGTGTCAGAGGTTGCCCAGGGAGGGGGTTGAGTCACCTTCCCTGGAGGGGTTTAAGGGACGGGTGGACAAGGTCCTGAGGGGCATGGTTTAGTGTTTGATAGGAATGGTTCGACTTGATGATCCGATGGGTCTCTTCCAACCTGGTGATTCTATGATTCTATGATTATAAAGACACAGTCCCTTCTCACCCTATACACAGATCTTAAGTTTAGTAAAAATTATTTGTCAACTGTAGGAACAACAAATTTCAAAGGCAGAAAACTGATGGCTTTGGTGAAATATTTGAACGTGCATAAGACCAGATTTCAGCCCGAGTGGAATAAAGGTTAGATTTCTGGTATCTGATGTTCTGTGGTATAAGAAGTATCCAAATATCCTTTTTACTCAGTAAAACACTTAGTCACTAATTCAGAACAACACTTGACTTATTAAATACTTACATGCTCTATTTATTACTTGCTGTATTTCCTGCAGTTAATACATCTTTGTATTTATATTTCTGCCTGTATGTAAGTGTTCTCAGTCATGTAACGGTTGCACATATTTTTACTTCCCAAAAAAACATCAGTGCAAATGACTATTCTTTGCATAATCTGAAAGGAAACTTCAGTTTTAATGAAATAAGCTATAAATAAGAGCCTTTGAACAAGTACTTAATTGTTTAGTGGTTCCACCCAGTAGGATGATCTGTCAGAGTAGTGTTAATGAGGAATTTTCAGCCTTTGGTGGTGGAAGAAGTGTTGAAGCCAGGAGTCAGTTGCCAAAATGTCAGTTTGACAGCCTTTCAAAACATTAAAAGAAGTTGTTACTTCTCTAAGAATAAAGAAACCACGACACTTTCCTGATCTTTACTTCCCACTATTTTGCTTTGCATATATATTCAATTGCTAAATTCCTGTGTGTTACTTAATTGAGAAGCATCAGAGCTGTCCCTAGGCTGAGTAAACAGAAAATATTAATTGCAGTATTAGAGGAATATAAGTATTTAATCTTCTGTTAAAATGACAGCACTGGAAAACCATTACCTCTTTGTATCATCAACATAAGCAGATGATGCAGGGTTAGGATTTTCAAAAAATGTAGGAATTGTGGAAAGCAAGTCTGAATTTGTGGTATTTTGAAGTCCTGGATCATAGGTATTCTTCTTGAAAAGTATCAACTCCATTTAAAAACACATTGCATATTCTTATGCTTAGGTTCTTAATAGATAAGTAGTTCCTCTGGAGGTAAATTAGGCACTGAGAAATTAAAGAAAAGTTCTAATTATTTTCTTCCTGTCTCCATAGGGAATCTACAGCTCAATGTGCCAACATATGTAATATCACGTAATGGCTCATACAGTTTGACAACTGTTCATACTCATAACATTTGAGTAAAAATTTGATTACTGTTTCCTGGTATCTTGTGTTTGTACAAAAGGCTTTGGCAATGCAGAGGAAATCTCCATTTTACTCTCTAATATTCTTTACTGATACACCTGTGTATTGAGTGACACCAGATATTTTTGAGATGATCTGAAAACATCTCTGTCATATTCCAAAAGCAATTAGGCGTCTTTTAAAAGCAAGTAATAGATTGAAATCTGAATTTTAGTAAGTTCTGCAGCCGAGTGCTAGACCGAGATAGACAAGCAGTCTCCAGAGTGAGGGAAGGCCAAGAGTGAGCTAGAGGAGGGCAACTCCTGCCTCCTAGAAGTGGCAGCTCACACGTGGGCAGCTGACACAGAGGGGGCGTTCCTGGAAGCACCTGTAGGAGATTTAAACAGCCTCTAAGGAGTACCAGTGACAAAAGCATGGCAAACAGGAACAGGTAAACAAGCATGTGGTGCATGAGAAGGCGTGGTATGGCAGTTTGTGAGGTAGTATGTGCAGACAGGGCAAACAGTCAAGGGCACAGCACAGGACTTTGGCCAGAAGTAGCCATCGTGGCAAAAAATTAAGGCCTCTCCAGCTCTTGACCAGCCATAACTAATGCAGCCTCCTAAACAGGCCCTCAGTGGGTTTATGCTGCCACCCAGATGCTGAGTTGCAGGGGAAAATTCACCTGTGTGTTGTTGATCAGGTGGAAGAACTCCTCCACTTGGTGACAGAACTCAGAGAGGAGATAAGCAGGCTGAGGATCGTCAGAAAGTGTGAGAGGAAGATTGAGCACTGGAGTAACACTCTATGTACCCTGTCTCAGACCCAACAGGCAGGCATGCGTTTTATGGCAGAGGACTCTTCAGCTTCCCTCTCTATATTAGGCTTAAGAGAGAAATTTAGAAGATGAAGGGAAATGGCAGCAGGTTCCTGCCCAGGTGTATCTCTTGTGTTTCAACCTTGGCCTCCCAGGTTCCCTTGTACAATAAACACAAAGCTCTGCAAGTGGAACTGAACCTTAATGGGGATGATAGGTCTCATAGACTAGAAACATTCTCTAGGTTAAGACACCGTAAGTGATCTACCAAAACAACTTCTGCAAAGAAGAGAAGACAGGTTATTGTCATAGGGGACTCCCTTCTGAAGGGAACAGAATACCTGACCCACAGATTGGACCCTTTACATAGGGAAGTCTGTGGCCAGCTTGGAGCCTCATTTAGAGATGAGGAAAGGAAACTTCCAACTCATGTCAGTCCCATGGATTATTATTCACTATTGATTATCGAAATAGGCAGTAATGAAAACCTAACAAGAAATCTAAGGGCAATCAGAAGGGACTTTCGGGCCTTGGGATGATCGTGGTCACAGGTAGTGTTTTCCTCTGTCATTCCTGTTACAGGGAATGATGAGGGAAGGATTAGAAAGAGCCAGGAAATAAATACCCAGTTCTGGACCTGGTGTGCAGAGTAAAACTTTGAGGTTTTTGATCCTGGGTTGGCTAGTAAGACCAGGGAAATTATCGTGCCTCCGTACTTGGCATTGGTGAAGCTGCACCTTGAATACTGTGTTCAGGTTTGGGTCCCTCTTTACCTGAAGGACATTGAGGTCCTGGCCATATTGATGTTGTTTAGCCTGGAGGTAAGGAAACTGAGAGGAGATGTTATCATTGACTACAACTACCTGAAAGGGGGTTATAGTGAGGTAGGTGTTGGCCTCTACTCCTAAATGACAGACAACATGTCGAGAGAGAATGACCGCAAGTTACATTAGCGGAGGTTCAGATTAAACATTAGGAAAATGTCTTCACTGAAAGAGTTATTGGGCACTGGAACAGGCTGGCCAATGAGGAGGCTGGGATTTAATCTGTCTTCAAAAGCACCCTCCATGACTGTATTTGAATCCCATTGAATAAGAAATTTATGTTTCAGTGAGATTCACCTTGTAAAACTCTGAACAAAATTTCATAAACTGGAAATGGTGTATTAATGATGCAGAGATGTTAGCTTCTGGGAAAGACTAGTTTAATGACCCACCATCCTACAAAGGTACATTACTACTTTTCAGTCTTTCTGTTTATTTGAAGATGCATTTATTTAAAGATACGGTGTTTTCATTGAAACTAGTTCATAGAACTAGTGATCAAATAAAATTATTATAATAAAGGATATATCTGTTGATATCTGTTGGCTTTATCTAGTTTTTATTTTTAGAGGTTGATTCTGTTGAAGTATAATATACTATTTAATATATAATTGGTGAGGGCATTTCAATCTTAAATTTTTATGAGAACATGGAAATTTTTTTAAATTATATTTTTCCCCTTGTGAAGGTTTTACTTTATTTTTGCATTATAACTGTTTTATCAAGCTGAATCAGTAGCTCAGCTATAAGATATTTTCTTTACAGTTTCATTTGGGAGGTTGTGGAGAGGAGGGAGCTGGCCTCTCCTCCCTAGTGACAGGGGACAAGACAAGAGGGAATGTCCTCAAGCTCTGTCAGGCTTGGTTCAGGCTTGACATAAGGAAAAAGTTCTTCACTGAAAGGGTCATTAGATAATGGAAGGGTCTGCCCAGGGAGGTGGTTGACTCGCCTTCCCTAGAGGTGTTTAAGATATGCGTGGATGAGGTACTGAGGGGCATGGTTTAGAGATTGGTGGGAATGGTTGGACTCGATGATCCGATGGGTCTCTTCCAACCTGGTGATTCTATGTTTCTATGATTTCTTAGACTGCAAATCTTTCTTTACTGCTTTTAATGCAAAACACAGCTTTAGTAGAGTTTAAGCTTAGCAAAATGTCAAGGCCAACTCATCCATTAAGATTTTTCTGATATTTATGCTTTATCTTACTCTGAATTTTTTTAAATAAAGTGTTTGGAGGACCATGATAAAGATAGTCATAAAATAAATAAACCTGAAGACAGTAATTTTTTCTGATTTTGTGATTATATGTACAATAGAAAATTCCTGTGAAGAAAAGGCACTTAAATACAGTAAAACTTTATTAATTTATACTGGCATAGAGATCAGATTAAGAAGTGCATGTGCAAACAACAAATAAGCAAACTAAATACTCACAGAAATGGTAACTACTAACTTAAGTTCTAGAAAAGCCAAAGTGCTTTTACAATGTGAGATCTCATAAGTACATTCCCTGCAAAGTGTAGATACTGTGAGTTTTAGACACTTTTTTACTCATTGATAATGCATTTGCTACCAGAGAATATCTTAGTCATGAAAAATACTAAGTGTATAAATGATGTCAGCCTATTCCTTTCTGTCCCTTGGGCTCTCTGATAGTACAGGATTGAAGCACTTTTGTTTGCCTTTTCTACTTTCTACTTTTATTTCCTCCCTTTTCTTTTTTCTTTCTTCTCTAGGAAACTTAGGCCAAATGTCTAGTTTCACACAGCCTCCTACTGAGAAAGATCTGAACATTTTTGGTTTTTTGTTTTTTTGTGTTTTTTTGGTAATTTATCCTGAACATCCTGTGTTTGCTGGCAGTTTTACCCTTTCATATGACTACAGATATTATAAGAAGGTGTCGATTTAAAAGCGTAAGAATGTGTGAGTAAAAATGACAATTTCTTCTTTGCCTTTTCCAAGGATAAACATATTTTAAGTGTGAGTCAGCATTCCATAAGCATCCCTTTCCGTAGCTCTCAGACATGATGATGAATGCATCATAAAATCATATTTCAACATACCCCTTCTTAGTATTCCTCCTCCTGTGGCAGAAGAATGGAAGTCGCTACATGCTGAGAGTATTATCAAAGTTAAGAGCATCTGCTTAATTCACAAGAGCATCTATCATTTTCAGGAGAATACAAGGGCAAATGTTTCCAGTCCATACTAAGAGAGTAATTTTTTCCATCTGTTAGAGCATGCTTATCTGAGAGCTGAGCAGCCCAAGTAGGATTGCAAGGCTAAAGGAATTATAGAATTAAGTGGATGCTGTGCTAACTGGGAAATGAAAAAAAAAAAATAGTTTATTTTAGGCATTCTCAGTAGAGCATATGACCAGTATTTAGCTTGAAATTCTTTTCAGTGGTGAAAGGGTTAAATCAAAGACTTCTGAAGAAGATTTTCTGTTTACTCAATTACTAGTTTGAACAAAGTTCTGCTCTAGTTTTTGTAGCTTATGGAATGGTTGCTGTAGATAGATATGAATATCCAGTAGGAAAACATTAGTATGTATTCACAGTTGTTACATCACATAATGATTTTTAAGACAACAATACTTTCCATTCATCACATGAATTAGGAGTTCATGAAGAATAAAATAATATTATGAAAATTACTTTGTTTGTAGAAGACTCATTTTTCAAATGTCTTGTTTAGTTTACAGAAAAGATTGTCAGAAACACTTTGTAAGAAAATTACATACCTAAATAATTAATAGAACATTAACAGAAATTGATTCTATTCCTTATGAATCACTGACCCTTATTTATTTTGAAATATTAAAAATGCAGCTATCCAGAAATCTAAGAATGTTTCTCAAAGGTAATTTTTCTAGCAAAAGTTAAGTCTGTGGTGTCTTGTGTCATTACTTACATCATCCTGAAAGGAAACTTTTCTAATATTCCTCTCATAC
Organism: Coccyzus lansbergi; assembly: GCA_033558105.1. Lineage (NCBI taxonomy): Eukaryota > Metazoa > Chordata > Aves > Cuculiformes > Coccyzidae > Coccyzus > Coccyzus lansbergi. The sequence goes on from JAUMJK010000227.1 coordinate 2,387,815, forward strand.
CCAGGGTAAGTCCTTTAGTCAATTTCCTCCATTTCTGTTTTCTTTCTTTGTTGATTCATTCCAAGGGAAGAAACGAGAAGTTTGAATGGAAGGACACTAAAATGTAAACCTAGAACAGCAAGTTCAAAGTGAAAATCTGAAAATGGTTTGCTTCATTTCTACACTAGCACTAAACTTGAGGAATAGCCTCAAGCTCTGCCAGGGGAGGTTCAGGCTTGACATCAGAAAAAAAAATTTCATGGAAAGTGTCATTGGGCACTGGCAGAGGTTGCCCAGGTCGGTGCTTGAGTCACCTTCTCTGGAGGTGTTAAAAGATGGGTTGGTGAGGTGCTGAGTGTCATGGTTTAGTGATTCATAGGAATGTTTGGACCTGATGATCCTGTGGGTCTTTTCCAACCTTGTGATTCTGTAAACTTCAAAGACTTTCAGTCCAAATATTTCACTTGTTGTTTGTATAAAGCTGAGAGAATATGTCAAACTCATTGAAGATACCTTTTTAATAGAACTTTAGGGATTATTATATGATGTCTTACTTTAAAGTATTACTTCTGCAGATGAATTATTGTATTTCCCATGATGTTGTTGGGGACCCAATATTTTCTATCCTATACCCCACTCTATATCAACAACTGGAGAAGTCATTCTTGCTAAAAGAAGGAGATCTTCTGGTGCCTGCGGAAGATATTCTGTGTAGGCTATGCTTCACTCAGGGAATATGACAGTCTCTCCTAGGTTATTATAGGAATAGACAGACCATGACTCAACAGGAACTGAACTAGCAGGCATTTCTTAGTCATGAACATGATTTTTATGAACTGCTCTGAAAAGGCTGAGAGACAAAACCATGGAAACAAACAAAAAAATCAGCACTTGTTCTGCTCCCAGTCTTCCTTAAATTTTATCATGACCTTATCAGATAAAGAGTTGATGCATTCAGTATCCTGGTTCTGGCATGAAACATAGGACAGCTAGAATTTATATCTTCCTCTATCAATAACATCCACTCTTTGACCTTGGGCAAGTTGTTTCTTGGGTATGTGCCTTCATTTCCCCTTCTACTCTGTGTAGGTTTTTCTTCTTTAGAGATCATATATTATCTTAGAGGTGTACAGCGCCTACGCAAGAAAGTGAATATTGAAATGTCTGGAAAGATAAATTCCTGACTTGCCTTATCTAGAATTAACAAATAGAAAGAGAGTTTAAAAATCAAAGAAAAATCACAGCAGTTTTGATCCATTCAGAGGGATATTGGTTTGGGAGAATAATTTAGGCATTAAAGGAATACCAACAATGTTATGGAACTTCTGTCCACCTAAAATCTTTCCTGTTCTCTTTTGCATGTATACAAAAAGTTGTACATGAACCCAAGATACTAAAATAACTAGTTTCTGTCTTTGACTGAGGGATAAAGGCACAGGACAGATTTATTTGCTGCTTAGAGACCTTATGTTCAGTTTTCTCTTGTCACATTCACACCAATTAAATGTGAGAGTTTATATGTAGTCCTATCTGTAATTATGACAGCTAGATCCTCGTCTGGCTTATTTAATTGTGTCTGTGGAAGAAGTTCCCCCACATTTGTTTGATAAACAGTATTTCATATATCTACTTTAAAATCATGCCTGCCTGAGTATTTTCATGCAAAAAAAAAAAAAAAAAAAAGAGGTGTATAAGAGAAAATTCTATTCCTTTCTCTCCAGATAGCACAAGTTTTTATAGCACAATTTAGAAACACATAGACAAGTTGAAGATGAAACACAATATATAATACCTGCTGTACCTATAAAAACATATATCACAAGTAAATATTCAGGCCAGGGGTTGTTGTTAGCACGCACAATTAAGTTATTATTCCTACCTGGAATCCACAAGCAGAAACTGAAGGTCGGGTGAAATGATCATGCTCCAAAACAGTTAAAAGTAGACCAAATCTTCCAGGTGAAGTAGCTGATCCTCTATATGACTTTTTAAACCAGTCTTATTGCAAGACCACTCTTTTTTTTCACTTTCTTTAAATATCTCTTTTAGTCAGTTTCAGGGTATTAGCTAACTACACTACAAAGCTCAGACAAGAGAAATTTAGTACATTTCCACATACGTGAAAGCCTACAGTGGTTTTCTTGTATTTTTCAACAGAATTTAGTTAATAGTAGGATAATCAACTCATGGATTTTAAGTACAGACAGTTTGCCAGAACTTTTATAATAGCAAAATTGATGAAGATCATGAACTGTTCTTTGTTGTAAAACTGGGTTCCAAGCAATTTTATATTTTTACCTCCCTAAAGAAAGTTAGATCAGTCTCTTAAAGCTGGGAAAAAATCTGTATTTTCATTAAAAAGTAACAATGATTAAAATCTATGTTGAATGTCAAGATTTGCGTAATGTGATTTTTTCGAATGATTCCCTCTTTGTTGATTATTTTCTCCTTCATAATTGAAAATCCAGTCTTTTGTTATTTTGTGACTCCTACTGCGAACCAAACAGATCTAACAACCTGTTACTGGTTTACCAGCTGCTATAAAACAAAAAGATTGAGATGGATAATATTCCAAATGAAGATTTTTAAGAGATACTCATAGTACATCCTAATGCTGTCAATGAATGAGGTTGTATTTCCAATATACTTGGAGTCATATAAAGTAGCTGCTCAAAGTGATATGTTTTCACTAGGATGCGAGTTTTTCTGAGATACATGGTGATATCTTTAGATACATTGACTAGTACTACATTCAATCACGTTTTTTCGACAGTTTCATGAGTACTGTTGAGAATAGGTAATAAGAATCCATTTGAAAACAAAAGAATAATGTAACAATTTGATTACTGTTCTTTTAATGAGGCAATGTCTGCATTTCATCTTCTTTTTGTTGTTGTTTCAATGGATGATCAGTGATATTCTGTGCTTTAAAATCACCACTTCTATGTTTAAAAATGTAATTTTTTTTAGATTTAAATATTCCCTATTACTTCTGTTTAAATATCTGATACATAGACTAATGTCTACTTTTGCTTTCTAAATCCTTTATGCTTTACTGAAGCAGAGAAGGAAGATACCATCTCCAACTGGTAAGAATCACCTTTTTGCTAGCTGCAACCTTTAAATCTACTTGAAGGTAAAATAGATCTGTTAACTTTCTATCACTCAGTCCAGTTCAGTGAACTGTCATGCTGAAAAACAAGCGGAGAGCACCTAGAGCAGTATATTACATTTGCATCTCAGATTGCATATTAATTTCAGCTCGTTTTTCGAGGCAATTTCCCACTAAATCAGCAGTACTCTTGCAGGCATCTTACACCTATCTGGCACTTTCTGCTTGGGAATATAAAGCAATTTTTCATTCAGATCATGAATCTTTTCAGGAGGTAGACTTTTTCTTATAGTTGTATCCCAGATTTTATTAGCAGCTGATTTATTGCATAACAAAACAATAAATATTATTTATAACTGGAGGCATTCTGTTGCCAGTAACTTCCCCCTTCTGGTGGGTGGGGTGCGTTAAGAAAATACAGTATCCAATTTCTTACTTTTTCAATGGCTTCCCTAGATTACAGGCATTCATCCTGAGGTTCTCTGAAGAACAATGGTTCTATATGAGGCTTCTGTGATTTCAGTGATGGAAAATAATTGAAAGAATAGTGCCTGCAACAAGACAGAGCAGGCTTATAAACTACTAATAAATGCTTATTTGAAAATCAGGGGGAAATGTCAAGCGACCTACATACCCCCTGTAACTACTTTGCCTTTGCACATTGAAAACCCTTCTCTGAGTTTTGGAGGGTGTTTGCTTGATTCTTTTATTTTATTTTATTTTTTATTTTCTGCACAAGAAAGGTATAGGAATCTACCACCAAGACAAAATGCATTTCAGCAACTGTCTGTTTTAGTGATTGTCTTGCCATAGTCAATGATGCCTTCCTGATTTCTTGCCTTACTACAGTGAACAGTCATTACCTTTTTGAACTTGGTGACTACAGCTGCACAAAATTTCCTAATCAAACCTAAAATTCAGTAGAAATTGACCAGTTTTCCATTTTCGGGATCAATGCAAAAGCTATTTCTTATTCAGTGTAAAATACTTCGAAAGTGAAGGACTTGTCATAATTTCAGGTGCCTTAGGTCTATATCCTAAACTGCTCAAGGTGAAAAATTAACATTCAGTGCTTTTGATCATGTCTTTTTTGAAAGACAAAATATTTTTTGAGTCCCTGTAATACTGAATTAATCCAATGGCTCAGAGTTCCAAGAATAATTTATACTGGCCAATATTAATAAAAGGAAGAGGGAACCAGAAAATAGTGGAAAAAATCATACAGTATGGACTTTAGATTCTATTGATAAAAAAGTAACATAGGAGATTGGGCTGTTCTTTAAACCCATTGACAACTCACAATTTGACTGATTTGGAGAGGATTAATGCACAGGAGGAGGTGGACTCTAACATTGTGTAAGCTACATGCCACTAACTTCCTGCCATCTCAACAGTTTATACCATATCATATAAGAAATACAATGAATCTTCACTAACCCAATATTTAGAAACAAAATAAAAAGTAAACAAAGGATTATGATACCTCTATTCCCCTTGGTTAAATCCTCAATGTAATTCTGGACATTATGTTACAATTCTGACTTTTTTTTTTTCTTTTTATAATATACATTCATTCTATTTTTTCCCCTTTTCCTTCTCCATTCAGTTGTTCCTTTCCTATCTGCTTCCTACTCTCAGTTTGAAAACAATGCGACTTTGTGAGCCAAGACAGATTTTTGCAGTACTGCTGTAAGCCTGTGACCAAAAAAAATGTTGAAAGTAATGCTTTAAAAGCTATGATATTGACACAACTTTGCCAGGGCTTGAAGCTGATAAACTATGCCTGGTTTATTTCCTTCTAGCAGTAGCTATATAGGTAAGAATCAAGGACCAAAGCTGAAGCTTTTTCTTCTTTTTTTTTTTTTTTCCCCCCCACATTTTTTCTTCCCTTCCCACCTTTTTTCTCTTTTATCCTTGGTTTCTTTATTTATTTTCAGTAAACAGGATTGAATTCCAACAATAACAAGTGCTCAAGCACTCTTCAATAATTTTTTTTCTTTCCAAGAAAAGACAGCAATTACTGACATTCATACCATCTATAAGACCATCAAACAGGATAAGGATTTTTTAATAAAAGTATACCTGTGGATGGAATAAAGAGAAGGAGTGAAATCTCTACTTAATTCTTTAAGTTTCAGTTTAAAATAGTTTAACCATTTTTATGTATAGTTTACAAGAGATTTAGAAATTCCTGTGTTCATTGTTTTTCATGAGGGGAGGGGAAGCAGACTGAGGTCTTCTTATAAAAAACAGCACAGTTGAGTGCATCTGATAAATGTGCTTTGTAAACTTATGTTATTAGGCTGATATACAACCCAACATATGGGTATAACTTAAAAAATATTTCTGTGTCAGAAGAAGTTCTCCATACAGATTGTTTTTTTTTTTCCACAAGTGTATCAAGTAGTGATTTTCATAGCAAAGAGTACTTCAAAATATCTTTTAGACATTAAAAAAGAAGTGGACACTAAACAGTAATTTGACACAGTATCTGAGTTGCTATCTCAGGATATGAGGAAGTTAGTGGAATAGATTTTCAAATATGGCATAATATTGTTATTGAAATTCAGAGGTGGCTAGAGAAAAATCTAAAGATGATTGTTAGAGAGCTTTTGTATGAACAATTTTTCAGCACAAGGTTCATGATCCTGAAGATTATTAAAACTCAGGGTTTTTTTCAGGCATGAAATAGAATTGGAACTGAAGGATGTACTATCAGTAATTCCTTACTCATGCCTTTTGAGCAAAGATGAATGAGATGGCAAATATCGCCACAATTGTCACCAGAGAAGGTTATTAACCAGAATGACATTTTATTAATCAAATGGATAAACTACTTCAAATTCATACCTGGGCATTGTGTTTGACTGTATTGGCTGTCATGGAACAAAACTTTCTCAGAGGATTTTTCTAGATTTTTCTAATGCTTCACCTGTACTTCTCATCATTTCTTGTGTCTGTGGCCTGGCCCTGTCTATTCTATTAGTATAAGTGTATCCAGATTGAAAAAAACCCGAAATGCTTGTAAAATGACCAAGCAAGAAACAAACCTGCCTTCAAACTGAGGACAAATTATTACTTGACTCAAGTACTGAAAAATAAAATTTACATTTATTAACAAAAGTTAGAAAAAGGATTAGAAATGTTGACATTGCAAGAAGCATAACATGAACATTGAGGCTACAAGAAGCCACCTCACAACCTGAAGACTGCAGTGCCTTGACCAGGCTCCATTTCTGAAGGAATATTTCAGAGAAATGCTTGCCTCAGAGAAGGATGTTGGCACAGATAAGAGCTAGCACTCAGTTATTACTTATACTTTCTTTTGTCTTTGACTGTACTAAGATTATGCAGAGAATTTGACCTAGAAGAATGATTTTTTCCATCCTGCAGTCATTTTTCTGTTAATAGTCCCATGATACTGCCAGCCAATGCTCTTCAGCATTTAACTATTTTAAGCAATATAGGTGAACATGAACTGTATATGGCATTTTCTTGCCTATATGGCAATTTTTCTTCTAGGGCTAAATCAATATAACATTTTATATCAACAAGAAAACAACCCAGATCTTTAAACTAATGGTCTTAGTCCTTACATAAAATGCTGAAGCGATCACATGAAAAAAAAATGAATTTCATGGAGACTTTGAATAGGAAACAAAAAATAAGCATCTTGGATATAAAATTAAATGGAAGTCAAGTAAATTATTATCATGGACTTAATAGCTAATAATAGGTCTTAGAGCAGAACTTTGTAAATTTTTAATAGGGCTTTCAAGCCTAGTTTGACTTTTTTTTAGCAGAAGCGGAATAAGTTCCATCTATTTTTTGCAATGCTCTTTTATAATTTTCTTTAATAAAAGGATTATTTTTTATACATATATATGCTTTATTTCCCCATGCAATACTCACACTCTTGGTAATTCTCACGTAAAGGTTCTAATCTGTTATTCTGGGGACAGTTATTGGTCTACCACTGGATTTTTCTGGTGAAAACAATGAAGGGACTGAAGGGATTCTCTGAAAAAGTTGTGGTTTTTAGAAGATAATTTTTATATGTTTGACTTCAGTCCCTGGTGGGCTAAAAATAGAAGATATTGAATGAGATTAATTATACCTTTATTGACAGGACCTTAGTACACTTAAGCAATCAATGAGTTGTCCTTTATCAACTCTAGTGGTGATGTTATTATTGCAGTTGTGATATTCGTCATAGTATTACTTCTATTACTGTATCTACATACTATAATCATATATATATAATCAAATGCAAAACCTGTTCTATCATGCTTGGTAGATAAAATACACAATGAAAAGAAGAATGTCATATAACAAAACCACACAAGAGACACAGAAAAATCAGGAAAATAATCCTTTTCCCTGAGCCAGGGTATAGTGGTCAAAGAAATGTCTCAGGTGCACAAGATGATAAGTTTAGTGCCTGTACAAATGTCAGCTGTGCATGTAGAAAGGATTGTTTCATCAGACTGAGGAATGTAACTTAGTTACACCTTGACAACAATTCCCTCAAAGTTTTGAGTGAGAGTTTACACTCTAAACCAGCAAAGAAAATAAAAATCCCAAATAAGTCTCACATTTCACTTCTAAAAGGAAAGAAAACAAAAAGCTCAAAGATAAATACTTGGAATTTATAACAGTAATGTCAGAATCCAAGCAGGCAGTAGTCACGCATCCTCTACATTTCAGGTATTCCACAGGGATAAGCATTTGTTGAAATGCAGAAGTTGTGGTTAGAATTCAGAAATGCTCCTTAGATGCGTAGGTGAGAGGCTAATCTTTGATACAATTTGAGTGTCATCAAAGAACTTCAGAATCCAGCAGCTCACTCCAGCATGAAGAAAGAAACAGAACAGAAATTTTACCTTTAGATTCTTTTTGCCATTTTTACTTTCTTTGCACACATTAGGTAAGTGTTGTAAAACCCATTTTAGCAATGAAGTATCCATGAAGGATCAGACGTGAATCAGGCATGTTCACAAGGGCGAATCTTTTGGAAATTCTTGGAATAGAGAACATGATGATGAAAGTTTGATTTTCCTATATTTTCCAAATCTTCTGTATTGTTCTCAGGGGAGCTGTAAAAGGGAAAGCATTATCTCTAAGTGACTGTATGGACAGACTATATCCATGCAGAGAGAGTTTGCAGCTTCTGCTTATATGCCATGTCAAAGTTACTGCTGCCATTTATGACCCCAGCAACTACTTTTAGACTCCCTTATCCTCTCCTTGAATACTTATCTTCAAATTAGCAATATAACTCAAAAAAAGTTTATGGGGATGAGGGGAACAAAATTCAACACAAAGGAAAGACTTCTTTCAAGTTTCACCCCAGATCACTGAGGGTATTTTCTGTGAATATTGCATCAGATAATCTTGACTCAAGAGTTTAGAGAGCATTTAGAGAGTGTTACAGCACAAGACCAATATGCTTCAACCTATCATAGAATAATAGAATTATAGAATAACCAGGTTGGAAGAGACCCACTGGATCATTGAGTCCAACCATTCCTATCAAGCACTAAACCATGCCCCTTAGCACCTCATCCACACAACCCTTAAACACCTCCAGGGAAGATGAATCAACAACCTCCCTGGGCAGCCTGTTCCAGTGCCCAATAACCCTTCCCATGAAAAATGTTTTTCTGATGTGCAGTCTGAACCTCTCCTGGCAGAGCTTGAGGCCATTCCCCCTTGTCCTATTCCCTGTCACTTGGGAGAAGAGGTCAGCTCCCTCCTCTCTCCAACCTCCTTTCAGGTTGTTGTAGAGAGCAATGAGGTCTCCGCTCAGCCTCCTCTTCTCCAGGCTAAACAACCCCAGCTCTCTCAACTGTTCCTCATAAGGCCTGTTCTCCAGCCCCTTCACCAGTTTCATTGATCAAATATTGCATTTACTGTTCAAAGATGACACAGGTTATAGCTATTTTCAGTGTAACACAGGAAGTATGAAGAAGAAGGTTGTTCCTGCTAAATTTGTCATGCAGGTTCTCTTGTTTTGAGCAGCTTATGCCATGAGCAACACAGCTTGGGAGAATTCCATGTGTCAAAGCAGGTCTGAGGTGGGTTTCTCTCAAAGTTATAGATATCCAAAGGATGTACTGGAGGTAAAATCAGCTTAATGCAGCTGCAGTTACTCTGGGGCTATCAAAATTCAGTCTATACATAACATAAGCAGAGATTTTAAAGTGCATCAAACTCACGTATCCAGCAGGTGTGCATAGAATCACTGTACCGCAAGAGCTTTAGATCAGAAAATCTCAGGGAAAGGATGTAGGAAAGTTCCCTAGAAGCATTTATCTTCTATAATGCTAAATTGGCAATATGTAGTGTATTATATATGATGTTTTAGCTTCCATGTTTAATTGAATAAAAGGGAATATAGTAATTTAGCACCTGTGGAAGAAAATAACACATAATTTAAATGATTTTGCATGGTTGTGTATGGTGCTTACGTTAGTTAAACCCTAAAAGCTAGAGCTAGAAAGGAACAAAACAGCCCCTCAGATAATAGCATAATCACACAAGGATTCATTGAATTATATGGTCCTGTAGAAGTTAACAGCAAACTCTTATGACTTTCTACCAGACTAACTATTCTTGTAGCATAATGAAATCCAAACAATCTCCACATTCTCTTACATGGAACATTCATAATATGTCCTTGGGCTTTCAGACACAGAACCTTGCATTTCAGAAATGGCCTATATTCACAAATTTTGATTCAGAAGCATATGAATTTAGATGGTTATTTATTTCTCTGTATATTTTTTAAAGAAAATAGCTCTTATCAGGAAACATAAAATATCATTGCCATGATTTAACTTTTTATTTGGTTTTGGTTTCTATAAATATAACTAAAATTCTCTCCTTGTCCTTGTCATGACTACTGACCTCCTACATACAGAGGAATCAGTTCTATAGATTCTCAGCCTGCAAGGTGAATTTTTAACTGACAAATATCACCTTAGCTCTTGCTGGCCAGCTAGTTGTAATGATGACAGGGAATTTTTATTCATCTAAAAACATTTCTGTTCCAAATTTAAATATGTTTGTTCAACTCAACCAAAAATGGAGAGATAAGATATTCAGAATTGGAATTATTTCCCAAAGCCATTCACAAAACAAGTGTTGAGAAATAAATGTCACATCTAGGATTTTGACTTTTGCCCACTTCCTGTTCCTTAAACATTTGGTCAGAAGAAATAGAATTCAGATTTTCGTAATCCTTCAGGGACTTGTCAGCTTTATGGAAAGGGCAATATATTTTAAGCCACTTAGAAGTGTGTTGACAGTGAAATCAGATTGTACTAAGAAAAGTGCCTGCTTTGAAAATTCACACTTTCAAGAAACTGAACACATTCATTTCAATTACTTTCTCCGGATATGTGGCATTCTTCTAATTCTCTTTCTTCATTTTCAGAAAATCTCTACTGAATGATAGTTTAGGACAGTCTTGTCTTAGTACACGTCCTCTAGCAGCTTGTAAATTTGATATACACCAGAGGAAGATGATCATATTTCACTCTCTGCAGAGGAATAACTTCCAACAGACTTCTCTATGATTTATTATATCCTAACAGAACAGCAAAAGTAATTGAATCTACATTGCTTGGATTTTATCTTTTTTTTTTCCCATACAGCTGCAAGGTAGTCTGTGATTACAAAATTATATCCAAATTGTTTTCTTTCTCAAGAATCCTTCAGTTCATCTTCCTCTCATGAATGCAGTATGCAGAATGCCTGTTTCTGGGGAATGACAAATTTATGATGTAACAGAATCTCTTCCTGTTAAGCTCACCTCATGTTGGTAATAACCAGCTGATAGTGAAATGTCATCACCCTTTCTGTGGCTGGAAGTGCAAATAATTAACCACTATATATCCACCAGGAAATGTATAAATGTATATGATATATTTACAAATACTTCTATCAGTGAAAGACATGCTCACAACTAGATTTTCGTCACCATTTGGTTTTATTCACAAGGCTGTAAAAAATTTTTGGTTATGCCCTTCCTTTCTTCCTTTCTTCCTTCCTTCCATGAGATATTCATTGATCTAAATTTGTAGATGATACCTAATGTAAAATCTTAAACTGTCTTCTGTAAACTGATGAATCTGCTGGAGTTCTGATCCCAGATATATTTCTGATAAACAATATATACAGTTGCATTCTGGCTGGAAAGAGAAGATGGGGAAGGTATTTTAACCTATAGCAGCAATTAGAAACTTCTGTTCTCAATCTACAGTAAATTCCACACACAAACAAATGTGATTATTTTTCTGCAGGAAGTTCTAAACCAGGCAACTAGTAATCCAGCAGGATGTGGCAGGGAGGAGAGCACATTTTCCTCACCTTTTTCCTCCTATAATTTTCCCAAGACCTTGCTGTTGTTCATGAATGAAAATAACATGCTATGGATGATAGAATATATAGCTTGGCTCACTAAGAGCTCATACTCTATTAATATTTACAGATTGGTTATAGATTTAGTTCCTAAATATGTCTATTTATGAGTTTGAACAATATCAGTATTGTTAATACTTTGTGTAGTTCTTCCAATTATTTAAGTTAAATACAGCAGTGAATTTTATTAAACCATTCTACATTTATTTTGCCTCCCTCCTGTTCATGGAGAAATGCTTCAAAAATATATGAGAATTCAGTCTTCAATGAGTCTACAAGGCAGTTAAATGTGAATTTCATACTTGGGATTCAGAATGCCATAAGAAATACTAATTTCTATCTGAGCTAATGTACAGTAGGCAACCCATTAAAAAGGTCTTCTACCAAGCATTCAAGACAAAAAAAAAAGAAATTATGTTTGTCAAAGCAGCTGTGACTTTTAGATCATTTTAATTACATTTATATCATTTGTATAAAGAACTGAATTTATAGAGTTTTGAAATAATGTTACAGATTTCCCTTGACTATAACTTGTTGCATGAGGATATGGGCAGTAACAGGGCCTGACTTTGCAACTTGGAAAACCTTTCTCTAGTAAATTAAATTAACATTCCTCCCACATTCATATGATGCCTACATTCGTTTAGAAGTATATGAGTTCAGAGATGATGCATTCAGTACAACTACAGCAAATAAGATAAGATTAAAAAAAAAAGTTGAAGTAAAATAATGCCAACAATCAGGTAAATGAATAAAGCTTGGAGTATCCTGCCTTTATTGTTACATTCTTCATGTGTTTATGGATTTTTTTTCACTCACATCCTTATAGTTTTTTTGTTTTCTCAAAAAGCACCTTTTATTTCACACAACTATTATAGAAAAAAATTTCAGTTTGCCTCTCATATTCCAAGTGCACACATATTAAATACTTGTTCATGTAATGTTTCATCATTTTACCTTTCCTTGCCAAGTGGTGATTTGATTTATAACTTTATCACTGCATCTATTCCATGAACTGTAAAAGTCATTCTACCATTCTTTTAATTATCTTCTCAAGAATTACAGTACATTATGCGTGGCATTATTGTTTCCATCAAAGCTTACTTTGTGAGGAAGGACAAAACAATGTGTCCAGGAAATGAGATGATCTAACACCAAGCACCTAGTATGAGCTGATGGGAGAAGAGAAAAGGAAAAAAAATGTTATCAACTGCAGTCTTAGAAGTCAGGTGCTTTTAACTGATTTACACCATTTATGAGTACAGCCACTGAAGTAATCCTAAAGTCAGTTAACTTGGAGTGTAAGCTCTGTCAGGAATTGTTTTTTGTTTGCAGGTAGTTCTGTGACCTCAATAACAATCACTACAAAAACCTCATAATCTCACATAATAGACAATAAAAGTAGGTACATTTTCTTAAGCATTCTTTTCATAACATTTTCATACTTACAAGGACATACAGGTGACAAGTGAGCTTTGGAAAAAGATCTATAATGCAAACGCTTTAAACAAATAGTGTAACTGGGTTTAGCTACACCAGGGATCAGGCACATAGGCAAGGGGATACTTATGACTATATTGAATCTATTTAGTGTTCTTTTTTCCCATTTACTGATTAAAATTTTTATGTCATTGCTAGAAAACAATAATGTTCCCAAGTCATATGAATCAATCCTATATGAATCAATCCAGTCCACTTTATGTCTTGGATTTGTGCCTAAGTGACATAGTAATTAAAGACTCCTGACAAAAGGGTGCTGAAAGCAACTTTTGGGCCTGATAAAAGAGGTTTAACTAGAAAACAAAAGCACCAAGCTTGTGTTTCCATATCACAGGTAGACAATCCCTGAAATGGTGTGAATAGACAATCAGTGGGACAAGTTCTGATACAAAAAAACTAGTCATGAGAGAAAAAATTCAGATTTCAAGAGATGTGACGTTTACAACGTGTGTAAGAGTAGAGAAAATGTCAACCCCTACTTTTCCACAGTTAAGAGTCATCTTTTCTCTTAGCTTTCATTCTCTAGGCATAAGTAGTCTAGAACAACTACAGTAATGGTTCGAGCCTAGTCCCAGCTGAAAGAAAATAGAAGTTGAAAAATCATAGCTCTTATGGCCTTCAACATAAGGGGAAATTATGGGTTTTAATGCTCTAATATTTCCAAAGGATGCCATTGCATAAGGATAGTTTTTCCTGAGTTTAAATGTAGTGCGCAATATTAAACTGTAAATTCTTCAAAGAGCCCCATTCCCTACAGCAGTCATCTTTTACCACTCTTAATCCATAATGCTGAAAACAATCCTACCCCCATGGATAGCAACAGTTTCTAAGTTATGTGAAAATAAAACAAGTAGAACAACAATGAAGACAGTACCAGATTTCAAGATAGGATTGTCAAGGACTTTAAAGATAAAAATACTATCACTAAAGCCGATTAAAGATACTACTTCATTTCAGGGTTGGGTTGAAAAATTTCAGATTGGAGGGCAGTGGAGAACCTTTATCCTTGGAGAGCCTTCTAAGTAACTAATTTCAGCTTCTATTTCACTATTATCTACCTGAGTGTGCCTTCCCCATCTCCTTCAGTATATTTCTTATACAGACAACAGACTATTTCTTGGTTATACTACTTCCTGGATACTGAAGTTTAAAGCAAAGCCTGTTAGTCGTCACAAGACAACATTAATTGGCAACATGCTGTAAGACCTTGAGCCTTCCCTATAAAACAAAAAAAAACCAAACAACCCATAACCAATTAAGCAGTCAATATTTTCCAAATCAATTATCACAAACGTGTCAATTACATGAAAAAGCATAGTGATTTTGGACATCTGGAAGATAACTGTGTGGCAAATTCAACCTTTTAAAGCCTATCACTCTACCGATTTTTTTAATTTATGTAATCATAGACTCATAGAACAACCAGGTTGGAAGGGACCCGTTGGATCATCGAGTCCAACCATTCCTATCAAACACTAAACCATGTCCCTCAGGACCTCATCCATCCGTGCCTTAAACACCTCCAGGGAAGGTGAATCAACCACCTCCCTGGGCAACCTATTCCAATACCCAATGACCCTCTGTGTGAAAAACTTCCTCCTAATCTCCAGTCTAAATCTCCCCTGGTGGAGCTTGAGGCCATTCCCCCTTGTCCTGTCCCCTGTCACTTGGGAGAAGAGGCCAGCTCCCTCCTCTCTACAGCCTCCTTTCAGGTAGTTGTAGAGAGTAATGAGGTCTCCTCTCAGCCTCCTCTTCTCCAGGCTAAACAACCCCAGCTCTCTCAGCCGCTCCCCATAGGGTCTGTTCTCCAGCCCTTTCACTAGTCCCAGTAAATACAGAAGTAAATACACCAGTAAATATAGAAGAAAACTACATACAGGGTTCAAATTTGTGATTGCTGCCCTCTGCCTAAAACGGATATGAAAGAATCAGTTGCAAATGCCTCCAGTCCATCCAGAACAAACAGAACCAAGTTTCATGTTCGTTCAAAGAACTACAGTTAGGTGGAAGGTTACCTGGCTTACCTTGACACATCTTTCCGGTGCAAAATCTTTTAAAAATTAGTTTATTTGTCGTTTTTCTTATAGTTCCTCTTTCATTGATACTGGAAGCTTCCTGACAGGTGGGTCTCATAGTGTGATTCCTTGGACCTGCTAAAGAGCCCCATGCCCATGAGTAGGCTTTCCTGAAACTCAAAGCACTGGCTATCCACAGTTCTAACAGACTGTGAAATCCAGTTAATTACACTCTGCAACTTGTGTTGCAACACTTAGAGAGCGGCTGCTCTGGTGTGAGGAAGAACAGTTTGTGTCCTAAATAAGACTATTTCTGGATTTAGTAGTTTCTCAGTGTCTGCAAGACAAGTGTGTTTTCCCTGTCTCTGATTCGCTCTACAAATGGCAATGTTTTACATTTACCTCTTTCTCGCCAAAGCAGACACTCAGTTTTGAGGCTATTACCTCAAAAAAGATAAGTCTTTATCTGCCATAAAACTACATATAACAATAACTAACAATCCAGTAGGAGCAGTGCACAGAGCTCAGAGAATCTCTTACTGTAATGACACCCCAGGCTTTTCCTCCTTTAAACGTGTAATTTTTTTCAGAAAGGAATGGAAAGCTCCTTTGTTTTGCTGACACTCACACTGTACCTGTTATTGATTTTTCTCCACTGCTGATAACACAAATGCTCCTCCTGTTTCATCTGCTTCTTTGTTTCCAAGGGACCCTGCAAATCACATGGGTGATGCGTTCCAACAGAGATTAGATAACTTGCTTGCTCATTTATTCTCACTTTTGGCTTCTAGTTATTTTTGCAATTTACACATTCAGCAGCTAATGTGCTTACCTCAGACAGACACGCTGTAATTTCTCCCTTGGTCCAATGTCACACTATTGTAAGCTAGAGGTAATTTCATCATCTTTTCCATGTTTTTTAGTTCCTAAGTATGACAAAGGAACTCTATATAACTGCTTAGTATTCTTTTGTGAAATACTTTTTCAGTAACTTAACCCCACAATGCTGACATATATAAAAATTGATTATAAAAATCATAGCATTATTTTCTATTCTATTTAAATTCTCCTAAAGTAGCATTCTCTGAGTACTCCTCAAATATAGCTTAATGTAATAATACCACAGCGGGATCCAAATTTCAAACCATTCAGCTTTATTGTAATCCTTTTATTAGGCCCATAGCCACTTTTGTCAAGAGTATATCCATGCCTGAGGTTTACACAATAAACCGGAAGCCATACAGATGACTGGCATCTCAACATTGCTAAACATTAACATGTTCTTTGTTACCTCTGGGTTTTCTAGAAAGAATTGGTCAAGACTTACCTCTCCTGCAGAATGGGCAGCCACCTATTCTTAATGAAAGTATGTGGGTGCAGACCAAAACAAGACTCTGGAAACAGTACCCCAGCTGAGTTCCCCTCTGCAGTACATTGAAGACTGCAGTTTCTCATGGTGGTTGTGAGGATCCCAGATGGGAATTTGCCACTATACTGTAGCTGGGGCCCATCCATGCAGTCCTCCTCTTGCTATCGATGTTGACAAAGTATTTCTGGCTATGAGAGGAAATCAAAGGAGCTGAAATGAAATCATAGTTTAAGAAGTCTATTGTTCAAAGGGATATTTCTGTTAAATGTTTAAACTTCTAATGCTAATTAAGTTTACAACAACAGGACTGGCATGGACCCAATCAATGAAGATAAATTCATCTTATGGTTTCAGATTTGCCTTTTCCTACATTTTTGATATGGAGACGCAAATGACAATTGCCACGTCTATCCAAAAAGACTACTAGAACTCATATAAGTAAATATAATGTGCTGACAGACCACAATGAATGAGAGAGTGGCATCACATTACATATTTTTGTGACACAGGAAGAGTTGTAGTGCTATGATTAATTCCAGCATCAAGACAAGGCTTGCAAAACCGGATTCATAGCCTCTCCTGCCAGAGCAATTGAAGAAAATGGAGAAGAGAGAGTATGTCTCATTTGTTGTATGAGAGGTATCCTAAAAGACATAAAATAATATTGAGAGAGCTGTGGCAGAGAATCAGTCAAATAAGATGCCTTATTATTTACAAGGGCATGTAGTAGTAGAATGAGGGAAATGGCTTTAAAATGGAATGGGAAAGACTTAGGTTAGACATTAGGAAGGAATTCTTCACAGTGAGGTTGGTGAGACACTGGTACAAGTTGCCCAGGGAACTTGCGACTGCCCCTTCCCTGGAGGTGTTCAAGGCCAGGTTGGATGGGGCCTTGAGTAGCCTGGTGTAGTGGGAGGTGTCCCTCCCCATGGCAGGGGGTTTGGAACTGGATGTTCTTTTAGGTCCCTTCCAACCCAAATCATTCTATGACTGTATTATTCACAAATGTAATTGCTCAGTGAAATGAAGGTAAAATACTTTTTGGGGAAACAGTTTCTAACATCATGATCTAAACCAGTCTAATTTCTGCTATAAGACAGTTTTGCTGAAAGCTTCAGAGAAGAAATGTTTAAGCTACCAGACAAAAAAAAAAATCTTGTTTTTCAATTGCACTTCTTTTAACTCTATAAGCTACACAGGAAGACCAAAATAATGTGGTTCTGTATAATTTTTATCTTTCTTGAGGTCACAGTTAGCCAACCATCACAGGGAATACTTGCATCTCCAGTAGCCTAAGTTTAAACTGCTTTATGCCAGAATAACTCCAGAGCTTTCAGAAGAATGAGCCTTGAGTCATAATAATATAATCCAGAAAATCATAGAATCATAGAATCATAGAACAACCAGGTTGGAAGGGACCCATCGGATCTTCTAGTCCAACCATTCCTATCAAACTTATTCATAGAGTGAAAGGTGAATGGGTTCTAGATATACAACAATTTCAGAAGAAGTATATATAGAGATACATACATTGAAATCTATTTTCACAAAATCATGAAAGATGACTATGGATTAAAATAGTAGTGTCAATCTAAGACAAAAATAATTCTCAATTCAATACGATTCTGATTTTTTTGTCAGAAAAACTTCCGAGAACAATCCCAGAGGATTAAACTGCAGCATAGCAGAATGTGTTGGATGGTAGCAGTGCTTCAGGGCATGCATTTTTGGCTTTGCTTACTTGTCAAATTCTGCATACTCTGGATCCCACAGCTACTCCTTCCCACTGCTACAACTCATAAGCAAGGCAGCCATCCTGTTTCTTACTCATATTGTCTCTATTTCCTTGTGTTTAATGTAATATTGGTATTTTCTTTTTGTTCATTTGTAATCACCTTTCGGGGAAAAGCTTTTCCCCTCAATTTAAGTATGTCCTAAACTTTTCATTATTATTATTTTTATAAATACCGTTTGGACCTCCACTTTTCTGCATGATCTTACCAAGCTTGAAAGCACAGAGTAAAACCAAAGTCTTTTTTAAAGGAAACACTAGGAGATAAAACACTAACAAGAGATAATCTACTTTGTATGGATCACCCAAGATACTTGGGAGACAAAAGGGAGCTTTTAAGCGAAAAATACAACAGGCTTTGCTCTCACTAGGGTATTGGACTATTCTTCCTAAACAAATCTTGGCTGAAGAGGTCTACTAAGGATTTAGAGATGGTAGTTTAAGTATGAGGGAAGGAAATTAGGGCAGCTGATTGGATATGAAGAAGTAACAAATAACATATATATATGGAGAACAAATAACAAATATATATAGAGAGAAATATATCTACTAAGCTTCCAAGAAATGTTATGGTATTGGGGATGTGAAAATGAGAATTTGACTGATTTTGCTTTTTTGGGTTTTTTTTGGTGTGTGTGAGTGAAGGGACAAATGAATCACAGAGTTATGATTAGTTCAGTTTTTTTCGGGATGGAGGAAAGGAAAAAGAGTTTATTTCCCACAATGATGAATTTAATAATAAAAGTTGCTGATGTTGTCTAGTATAACAAGAATATTACAGGCAGTATTAATTTTGTTTAAGCACCAGTACCTAGTCCAGTTTCATATGCTGTAATGTGTAGTGATGTGTTTATGTGTAGAAGACTTGTGGACTTGCAGAAAATGGTGCATCCGAACACCATTAAGTACCTATTTTAACATTTTTTTTCAGTTCAGTTTTGCTGGACATTTTTTAAAAGCTCTATTCTCTTTTAAAGAGAATTATTTTCCAAGAAACAAGAACTGTTTTTAGAATTCCAGCTAAGTGCACACACACCAGCTTTCTCCGCTCTTGCTTTAACATCCATTTACAACCACTGTTATTCCATTCAAAGTCAATAGAGATATATCTATTTCTGCTACTCTGGAATGATGAGTATGAACAGTAAATAACATATCTCTTTGTAGGTCCAGAACTTTCTAGAATTCAGTTCACAATGAATATGTGGCCTTTACTGGAATCAGTATGGCCTAGTTTACATAAAAATCTTTCAAAAGATTTCAGCTCCCATCATCTACTGGCACTTTCTCTTCACTGTGAGGTTTACTTCCATCCCTTGCTTTTCAGGGTAATTTTATTCAATGCTGTTGTTTCTTCTGACTGTACTTTGCACCAAGAAACAAGAAATGGTTCAGACCTTTTTCGAAATACCTCTGATTCCTTTTACTTTGCTATCTTGAGTTTCTTGCCTTCAGGCATATAATTTCTATCACACAGAGTAGTTTTTATTTTGACTCTGTATGATGTGACTTTGAATATTCAGAGTCAAATGTGCTTACCTATCTACATTGGTCTTGCTTCCTTTGGTTTAGCAAGCTTCCATTTATTTTTTTTTTTTGCCAAATTTAGTGGAGTATTTTCCATTTTCTTTCCTGTGGGGTGCAGTTAATCTGGATTTTCTATCATATCTAGCCCTGTACTGGATGTTTTCTAATCCCTAGAAGAGACCATGGGAGCATCCAGAGTTAGATCACTGTTACAATTTCTCTTTTATATGTAGATTTTTACGCTGACCATTTTTTTCATCTTGTTTTACTTGTCAATACTAAATTTCCTGGTTTCAGACTATTTCCTCGATGGCTGGTATTTTCACCACTGTGTGGTTTGCAGTTTCCATGATTTTAGAAGAAGAGCTAGTCACATCATTCTCATAAACACTGTCAAATACACTCCATATTCAGTAAGACACCTGTGGAAGGATTTAGTTACTAGATGTTGGTGTCTACAACAATTTTAGACTTCACATGACATCCTACATGTTTTTTCAGAGGGATAGAACCACTCTTACAGGTCTGTGTCATTACTGCCAAGTCTGCATGGGTGTCTTAAGGAGTATCTGGTAAGGATATCCCTGGTGGTACTAGCTAACTATGCCCAAGCAAAGAAATCCTATCTCAAACATAGTATACAGAATTATGGGATTGTAATTGTATAGTAACCTCAATTGCTGATCATACACCTTCATTTTACACCTGGAAGTGTTTTTAGACTATTTTATGAAGTCCCAGACTCAATGACTTGTGGTCATGAAGATCAGACCACATGTACAGGTGTCTAAGAGCCAGAAGGTGATAAAGGAGGGTGTGCAGTAGAGGAAGTTATTTATGTGAAGATATTTTAGGGTTTCATATTTCACAGAATGAAGCAAAAATGACTGCATATCTGAAGACTCATTTGTTCTTACTTTTAGGAGAAGGAACAGTGACTAATCTTCTGTTAGCTTAACTGCCTATACTGAATCTCGTTAGCATAAGATGATGATTAATGTGGGCAAGCAAACAAGAGAGCACAAGACAAGGGCCCAAGGATGGCAGCAGCAGTGCCAGTTTATGTAGATTTAAACTGTTATGAAATTACATCTAAAAGAAATGTTCAGAGTTAAGGATTCTCAGACTATTCAGTATAGCTATTTTTTATCATTTATGTGGCTTGTTTTTTTTAGCAAGCATGGTGTTCGTATAGGGTAAAAGAACATTTTGTATTTGACATAAAGATGATAAAGAATGTGTATAATTTGTATGTTTTGCTAACAGTTTGGTCTGTAGTTTCTCATTTCTTTCAGAAACTGATATAATGCTTTCTGAATATATGAGTTCTAGTACTTGTATAATGTGGAAAAAAATGTGGACAGATCAGGGCTATAGATTTAGAAAAGCAGTTTTGCATAACAATAGTATGAAACCTGGCAGGAAAAGAATTTAATTATTTCCACTCATGACAGTGTTCTAATGTCTGAATAAAAAAAATAGTACATTTACTTTATAATATCATGTATGCACATGTACATTGTGCAAGTACACAAACATTACATGATTGTAATAAAATTAAAGGAGTAAGCACTAAAGATTTCCATTGGTACATAATCATAGGTATTATAAACATGTGCATATATGTGCTATAAGCATATTTATGAAAACCATTATAAAGTCTTCTGTGTCATGGTGATAAGTAATACATACGTAATTTATTAATCTACTGGAATTTTTATACCTATTAAACCTTTGGTAAAACTTCCACTTCTGTTTAACATATTTACATGTAATTTAATAGCAGTATGAACAATGACACCCTAAAAAGCACTGGAATACCAGAAAAGAATAGAACTAGTATATTTAGAAAATTAGTATAATTCTATTACTTAATTAGGTAAAAATAATGTCATGCTATTTAATTCCTTTTGTTTTTTAAACTGATGTCATATAGAGGCAATATTTCTTATTTTGTCACACTGAAGATTTGTTAGTGTTTTGTACTGTTGTAAAAATGGTAAATAAAATATGTTATTACTTTTCTTAATGGAAGATGGATTTGGAATTTGTTAAACAATGTGTTGATAAACTAATTCACAATGGTAAAATTATCATATTTTCAAAATTTAGCGCACGTAAACAGTCAGTTGCTAATTGGATATTTATTTCAGAAATCAAGCGAACTGACAACAAATTTCAAGGTGATATACATAGGTCATTATCAAATTACAGCATTTTATAATGAAAGACTTAATGGCACTAGTCTCAGTTCAGTACAGTGTCATGCTAGTTTCTGTACAGATGACGCTAAAAGAACAGCTAAATTTAGTAGGGTCCCAACCATAATCAATAGGGAAAAACAATATCTGGATAGAAACTTTTAGACTGGGATGTAGGAAGTCATATGTGTTTGTCAGTGAATACATGGATAAAATAGGAGCCATTAAATCATTGCAAGCAACAGGCTGAAACCTGGATCAGAGTACACGAAGACTTAAACCAATCTAAACTCATCTCCAATTCTGCTTCTTTGACAAGCACAACAAAGATAAGTTGGACCATCAAATTCAGACAGCCAGCGAATGTGTTCAAACCAGTAAGTTCAAGCTACCTTCTTCTGCAGAGGTCTCTTCCACTCCAGTTCCTGTAGGACCAAAACATACTGCAATCACTTTTCTCTTTCAGAGGAAGGAAAGAGAGAAGATACAGCATTCACTCCAGCGCTTGCGGGTTAATTCAGGCATACACTCTTCTAATTTTTTTCTGGTCTATGTTGTTTTGGATGGGTGAAAATTTAGGCTTAAGATCAGATTCCATACCTGTAGCAAAATAAAGTGTGCTTTGCAACAGATCTCTGAGGCAAGGTAGCAGGCCCAGGGACAGTTACTTCTTCCAGGACATTTTAAAAGAATCTTAGCTTCTCAGAAGTGCCTGCCTGTGCAATATAATTCTCTCATTTATGCTACTAATTTTGTTCAAAATAATTAGGTTGTAATGTTTTATCTAAGCATGATTTTTAATATAATAGAAAGATTTGAAGCATGTTGTTTTATACAATTTGACAAATTTATTTTGTTTTAATTTTTAATGGTTACTTGCAAGGAAATGTGAATACTATTGTGTTTTTCTTTTACATATATCTATGCATTCCAACACAATCATTAGAATTTTTCTTATTTTTAAAAGCATGGGTGACATTACTTGAATAGAAAAAGATTATTTTTCTTTATTAAGCTATTGTATTAATATCTTTCAAAATATTAAAGCATTAAAATGGAGGTTAAAAAAAAATGAAAGCCCCTGAAAAAGTAGCTTGCTATTTTTGTCAAAGCAGATCACACTTTTTCAAGCCTCTTGAGACTCAGAAAAAATCATACTGGGAATTAAAGAGAGAATGAAGAGAAGTGTTTCTGAACTAGTTACGAAACATAGAATAAGTTAGAACAGAAAAAAAAAATTAGTGTGTTACATTCATTTCCTATGAACCAACTAATTTTTTTACTCTTCAGTGAGCTTTTCAGTCTGCTTGAGAATTGGTCTTCTCATGAAGAATTTCCTACATAATAAGCTTAAAAAACATTCCTTTCATAACCTTTTTGAAAATCATGTTCTCCTTATTGTGCATTCTCTTACACCACTGTTCTTGCATCTGAATACACATATGTATACAGGCGAGTACACAATGTATGGGATGATGGGATTTTCATTTCTCCTAGTTTCCTTGCAGTATTTTAAGAGAGATATATTGCAAGGAGCCAGATGGTATGACTAGGAGCTTGTCTTCATGCAAAGAAAAATTACCTTCTATAAATTGCTCTGAATATGAATGTCACCTGTCTTTTTTTTTTCTAGAAAAAAATATGCTGTTTGCTGCTGCTTCAAAACAGTGCATTTTCTAAGTTAAGCAAGCAGTGAAGTTTGTATTCTCACAATCTTTTAGTGGCTTTGCATGCAATGTCAGTTGCATTCAGTGATTATTAGAATTACAGGACATAAAGAAGCATTGCTGAAGTATAAATAAATGGGCTGTTCAGATATCTTGCCCACATAGAGTTTCACATAGTGTCTCAGGCTTTATCTTCCATTTCTGTCTATCATAACGATCCATTGCTGTTCCTGTGGCAGGTTTTTGAAAATGAAAACCAAACTCCTAAGAGTATATTAGATGTGCAGCATAAAAGGAGGCTTGCTCCAAACGATAATGCGTCCAGTTCTAAAACAAACACTGAACCATAACCACTGCATACCAACATGTAGAATTCCTGAGGTAAAACACAGTATAGATAAGTGATGAACCAATGTAGTGCAGAAACATTGGTAAAAGAAGCCTCTGAAAACTGTAGATAAAACTTCTGAAATGTGATATAACCGACATCTATTTTTTAGACTCCTTTTTTATTCAGGTATTTTTACACCTTTTTAGATCTTTTGAATATTGAGTAGTAGAGGTTCATGGAAAGACATGGTAAATTGGGAGAGTTTTGTAACCTATATTCACACAATTTTTTTAAGGGGGTGGATTTTCCTTCTAGCTTTAATGAAACTTCCGTTTTTTGCAGATGTTACTTATTTTGGTCACAATTTGAAATTCTTATACAGATTCTCAAGCTCATTTCCAGATTATGCCAATAAACCTAAATGTTAAATTAACTACTCTGCTTGTCTGTTCTAAACCTAAAAATATGGAGACTGAAACTTATTTTCATGATTTTTATCCAACATATATAAGGCTTAATCTTTCTTAGTGAATATCAATTATATTCATTTAAGTTTAAACATTTATTCCTGTATGCTTTTCATTAGTGAATTTTTTCATTAGTGAATTTCAGATGCTTAATGCAAAAAGTGAAAGAGCTAGCTTTATATTTTCTTTCAGCATACCACTTCATCTTTTGCCAGTTTTACCTCTTTATTGATTTATATTTAAAAAGAAAATAAAGCAAAACCTTCGAACATTTACAAATGCAGTTTTTGGATCTTTGGATTTCTTTTTCTGAATCTCAGGTGGTTTCTCCTGACTGTGACAGCTCTGTAGAACATTACTGAAATATTACAGCAATAAATCTGCACCGTTAAGCCTAATGCTACAGCAACATCCTGCAGTTTCACACTCACTCTGAATATGCGAGGAATTCAGGTTTGTTTACTTCAATGACTAGCTAATGACTCTGAGCTACACAGATCAAAGTGAACTGCTAAGAGAGAGGTTGTTATAAGCCAAAGCTAGTAACAGGTTCCAGTTCAAGAAGAGATCTGTTCACTTTAGTGCAGTGAGAGAATAGATAATAACTGAGAATAGAAAAAAAATCACATTACACAAATATTTAAAATAATGTAGGCTAGACATTGTCCAACTTTTGGCAGCCCTTTGGACATTGCAAGAAATTACTTGTTTTCTTTATTAAAGGAGTTAGAATCTCATCTGGTCTAGACTAGCTTTATGGAGTTGGATCATCATTTGGAGAAATAGATAGGCCTGAATTGTCTCTCTGCATACTGACTGATAAATGAAGAACTTAATACTAGGATGGCTACATAGTAATAAAACAGAAATACTGAAATCTTCAGAGACTGATTACCTTTCATTAATGGAAAAGACACTGGTGTGTTATTGAATGAGCTATCGGGGAACTTTCGAAGCAAAATTATCCTTTTGAACAGTGCAAAAAGAAGCCTGGGAACAGAATATTTCACACAAATGTTGTTTCCCCCATTTGTTCAGTTTTATATTGTTATTCATATTGTCCTAGAGCCATCAATTGGTGCATGAGAGCACAAGCCAACTTTTAGCAATTTGATATTCCTCTTAATGAAGTCAAATAACATCACTGAATCAAATGACTCTGCAAAAGAAATGGGAGTATAAAATTTGCCTAATTCTCATATTTTTGTTCAGGCATTTCCTGTGGAAGTTGAACAGAAGAAAACATTGCTCTCAGTTCACATCAAACTTTTGCTGCTTATGAAAGTATTTTATGTTTGAGATTGCATGCTGCTAAGAACTTCCCGGCAACAGGCAACTCTATAAATGACTGTGAACAAGGGTTGCATTAGAGTTCCGACAGTTTACAATACTGCCCCTGCTTCCAAGAGCAGAGTTAATATTTAAAGTGATAATTTCATTTGTACTCCAATTTTTTTTTTGTGGAAGTGAGTTATAATGGGTTTATATTGGCGCCTTCATACTTTTTCTCTTGCTACCTTTTATATGGAAAAGTCTCAAGCCAAATTTATGAGTCTTTCATTTTTTCATCTTGTTCACTTTTTTTTGCGTGTGTATTACATAACCCAGAGAATAGTAAACAGGTAAGTGTCATGTTACCATACAACTGTCACAATATCATTAACTTCATTTAGATTAAAAAATATACAAAATAACTATTTTGTTTTTCCTAAAATTAACATGAAATTAAGTCTTCAGCTGAATGCAATATTTTATTAAATACGATTTGTTCAAATACTTCTGTGTCTACTTGGCAGCAGACTGTAAGTGGCATGGACAGTAAATTTCCCCTTCTCCTTCATTATAGTTCTGCATCTTTTTTTGTTAATTTTCTAAAGCTTTTTTGCACTAGCTTTTATATATAGCAAATAGGAAAACCTTTGTGTCCTTCCACATTCTAATTTTACCCTCATTTATAGCATTCAATATCTTTAGGTAAAATTATCAATGTATCAAAATAAAAAAATACAGCTTAATGGAAATGTCAAAATAGAGGCTACTGATATTTCCTGTGATGTATTTGGAAATTTAAATTTTATTACAGTCCCAATTCTCAGGATGGAGTTAGAAAGAACAGGAAATGGCATTAAATCTATACTACATGGTACAGATTGTCATGGAAAAAGAAAATTTTGAAAACTTAATTTTTGGTCCTCTCTCAAGATAGCAATCTCACAATCATTTTTGCATGAAATTAAATAAAGAGGCTCCTTAGCTTTTTCTTGCTGCATTGATCTGCTATACTGCCTCTTTTTCCAAGCAGTTTTAGAGTAGGTACATTTATTATTTAAGGAAAATCCACAAGGAACATTTTTATAGCACAGAAATAGAAATAACACCATAACAATAAAGATCAAAGATTGATGCAATTGTGAGTACAAGTAATAGTTGCCTTGTGTGGCTGTTATCTCCTCGAGGGAATTCTTTAGAATGGCTTTCATTTTATAAAATGTGTTTGTTTCAGTGCTGCAGTATATGAGTAGGGAACTGTATTCTGGTGAGTGTTTTCTTAGTTTGGTTCTTTCTTTTCTTCTGCCCCAAGGAAAAAAAAAACAACCCTCATTTAAAATTGGTGTGAGTGGGTTCATGAACTTTAAGACTACTCTCATCTTCAAAGAAATAGAAAATCATACAGAAGGTGTTGGTATGTGTATGCAGTTTAAAGGTATATTGCCTGTCTAACTTGTTTTTGAACTAGGAGATGCCAGTAGTTCCAATGTTGTTCATGGAGGTTAATCCTTTTCACGTAGAATAGTCACTGAAAACATCAGTGTCATGCATTACCTTCTGGCCAGTGCCATTCAGCCTCTCTGTTTCTTTTCTGGAGGCACTGGATCAGAAATGAAGACAAAGCAATTTGCATCAATTTTATCATCCTGTCCAAAGTTCCACAATGCCAAATGATTAGCCTTGAGATAGGAAAGATTTTAATCCATACACGATGTAAACTTATGTGTGTATTTATATATTAATATATCTGTAAAAATTATATTCTTTAGTACATATAAATCCATATATATATCTAAATATGGATGAATATGATCCATATATTTTTACACAGTGAAATCTTGATACCTGATGGAATGACGGTTCACTGTCTAGTTTTCCTGAATGTGGTGTTACCTAACTTAAGGCACTTTACATTTCATTTGGCAGCAGAGGTACAACAAACATGACAAAATATAAATGAATTTTTAATAAGCATCCCAAAACCAAGAAGAATGTAGGACAAGACTATATTTATATCCTTTGACCTTCCCCACTTTTAAGTCCTATCAAGTATGATGAAGATCAGTGCTACAAAATCCAAGCAAAACAAAAAACTTGTATTTTTTATTAGTTCAAAATTGTCAATAGGAAAAAAAAAAAGGAACAAATTCATAGATTTCTATTAATGAATACAAAAAATATGTTGGTTTACAAAGACAGAAATGAGAGCAAAAGTGATAACTTTACTGATGCTCAGATGATAGCGGCTGAGAAATAGAATAGTTTATTGTGACACTGATATTTTATGTTGATGATGACGGAGACAGGAACATTCATAATGGTGATAAAAGAAAAAAGGGAAATAAATTTTAATATTACTATGATGGGTACTGAGGTTTAGCTACTGAGAAATCTAGAAGTAGTAACTCTGCATGGATATCCAGGTTTTTGTAAGCTGCCAAGTAATGCTGTTTGGTACTTTGTACCATTATCCCGATACTACTGCAAGGATTCCAAGAAGCTGGTATAAATATTTCAAATTTGCACTCTTCATTACTTTCTTTACTTCAGCTCACATTTCTGTGAGACAAGAGGTGATGGTATATGACATTGCTCTAGTTCTGATTTATACTGCCAATAGATCTTGCATTTATTATTTGTTTTATTCATTCTCTATACAAAGAAACAGAGGCTTGTAGCCTTCTTGCCAAGCCACTTACATTAATTTTGTAGGCTAAAATGTAGTCTTGCTGTCTAGTGATTTTTCTAAGGATTATAATCTTTTAATGAAGAGGGAACTATTTAAAAGACTTTATCCACAAATTTACAGAAGATCAGGCATGAATATGCAATGTAACAAGGCTGGGAGGTAGGGAGGAGGAGGAGAAAAAAGACTAAAATAATCAAACATTTCTCTTCAGTGCAGCTAAAACTACACTCAGTTCTAGGAAAGATTTCAGATATGAGCAATTAAAAATAATTAAGGTAATGGGAAGGCCACTGTAGGAGGATATATTAAAAGAGATAAATAACTCAGCCAAATGGCATCAGGAGGGGAACACAGTCACCTTCTAATTTAAAACTTATATACAATAAGCATTACCTGAAACCGAGGCAAGTAATAAAACACAATAGTGTCAGAAGAAATAATAGAATTTATTTATTTAAAGGCCCAAGAAAATTGTATTGTCAAGAAAAATCTACCAGCACATAGGTAGAAAGAAATCTTAGAAAATAATAGTGCAAATTAAGAGCAAAACAGGAGACAGTATCAGGTACCCAATGGAAATAAAAATATGTCAGATACGATGTAAATTAGTACATCATAAGCATAAGGAGAACAAAGGTACATCATCGTCAGAGTAATGCAGACAAGCACTAAGAAACAGTAGAAACAAATAAATGCATAAAATTTGATTACTGGTCCACTGGAAACAGATAAAACCCCACAGCTTTTATTAGTACCTAGTTATCATCAGCCCTAGACGCACAATGCCTCCTTACCCTTTTAGCAATTTATACTGACTTACCTAGCAAAAGGAGAGATTCCTACACATAAAGCAGGCTAAGGACATGTGACTACAGTTCCTTTCTTCTATGTCTAGAACATGTTATTGGGAATAGCACCTGTTTATTCTGTATGTTACTCTCTAACATATTCTCCAGGGTGTTAGACCAATGGTACTAAAGGTTATTGTTGCAGGATCATGTTTATTACATGAGAAATCAACAGATAAAAAAACTCCCTAAATTAGGAATGTGATTTACCCACAGTATTTTTTGTTGGCAGATTAATTGGTTGATAAATTAATACAACCTTTTCTCACTCTTCATGTTGCTTACAGTCAGAATGATTTAAACAAAAATACCTAATCACTTCATGGATTCTGAACAGCAACCTCTTTTGTGCATTGTGCACTTAACTTCCAGTGGTATAAAGTGATTGATACTCATAGGGATTCATCAAGAGTGTTCTGAAAGCCCTGAGAACCAAGCTGTCATGATGCTCTGGACTTATTAGTGCTACAT
This sequence comes from Coccyzus lansbergi, assembly GCA_033558105.1. NCBI lineage: Eukaryota > Metazoa > Chordata > Aves > Cuculiformes > Coccyzidae > Coccyzus > Coccyzus lansbergi. The sequence goes on from JAUMJK010000227.1 coordinate 2,417,476, forward strand.
CCTTTCTCAAGAGAAAACCACAATCCATACAATTTGACATTTCATACAGCTAGTGTCCATACAAAAGAAAAGTGTATTTACGATAGTTTGTATGCATTTCAAAATAATTTATTATTCAGAGTTGACAACTACCTCACAACCAACTGGAAACTGACATTTCCCAAAACTATTTAAAAATGAATTTACATTTTTAGTTAAAATTACCATATTCTCTCAAGAATTATCAAGACAAGCTATTTTACAACTAAGTCCCGTGACATCTGACACGTCATCAATATGAGTCAGACAGTCTTGCAGTGTCAGATTCATCTCTTATTTGCTTTCAATGGAGAAGTGCCCATTTATAGCATTAACGAATGCAGTTCAATGTGAGTTAAGTTCAGCCTCTAGAACTGTCAGAACTGAAGGTCTCTGATTTGTGCAGCTATTGATGTGAATCTACCCTTCTAATTTCTTACTCAGAAGAAGCTGGTCTGGAAGCAATAATGATGACAAAATGCAGAAAAAAATGTCTGAGCTTGTCATTTTCTTTCTGTGCCAGAAATTGTATGTGAAAAAAAAGGATCTCTGAACAAAAGGTCAAGAGCATTGGAAGTGTTTTTCTTGAAAGGAGATAATGTGATTATAAGTTAAAAAAAAACAACTCTGTTCTAGAGAAAGAATATTAAGGTAGTGTTTTCACTGTCCCATTGCATCCTAACTAGGGGATATCTTGAAAGATGGTACATTTAACAGTAGCAAACTGTTTTCTTAGAAAAAACATAAAAAACAGTAGAAATAATGATCACAGAGTTCACTAAAACATGTATTTCTACAGTATCTTCTTTGAGTAAGTCTTAAGTCAGATTCTGGCTTTTGAGATCAAGGTGACATAGATAGGGGTTGAGGTTGTTGCATTCAGGGCACTGAAAACTGGAAATTATTTTCAAGTGTTTTGTTATACTAGACAGAACACCTGGGTGATAAAATGACTGATGTAGTTAAATTTTAATAAATACAAAAACCTGGCTGTGGTGAAAAACAATTTTAACCTTACATATACAGCAAGGGGGTCTGAAAGAGTTGCTAATGTTCAGTAAAAAAGTTCAGGTTTTATAAGCCAAAAGTATTGGCTGAACGACTGGTAGTAGTTTAAAAAAGCATGTCCAATGTTAGGAATTCCTACGGAACTAGTAAAGAACAAACCAGAAAACATAAATCTTGACACATCTTCAGTGTTTAAGGTTTGTCTAGTCTCCTTAAATCAAGAAGGCCATAGAGCAAAAAAAGGGTTTAGAGAAGGATGTCAAAGCTAAATTAGCATTATGGATTGGCATGCATGCAAGGAGAGGCTGCTGAACAGGCCAGGATCTTTTAATCTGAAAGGTAAACAGCTAAGGGTGAGCATAATAGGGATTTATACAACAATGAGAAGGCATGTAAAAATTATTGCTGACTCTTTCTTACCCAGAAAGCTTCAGATTAGATCACCACTGCATGTCAGGCTTAAAATAAAAAAGCTGTGACGATTTCAACCACACTCCAACTCTGAAATTCAATGTCAAAGACTACTGTGAATACTAAGATTTTACAGTAGGCTAGGAAAGAATTAGAAATACTTATGTCACAAATGTCCTTTGCAGTGTATGAAATGTAAGTTTATCTGTCACCTATGGAAGAGTGTATTAATGAAGCATGATAACATGGCTCATGTAATATGCTGCAGTTGCTGACAGATGTCCAATGTTAATTGAGTCAGGTTAGAACCAGTCTTGAGTCCTTAGTTCCATGGTTTCAATCTACATATGTGCCACTCAGCTTGCTAATGAAGACAGCACTGAGAGATATTGGACAGTCTGGAGCCTGCAGGTACTCTATCATGTTTCAATGTTTCTCGACGTTGTTTTTCATCAGCTTGACCATGATGATGTTTCTCCCATAGGTCCTCAAGTGGGATGTGTAGTACCCCAAATCTTGAGTAAGGGTGAGGACAAGAAAGATGAAATGTTTTCTATGTATTTGGAAGGATATATTTTCACTTCGATCTCCTTTCTTTTGCTTCCTTCTAGTGTCTTTTTTCTTCAGTTTACTCTATATAATAGTGGTAGTTTGTGGTACAACCTTATAGACTCTATGGTTATGGATGATGTCACATTTCTGCAACTAATCTTTATAGTCCAAGTAAAATGTTGTTTACTGTTGGGTATAAAACAGCACCACCAAAATACCACACCTGAAGAGATGATCTGTCTTGTCGCTACGTTTTCTTGGATGTATTGAATCTCATAGAGGTATGAAGAACTTTCTTCTCAGCAAAAGAATCACATTAAAGAAAACAGAATATTCTTACAACACAGGCTGGTGCATTGTGCTTCAGATGTAAAATTGATTATATAAAAAGGTTATTCAGTTTATTCCTATGCTGACAGTTTCAGATCTTTGTTTAATTGAGTCATCTTCTCTAAGCTTTGAGAGTATTGTCAAATCACAGCCACAGGGATTCAAAATATTTGTAGAGTGTTATCTACAACAGCAAATAATACTAGCTTGGAAGAACAATGAAATAAAAACTGACCTTTTCTCTAGAGATGTCTTATATATTTACAGTGTAAACTGACAAAGTATTTTTCCTTAATGTTATTGTCATTTTCTGGTGTCAGTATTAGAAATTCAATATGACTTCAACTAGCCTCTTCAGACTGAAGGTGTAACATGATAAAGCTTCGTAATGGCAGCTAGCAGCCCACATCTGCTTGCATATATCTAAGCATTGCCCTTAGCAACCTGACTGAAAATGTTTATTTAGATTATATCTTTGAGTCAGATAATGAAGAAGAGAATTATGAGACAATATAGATGAAAAGAGAAAGGCCTATATTTTAAATTTGAATATAAGCCCACAAAAATGCTAAATACATTTGAGTCTTCGAACAAAATGCAAAGTAATTTTTATATATTCATATACATTTGCAATTTAGATTTCAAATAAAGAGCTTATTCTGAAAAAAAAAGTTTGTAAAGATGAATGTATTCTCTGACAAAAATATATATTTACTCTTACTTTGTATTAAAATGTCCTCTTAAATTTTACCCCGTATTTCTCTCTAGTTGAGATATAAGAACTAGTAGCACACTACACTTCTTAATGCAAGCACATGAAATTCAAGGGTTGTCTCAATACAAATTATATTTACAAAAGATCAGATCATGTGGATTGGAGAACTCGGCCAGCACAGCAGATAGTCTCAAGCATGTATCAAATTCAAAATTAAAAGAAGCAAAATACTATGGTATCATTCTACTACTCCACTAAGGGGTTAGTTAAAAATATATATATATTGCTGTTCTCCACTCATCAGCTATTACAGAATCACAGAATCACAGAACAACCAGGTTGGAAGGGACCCATCGGATCTTCTAGTCCAACCATTCCTATCTAACACTAAATCAAGTCCCTCAAGACCTCATCCACCTGTGCCTTAAACACCTCCAGGGAAGGTGAATCAACCACCTCCCTGGGCAGCCTATTCCAATGCCCAATGACCCTCTGAGTGAAAAACTTCCTCCTAATCTCCAGACTAAATCTACCCTGGTGGAGCTTGAGGCCATTCCCTCTTGTCCTGTCCCCTGTCACTTGGGAGAAGAGGCCAGCTCCCTCCTCTCCACAACCACCTTTCAGGTACTTGTAGAGAGTAATGAGGTCTCCTCTCAGCCTCCTCTTCTCCAGGCTAAACAACTCCAGCTCTCTCAGCCGCTCCTCATAGGGTCTGTTCTCCAGCCCCTTCACCAGCCTCGTTGCTCTTCTCTGGACTTGCTCCAGAGCCTCAACATCCTTCTTGTGCTGAGGGGCCCAGAACTGGACACAATATTCAAGGAGCAGCCTCACCAGTGCCGAGTACAGAGGGAGAATCACCTCCCTGGACCTGCTGGTCACACCATTTCTGATACAAACCAGGATGCCATTGGCCTTCTTGGCCACCTGGGCACACTGCTGGCTCATGTTCAGTCGGCTGTCGACCAACACCCCCAGGTCCCTCTCCTCCTGGCAGTTTTCCAGCCAGGCTTCTCCCAGTCTGTAGCTCTGCATAGGGTTGTTGTGCCCCAAGTGCAGGACCTGGCATTTGGCAGTGTTAAACCTCATGCCGTTGGACATCACCCAGCGGTCCAGCCTGTCCAGGTCCCCCTGCAAAGCCTCCCTACCCTCCAGCAGATCGACACTTGCACACAGCTTTGTGTCATCTGCAAACTTGCTAAGGGTACCCTCAATGCCCTCATCCAGGTCATTGATGAAGACGTTGAACAGGACTGGACCTAGCACTGAGCCCTGGGGAACCCCACTTGTCACTGGCCTCCAGCTGGACTTAACACCATTTCCCACCACTCTCTGGGCCCGGCCATCCAGCCAGTTTTCTACCCAGGAGAGTGTGCGTCTGTCCAGGCCAGAGGCTGACAGTTTCCGTAGCAGAATGCTGTGAGAAACTGTGTCAAAGGCTTTACTGAAGTCCAGAAAGACCACATCCACAACCTTTCCTTCATCCAGCAGCCGAGTGACTTTGTCATAGAAGGCGATCAGGTTGGTTTGGCAGGACCTGCCTCTGGTAAACCCATGTTGACTGTTTATTATTATACACAGAATTGCATACATCCAACAGCAAAAGTACACAGCCTAGCTATGAACATTCACTCATGCTCAGCAAAACAGATTGCTGCAGCTACTTAAGATACAACCACTGTTCTGCTGCCTGCCTCATGCATTTGCCCTCACAGCAGAGCTGGCAAAAGGGAGTCTCTGAGCATGTTTCATCTGGCATACCAGCACAAACTATGATTGCTGACAGCATAAGTGGTTACTCTAGAATGTGACGGCAGTGCTTCAAGTATACTTTACTTCTCTCCTGCACTGGTCATAAGTTACTATCTTAATTCAACACAGCAAGATTCACCTCAGTATGTCTGACTGCTAGAGCTGGTTGCATTTTGTCAGAGTATTTTTCTGTTAGAGAATCCAATGCCATAAGACTAAAACCAGGTGACATACACTAATTTTGACAAAGATGCTGTGGAAACTAGCAACTTATCAGTTGATCTTATTTATTTTCTTCAGGTTCAAATGAATTGTTTTTTAACAGACCAGTTTCCCTGTGTTAACACTGAGGGACTGGTGCTTTGGTTGGGAAAACCTGATTCTCTGTTTCCCTTGAAGAATTTTATAGTTCCGACAAAAAGGAAAATGGAAAAATTCCTCATAAACCAAAACTACCCTTCCAGTATACCTGAACCTTAAAATTAGCTAGACTCAATGAAGAGCAATGTATTTTAAAAGTTATATCACCACAGAACAGTTAACACCATCACATCAGTCTCCTGCACATCTTTTTTTTTTTTCCTTTTTTTGCACATCCCATAAACAAAACTTTATCTTTCCCAGGAAGAAAAAAAAAAAACCAAACACAAAACCTAAACCAAAAATATTTTGGTTATTAACCGAGAGGAGAGGAGGGGAGAGGAGGGGAGAGGAGAGGAGAGGAGAGGAAAGGAGAGGAGAGGAATGGAATCTTGGATCTGTTGATGCCATCTGATCACAATTTATTGGCTGCAAGATTACTGTGGGGTTCTGTTTATCTCTCTCTTCCATGTTAGAGGCAGTAAAGAACTATATTCAGAAATTCAGTATTTTGAAAGTAGGAAAAATCTTTGTTCTGTGCGCGCGAGCACACACACACACACACAAATACAAAATCTATTCTGCAAGGAAGCATTTCATCCAGTTATCTAATTCCTGCAACTGTTAAAACTCAACATGAGAGACATTTACAATTCAGAAATTCACCTCAGGTTATGTAGGCCCTTGCTATCCAGTTATGTCCAATCTCGTACCTCTGGTCTGTATGGCTAAAGTTGGTATAGACAATATTATAAATGATCTGATGATCTAAAAGACAGATCTGTCTTATAACCCTGAGCACTTCAGAATATCCCAGTTCCACCTGATTACATGAGAAATGTTGACTTTAGTACTGATGGCCACAGCTGATCCTTTGTGAAGGCATTCCAAGGTTTAATAAGTTTTCAATGCACTTAGAGGGTTAGCACTGAACAATGTAGCTTATAGCAGCCCAAATATTGTGAGGAAGTATGTAATCAAGATGTTAAATAAAATTTCAGCTTTATTTCTGAAAGCAAATCATTAAAATGATTGTTAGTAGAAAATACTCTATAAGCACTAATATTTTAAACCTCAAATGTTTCCAGTTCTTTTTGTTTAATGAAGCATGTTTATACTTTTGCCATTTTTGGGAAAGATTGCTAGGCAATATCATAGAACAAATTTATTCAGTCTAGAAACTCTAATACATTGAAGTTTTGTTAATAGCTCTGTTTTTATCTCCCAAAAGACAGTTGGAAAGGTAATTATAACATGCAAATTAGTTTCAGTTGGGAAGTAAATTAAAAATTATATACCAATATACAATATCTAGTATTGCTACCTATGCTTAGTATATCTCCAGGCAGACTCAATTCTAACAGAGACTTTGCTCTCTGATTTATGAGGTTAGACTAATTGCTCAAAAATATAGGGTTTTTTTGTTCCACCTTTTACTTCTATGTAGTTTTCTTTCTTCAGACCCACAGTTTTAAAATTTCTTAATTCTTATATTGAAGATGTTTTCCTTAGGAGGAAAAGTCTCAGTCTTGGGCTGTTCTTTAAGCCTTTGTTTTTGATGAAATGACTGTGGTAGCCTTTATAGTGTTTCTAATTAATGCAAAAATCCCAAATCAAAACACAAGTCAGTCAGATTAGAACATTTTCAGTACATTTTAATTATAGTCTTTGTAAAGCTTCTCCTTATGACTATTTTCAATCCTCCTTTTATGAAAGATTAGGAAACAAGGACACAAGGCACTGTCTAAGAAAGAAAAAGGACACCTGACCCACTGAGCTATTCCCTTTAAGTTTATCTCTTACCCATTTTCTTGCTTAGTAACTCTATCCTTTGATTCCCTCCCTGCTCAGACATGCATAGTTCTCTTCTAAACTCATTTGAGCTATTTGCTTTGATGGCTTTACTTGGCAACTGAACTAAGTGAATTTCACTGCTTGAGTTCTTTGTGTGCTATATCTCTCCGCATTTAAAATGTGTTTTTTAGTGTCTGAATCATTTATACTGTGAATATTTTATCCTACCTCTGCTATCATTACCCTCTCATAATTGTTGACATCACTTAGGTCATCTCAAGAGTTTCCCATTTGTCTTCATTTACAAAAAATATTTTTTAAATAGTCTGAAAATCTCATTTCATTTCAATTACTTATAACAGAAGCTCTAAGCTGAGGAAAATTTCTTAGCCTAAATCTTGGAACAACAAGGTAAAATACTTAACAAATACTCTTTACTGAACATCCTTATTACCTTTCTGCTTGGTTTTGATTAAAATTCTTTATTTTGATTTCTAAGCTCTATATCTACACAGATATTGTACAGCTGTTTAGCCTGAAATACTTCTCAACCCATTGTTTTCAGTCTCTGTGGTGTTTCTGGCCCCATTTGCCTATAGTGTTAAGCTGTTTAACTAAACTGAATCTTAGTGCTGAAATAAGTCACCCATGGTAGGGTGGAAGACTGGAAAAAAGAATAAAAATCCCAATACCAAAGCCCGCCACAGAACAAGGGCACTTCAAAGAAGTTTTTACAGGTTAAATAGTAGAGTTCAAGTTAAATTTGAGTTCTAAGCCCTCAGTTTCTATAGTCTTCAGACTATTTTAGCACCTGGCATTTTTTCCTCAGTTATATAATGCAGGTGCGGCTAGTGATTAAGCCTAAAAGGGTATGCCTGTGTTACGGTGTATTGTGCATCATGGGTCACAGTCTCCAAGATAAGTCGCTTCTAACAGGGATCCCTTCCATGCACATCCCCTGCTGGCATGCCCGGGTTTGCTTTTAGAGGAAAGCAAAGTGAAGGTTTCATCATCTTAGTGCAGTGCTAGTTTGCAGCTGCATGGAGCACTGTGGGGTTCATTACTATGAGTGTTCACAGACACCCAAACTGCATCTCTTATTTATCCAGAAAGTTATACGGATGCAGCTCAGTGATCATTAAGAGAGGTCAGTCATGCTGGAAAGACAGTGTTATTAGAAAAAACATTCTGCTCATCTTACTAAAAATATTGGTGTCTGCAAATCAATCAAAGAGAGCAAAGAGCAATCTAACATTCAGTATTTTGATCAGCTTGTATGGGAGGTATTAGTTGTGGTCCTTGTTTCCAGGATAGTATAAAATTTTTATCCAGTGTATTTTTTTTTATGGCAAGGCAGCAAGAGAAGGAATTGAACTGGCTTTTCTCATGCTACAACTGAAGACTGCAGTAACTAGGCTGCTAAGAAGAAAAGAACCAGTCATATTTTCAGAGGTAAAAATTTTTCCCACTCTGCTTACCTAAACTCAGGAAACTCAGAAAATTTTATTTCAGTTAAGGATTTCTGGGCTAAGGATCCCAAGTAGGTTTCCTAACAAATCCAGGGAACGCTCAGGAGTTTGGATTATTAGATTGATCACATCCCTGTTTATGACCTGTAGTTCAGCCCTTCTTAACTACATGCTTGCACCAAAGCTTAAGTACCTGAGGTGTACAAGCTACCAGAATAGTCATCCTAAGTATGCTACATATTCAGTGGAGAGAAATATTGTAATCTTCAAAGATAAGATTTAATATTGATGACCCTGCAGGTACCTATAGCTACAATTCACCTTCAGAACCTATGAATTCCATCATCCAGACACATGATTGCTCACACTTGCCTCTGTAACCAGAAAAGACGTGTAAACATCATCTTCCTTGTAATCTATCCTCTACTTTTGCTTTCATTATATAGAAAATGCAAATGTGCAAAAGATTCAACTTTGTCTGCAGTGCTGGCCTTTTCCCATACATTGAATTAGGTGGCTCAGGAATGTTAAAAAATGCGCATTTGTGGTGGGACAGTGGTAGCCAGCAGCCAGGCACTCACTCTCCCCACAGCAGGATGAGGAAGAAAATAATAACTTGTGGGACAAAATAAAGACAGGAAAATCCCTCACTAGGTATAACTGCAGACAAAAATGGTCTGACTTGAGAAATTTAACTTAATTAAATACATTTAATGCCTTATTTCAGTACTGGGAAACAAAATAATAAAAAAAAATACTTAGGATAAATATCTTTGCTCCTCCTTTCCCAAACTCAATGTAATAAAATGTTTGAATTTGTCTTATAGGAACCACTGCCTATACCACCAGGCTTTTAGGTACTGTGCTTGGGAATGAATCAATGCTACAGCACTCAGTTCTTGCAACTCAAGTTTTAAGTTGGGTTTGCCCCTCAGAAATTTGATAGCAGTGGGCTGTGGTACTGGTTTACAGTATCAAATGAAAAATTATTCCCTGAAAGCAAAATTGGTAGAACCTTTTGAAACAAATTACAGTGACCTTGCACTAGACATATTAGGCTGAAATATTTGCTTCAGTTTGACTTTTAGTGTTTACTTTCTCATATAATCATTATTTTAATTTGCCTCTGTTTTCTTGCTTTGGATCATTTTTTAAAGTGTTCTGTGTATTACTTAAATAGTAACCTTTACATTGTTATTCTACCATATTGACCTCTAATACAATTTCCTCCCTTTTGGATTGATAGTAACTAGAAAAATATGCAAATATCCTGTAACCTCTTATTCAGCACTGGGGTTTGTTTTCCTCTATTTAGTTTTTTAATTGTTGTAGCTGTTTCTTATGATCAGCTTCCTAATCAATAAACATGATTTTAATCAACATTTCTATAGGGCATTTAATATTCCTTACAGATGAGAGTTTTCCTTATTAATTCAGAATATTTGGTGGTTTAGACGTGTTTTATCATCATAGTTCCTGTCACAAAAGCAATAATACATTCCAAAGTGCAGAAAGCATGTTTTACTGCTTCATTCATGCTTTTTTTTGTTATTGTGCCCCCCACCTCCTCCAATTAGATCTCTTGGTCTAATAAAAATACTTTCCAGTTCTTCTATCTAATGGAAATAGTGTGGTACTCAATACAGACAGAGAATCATGGCAAAATATTTGGCTGTCATAAAAGACAACATAATTACATATTGGTGTCTTCCCCAAACCAAGCATTAAATTGGTGAAGGGAAAGATTAACATTCTTAAAACCGGCCTTCCTCATTCAAAAATCTCTGTGTTGACGAGAGGGAAGAAAGGCAGAGTTGATTCCTGTGTTTGGGAAGGAGTTGTTCACTCTCCAGTGACTTGGGAGAATATGGGAAGTCTGAGGATTGCAATGTTATGCCCATCTCTCATTACAGTGTCTGTTCATATTCATGAAGAGTATTCTTGGACATGACTGATGGGAGAGCTTTGTTTCTTAATTCTCTCAGGAACAGAACTTCTCCTTTTCACCATACTTCTGACAGAGTTACCTTACTTTGCTGAGGTCTGGGGCATGTGGGCAGAAAGCAAATTGCTGGGTTTACTCAGCAACCTCAATATGGCAGTAAAAGATTCACCTTTGAAAGAACTTGCAAGGATTCCACCAAGGCAATCAAGTATTGAAACATTTTACCCAGATTGTTCAGATTGATTTAAAAAACAAATAATAAAATACACAATGAGAACTAAGAAAAAGCCTGTATGATTTTGCTTGTTGGAGTCCTGAGTTCACCAACAGGCTTTAAATGTTCTGATTTGCTGTAACCATCACTGTTTTTGGCAAGACATGGTGCATCTACCTGCTTAAATTTGGATCACACTTCTGTGAAAAGATCTAAGTGGAGGAAAAAAATGTTGTAAGTGGCTCTGCTCACACATTCTCTGCTCTTTGGCTTGTATACCATGTTTAAGCTCTTGTACTTAGTCTGTCACACATTTTAGATTACTGATTACTGTTGCCATATCTGTTCTATTCCTCTTGTTTGGTCACTGTGAGGCTGTACCCCTTGCCACTATGGGCACTTCTCTGCTGTCTCCTGACTTGCTTCCTGTTGTAGAGAAGCCTGCTCATATTGATGCCTTCCCCTAATCCCCAAGTGATTTCTATAACTCACATCCTTGCAAAAAAATGGTTGTGTTTCCTTTCCTGTTGCTTCAGTATATCTTTTTAGGAAAAAAAAAATAAAATTCCATTTTTTTCAAATTCATAGTGAGGTGGGTTTTTTTTGTTTTATTATTTAAAGAAATCTCAAAGAAATGGGCTCCTGGCACTTTCAGTGTTATTTAAGTGCCAGAAAGATGTGGGACTCCAACCAAGTTCATCACTTCCCATTTCTTTTTCTTTATCCAACCCCTACTGGGTTGTGCAGTTGAGCTGAAGGCTCCAGATGCCACTGATGCTTTAAATACCTCTGTAAAATGCAAGTCTGATGGAAACGCTGCAGCTGTGACACCTCCTCACATTGTTTCAGGGACATTACTATCCCTAGGACCAGTGCCTCTTGGATAGTACCCTGCTGTTCTGTGCACTGTTTGCTACTGCTCACAGATTAGGAAGCACTGAAAAGAAAATTACAGTATGGAGGTTTTGTTGCTATGTGATTTTTGCACCCTCCTCCCCTCAAAAATTTCTGCCCATTTCTTTTCCATACTTTTTGTTTGTGAAATCTTTCACACTTTAAAAAAGATATATGTTCTTTCTCAAAGTAAATGAAGAGGACAATTCTGAAAATATTAAGCTTGATTCAAATCACCCTGTATTTCTCCCCTATAATGTTTTCACATACCTAAGTATAAGAAATATATTGTTGCTAAGTATATTATTGCTTATATAAAACAGAATTCACAGTACTTCAGGTTGTTTTGTTTACAATTTCTCCCATTCAGTGATTTACCTATATTCTAAAACATCAAAATTTATTTTCAATATTTTAAAATTAAATATCAGCAACAATTTTATTGGAGTTGTGAGGCTCAGCAATGCAATTTGCAGGTTGTTCTTATTATTTGGATGATAGATTTGAATAACTACAAAAGTTCACAGCTAATCTGATAAAGAAAAGTGCAATTAATTTTACTTTTAAAGGTATTTATAAACCACTTACTCATGGAAAGTCAATAATGTAATGTAATTTAGAGGAAAAATTACATAGTATAAATAATATATATATAAATATATAAATATAAAAATATCAAAATATAAAAATAACTCAAATATTTGTTCATGAAATAATTGTGAGTTAAAATTTATTGACACAAGCTATTTACAAAATTACTGTAAATAGAAAAAATAAATTTCTAAAATTCATAACTTGTACCTAGATAATTTGTGAAGTAAAGAAAGTTAAAATTTTACAGAGTCCACTTTTCTGAGCTTATAAATAACCTATATATACATTGCCAATCAGATGACTGACTATTTCTGGAAAACAAACAGACTTCTTTCCTCTCTCTGTTCAGTAGTTTCTTACAAATCATGCAAGATACAGTAAAAATTTTCTGAGCTGACTCAGACAATTGAGCATCTTGGCTACCTCAAATCACTTCAGTCTTCTTGGTGTTCTGGTTGTGCTCAGTTACCAAAGAAGCAAGATTCCATGTTTTTTTAACTTAGTGCATAAAAGCAAACAGAATCAGTAGTGGTTTTACTGTTTACACTGTTGTGTAACACTCAGTTGTGAGTATTAAGGACTGACAGACAAAGCAGAGTCTATGTTGTGCTAGGTGATTTACGAATATTATAAAAAAAAGATTTCCAACCTATTACAGATTATAATCTAAGTAATTTAAGTAAAAGTATCTGTACTTCTACCTTACGTAATCAGAGTAAGAGTTCATGTAATGTAAAAAAGTCTGAGATTTCACTTTTTTTCCTCATGTTTATTTTTAAAACCTACTTATCTTTGCAGCACTAACATTTCCAGAACAGCTTTTTTCTTTTTTTCTTTTCTGAAATACTTGAAGAAATACAAGGCAAGCCTTGTTCCAGGCAACACCATATTTCTTATTCATGGGGCTGGCCAAAAAAATAAAAGGTGTGAAGCTGAGCTACACAACAGGCTTTTGGTTTGCATAGTTCACACACATGTTTTCTGAAAACAAGTTGTTACATCTGAGAGGGTACCCACCAAGTCACATTGAAATCCAAACAAATGTTTACAGAAACTGCATAGCATATAGCTATTAAGCAAATATTTACATAACCCTCTTGACACAATGCACTGAGTTCTGCATAACTTGGCTTTCAACTATCGTCAGCGTAGGACGATAATTCAAGGCTATACTATGAAGAAGTCTTTTGTTTCATTACTTTGATCTATCCAAAACCCATAACAAAAATCTCTTGAGAAAACACATTCTCAAGAGTATTATTGGATAAAAAAGACCTGAATGGTTTCAGCTAAATGTTGTGTTACGGAGGCAGACTACCATAACTATCCTGAACCGCTGCATCACACATTTTGAGAATGAATGATGGTGCCTTTTGTGTTCATTTGCTTTCAGACCAATGAAATGGAACAAAATATTAAAAACAAAGCAATTTTTATATCACAGGTGTGATTTCTTATGCAGTATATATATTTTCATCTCCAGAATGAAATTGCTGCACTGAGTTGCTTTCCCTGGACTCCCTCTCCGGACTAAGTTTAGGCCAGTTCCAGACTGTTATATCTAGTGGAATTTATATTTACCTTTCAACAAAAAAATGTATTTTCTTACACCAAGAAATATTTTTCTTATCAAGCACAAAGGTGTATTTCAAACAAAATCAGAAAAAAAATACTCTTATCTCATAGGAAAATCAGGCAAAGTAGCTCCAAATAAGAATGATTTTTTTCTTTTTCTGCTTTATTTGAAGTGGTAAAAAGCTAAAATGAGAGCACTAAAGTTAAGACTGAATATGAACTTAGCTGAAGACAGCCTCATTTGAAATAACAAGAAATAGACTCAATGACATCAGCATCCTCCAGAGAGATCACTCGACCTGCTCCAGTTGTGAATTCTGAATCTAGTTTAGGTATATATCACAAAGATCTATCGCAAGGTGTAGCTGTAGTGTATTATTTTCTGACATCCCAATATACTGATAAAATACAGTTCTTGAGAAAAATAAACAATGGTTTTTAATATACAGTTTTTCTTAGACAATTGTCAAAACTTGCCAGTTTATTAGTGTAGATAGAGTAACTGCAGTACACTGGTGAGGTGATTACCTTTTATTAACAGCAAAACGAAAAGGCCTCTGTGCAACAGCTTTTAAAAAAAAATTAATGAAATAATTGGTCTTTAATTTTAAATCTTTTCCTATTCAGAAACAGTATGTCTTTAATTTGAAATCCTTTCCTACCAAAGATCCAATCTGATGACATTGTGGAAATGAAACATAAGAGGGTGCATTTTGGAGTTTGATGTCATAGGCTTTTCTAATCCCCCTGACTCTCAGAGCAATATCAAATTGCTGAAAATTGTGACAGGTAGTTAATCCCACTTAATGAATGCAGTCCTATTTGCTTATCAAATGGCAAACATATAAATAGAGTGTCAGTTAAGATAAATACTGTCTTGCTTTCTGCACCTAATGTCCAGTTTACCTTAGACTTTAACTTCGAAATGTTGGTTTTCCCTGTCTTCGTTTCTTGTGATTTTCAGGAGAGAATCCACCGATTGTTTGGTGGCTGCAGCTGACACTATCCATTTTTCTTTAAGTTACTGACAGTGTTTTCCTCAAATGAGTTCTTCACTTATCCTCTTCTATTATTTGAATGAATGATTAATAAGATTATATCCTGATTTAGCTGATCTTTAATTGTAATTTCTGCTTATACTAGATAGGATTTTCTGATTTTCATATAAATTAATTTTCTTTTCAATGCTATCTTCTGTAAATACAGAAGAATGATTACGTCATCTTCATGATTATTTTTAAATGACTTATTTACCCAATTTACTCCAAATGTGGTATATAGTAGTATTATAATGCCTAGTTCTGGCATTTTAAACAGTAAATCAAAATTCTAGTGCAGATTCTTTGATTTGCTCTTCAGCCCATTTTTATTTTCCAAAGAACCTCTTGTACTTTCAATGCTACAAGATTGTTATGTTGATTATTCAGAAGACATGATAGGAATTTTATGAAAAAGCTGTTACCCCATGGAAAAATGAAGTTCTAAGTGCCTGAAAATAATTGAAAAAACAACATCAATTTAAGATAATAAACAAGTTTCCAAGAAAAAGAAGGAAATATATTCCAAGAAAATAAAATATCCCTGCTAAGAATTTAAAAAATACTTTTCATGTGCTTTTGTTCATACTACATATAAAGATAAATTAAAACTGATTTGATTTAAGAAGTACCTTCAGGGGGGAAAGAAATGGAGATTTTTTTTCAGGCTTTTGAATTTCCATTCTGAATCAGAATTTTAAAAATAATTGACTATCTAAATTACCTATGGTATGGGATTTCTATTATTTTCCACACTTCAGTTTTGTCTTTCAAGAAAAAGACACGTACTTTCATACATTAGCTTTTAGACCAAATTCATATTTTTATGTTAAATCCATGCCTGTGTGAATTTCAGAAAATATGGAAGTTCCTTTTCTCTCTTCCTGCTTACAGTCATTTTGCTAACAAATACCGATTTTGATCATATATCAAAAGGCCTCTCAAATTTACATTTCCAAAATACCCAGTCTGTATATCTGAGAATACAAAATTACATTCATCAGATGTAAAAGCCAGTACTGAAAATTTACCCTTCTGTTTTTAAAGTGAAATCTGTCCTTCTATCCTGTTATTTAGTCAACAGCAAAACTATTTTGTTCTAGTGGGTCTTCCCTGGGAAGAACACTAAATGTTAAAACATCATTAACACAAAACCATATGCTTAAAGAATAAAAATTCAAAATGAACAGGCTTTATTCCTTTTATATCAAAACATTCCAGATGGCTGGAAAAAAGAAAATACAGGGTCATAATCATAAATATCAATGTACAAGCATGCATGCAAGTGGTTTTGTGTCATGTTTCTCCTTAAGGCTCTGGACCTTGTAATACACAAAATATTCATTACATAGCTTAGCCAAACATCTCCCTGGAATAACATAAGTATAAATGACACTGCCATGAGGTAGAGAAATAGCCTACATGGCATCACTTGTCTCTTTCCCAATATCCTGTAAATCTCACCGTCTATGGATGACTTAAAAAAAGATTCCGTCTCCTGTTTTTCTTATCAGACATCTCTGAGCTCTGCAGGGACAGATTTCTCTAGTCTTTTACTCCGAGCTCTTTCTTCCTGTAAATTACATAAATACTTTTTACCTGTCATCAAACATGTGTTCTGTTACTTCAGAAAACAAATATCATAGCAAAACACAGCCAATATTTACCTTGCCATTTCAATCCCTGACACTTGGGTGATACTGTAAGATACTGTTGCTAGCCATGTTATTTTGGTGGGGTATTTTTTTTTTCATGTAAATAGTCAAAATAAGCACTCATAGATATTAGTCTTCTTCAGCACTCCATAAGTTATTATACCTATTCAGAAGGCATCTTTTATGTCCATATTCACTCATTTGCTTTTCCATTAATTCACTCTTGTCCTGAAAGCATCAGAAGCGTGATCAGTTGATGTGAAATTATGAATATCTTTATAGAGACTTACTTTATGGTCAAAGATATGTATTTTGAGTGGATATGCAAAGCAACATCTCCCTGAGCTCGCACTGAATATCAATAGAAGACAAAAACTGGTTATGCAGTTTACTGAACAGGGTCTTTTCTGAAAGGGCTGAAGGTGTATGCAGAGCTGTCTGTCTAAGTGGATGCTGAAAATGCATTTGAGTTTGTCTCGGTTCTTCTTTACCTGATATAGAATGAGCAGAGAGTCCCTTAAGATCGCCCTTTCCTTTAACTCGGATATTTAATCATTTAGAGAACCAACTCCTTCTTTCAAGTTTCTCCTTCTAGCAGACAAACATAGGTCTTTCAAATGGATCATGATTGCCACAGTCATGGTTCCTTTTTATACTGGAAACATTCTAAAGTTTAAGGATATTTTGAACCTTGTAATGATGATAATAGACTATTTTCTCCTTTCATTTTGACCTATTTTTTACTTTACATTCTTAGTGACTTCTTAACTTAGTAACATTAAGTGTAAGATGACTTTTTATCCATTTTTGTCCTTTTTATGGTGCCATTCACCTCTGGACAAACAAGGGACTAATGCAAACCAGGCAATGTTTTCTGCCATACCCTAAAATAGGTGTTTTTGAGTTCATCATACTTTTTGCAGTATCCTAATTGTCAATCTCCTAATTTACATTATATTAATTACTGAGATATTACACAACAATACTCTAACACAGTTATTTGAAATAGTTGAATAGGTTTTCTTGTAGTAATTAGAAGTAGTAACAAGTAACAATTTTTATTGTAAGATAATAGGCAAGTATAGATTTCTTACTTTTTTTTTTAGTGTCACATTTTCAGTCATTCTATGATTGCATAAGTTACTGTAAAATTCTTATCTTCATTTCTTCTTAGCCAAAAATAAACAAATAAAAGCACTGTCATTCTGTCACTGTGCTACAATGAAGGATGCTATGCTATTTGGCCTAGAAATATAAGTAAAAATCTAAATGTACTATTAGCCTTTAAGATACTTTTTTCAAATGTCATTCTTTGAGGATGAAAACTTGTTTGCTTTGTAAAGCTCTTAACATTTCAAGCTGAAATGCTTGAACAAGCTTTGAACTCTGGAGTTTGTGATGCCTATAAATTAAAGAGAAAAATAACATTAAATGGTACTGTGGCTTGTGAAGCTGCCTTCTTTAAGTCTCTGAGCAGCTCAGAGTCCTCAAATATACAATTTCCTTGGAGCAACCTGTGAGCCAAAGAACTCCATGTATTCTGTTGAATGGTGTTGCCTTATTTGGAAATATCGTTATAGGATGCATAAAATGAAAGTGAAATTTCTGTAATGTTTCAATAAAGAGCTGGCTATGTGAACAATTTGCTGTCCATACATACTGAAACATGACAGTGGAAAGAGAATGCAATGCTAATTCAAAACGTCCTTGTCCCTGATCTGCATATTTGACACATTTGACTTGGGCCCTCAAGGTCCCTCATATATTGGAAGCTATGGTCAAGATTCAGCTGCTTGTAATAAAACTGTGTGCTCGATTTTCTTCCCTTTGAAAAGTCTACTTCTTTTCAGTCTTGATATTCATCTCTCTGACTCATCCCTTCTTCTCTCTTGAACTCCACTCTCTTTCCCAGGATTGAGAACATCTTCTTTTCCTCCTAATTGACACAAAATGAAGGTAATAAAATGACATCTAATTAATCACATACACATATTCTTAGAAAAGCTAAAAGGATGCCTATGAATTCAATTTCAAAGGAAATGATACAATACAGATTTTTTAATTATAAAATTATTTAATCCTGAAAAAACAAATGAGACAAGAAAGGACAGATTTCCCTAGAAAATATTTCCCAAGCATCAGGCTGCTTTACAGGTAGAGCACAGGTAGTTTGTAAGTTTTGTGGCTTTTCCTATCAGATCTTCCACCAAAAAAAAAAGCCCTGAAAAACTGTCCTTTGTCTTACATGTCCTTCCATCAAGATGGAAAGTAATAAAATACTATTAATGTCTCACAGAGGCTGTAAAGAGACCCTAAATCCTTTAAACAAATGGTTGCAGTCTAATTGTCTCATCTGCTCATTGGTATTATAGCTTTCCATCAACAATGTGCTGTTGAACTTGTAGACACTTTAAGTCACAGATAGGATTTAAAGAGGGAAGATAACTTTTATTTGTTATGGGCAATAAAACTAGAGTCTCTACTGACTGTCTGACAAGAAGGCGTCTGATACTGTGGATCCAGTCAGGCAGAACACAAATTGAAATAGTGTCTAAAGGGCAAGGTAATGGAGGAATGAGAAGTATAAAACCCACACAATAAAATTATATTGCAATGAAAGAAAATTAGAAAATGAGGAGTAGAGCCTAAAAATAGACCAAACCTGTCCCTTGAAGCCATATCCAGTAAGCATGTTTGCTACTGAAATGGTACTACGCTGGTTTGCCTTTAGTTTAGACTCAGAAACAGAGATATATCAAGGCTGGGTTGAAAGAAGATGCTGATGCATGTGCACAACTACACATTCACACCCAAACACTCCCTGTGTCCCTCTAGTCCTCTCTGTGTCATTAAAATATTTGTATATCTCACAGAAGGTGCCTGTGGACAAGCGATTGTTTTGGTCTTATTTTGCATCCTCTACCATGGATTAAAAAAAACATAGATCTTGGAAACAGACCTTGAGTTATTTCCTGATTGGAAGAAATTGTTACATAGAAAGAAAGGTTAGTTATTAAATCAGATAGCATAGATAACAAAGATATAGCATACACGTGAACATATGCACAGAGGAATATATCCCTTCTGTTATGCAACTTTTGTAGCTTTTCCTCTAACCTGTCACTATCTAACAATGATACCTACTAGGAAGGCTTAGTAGAGCCACTGACAGCTCCCTTGGAGTTGCTCCCAGTCAGAGCTTAATTCTCAGTCAGCAGTATATACCAGTTCTAATATATGCTGTATTTCTAATTTTCCTTTCTCTCTCCTTAGGGCAACCTATGATTATTATCACTGTGGATAGTACTTCTAAGCCTGTTTTCCTCCTTCTGTAGAAGTGAAGGTGTAAATGAGATCTGGAAATCTCCACAGCCTAATTGTGCACTTACATTTGAAATTCCTGGTTGGAGATCAACACATTGCTCCCATTTCTGTAGTAGTTACAGTTTAACCTTTCAGAATTTCAACAGCAGCATTTTCCCTTATTTCAAGTTGGCTTTAAAAATGACCTTTGTATTAGTTTTAATATATGAATGCTCAACTTGTGATGGCTGTTTTATCTTAGTCTCTCTGAGGAAAATGAATACACACCTTAAAGTGATAAAGGATTTTTTTTCTCCCTTCATTTTACTACAAGACCTTTTGGTCCTCTGGGATAAATGAGAACACTAATTTGCACATGTGTATCAGGTTAAATTTACACTGAAATAAGCGAAATTCTCATTTGATTTTCATCCAGTAAAATCAATAAATGTGTATGAGTACAAAAATGGTAAGAACAGAAGAGGATTCAATTCTTAAACTTTTTGTTTCTCTGGCTTTTTGGTAAGGCTCTTAGCAGCCTCCGTGAACAGTGCCACAGAGATTGCAAAAGGAAATTTGGGATCCATTTACCTCAACTCTGGACTCATCCAGCAAGATGATGCAGGACTATGATATACAAAATACTTTTTAAAGTTATGTTTCAAATGAGGAATCCAGAATTACAGTTTACAAGAAATACTGTTACTTGCCTCAGAGTAATGCAAAATATATTATTTCTATAACTGATAACTAAATAACAATGCTAGAAGGAAAAGATGCTAAGCAGGCATTGGAGATTCCATCTGTTCTCATTGATATAAGAGACATGAACTAACTTGCCCCAGCATTTGCTTGAACTACATTTAGAAGAATCTTCACAATGAGGTGGAAATCCCTTACCTTTATTATCGACACCTGACACTTAGAATTCATTGCCTACAACATTATTTTCTTGGGTAATTTCACAGAGTTTTGCAACAACAAAGATTTTTAAGGTTTTAATGAAAAAGCAGTTGTATCCAGATTTTTATGTAAGAGGGTTTCTGATCCTCTTACCTGTAGTAAACTAAGATGCAATTGACTTTTAGAAAAACTTCATTTAAGTAAATGTAAAACTTCTGACCATCTGCTTTCATAGCAGATTTCTGCTTCTGTTCTGGAGGACTGATCATGTATGCACTGGGCTGCATATTCAGCATTTCCAGCATATTCACTGGGCTGCATATTCTGATGCAGCAATGTCTATTCCAAGAGACTTGTCCTACATAGGCTGAACACTTTGACAGACAGGGAAACAAAACAAAGCTGCCTGATTTAAATAACCAGTCACAAAGTGATAGGTAAGTTATCATTTCAGAGTCTACATTGCAACCTACAGAGTAAACAAATTCACATGCAAAAAAATACCTGTCAAATGATTTAGAATAACAAATATATGCAAGAAAGTTGTGATACATTTGTAGACATCCTGCAAACAGAAAAAGAGGCTGAACTCATTTAATAAATGATTCATAGTGAATCATTCTCTCACTACGGTAGCAAAATAAAATATATTTTTTTTATTACTTCAATGGGAGCCTGTAAACCTGGGAAAATTTTTTTACACAGAAAGTTCATCTTTTTTTACAGAATTATCTATAAAGACATCAAGAAAGCTGGACTCCAGCTTTTGCAATATAATTTCACCACACTTGTGTGTCTTCATAAGAAAGCCGTTGCAGGAATGATAAAAGTTTCTCCTACTAATCCACTAATCTTGCATGGAAACAGTTCAGTGGAAAATCCCATCTACAAAATATCATCTAAACTGCTGTCAATACAAATGCTGAA
Source organism: Coccyzus lansbergi (assembly GCA_033558105.1). Lineage (NCBI taxonomy): Eukaryota > Metazoa > Chordata > Aves > Cuculiformes > Coccyzidae > Coccyzus > Coccyzus lansbergi. Next base: position 2,438,929 of record JAUMJK010000227.1, read on the forward strand.
CTCAAACACTTGATTTCAATTGGTTGGGGAGAGCCATCAGAGAGTTGGTTTTCCCTCATTCTATTTTCATGAACTGTCCTCTTTCAAAAACATGGTTTAGGAGCAGTAAATGTTGTCTTTCAGGAAAGTGAGCACGAAAATTTGACACCTCGAGTCCTTCCTTTTGACACTCTGAGACCTAGATCCTTGTATTTTACTCAGGTGCTTTTATTTTTCCCCTTTTCTTCTGATAGGGTGACATGTATGCAGTTCAAGAAAGCATTGCTACAGAGAACCCCCAAAGGACAGGCAGTCTGTGTATCTGATTGCAATTCAGCCGACTACCTGATTCCTAGAACAACCGAGTAATCAGCTGGGGATTTTATCTGTTTCTATGGCTGATGCCAATAAGCAGGCATGTTTATTAACAATTTATTTACAGAACACAGATTGATTTCAGGAAAGAAACATCACTAGCCTCTGTAAAGTGCGAGCAAATGATTCCTTCCGTGCTGCTATATAATCTATTATTGTCAAGGTATCTGTTTGTATTGGTCTTTATCTCAGGGTTTTAGAACAAAAGACTGTGCGTGCACAGGAGACACAACATGAAGTGAAAAGGTTCTTCTTGTTTCCTGAAAAAAACCCTGTGGAAAAAGTGAAAAAAGGTGCTTCAGAAGTAACACAATTACCTGAATAAATGCATCCCACAGCTGTCTCAGGCTTCCTGGACAATGTTAAACATCTACATATTTCTCACTAATTCACACAGCTCCTCCCACACAGGTGATAGGAAACAAATATATATAGTCAACAATACATAAAGATGGCATTTATACTACAAGATATTTTTTTTTCTTTTAGTCACAGAAATCACCACCTAGCCAAATTATCTTGATGAGCAATGATGCATAATTGCTTTCTAGTCAGCTTTTCTAGTAAATTAGTTTATGGGGTTCTTTTTGTTCCCTTCACTTGAAATATACTCTTTTCTGTTCCTTCTCTTAAAATAGTTGAGATGCAGTCAAAGACTTCATGCTATTATATTTAGAAGTTAAATTCATTTTCCCAACAAGATTACCTTGGGCAAGAATATTTCCTTTCATGCTGAAGAGAATAATTATACTAATACTATTTGATTATGTGCAGGATCTGATTTAGAATTAGGTATTCTTATCTGAACATAGCCCATTTTATGAAGTAATACCAATAAATAGTTTCTGAAATTCATGGTTTTTGCTTTTTTGTGGTTTCAATGAAGGTCATCCTGGCAACTTAAACATATTCTGCCAGCTGTACTCATGTGTATATATAACTTGTCAACTGTTTAAAACAGTTTAAGAATGAAAAGCATTGGGTCAATTATGGTGATAACTCAATTTGAATGTCAATACTTTTCTTAAGGGACGGATGGACGAGGTGCTGAGGGGCATGGTTTAGTGATTGATAGGAATGGTTGGACTTGATGGTCCTGTGGGATTTTTCCAACCTAGTGATTATGTGATTCTGTGGTATAAAAGGAATTGCTACAGGAAATTGTTCATTGCTCTTCCTGTAATAATCCATCTCAGTCCAAAGAGACTGTGTAATATGTTCATAATTACCTTATTGTGATAAATATTCAATTCACAGGGTAAATTTTTTCCATAACTTTAGATAAGTCACAAAATAGCAGTAGATTATCCGCTTACCTGAATACAACCCAAACAAAAATCTACATTCAATGCATAGTCTTATGCCTACAATGTTGTTCTTAAGGCCAAACAAAATTAAAGTTTAGTAACATTGATCACTGAGATACTAATTTCTTGGAAAAGAAAGAATCACCATAAGCATTTAGGTTTTATATGTTTGTTTGGGGGTTTGTTTGTGGTTTTTTTTTTTTTTAAATGAAATTAATTTTTTTTTAAACCTTCTTAAAGGTTTTTCTCTGAGTAGAGTTCTACCTGACAAATAGGCTCTGGTGTAAGACACATCCTTTTTCTTAATGGGCTAAGAAAGTCCATTGTTTACTACACTGAAAGAATAAAAGTTGTTCCACCGAGATAAAATTTTACCTTACCTATACAGATATATGTTTTTCCATACTTCTCTATTAGTTGCAGATTCATACAAAGTTCATTGCAAACAGAACAGGCAGTTTATCCTCCCTAATATATGTGTATTCTAATATCCTCAGGGAAATGTAAATGTAATTTATAGGCTATTCTTGTGAAGACCAGCCACCTCATTAGCTGGCCACAATTCCACAGTTCCTCCATGCCTGTAACTCACTCCTTTATTCCTTCAGGATAGTATTCTCCATCCAGTCTGTCTTCCAATCCTGCTGCCTCATAAACTCCTCACAACTTGCATCTCAAAGAAGATAATTCCTGATGAGTGGACCTAATTATGAGTTAAGAATTAGTAAATTAAGTAAATATGAGGCTGTAGAACTCAAAAGTTCTGGAATACAAAATTACTGGTTGTAAGGAGACTGGCTGGAATGTGCCCATGTTGATGCTGCACCATGACTTTGAGAGTGTATCTGTTGGCGCAAAAAAACCCCTACACTTTCAAAGCTGTTTGCAATATTATCCAAAGATGTAAAGGTACTTGGAAGAGTTATTTTGAAGGGGGAAATATGATCAAAATTTGGAAGATGACAAGGAATAGTAGGAAACATTTGTAAGAAGAAAGTTACATACAAACAGGCAGCTGATGAATAAAGGAATGAAGAAAACTACCTTTGCCATTCTTGAGTACAGATATCTGTACATGCAGACACAAAAAGATGTATCTGTACCTTTTATAATACTTTCATACTTGTTTTTTTTTAAGACACAGGCTTTTAATTAATTCAATCAAAAATTAATGAGTGTCCTTACTAAAGGCTGTGGCATACGGGCACATATGCAAAGAACCTCTGCAATGCAGTACCAACAAAAAAAAAGCCCATTATTAGAAAATTATTACTATTAGAAAAAAAGAATTTGTCACTGTCAATGTGGACATGACACCTGAAGTCCAAGTAAAGAAAAGCTTTTGACCTCAATAGATCCCTGTGATACCCCTGTGTGCCTGCAATTTTTGCAGAATACAGTGAAGACATTCTATCACACTGGGAAACTCACTCATGGTGAGACAAAATTATTTACTGTTTCCTCTATAAATGCTGTTCACAGTCCTCAATTTTCCCGCTTCCTTTATTCTGCATTCTTATATTTCACTGAATGATATCCTTTCTATTACCCTCTTATTTTCCCATTTTCCCTTCTAGATTCTTCCACATTCTCATACCATCACTTTCCATGTGCTCCTCTTCTTGTCCATGTTTTTTTTTTCGGCTGACTCTTCATCATGCACTAAACTGATGCCAGAGGCACAAAAATCCCAAAAGAGAAAGGAAATACACTTCAGAAAAAAAGACATCTGTCATCCCAGGGTCCTTTATTGCAACCAGCAGTAGAGTCATGTTCAACACAGATGTCAGAGAAAGCACTGGACAAGGCTGTGGAGTCATAGACTGGCCACCACTTCTTACACTGTATCAATATGTCTGCATTTTTATGTAATGCTTGGAAAACTGGAAATTAATAGCAGAAATGGTTAGATGCTGTTTACTACACTCTAATGCTAGCTGGAGTTGTGTAGAGCTCTCTGCTGTAACTGAACATGATACAGTAGGATAGTAAGACAGTCAAATGGCCTCAGAAAAAGGTATCTTATTTCATAGTATGAAAAGAATGGTCAAATTACAGTTATTAAACCTTCACCTTTACGCAAAAATATTTTCAAGTGTGTTCAACAATCAGGATGATTAAGCAAGGAGACTACAAATTGGTGAAAGAAGGGAGGCTGATTTGTTCCACTGATACACTGATCAAAAACTTTATGAATCTGAGTTGGGGTTTGAAACATTCACAGGAGTGGCTGCCAAGGTGAAAAATTGGATCAAGTCATGAATGTAAAGAGTGTTACTACTAGGCATTTTCACAAATCATCCCTCTCAAAGCTTCATTCTCTGGCTGACTCTCATGCAATAAAGCTGCAATTCCTTGAGTTTATTTCCTCAATAACTTACAGTTTCACATTAATGATTCTAGGAGTTTTCTTCACCTGGCTCTGCCTTGCTGAAAAGGGTTGAAGATCTCTCTCTAATAACACCTGGGAAAAAGTAATTGAAAATATGCCCTTAAAAAAGAATCCAGTTTTATTTATTCTGCAAGACAAAGCCACAGCACTCATCCCAGATATTCTTAACAGTGAGAATGATAGAGGAAGGATGATATTTTATTGGGCAGCCTCTTGCTTGTGCTCTGGCTCTCATCCAGACACAATGACTACAATCAAGAAGGGGAAATTGCATGTGTCAGTGTCCTAAGGAGAAAAAGCAAACAGGGTTATAATAGCAATGGTTTGAAATTCAGTTATTACAGGGAGGTTATATGCAACTCTTCAAGCCCAGAGGGACTAGTTGGGGTTGGGGGTGGAAAGTGTGACTGTTTATTTATTGGTACAGTAGTTCCTGAAATGCTCAACTGTGTGGAAAGAAATATATTTCTTACAGGATGGTAGAAAGCAAATGGAATCCATAAATACATTAGTCTGAAGCATTTAGACATTTATGTCACTTATGAAGTAGAAAAACATTAGTCTTGTTCAGACAATGGTGGATTAAAAATTAATCACAATGGTAAAATCTGAGGACTAATGAATAAACAAAGATCATGAACTAACATGGCATTAAAAACAGAGAACAGGTAATTTTTTACCCTATGTAAAGAAGCAAACTTTCCTTTAATTATCTCATCTGCTCAATAAAAATGGTAATGCACATTAAGTTAAGATTTTAATGTGATAATCCCAGATTAAGAAGTATGTTGAACTATCCTTTGTTATTGTGTCTGCCTGAAACCTCATTTCTACTGCTCTGAAAGCAAGGGTGAAAATGGAAGGGTCCCCAGGTGCACTTAGACTTCATTGACAGGTTGTAGATGTAAATTTCTTCCAATACTACTATGTTTGAGCTATTTTCTGTGGGAAATCAAAAATAATTATTTATTATAATGTAATTAACATAATCTCTACAGAATAAAACCTCTCAGAGCTGGGCAGAGAAGAACTAATTTCTTTGTATTTGACTCAGTGAAAAGAATCTAGTATGTCTAGTTTATTTTTCCTTGTGATTGGAACATTTGTCTATACAATTTGGAAAATAAGTAAAATTCAGTGCTTAGTACCTTCAACCCACTTTATTATGTATGTAAAATCACTGGTAACAAAACATCAAATACTAAAGGTAACACTAAATTTATCCTTTTATGTTCAGCCTTTACAAGTGGAAAAAAGATGGAGATTGGAAATGTAATAGCAGAAAATTACTACAGAGGAATCAAAGCTTTTAAAGTAGCCTAGATCAGCTTGTAAATTACATTACATTTTAGTTTCTCCTTTATGGGAATTTTTATATATACCAAGAGTAACCAGAACATTTGAACAATTTTCTTTCTTAATGCCAATATATTCTTTCTTGTCTTATTTTTTCCTTTCTTTTCTTTTTTTTTACCATTGTTTTCCTTAGATTATATTTTCCTGCTGTATCTTCTTATTTACTTTCATTTTCAGAATGATCTGGATAATTTCTCATCAATCAATGTTCTAATTTCTCAGATTCTGTTCTTTGCCTTGCATAAACCTTCTCTTTGAAAAAATAATAAAAAAGGTTTGTTACAGACATATTGGTAAAAAAAATCAACCTGTAGAGCAAAGTGCAATGTGTTTATAATTGTTTCTAAGAGAAAATCTTCTAGAGTGAAGCAGCTCTGTGATCTTAACAAGATGTTAACAAGGAATTCAATTTGAATAATTTTAAGGAAGTAGAAAATATGGGGTTTTTTCCCTGACCCGTGGAAGTCAATATTTCTGTGAAAAACCTGAAAAAAGAAAAGAAGAGTCAAAAAAATCCAAGCCAACCAAACATAGAAAGAATGTAGAAAACAACCAAATATGGCTGTTATAAAACTGGAAATCAGAAGCGCCAAAAGAGAAATGATCCAAATGAAGAAGGTAATCGAGTTATCATTTTACGGCCTAGTTCCTTGTGGGGAATTAAACAACAATCTCTGCAGAAGTCAATGTCTAAAGTTAAGCTCACTGAAGCAGAAATTCAGTCTTTAGTGAAAGAAAAGTTTTCTGTGCAAGGAATCTAGGCCTATTGCAACACTTAATAAAGGGACACCTAGCAGCACTGGTTACTGTGACATAATGCAGGAAGTAAACTCAAAAGGTGTTAAACAGAAAAATACTGTTGACAATTTTTTTTCCAAAACACAAGTGTACATAAGGCATCTGAAGAACAGATGAGATTGCTTGCTAATGCCAATAATGACATACATATGGTGGTATGAGTAAACAAGTGCAGAAGACAGAATGGAGCGAAAAGTTTGGTATAATGTGGTACATGTATTATGCCAAGAAGAAATACAGTAATGGCAGTGACACGACAGGCTTGTAGTAAGCATCAATTTCATCCTACTGCCCAAGATCAAAACTAGGGAAGATGGTCATGATACGTCACAGCAGAAAACTCCTGGCATGAAGATGTTGCATGTATCAGCAGCACAGTATAGGGTATGCAGTGGGATGTAACTGTAGGATACATTGTAGAAGGAGAACTCAGCAGCAGTCATGTTATGTCCTTCTTGGTTGCAAAGCAGATTAAGAAGCATAGAATTATGAAGTGATATATTACAGTCTTAAAAGGTGTCTAGAGGAAAACTTCAGATTTTTCAGAACATCAAAGTAATTGCATCCCTGAAATTGAATTACGAAAAAAGGCAGATCACGACAGACCACTGCTAGCATTTGTATTCATATGACTTGGCACATTCATTGGATATTCAGTCCACATAGAGCTTTGATAGTATGTTCAAGAAAAATGTCAACAACTAGGCATCAATATAATAAGTATCAGGCAAAACCAACCCTGAAATGAAATCAGTAAACTAAAAGTGGATTTGTTCATGGAATCTAAACAGGTTATCCATAAACATAAGTAAATAAAAATAAACAAAGTAATGCTTTGATAAGGCACTAAGTTGTATGGGATATCTACCAGAGTCAAACTTTCTGCACCTCTGGTGTCCAAATTGCCTATAATGGATGAATTGCCACAGATAGCTAGGGCGAAAGAGGATAAAGAATTCTGGCTCTAAATGGGTATTTATTTCTAGGAAAATGGAAGAACATCTGAGCAGGAAAGCTTGATGACTCAAGAAGATAAATAACTATTAGATAGGGCAAACCTTTGAAACAAACTAATAACAGGAAAACTTGACAGTCCTCCTTTGTCATACTGTAACATCACTCCCAAATGAACAAGTTGATCAGATCCAAAGTGTAAAGATAAGTCAGGAAGAAGAAAGTAGCAAGGTAACCACTTTTACAGCTCTAAAGATGGCACTTCAAAAGCATATTCAGCATAGAGTACTCAAACACACAAAAGATATTCCAGAAGAATGACATGTTAGAAGGTCTAATGGAAGTCAAAGTAACTTTAATGACATTTTAGTACATTGCAACACAAGAAAAGTTCACAACAAAAAATTAATCACAGTCTTTACAAATGCAGGATATGTCACCTAAAACTGAATCACAACAAAATGCAAATCAGAGTAGTGCATATGAATTACTTTGATCATTCCTTAGAAAAAGTAAACATTAGATCTGATCCAAAATGGTGACAACAATGAAGTATTTAATAGTCCTCACACCATCCAAAAGAGCTAGAAGACTTATTTGAGATCATGACTAGTTAAAATCCACACTGAGGCAAATGAAGTTCAAAGAGCATCTCAGAGAAATGGAAAGACAGGTGTAGAAAGAGTGCAGGGAATGCAAGAAATAAATTGGTTTAGTATAATGATCTCTATCAAGTCTGAAAGACACCATTGCTTCTGAAACAAAATCCCAATATTCAGTCAAAAGAGAATATAATGATAACAAAAGTACTGATAGACACTTCCTATGCATCTATAATACAGGTATAAATGCAGGAAGAGTACAAGAGTTTTCAGTGCAGCAACTCAGAAAGACACACTTTGGGTCCAGCTGTATAAAAATGGCAGAAAATATAAAAATCTCAGTGTTTCAAAGACAAAATCTTTTGATTTTTATCATAAACCCTCAGAAGTGGAATTCCAAACAGTAAAAGGAGTGAAAGAGAAACCCTTACTGCAGGTGTTTGCTTACATACTTTTGCAGAGAAAACAATGATATAAGAGGTGGAGTAAAGATGTATAAAATGCTATAGTGTTTATCTGTGTTTGCCAGTAAGACAGGAGACAGATTAAGAGAAAAAGGAGTGACAATGTAACAAAGCTCTACCTTTCAAAGGCAAAAGTTAGGTCAGGAAACCTTGCCCCAGGATAAGGTAAAACCCCCACATTTTACCCTTTACATAAAAACCTAAAGAATCTGACTGAGTCTGACTTTTAACATTTTCAGTGGAATCAGCCTGAAAAATATTTGTGAATGTATGGTAAAATGTTAAAAACCATCAAGAGATGTATTTTAGTAATTTAATATAGACATGCAAGTGGAAATGTTGCGTTTGTGCAAACTAACGTAGGCAGGACTGTGAAGAGCTGCTGTTAGTGCTGCACTTCAGAGAGTTCTGGCAGCAGCTGGTAGCTGCTCTGCTTGAGCATAGAGGAAACTGCTACTTGCTGATAGCTTGTTACAGTCATGCTTTTAAATATCTGAACAAAGCAGTATGTTTGTCAGTGCTGCAATGAGTCAAATTATGACAATTTCCACAGACATGATATTTGCATTTTGAATCATGAACTACATCATGCTTTGGCACATACTGTGAAAAATTTAGGAGTGATTGGATTTGCACACCTCCGTCTGCATTCTGAGCTATCAACTATGCTATCTATGGCCTAATTGAATATTCAGATACTTAAACCTTAACCTCCGTTGTCTAAACTCCTTAAGCACAACCAGAGAGTTGTGAGTGAGAGAGATCTAATCAGTGATTTTGTTCTGCAAGTCTTTTAAGAACCAAGAGCTGTAAATCATGACATAGTACAATGGAGCTGGATTACTGATAGAATGAGGGCTGCTGTAAGAGTTTTAGCAAGGGTCTGGAAGGCATGTCCTGTGAGAAGCAGCTAAGGATTTTGGGCTTGTCTAGCTCAGAGAAAGAAGTCTAAGGGTTGACCTCCTGAGGAGAAGTGGAGAGGGAGGTGTAGATCTCCTCACCCTTGTATCCAGTTACAGGGTGCTTGGGAATGGTTTAGAGTTGTGCCAGCAGAGGTTCAGACATTAGGAAATATTTCTTTACTGAAAGGGTGGTCAAACACTGGAACAGGACTCCTAGAGAGGTGGTCAGTGTTTAAGAAATATTTGGAGAATGTCCTTTCATGTTTTAACTTGATCAGCCTGAATTGGTCAGGCAGTTGGACTGGATGATTGCTGCAGATTCTTTTCAATAGGAATAGTCCAGTTTATTATAAAGTGGGAGTGATTAGTGGCAACATTGTGCAGATTGTGACAGATCTACTAGACAATGGCCTTTTCTAACACTTTATTCTCTGACCAACACTCTTACTTGTGCAGCTATGTATAGTCCATGGATGTAGAACCTGTGGCCTGTAATATCATGCAAAGAAAAGATAGACCTCATAAAGACTATAGCTTTGCTGCCAGAAGCACAAGTAGAATTATCACAGGTGCTAGTGTATCACCTATGAGGGTAAATGGCAATGCTCATTTCATCTACAACAAAATTCTAGCTACAGAGGAAGATAGAATATGATATGCACTAATGTAGTTAATAGCCTGAGTATAAGTAATATCATTTCCAGACCTCTTCTGCATATGGAGAACATGCCTTCTACACAACTGGATAGCAACCACCATCGTTCCTTCATGAGAAGCTACAGGAAGTCCTTCCACTTCTGTCTCCCAGAGGGAGTATATTAAGCTAAGTTTCCAAGAAAATACATAGGGGAATTTATAAATATTTCCTTGACCTTGTGGGCAGTCCAAGCTGGTATAGACAGGCAGGCCATCAAAGTGTAAGGCAAAGAACTGGATGTGATCTCCTTGGTCATCAAGTTCTGTCCCTGCTACTGGAGAAACTATAACATGTAATCCCACCAACTAATTTATACAGCTTCATCATGCACATAGTCTGTATTTCCTTGCATTTTCAAACACAGCAGTTTTCCTACAGAGGAAAATACTGATAGAGAGTGCAGCTGTGGCCTGCTGCAGAATTCTCCGTGTTGCTCCAAGTCACAAAGCCACAGACTCGAGTGTCAGGACTATGGCAGTGAAGATTAATTGTTGGTAATTATTTCTTTAAGTGCCCTGGCAGTGTGGAGCTAGTAAAGTCAAAAAGGCTGGTAAGGACTCTGTTATGTTATGTTAATGAAGATGGCGGAGGGAGTTTGTGAGCTAGCAACAAAGTTATGTGGGTGGGGCAGTTGCCAAAGAAGGCTAGTTGCAAGGGCAGAAGTGACCAATCAATGTTTACCTCATGTTTGGCCTGCTTGGTCTATATAAACAGCGAGTTAACCCTTAATAAATAACTTCATCTGGAATCATATTGATTTGTCGTGCAGTTCACTTGCCGCCACCACATTAAGTAATTATCATCACTTTCTTGGCAAGAGGTGTCCTGCTTTTTAAAACTTCCTTGGGCTCAGGCCAAGACATAATTCCAGCAGTGGCAGAAGAATTACTGACAAGTTAGAATGTGTTTTAAAAGCACAGAAAAAATACAGCTGTTTTGTGGTTGAATTTAGTGTATATATCAGCCCAGCCCAGCTGTTCTTCCTTGGTTTTTATTCTTTCTTTGAAATTTCAGTTGTTCCCTGTACCATACAGGCAGAGAACTGGTTGGTAATGTGAAAGAACTAGTAAGACTACTTAATGTCTTTTTTTATTTGAAAACTAAGCTATTTTTAGAAAAGAAGTCCAGAAAGGCTGAGGGAAAATGTAGCAAAAGGTGATGGTAGTTCTTTAATTTAGTTTTCCATTCTTTTGAATCTATTCAGTATTCTTTGTAATATCTCCATTCATAATGACTGAATTTGAATTAACAAAGTTTTCATGTGTAATTCAACAGATATTAAGCGTAACTTAGCAACAGCTAATGCATCATTTTTTTCTTCTGGAAACTGGAGTATGACTGTTCATAAATTCAGTTGGTAGACTGGGAAGTATAGATTAATCTGAATTTCCAGTTTTCCCCATTAAAGGTGTAAGATGTGAATTTGTATCACTTATCGAAAGTTACATAATAGTTAAATACATCTAGCATCAGGTCTCTTCAAGCTTTTAGAATTGTCTGGTTCATTGCACGGTAATAATATTTGAACAATAAAGTTTAAGTTCATAGACAATTAACACTACTGTAATGGAAAAAATTTTGAAACACTGTTCACACATTTGCATTTCAAGGTTTTTGTATGTATATGGATGTATTTTGTATAGCAAATGTTATAAAGAAGGTTTTTATTTTTTAAATATATTTTTCTCAGAGCTCATGTTGTGTATGCCAATATTTTCTCACTAAATAAATCGGCAGAAGAAGTGTTACTGTATTAACCATGTATAAGTAATGAACTAATCTGAGTAAATATATAAAAATTCTTTCCCTCAGGAAGTAAAAATTTATATTGCAGAATCAGTATGCAGCAGAATACTAAGTTTGTATATTCAGAGGAATTTCAGAGATTTAGTTTTGATATTTAATTATCCTAACCTGAGTTGATTTGTATGAAATCAAATCAATTTCTCATACTTTAGGTCAACTTTGCATGTTATGATAATTGTTGAGTGATCTTCCTGTTCATAACTTGACCTATGAGACTTCCATCGTATTTCCTCTCTCCTGTCCAGCTGAAGCTGAGCATCTTTAGTGGGAACTTGAAATCCATTCAAGGTCATATATTTGTCACAGTTTTCAAGACATTTTCACTTTTATTAGTTGAACATTTTTTTAAGAATACACAATAGTGGGTAGAGACACTATGAATACTTTGGTTTACCATTTTATACTTACTATTCTCAATGCATCCCAAAAATCAGAATTGTGTTTTCAAGGGCTTTTGAGCCCTTTAATGCATATTCTGGCTGATACTTAGGTTGGCTAGTGCTTCTTGTCTCTATACATCTCTCTAAATTTTCATCACATATAAAACAACTGAACACTAAAAAAAGTAAAACAAGGGGGAAAAAAACCTGCTATTTTTTTATACACTGTCTTAGTTGACTGGGAATGAACTTCAGAAATATAAATAGAGCAATATCATCTCAGAACATCTGTCAGATTTGATGAGCTTGGTAACTTAACTGCAATAGGAACAGGAGCAACCAGATAAATGGATAATCTCCTATATGTGGAAAGTCAGGAGTAGCCATACTTTTATGACCTTAAAGGAATAATCAATCTTTGGGTCTTTGGAGATCCGAGTATGCATCTAAGGTGAAGTATGAAAACACATATGCCAGTTCAACAGCAGAAGTGTAAGAAATCCAATTATTGACCGTTTTATACTTCATTTGATATCCTGAGTTCATGCAATGATTTCTCAAGAAAGGCATTAGTGATAATTTTGCTACAGAAAGCCTATTCAGTATTTTTCCTGTCAAGCAAACATACAGAGAGAATCTCATAAGCATCCTAACTTTCACTGCAGTTCATGTGGAGTTAAAAGGATCTACAGAATATTTTTCTTCATTTTTCTAAATAATTTAATTATCATTTTAGAAAAGAAAGAAAAAAAATTATAGAGAGACGAAAACCTTATTTCTTACTATGTGCTGCTAGTAAAGTTGCATTAATATAGGCTGCAGTTTAATGAATGTTTGAAACATTTTTCATAGACTTGAGATGAGATATTCCAGTCCATATTAAAGTAAGATTTATATTTGTGTGGTAAGACACAAACTCTAATAAATACTAAAGAAGAACAAGGTGGATGGAAAGGATAAGAGATAGAAGTACTGTTATTTAGCTGGGAGCAGGAAGAGCAAAGTAGCACTTTTGCGAAATGGAGACAATAGCTGAAAACTGCTGAACAGCTCCAAGCAAACCTCACATAATGAAACTGGCCACTTTTACTCATATCTTGCACCTTCACCAAACTCTCTAGATTACAAAATCAAAACACAAATCAAAATCAAATTAACTTTTGCCTTTTATGCATGTATCTGGGCATTTGCATTCCTTGATGCTCAAAGAGTTGTTGGGTTGTCTGTTTTGGTGAATATCATATTCGACTTGTTTTGTAACATCTGTACTTGTCTCACATAATCTATAACAAGGCAAATAAATAATATTTTCTTTATTACCTGTTATACAGTATATCTCTTTTAGACATGCTGCGAGAGAGGTGGGTCTTTTAAAAAAATGAAACATTTCATAGTCAAAAATTAATAATTTGCATAACCATTTAGAAACAATATTCTGAGTTTGAGTACTTTCCTGTGTAGTGCTTTTCTCACATCTTCTTCAGGTGATTTGTATTCTTTACATTCAAATGAAAAATCTGGAAGTTAATGAATATCTGTTCATCCTTTACTCTTGTTAAACAGTTAGCAATATTCCCTCAGAAATTATTCTACTTCCATTAGTAGAAATTTTGAATCCTCAAGAGAGAAAGGATTACTGTTGAGTTTGAAAATTACTGCTATCTGACTTCCTACAGTGACACTAGACTTGAAGACAAAAGCTTAAGAAAAATAATACAATAGGCAAACTGAAGCCAAAGGATAAAAGGAATCATTGAGCTAAATGATGTGAGCAGAATAAAACCTGTGAACCAACCAGATGCTAGTTTTGAACAGGTATTGGCACAGGGATTATATTTTATGCTTCATCAGTTTCCTTCTGTATATTAGCACACTAATGTCCTCTTAAAAGAGAGGAGTTTTTAGGGGTTTTTTTTGGCTGTGTGATCCTGCTCAAGTTCCTAGTCTCCTAATCTTTTGAAAAACTAATCCTTCACTTGGCTAAATGTTTTCTAGCAAACAACTTCATTCTTTAGTATTTAATTCTGACTAGTGCACCCTGTGCTATGTTTGAGTGGTATAAATCTATGAATATTGCCCTTTTTGAATAGAGAAAAAAACGATGTATGATTGCCACTGATAGAACAGTGTCTGAGCAGAAAAAAATTAAAATTTTATAGAGCTGCATTGCCACTGGAAAGCAGTATATTTCCCTGTTCCTACTACCAATAGTTAAAAACTGTGTTATTGAAGACAGAAATCTAGGATACAACTTGCGTTCAGCTGTAGACATGACTGCTGAGATATTGTTCTTTTGGTAAATTTTCCCATTAAATAAGTAGTAAAGGTAAAAGAAATAATTACTTCATTTCTGCAATGTAGTGTACAAGCAAAGATTACATTACTGAATTCTTTCCCACAGAATTTTCTGAGGTCTAATACAAGAATATTTTAGTCCTGAAGAAAAACATGAAAATTTTCTTAATTTAAGCTGGTCAGCAGATGCATGATAATTCCTACAATGTTCCTACAATAAATTTGACTGAGTATGTCTGGTAACAAATGCGACAAAGGATTTTCTTGAAGACAGCACTATAGTATGAAAAGGCAAGAAGTAGAAAAAAACTAATAAATTTAATAGAATGATTAAAACATTAGTAACATTTTAAGGAATGTCTGGACTATGATAAGTTTCAAGATCAAGCAATGAAAGGACATTCTTAAGAGAGATACAGTCTTCTCAATAAAACTAGAAAACTATATAAAGATAATTTTATTTGGGCAAATCTGTCCTTACTGGTTTTTGTTTGAAAACACACTCAAGAAATAGCAATAGAAATTATATCCTGATCTATTCTCTGCATAATAAACCACAAAGTTTCAGTGTAGTATATTAGCTCATTCAGTGAAAATGAGTTGAAGAGGGAGAGATGTTTTCAGGAAGCATGGAAAAAAAAGATGTTTTGAAAGAGGGAGAAACTCTCAAGACCTAAAAGTATTACTCTGAAAGCCTGCTGGCACTGGGAGTAAGAATGTACATATTTTTTGTGTCTTCTTTCTCTTGCAAGATGCAAATGAATCAGTTAGAAAAAACTAATTTTTACTTTAAAAGCTAACTTGAATCTTCTCAGTTATTAGGGTATTTTTTTTTTATCTTGTTCTCTTTCCTGAGATAATAAAAGGTTGTTTTTCATAGGTTTTTTTTTTTCTGAGAAGCAAGGGAAGGGTGGGGTGTGAGTGGGAGGAATTGTTTTTGCTTCTGAGTCTTCTGATGGGGAAGAATTGCTGAAAGATTAGGCTTTTAAGAATATATTTACAATTTTCACCTCATTTCATAATAAAGACCATTGACAAACTTTTCTTGGAGATGTTTAATTGTAGTTTAGTTGATAATAACTATACTTTGCTAATTCAAAACTCATTTTAAAACATTGCTATTTATAGGTTTAGCAAGAAATATTGCACAGTCTGTCAAGATTCTAAAGTTAAAAAAAAATGTTTTTTTCGTTCCAGACATAACAGCACCTTTCAGAGTTCCTTTAAGAATATCAAAGAAATCATGTAATTATAAACAATCTATAAATCTGCTACTTAATAAGCCATTTCCTGAATTATCTATTACTTTTAGCCAGATACAAACTCTGCTTTTATTTTGCTTAATATAAAGTGAGAAGAAGAAGTCTTGAATTCTGTCCTATAGAGTATTTTAACTGCTGTCTAGTTGTTAATCACAAAATAAGAAAAACAAATTACCTCACTCTGAATCCACTTCCTACTTTATAGTCATTCTCCTAGGCTTATGTGTAATTTAAGACTTGCATAAATTGATGAATTATATTATGTATTTTTTTCTCTGCCTTTCATATGAATTTAACTTCTGAGAAACTTGTGTTAAATAGAAGCATTGAGGCATAACATGTCTGGGATAACTTGACTTCAGACACTGGACAGCTGACTGATCTTTGGACTGATATTGGGTCCCGGCAAGCTAAATGTTGGAGAAATTTCTCCTGTTTCTTTCCTTGTGCAATACAAATTCCTTGCTAAGCAAGACTCAGCAGTCTTTTTATCAACAAAGTTTGCATGATTCCTTAGTTGGATCATATTGCATCTTGTTTTGCTCATCATGTTTGAAGTATAAAGTAAAGATAAAAAAAAGAGTGTGTCATAAGGGGCTGGCAGAGAAATAAATCAGAGAACCGACCATAAACTAACCCCTTCCATACTACAAAAAAACCCCAAACTAATTCCCCAAAAGAGTAGGCAATGCCAGTGAGAGAAATGTTTGTTCAATTTGTTTAATGTTTAGCTACCATAGCCTCTAATGGAAACAAAATCCCTTTTTCCCCGAAGTATTTTTTAATTTATCTGTTGTCATATTAAGGAGCCATTTTCACTAAAAAATTCCCATAGAGGTTTACCATGGAAGAACCTCTCAAAAGCCAGTTGGTATATTCTCTCTAAATGATACAGACTTAATCTTTGCCCTTGTGATATCTATTCTCATGGTTGCTCTCTGTAACTTCCTCTTTTATACATTTTGTTGTATTTCTATTTGTCATTCTGTTGGATGATATTTTAAAAGTCCAGCTAGTGAAAAATATAGTAGTCCACCAGCTGGAGATCACAATTCCCGTATGCTGGCTTTCTGTTTTTTTCTTTTACATAGTGGTGCTTAACTTTAAAGCTTTGAGATGTGGTACAACAATTTCTCCTTGTCTTCTTTGGTTAGTTCTTAACTGACATTAGGCACTCAACTGTGGATGAATGAATAGCATAATGATACAGTAAAGAGAATATGGTGAGGCTGAGGGCCCTTTCTCTGTAATATGGCCATGTAGAAAGATTTGATCTCCCTTGCAGCAGTCTGCATATTTAATCATAGAAAAGAAATAATGAGGCCTTTTATGAAGAGAGATGTCATGCTAAAAACCTTAGACAGTACTTGGGTTTGCATGTAAGGCATAAGCATACCCAACTATGTCACCCACAGACACAAACTACACTGTGTGACACCTGCACTGTTTAGATCATAGAACATAGAACCACACAATTATAGAATGGTTTGGGTTTGAAGAGACCTTCACCGGTCCTTTCATCATGATGAACTCAACCTCCCTGAGGGACATCTGTGACTACATGAGGTTACTCAGAGCCCCATTCAACCTGGCCTTGAATATTTCCAGGGATGGGACATCTAACACCTCTCTGGGCAAACAATCTAGATCTAGTGCAACCAATTACTCTTAAGAAGTGCACTGACTTTTGCACACAGATTTCCAGATTCATGCTTCTGAAGACTAGAAATAAACACATAAATGTGTAGTTAGATCTTTTTCATTTCCTTCTAGAGTGTCTGTTTTAGATTATCAAGTTGCTGAAGTAAACAAAGAAGGAATTTAAAAGTACAGAAGCAGATTTAGATTTCTAGCACGTGCAACATGGCTAAGTCTTATGCATTTAGTTATAATTTTGTTTTGACCATCACTTGTACAAAGAGTAAAATCCTTAAGTTGCTTACACCAACATGGAATCGGGAAAGGTTCAGCAAGTCCCACAGTCTTTAGAAGAAGGAACCAATGCTAAAGACAAGCTCTTACAAGGTCCCAGTAGTTGCAGAAGTGATATATTCAGTTTGAGACAGTCTGTCAAAACTAATATTCTGTGTGTGTCACACTCTGTGTCCTGTAGATTGCTATCATTTCTTTGTTTCTAAACAACTATGTATTGCTACTCCTTTCATCATAGAGTAGTATTGTTTACAAAATAGATTCAGTGTTTGCTTTTCTTAAAGAAGTCCTTTCTACTCTTACTCTTTATTGGAGAATTACCATATTTGCATTTGATCTTTAAGTTATCATTCAAGGCACTATTGGATGGAGCTGAGTAAAATGGCCTGCCAAGAAATGCAGAAAACATTGACTTTTTAAAAATCTTTTGAAGTTTTGAGATATTTTCCATCAAATTGAAATGAACTGATTAAACGATTTTGTGATTTTCTGAATTTCCAAGATGAGTACAATATGAAAAAGGGAGAAAAATATTCAGTGAAACATTCAGTTTGGGTATTAGTACAAGATGTGCTGGAAACAAGGGTGACATTTACCTAAAAGATCTGAACATGACCTATGTAGGTGAAGGCCAGTGTTTAAGTTTTTTTTTCCTATTCAGCAAAGTAATATTTTTACAGAGATTACTTAGCAGGCTCTCAAACTAATACTAATGAAGGCACAGGTACCATTATCATGCAAAAGGAATACAAAGGAAATTCTAAACATTGCTCAGACTGCAACCTGTATTTGTAGTCTATTCCTCTTTTGTAAGCACTACAATGCATTTCAACAATTATCCTAAACACTGCAGCTTCACTTAGATAAATTGAAACAGTTTGAATAATAACCATGCGATACCATAGTGCTTTCTTTTAAAATTGGGCCTGTTCCCAGTTCTTAGAATAATAATGCCTCATTGACAGATCACTTTGAATATGTCTGCACTACGAAGATGAACCAAGAGGCCGTGGTTAAAAAAATTAAATATGTGCACATTTGTCATGATTTTTCAACCATACACTTATCTCCTGCTTATATATACCTTCTCTGTTCTGGTGAACATGACACAATTATAATACCTTATGTTAGCAGCTAAAGAGAAAATCTAAAATCAATTTGTGATGGAAAGGGACAAATTGACTTCTGGGAATCTTCAGGAAGTCTGTAGAAATAATTTAACTTGTTAAGAAGGTGGCTTGGGTAGAGCATCCTTCCATGTTTGGCATGACAGATTTTAAAGGAGTGTTCCAAAATGCCTGGAATAGTTTCAGAAAAGCAA
This sequence comes from Coccyzus lansbergi, assembly GCA_033558105.1. Taxonomy (NCBI): domain Eukaryota; kingdom Metazoa; phylum Chordata; class Aves; order Cuculiformes; family Coccyzidae; genus Coccyzus; species Coccyzus lansbergi. Next base: position 2,457,751 of record JAUMJK010000227.1, read on the forward strand.
CAGCTCTCATTTTTCTATGGCACTCGCTTGCAAGGAAACCCAATATGTCACTGAGTGACTGTATCAATATTTGCGATTCCATTCTCTTAAGTTGCCAGCTGCATACCTTTAGAGGATGAGATGCACCAGGCAACCAGCTACTTCTGGCCTTGGAGCTGCAGGCCAAATTACTCCAGACTGAATGGTGCATCCTTGATAAATCAGTGCCTTCCCTTCTGCACACCTAAAACTTTGCCTATTTCATCACATCATGTGCAACCACTCCTGTGTGCAACAAACTTTGATCCTGCCAATAGCACTTCACTGATATGTAAGATTGCTTTAAAGTTAATGGTTTATTTTTCCTGTCATAATATCCACTTTATCTCTTTCAGGTGTAAACAAACCCGCGTCTTCTCTTTTACCTATTTAATCAAACTAATTTTTCTTTCTTTCCTTCTGAGTCTGGTTAACTTAACTGAAATGACCTGCAAGGGCATTGCCATCTCTGGACTGTATCAGAGGATGTAGGTAGTGCACTACAGTCTACTTTAATCCCATTACAGCCATGTCACTCCTAGGCAGGCCTTTGCTGTGATTAGACAATTAGATACCAGTGGTTTTCTAATAGATTTACAATAAAGCATTAGCTGATGAAAATTCTGGAGTACTAGCTGCTTGCTTTTTTGTTATAATGAGAAATGAAACACGGTCACAGGAATCTGTTAATTTAATGGCATTCATAACTATGTTAGGAGTGGTAGTGAAAGGAATTAAACATGAAATGCTGCTGAAGTTAACCTGCCCCATGATTAAGCCTCCTAGCTATTTGGAGATGCATTTTAGTTATTACATAAGCAAAGCTGATTGACCAATATTTAAAATGAATATCTTTGATTTCTATCCCCAACTAGAATGCAGTGTTTGAGAAATATGAGTGGCTGAATGTTGCCCCAGTACCTGAAAAATTAGTCAATAGTTTAGGAGCCATGGAAGTAAAGCAGAGATGTTTCATTATGGCCTCTGAAAATACTAGCCAGAGTTTAGCTTATCAGGAGGATGTAGGGCTTGGTGGCAGCTTACATATGTGTGGAAGTTACTCCTGTGACTCTAGTAAGACCGAAACATGTAACATCCAGTGTGGTGTGAACTTTCCTCAGCACTTTACTGGCTTTGAGTGTAAATGTTTCATGTCTCATCTGAGACATCAGAGCACTCCAGCAACTGCCTTAATCAATCAGGAGGTTTCCAAATTGTTTAATTAACTGTGAAATCTTTATTATATAAGAAGCTTAATTATGATCTTGATTGCTGTGGCATGTATCAGGACAAACTGGCTCTGAGCAGATAGTGGATGAAATTCTCCAAATGTGGTTGCTGTTCACTGGCCTGTTGTTTAAGAAACCAGTGGGCATATATATATATATATATATATATATATATATATATATATATATATCATAGTAGAATTAGTACTCATTTTCATGGGAGATAGAGAGAACCCCAAAACTGAACACATCTGCGAGATTTTATTACCTAATATATCCTCTTTCCTGACCCCTGTTAAGCAGCTGTGAGATTCCCTGCATAGCTTATATAGGTAAGCTTGTATTGCTGTGGTTGTGACTGCAGACATTTTGTGCATAAGGGATTTTGTAGACTGATTTGGTCTTTTGAGTGTTCTTCATAGACATTAGAAAAGAATGTGTTTAATGTACATTTACATCTGAACCTAATTACCTAAACTAAGGATAAACACAATGTCCATGACTTCACCCCTCCTCTGGATCTACAGAGCTCTGGGATTTGATGAAACATAGAGCTTTTCACCCATTACTGAGAAGTCTTGAGTAACTGTGGGTAGACTACTTTTAAACTGAGACATACTGACAAAAGTGGTTTATCATCATGCCATATTTTGCAGTAATAACTGCCTAGCTGTTTGCCTTGCTACAAAAGTTTTGCCAGTATCCACTGCATTAAAAAATGGATTTTCTTGGTGCCACTGGCCAGAAATATCAATTAATAGTTTTTAGGAAATTCTACCACTTTAAATTGGCACTAACAATATTTTTCCTTTTTTTTTAAACTTTTTTTTTCTTCAGACCATAAATTCCATTTGACAACATCCTAACTCTTTGTTTTGATAAGACTGAATGCTATAATGGCAGCAATTCAAATATATTTAAAAATATACTATGCATGTATACATGCACTAGCGTACAAACAGACTGTCTTAAAATTAATATTCACGTATGATCTAAATGGCAAATAAGGTCAAGCAGAGTGGTACTTCTGAAATGAAATGTTTTGGCATGTCAGAATGAAACAAGAAAGATGAAATGATTAATTTTGACACTTTCCCGGGGAAAATTTTCCAAATTGAAATGATCTTATAGAAGTATTCTATTTCAGCAAAACTGCATTACAGAGTTGAACAGTATTCTGCTGAAAAATTTTTGAGAGGCTGTAGGTGGGACCTACCTGCAAGCATCTGCATTTGTAAACTTACCTTTAAGTGTAATAAAGGCCGCTAAGTGTGTTAACTCCACCATTCACTTCAGAAAGTGACAATAAACTATGCAAGTTCATCTGAAGCCAGAGTCACACTGTGACAAGATAGGGTCAAACCACAGCATGAAATATTTAGATATGTGCCCTCCACCAACAAGACTCCCACACAGAACTGGCACAAATGTGCCTTTATTGCAGCGGTTCTTTTAGGGACTAACTCTGGCAAAAATCACAGTTAAGCTATGGATGGAAGCATAAGCAGCGTGTATGTATCAAATACACAAAAACCTTGTAAGGCAGTATTTGGTCAAAACTACTGATGTTGGACATGACCAACAGTAGTAGCTAGAGAAGCCCCAGCCCACATGTGGTTTGACGTCACTGTCCACCAGCCTGTGGCACCAGGAGAGGCAGCTACCAGGATAGGATGCACACCTAGCTGATGGAATGGCATTGCTGGGGCCATGGGTATGTCTCCTTGAGGATCTAGAAGCCAGGAAACCCACACTGCCTGACAAGGAACAGTGCTGGTTGTACACGCTGCCTGTCAGAGAGAGGTTGTGCATATGCATAGGTATACGCCTGTGTGACCTGTGATAAGACAAAGAAAAGCATTTAGATATTTGCATTTATTAATGGTTCACAGCTGTCTAGCATTGTGGTTCATTTTCTATATTACATTTATCCTGAATGTACAGTTTACTGACTGCTTGTTAAGTATGTGTTATTAAGAATTTTAAAAACTGCTTTGGTTTAAATTATGTTTGTGGTTTTTCCCCATGACAGATGTAAACTGGACAGTTCAAATCTAGGCAGTGTCTTTGAAACAGAATTTAAAAGTTCCTGTGGCTTCATTCACTGTTAAAAGCACCATAGACACAGTTCTGTTTAAATGTATTACTGTGTTTCTATTACTGAAAAACTTATTCTTTGATCAGGGTCCAAGAGCTATGTTCTGAAGCTTACATTTAATATTTCCCCTTCTATTTAAATTATGAAACTGAGGTTTAAACTCACATTTTATTTACAATATACTCTGACAGATATAATTAAACAGTAAAGTTTAATGTACACACTGTTATTTTTTCTAACTTTTGTTTATTTTTATTGCATACGTTTATTAATCCTCTGCATTCACTATCCAAGATTCCTGTTCACACACCACTTGAAAAAGAAAAAGAAGCTTTTTTTTTATATTTAAATAGAAATTATTGATATCAAGATTTTCTTGGCATTTTTGTGTCTTGACAGGGATTACATTTTTTTTTTTTCTAGTAAGAGTTAATATTCATATATTATGGGTAGCATAGCAAGACACAAAGTTCAAATGGAGAGTATAAAATTCAAAGAATCATTTAATTCTATTTAATTTCTTGTTTGAAAGGTGAAAAAGCCTAAACCAAAGACAAGACAATGCCACTTCACTATTTATACCATTTCAGGGTCAAAGAAATGCCCTCTAGCTTTCCACACTACTCACCAGGAACTGTCAACATTGAAAATAATGTAACAATCAGGGTGAATCTAATCCTATGAATAAATAATGAAATCTATTTTCATTTTAAATTCATTATCAATATAAAACAGAAACAACAATAACAACAAAACCCAACAGCAATTTTTCTAAAGAGTAATAATAAAAATATTTAGATTCAGGAGAGGAAAAAATGCTTCATGAAGCATTGTCAACTCAACAGGACTTCTAATAGACTTAAATAGATAGGAATTAGAATTTGTTCTGTGCACTAACAAAACAATGAGTGACTATAGAATTTCTTCGTGTTTTCAGAGATGCACAAGTAAAATGCCAGATAGAATGAGTCACCAACAGCACTTATTCTGCAGTGAATGTTTGTAACAATGTGAAACTTTATAACAGTGTGGATATAAGGAACTATACAGTGTTGATATACTGTAAGTTGAAAATGTATCTATAAAGGCTGCAGATGGACATATAAATACTTTTTCTATGAATACCCATGGAAACACGGAGCTGTGGATAGAAAAGGCACATCTTGGGAATAAGAAATGGACTGGAGATAATGATTTTTTGAATTTGTTTTTTGAGAACAAGGTGGTATGATGCTTAGTGCAATGTTTGTAGATAGTTTGAAACTGCTGTAGGTTTGTAATATGATTTATTTCTACCAATAGATGGTAAACAATTACTAGATGATTAAACTACAGTTGTAGTGTTAACAAAGTTGTTTAAGTCCTCTTGTCAATTAACTTGAGGGGTACTGTGCCTACTTTTCCAAAGTCCTTCAAAAGTGCTCCCGTTGATCTTGAGATTCTATGGCACAGGTCCATCGCATCGTCACTCAATTAAGTAAAATAAAGTTTCCTTTGTAAAACCAAGGAAATGCATATGCAATACAGGACTTAGATATGTCTGCAGCTGTCTGATGCTTGTCTAAGTTCATTAAAAAAGTCTTACTACAATGACAGAGAAAGAAAGAAAGAATGAAACCCTTTTGAAGCTTTTTTTTGTTGCAATGTTAGACTATAAGTACTTTGAAAAATATAAAAAGAACAGCTATGGATTGTTCAAAAACTTCAGCTCCAAAATATTTTAATTAAAAAAATCTTAATACTTAAAAAGGCAGTAATATGAAAGTAAAAGCTTTTTGAAGATTTTTTTTAAATTGATCTTTCCAACAGTTTTAGCTTCTCAAATTTTCTATTTTTAGGGGTTTATATTTTAAAAATATGAAAATATAAGATTTTGAAGCGATGCATATTTCTGAGACAGAAATATTTTAAGAATATTTCAAATCGGAATACATATGTGAATTTAAAAGCTGGATTCCAGTGTATTCTTCAAAATAAGAGTTTTATGAAATCCACCTCTTTTGATGAGGCACTCATGATTTTGCTGAATTTGGGCTAGTATTTCCGGCACTGCAGAATTTGTTTACGGCAGTTGTGATTTTGTTGTTATGAATATAAATATACTGCAAATGTATGGATCAGCTATCTTCCATATACATGCTAGTTATTGAGGTCTTAAGATTTGTGTCCTGGCAATAATTTTTTTAGTCAGCCGAGGGATAAACCGTATGTGAGTGAGGGTTTAGGACTAGAGTCTTTGTGTAGGGGGATCTGAGGCTCAAATTAGGACAAAAGCCCATGCATTTGGTGAGGGTTTGGTTTGGATATATAGTAAAAAGGAAGAAATAAGAGGAAAAATTACGGAGTATGAGTGTTTGGTATAAGCAAATACAAGATAGATTTTGTTAAATTATGATAAATATTATTTTTACTTTTCTCTCTTTTTTTTTTATATTCTTGAAGAGTTTAACACTGAAAAATGTGCATTTAACCCCAAAAGGGTAATGCTGTTTCTTGTAAGGATACTGTGATTTGATATTAAATACTAGAAGACTTAGTTTAAAATTGTGTTAATGCAGATAAGTAGCGTTAAAGAAAATTGATAAAGATGGAAGAACAAGTCTTAAATGAGATACCACTGGGGAGTCCCAAATTCCATGGAGAAGAAGGGGTTAGATTCTCAACACCATGGAAACAGCCTCCAGCCTCTAGCAGCAATGGTTAAAAGAAAACAGTCCCAGCTAGTTATTCTTTCATTTAGCATACACCAGGGAGAAAAACAAGTCTTGTTGTGAAATGCTATCAAATTTCTTAATGAAATCTTTGCATAACTGCATTATTAGAAAGCCTGTTATTAAAAAGAAGGGGAAGGGAACAGGGGAAGGGGAAAGGGAAGGGGAAGTTATTTGATGCAAGGCTTAAAGTCAATGATATCTTCTAATGACATCTATGAAGGTATGGGAAACATTATGTAATATAATTTAGATATGTTAACACCTCAGAAAATTTGTGAAATGCTTATAACAAAAGGAACTGACATCAACTAGTAGGATAATATTGGAAAACAATTTATTTTGTTTTGATATTAGCAACATTACACCATGAATAAATTGAAAAGTGACCTCCTACCTACATACTAAAGATGAGATGTGAACCTTCTAAAAAGAAGATAAATGAATTTACAGTTCTCTAATACAAGCTTGGAATCAGTGTATGTATACGTGGGCAGATAAACTTTGTTCCAGTTCAACAAAAGTTAGTGAAATTACATTGTACCTCTGTATATGAAGGACAGATACACTCCCACCTCCCACTCCAAAACTAATGCTATAGCTTAGGAACTAAAAGTGAAAGGGAAGATACAAATTGATTACAGAACAAGTTCTAAGCTGTCACAAAGAGACAAGGCTCAACTTAATAACTTCATCAATATGAGAGGATGCATGTTCAAATATAGATGTTCTCTTACCCTCTGTGGGAAAATGTTGGTGTGCTAGAGTGCACAGGGAGTTAGCATGAAGTTTCTGTAAAACTGAAGAAATCTGTGATGGAAACATTTCAACTACTGACTGAGGCTGATGGTCAACAGATCCCAAAGATCAAGTTGGTACTCAAAGGAACCCATTTTTCATCAGCAGAAGATGTGAAAGCAAAAATGACAGAGATCCTCAACAACATTTCAGAAAACGATCTATGGAATTTCTTTTACCTTTGGCAGCATTGTATGCATCTGTGTGTCAACTCAGAAGGGAACTATTTTATTGCTGTTTATAGCCGATTTTCTTAATTTGTTAAATAAAATGAGTTACAAGCACAGTCTCATTTTTGTTTCTGTCAGACCTTGCATGAATTGCATGTTTCAAGTAAGTAATTGAAAGGGATTACTTACAGGTTGAATACAGCTGATAAGTTTCTAATATCTACTATATTAGTCCTTAAAATGATATCCAGCTATTGTACTGAAAAGTAAAGACATGCATGAAGGAAGCTAATGGTACTGTTCAAGAGAATTCCGAGCTTGGCAGTTCTGTGAAAGAAAGAACTCAACTGAAAATACAGCAAGCATAAATACACTTATCCATGCAGCCACCTAGTGTGGAGATCAAACTATTCTTGAATAAGCTACCTAAGCTACCCATAACTTTATAACGTAAGGCTGAAAGTAGTATCAGACATCTCATAGTGATGTAGTCAATGTACAGTGTCCCTAACTGAGTAGCTTCTTGTGGAACAACTTCTCATGACCATTTCTGTCAAAGCCTCAGTTAGAAATTCTCTTAAATGGTGCTAGTATCAGATAGAAATGTTAAATATTGCTGACCAGTTGTGTAACCTCTACTTTTTCTTTTCTATATGCTGTCTTCCAAAACAGCAGGCACACTGTTGTGCACTCCTGTTGTTTTGTTTTGTTAAAGAGGGATCCTAGGAAATGCTTTAAAACCATAGGTTATGCCAGAGATATCCCAAAGGCAGAAAGGGACAGTTCTAAGACACTGTGAAAACAAAAAAATCACCTTAGATTTATAATATCATAGAATCATAGAACATATCATAGAATATGGGAAGTTTATTTATACCTTAAAGCCTAGGTGCCTTAGGAGAGAACTTTTACTGATGTATTTCTCACAGAAAATTTTTGCTGATAGTGGTTAAATAGTGGCTGGGAAGAATGAATCAGGAATGGAAATAGTCACAGCACTTTTATCCAAATCACAGTGATGAAACAAGGAAGAACAGAAGAAACTCAACGACCCTCCCCAGAATATATAAATTAATTTCAAAAGAACACAGTTGATCACATATTTGTCTTTAAAAAGCTGTATTAGAATGCGGTAGATAGTAATGATAAAAGAAAAGAGTGGTTTGTTGAGCAGAAGTGTTTAGTAGGGTTAACTTGCACCAGGAAAACTGCTCTAACTTAGCTGTATGAGATATATTCTGGTCATTGACAGGACTCATTACAATTATTGAAGTTCTTATAGACTTAAACACTTCTAATTATTAAATTCTCATCACTAACTCAATTCTGGGCTGAGTTTTAATGAATTTAAAAGAACCAACCAAGGTATTTATTGCAAAACTATTACATGTTGAACATGTCACATTTGTTTACTACATACATGTGAAATCTTCAAGCGTGGTTTAGACAATGAGGCTCTGATTACTTAGCAGCTGCAAGTGAATAAGTTTCTGTTCTTCCTTATTATACTCTGATATCCTGTTTTTAATAAACAATGTTCATTACAATAAAAATAAAATACATGTTTCAGATTCTGCTTCCCTTTCAATATGAAATGTAGTATATTCTTAATCACAGCAGAGTAGCTATGGTTTTACACTATTACAAAAGAGATATGAGCTGTCTTACAGACCTGCAGCATGTTTGTGACTCTGTGATCTTCGTTCATACTGCTCTCTGTCATTTTGCCAAATCTGTAAAAACAATGTTTATGGAGCTGTTCCTGCCCTTCCTGCCCCTGCCCTGCCCCCACCCTGCTCCTGCCCTGTCCTTCCCATAACACAGCTAACAAGTTCCTGGATTATTAATAGATCTCACATTAAAACAATCATGGTATGAGCATTTGAAATCATCTTGTTTCTGCAGCATTACATATTCATGACTGCGGTGGTTCTTTTCAAACTTGTAGTAGTTCGCATTTAATCTCTACAGTAGTATATTATAGGTGGTTTGCAGCTGTATAAATAGTTTAAAAAGTAGTCTTTACTTAGATTTTTCTGTTAATATCACAATACAGTAAAATTTACTGTATTTTGTAAGTGTTAAGGTCACGATAGCAAATATATTTGGTGCAGTGTTCCCACTTATGTATCCTGAGAAACACAAACCCAGACTACAGCCTTAGACACGGATCTCTTTCTATATTAACAACTTTGCTAGTTTTAGCATTATGGATTGCTTACAGAAAATAAAGATAATTTACATTTTTTAGTGGAATGTCACATATTAAAACCTTGAATTACATTTATATATTGTATTATTGATGAGCCTATGCTTTCAAGTGTGCTATTGCTAGAAAGAGTTCACCAAGATGGACAGCTACTGACTTTTTTCCCCCAATGAAAAAGGTGTTTTAAGAGAGAAACTGGGTGCCTGAATGAGATGCATCTCTCCATGTTGCTAACAGTAGGAAAGATCTTCCTTCATTGATGAATCCGTAGTAAAAGGCTAACTTCAGAGGATGTGAGTAATGTTAAAGTTAGTTCTTTCTGCTGGTTCTTATGATAATATTTGCAATACAGCACCACTTCTTCATTTTTTTCTTCTTTTCAACAGGCATTCTTCATCTTCTCAAGTGTTTATGTTAATCGTCTCATAATGTACAATCCCTCCAGTCTAGCAATTATCAAAGTACGAAATGTTGCTTTACAATGAACTGTACACAGATAATGTAGAAACGATTAATATCTCTAGTATTGTTCATTTGTTGCTATGGAAATACTGTTCCTCTATAGAGCTATTAGTAAACACTATGTTAGTAATTCAACCAATGACAGAAAACTTTGGCAAGCACTGTGGTAAAATTTAGATGTATATTTTTAGGGATCTGCAGTTTCAGCATAAATACATAGAAATATATTTCTTTCTTATGCCTTTGTTTGCTAAAAGCACATATTTCAAGTGCAGCCTGTATGGGTAGAATGTTTACAGGTCAGTCATTGGAACACTGTATACAAGTACATTTTAAATCAAAAAAGACAGCAGCCAAAAATTAAACAACTTTTGCATTATTGTTACCCATGTAAGTAGAAGTGTATTTGTCCTACTAGATATGCCTGTTTTAGATATACCTACTAGACATGTTTTGTTTTACTTTTTCCCAGTGACAATGTTCTTCTGCTTTCCTGCTATATTGAACAGTCTTTCTGTGCTTTTCAGTAGACTTTCTTTTCCTTGTATACAACCTTTTGATTAGGAGGGAAAGAGAAATCCAGAACATTTAAATATGTGTTTTAATGTTCCACCGTGAGCATATTTTTAACTGTTCCGATGTCTGTATTCCTGTTCTTGATGTACTGAACAGCCAAATTATTTTTTACTCCCTATAAACTATTAGCATCTGTGAAACTATGTAAATATTCTCAATGTACAGTACAACTTCTTGCCTTCAAATTTCCAAGTCTTTTATGACCTAGTACTACCTTATATGCTCATCTCTCATATAAATGCTAGAAGACAAGTATTTAGCATATTCTGCCATCTTCAGTTCAGCAGAGTTATCAAATACATATCTATACACATTTTCCCTGAATATTACCATCATAAAAATCAAAGCTACTTCATTGTTCTTCAACTGAATTGCAGCAAACTTTTGTATAAATGCCCTAAACAAAATTCATCATACATTATGGTATCAATGAGGTGACCACTGTTTATCATGGTCTTCTGAGCATCACGTATTTTCCTCTACATCACATTATCTCTTGTTCATGTTTCAAATTTACCTGCAAAGCTCATCCATCTTAAGTACCTGAAGCAACCTGACTGAGGGTAAATGGGTGTCAACATGGGTTATTTTATCCACACAACTGTATTAGCTCCACAAATACTGATTACAAGTTCTTCATGACAAGTTTTTCTTGGTTAGTTTTGTGCTCTGGCTTAGAGAAGCTATGGTCTGTGACTATGGCTCTATAAAAATAACATCAATAGCAGTACTGTTAGTTAATATGTAATGATAGATCAATAAACTTTTTAGAGAGGGAAAGGAATGTTCTGCTGTTTTCTGCAATTACAAAAATACTACGATTTCAAATTTCAAATAATGAGATTTTTACTTCTGATCAGTCCTTTACTTCATTAGCAACTGGAATAGAGGACAAACTATTTGCATATATAACTTAATGGAATGGAATGGAATCAAGTGGTGTTATGCATGTGGCTCTACTGGACTCTGGTCATGGGGAAAATAAATAGAAGTCATGTTGGCTTTGGAAGCAAGATCTGTATTCTATTGTGGAGAAGACATCTTTGCAAATCACATTGATTTATTTCCGATATTTCCAAAATTTAACTTAACCAACTGAGGATAGTATGTAAGTGGAATTCAGTGATCCTGCATGCAAGAACCCACATAATATATACTCAAAAAGAAATATTTATAATACAAACTTCATGAAGTTCAACAAGGTCTAGTGCAAGGCCCTGCCTGTGGGTGGGGGTAGCCCCCACTAGAAATGCAGGAAGGGACATGAAGGGATTGGAAGCAGCCTTGCTGAGAAAGACTTGGGCGTACTGGTGGAAGAAAAGCTGGGCATGAGGGGCATGAACTGGCAATGTGCACTCTAAGCCCAGAAAGTCAAATGTATCCTGGGCTGCATCAAAACAAGTATGCCCAGTGGATTGAGGGAAGTGATTCTGCCCATCTACTGTCATGAGACCCCACCTAGACTACTGCATCCAGCTCTGGGGCTTCCAGTACAAGAAAGATGTGGACTCATTGGAGCAAGTCCAGAGGAGGGCCACAAAAATTACCAGAGAGAACATCTCTTTTATGAAGAAAGATTGGGAGAGCTGGGATTGTAGAGTTGGAGAAGAGAAAGCTCCAGGGGAAACTTATTTAGGCCTTTCAATATATAAAGGAGGCTTATAAGAAAGATGGAGAAAGACTTTTAACCAGCGCCTGCAGTGCATGGCCAAGGAACAATGGTTTCAAATTAAAAGAGTTAAATTAGAATCCAGGAAGACATTTTCTACAGTGAAGATGATGAGGCATTGTAACAGATTGCCCAGAGAAATTATGGATGCCCCATAACTGCAAGTGTTAAAGGTCAGGTTGGGTTGGGTGGGGGCTTGAGCAACCTAATCTAGTGAAAGATATCCCTCCCTGGAAAAAGAAGTTAGAACTAGATGATTTTAAAGGTGGCTTCCAACTCAAACCATTCTACAGTTTTATAATTTTGCGGGCCAGTCAAATGAGTAGATGTGTGGTGTGCAAAATCTGTGTTTGCATGCATGAACACAGAACTTTAATAGATATTCAAAATTATTTTTAGATGTATGATTTGAGGCACATGATGTTAAGTGTGGGATAATATAAAATGCTCACTGCTAGACTGACCTGGAGATGCTCCATAAAATCACTTAATGGTCTACATCACAGCTTCAAATGATTCAATTCATTACAATTAATGAAGGGTGGTAGATCTGGAAAAGATTTCATATTGGATATGGTCATAGCAATTTGTTCTGTTCACAAAATCATATTATCTCACTGGTAGGAATCTTTAAATCTTTGCATATTAATTTAAAGCTGCCTCTTTTAGAGTTTGTTATGATAACCTTTGTTGGAGACAATATCCAAAATAGTTCACTCTGAAGAATAATGCATAATTTAAAAAGGCATAAAAATACTCTGTTCCAATTGTCAAATTACACAATTTAAAAATATTACATAATGCATAAACAGCTTTCAAGAAATCATTTAGTCATTCCTATTGCATAATGATGTTGACATTTCATTAATTTCAAGATTGTTGTAGATCTTAGGGAGAGAAGTCAACTAACTTTAAAAGTTTTTACTCAGTAAAATCCAAGAAAACAGAAAGAAGTCTTCCTAGCCCTAGTGTTATGAAAAAAAAAATCAAAAAAATATCCTCATACAAGGTACTTTTCTTGAATGGACATTAATGCCAAACAAACTAGATTCCTGTGGGAACCTGGAACACATTTCATCCGGCTACATCATTATGGAAATTTTGACCATTGGCTCTTAATTAGGTTTTCTAATTTGTGTGATGGAAGTTCATGATTTTGGCTAGATAGCAATCTTAGCTCTGCTTTGCTTAAATTTCTCTATATGGACAGTAATATTTTACTACAATAAACAGGGAAAAACGAAACCTTGTTAAAGTGTGAAGATAACTTGGCACTTATGTTGCATATTTAGCATGCAAAAAAAGACTTTCTTAGGGCTAAAACAATTGTAGCTGGAGGCAGTAGTAACAGCTGCCAGTATGATCAGCTGCATTAAAATCTTTCCACAGGCTTAGAAAATCCATGGCTAGTCCTACCAGCTAAAATCTTAAAAATAATCTCATGGTTGATAAGATAATGGCAGTTGTTACCAGCCTGGGGCTCTAAAGCAACAATAATTGAAAGGCCAAGGATCTTTTGTAACAGTGCACTTTTCAGCTCTGGTAAACCAGAAAGACAGTGTCCAAATGATCATAGATATTGTGAAAAATAAAGAGTTGTGTCACATTTCATTAGAACAAAACAAAATCATAGTATAATCTTGTTATAATCCTGTCAGTGCTCAATGCAAAACCTACATACACTGCAAGGGAAGTTCAAATGGCTTGAAATCAAAATCAAAAGACAAAAGTTAGCCATTTCTTTTAAAAAAATCTTAAGTCTAAACTGGAGGATGGAAAACTTGACATGTTAGACTTAATACAGGTTACAACTGTTATCCAGGTTGTGGCAACTGGTCTCTGACCTTAGCCTGAGGCTAACTGTGAAACCTGACTGAATATTACTACATATAATGAAAAAATACATCATATCATTGACTTAATCAAAATATGATAATTAATCATTGCTGTATTTGCCTTTGGGAATAAATTTTTTCTAAATGTTAATTAGCCTACAAAAGTAACAAGCGAGGTTTTTAAGCTTCTTTACCTCTTTATTAGCTGATGAGTTAAGTACCTCAAGAGAGCCTTGGCTTGTAGCCTTATCATTTTGACTCCTCATGTTATGCCCAAGTATCACAAAATTGTGTCATTTCTAGACAAGTATCTGTTGAGTCCAATGCTCTGTAAAGAATAAAAATGAAAAATGAATACAGAAGCAAAAACCTGCATTAATATTCTGCCTGATAAGCATGCCAAAACTATGTAATTTGTGTTTTAATTCTGTTTAAGGCTCAGGTGAAATAATTAATTTCATGTTACAAATCTAATAAATACTCCCAACTCATTTTTCACTGTTGAAATAATTTTAATAATCATTATTTAAATCACTCAAATTGCTTCAGATCAACCTTGTATAAGACAATAAATGAATTGATTTGGGGTTTCCACAAATCCTAGGGGACACAATACACAAGTCGGGACAAGGGAGAAAAAAAAAAGAATGATGGTTGTGAGGAAATAAAATTGTGAATTTTCTGAATTTATTTTTTCAAGATAATTGAAAAAAATTGTGTAGAAAACAAATTTCGTAAAGCAGCTCTATGAAAACACTAGATTGCATATGTAGTTTCAGTTATTAAAGCGAAGAGGTTGCCAGTTCTTTTATTAAAGAACATCTCTCAAGTCTTTGTTAAATGCAGAATTAAAACTTATGTTTACAGACAGACAGAGTTTGCAAAGAGCTTAAAGCTGTACGAATCCAAACATGAATCTGGTTGTATTCCTTCAAATCTCCAGGACTCTGAGGGGTCAATTTCAGGCTTTTCATTCTGAGCTGTGAGATTTTCCTTTTCTGTCTCCCCAAATGTCCAGGTCTGTCTGTGTGACAAAAAGATTCAGAAGCTCTTTCACTCTGTCATATTCAAGGTCAACCATTTCACACTACCAGCAGGCCCTTTTCTAATACAGAACTAAAAGTGTTAGTAACACTTGTTTTAGCTAGAATCACTTTTGGTCTGTTTGATAGGTTGAGGAAGTGTTGTATAACAATATGTGCTCCTTTTGGAGATACAGTTGTCATTTAGAAAAATGTGAAAACTAAATATAAATAAGAGCAAGATCCTTCCTTTAGAATCATAGAATCACCAGGTTGGAAAAGACTCATTGGATCATTGAGTCCAACCATTCCCATCAATCACTAAACCATATCCCTGAGTGCCTCATCCACCTATCCCTTAAATCAGTCAAGGGAAGGTGACTTAACCCCCTCCCTGAGCAGCCTCTGCCAGTCCCCAGTAACCCTTTCCATGTAATATTTTTTCCTGATGTCCGGTCTGAATCTCCCCTGATGGAGCTTGAGGCCATTCCCTCTTGTCCTGTCCCCTGGCACTTGGGAGAAGAGCTCAGCTCCCTCCTCTCCACAACCTCCTTTCAGGTAGTTGTAGAGAGCAATGAGGTCTCCCCTCAGCCTCTTCTTCTCCAGTCTAAACAACCCCAGCTCTCTCAGCCATTCCTCATAAGGCCTGTTCTCCAGCCCCTTCACCAGCTTCATTGCTCTTGGCTTTGAGATAGCTGATTCACTTTGAGAACACTTAACTCTATTCTTTTGGGTAACTGCAAGAAAGAGTACACCATTTGGAGGAGCAGTAAGGGCTGTCCTCCTCTTCCCTGGGACACTGGAAATTCTTTCAGAGACACAGTGAGAAGACTGGGATTGCCCCCAAGGGTACTTCTTCAGCAGCATCCAGCAGCAGGACAGTGAGTTCTGTGGTGGGGTGGACATTATGTGTTTATACACACACATAAATACACATGGATATATGTGTGTGTATAAAAGTGTTGGGGTTTTTTTA
Organism: Coccyzus lansbergi; assembly: GCA_033558105.1. NCBI lineage: Eukaryota > Metazoa > Chordata > Aves > Cuculiformes > Coccyzidae > Coccyzus > Coccyzus lansbergi. The sequence continues at coordinate 2,473,524 of JAUMJK010000227.1, forward strand.
ATGCTGCCTGTGTACATTTTTGTAAATAACAACCCTATTGGAATGAAAGAAATAATTCAAAGCTGCATACAGGCTACAAATGTCTCCTTTCTCTAGTATTTACAGTAATACTGTTAATCGTGATGAATTCTGCCTATATACATGGAGTTGTAATATGTAATCCCTTAGGAATTCCATTGTAATTTAGCATTAATTGATTTCCACCTACAATAAAGTTACCAAAACTTGAATAATGTACTGCTTATTGTCTCTCTTACTAGCATCTCTAATTTTTTTCCAGTATCTTCCTCCTTTTACCTTCAGCAGTCACAAGGTTATTCTACATGTTTCCAGACAGTAATACACAAAATTCAGATTTCCCAGCTACCACTCAGGCCCAAAGTAATTTAAATGCATTATTTATCCCTTGAGTAATTTGCCACAACTAATCCTCACAAGCAGGTCTAATGCTGGATCCTCTGGGACATTTCTCATTTATGATTAATATTAACCATGAATGTACTTCTTGAAAGACACACCAGCGGGGTACTACTATGGGGCCTCTTTGACTCTGAAAATGAGAATGTCTGTTTCTCAGTATCAATGGAGCTACATCAAGCTTGTAAGCATATGAAGTACTATGAGACAGTTGTGAGAATGCTCTGACCTCAGCCCATCCAGCCTGGCAGCAGCACAGTTTGAACTGCAAATAAAACCACACCATTTGTTCCAAGACCTGAAGCTGTTGGCATATCTATTTGTACACTGTAAGTAAAACATGTGGGTAGTTGTCTCACCTCAAACTTAAGTACATCTATATTTAAGCAGCAGTAGAGTAGGTAATGTAACTGAGGTTCCCTTTCTCCATAACCGTATCTTAACTGGCTGTATCTATACTGACAGTTCTTTTGCCTTCACCAGGAGGGGATAATGATCCGTAGTCAACTCCATATGGGTACAACTGTTTATGGGAACTCTTATAGTTATGGTTAGGCTTAGGCATAGGTTTCTATTTAGAATTAGGATTAATCTTAGGGTCGGGTTTAGGGTTAGAATTAGTGTTAGACATGTGTCTGCAGAGTTACGCTTGTGTAGAGTGGTCCCCATGGAGAACTGGCTGCTGAAAGACCTCTCTCTTGTTGCCTCAAATGAAATAAGGCTGCAACACACTTTTCAGAGGGTGTTTCAAGTATTCAAAAATTCATAGGGATTTGAACATAACAGTAGCATTGCAACTACTATAATATAAAAAAACCCAACCCTCAGTATTATGGGATTCAGGAGATTGTCTTTGTTGAATTGCCTTGTTTTTTAATTCTCTTTCAGCAGAACTGCATTTGAACTGTCACATTTTTCAGTCACACGAATGAGAAGAAAGAATTATATACAGCTTTGCTTTCCTGACAGTACTCTTAAACCCCCTATAATAATTCTTAAATACTGCTATTGATGCTTCTTTAAAGAAAAGTCTTGCAGTTAGAAGACTTAAAAAAGAACCCTTTTTTTTAAAAAAAAAATGTCGTTATTATTTTAATAAAGGATGAAGTGTTTACACAAGAGAACACTACAAATTATAGTGATGATGGAAACGGTAAAAAGAATAAAGAAATTATGTTGTATAAAAATACTAAAGGTCAGTTTGAAAACATTACTAGTGGTTTTCCAAGCTACATCCCTAGTCAGTTTGATGGGACAATAACATAGTAGCAATTTCAATGAGATTTTAATGCAAGTCTTTAATGGCAACCCTATTATTACACCATTTACGATGGGAGCTAATGATGGCAAGATGATTTCAATACCACTCTAAGGGGATTCCATTATGAAGCCATTACAAGATGAAGCTGCAATAGCAAAATACTTTCAGAGTAAATCCATAGAGACAGTGTGTTGGTTCCATTACTGGTTCCAAAGTGATATGATGACACTCCAAGGATTTCACTACAATCCTACAGAGATCATAACAAAATGTAAAATGATGGTATGGCTGATATGCTGCTTTGCAGATATTTCCATTTTAAAAAATTGTTTTGTTATGAGATACTGAAACAAAAAAAGCAATTTTATGAATTGTGGCTTGCTTCCAACATGCTGTACAATACACGTTGCCTTAACAAGCAAATCCTTCAACTTTTACTCTTCTTCAACTTCAGTCTTGTTGACTTGTTAAGAGAGAAGGTGGGTCTAGCTCTGTTTCTTTTATCTCATAATTGTTTACTAGAATTAGATCACTTACTTCACTGCTTACCTACTGAGGTGAATATAAGAATAACCTGAGACTGGTGTTACAATGTAATGGTGTCTTCAACTGTGACAGGATCTGCAAATCTGTAGAATTTGCACTTATTTGGAAAATACCCTAAACCTAGGAAGAAAATTCTTAGCTAAAATAGTTAAGAGTTATTAACTTTCTGTTTGCAAGGGTAAATTCTCTTGCAGTCTTACACAGAATGAAAGAGTTTAGAGGTTTTTAGGTTTGGAACATTTTGGAGCTCCCCTCCCTCAGTTTTCCTAGATTATGACAATCAAAGTGTGTGTGTATGTGTGTGTGTGTGTATTTTTTGGTTTGGTATCATTTGGTTTTTCTAAAGTAAGGTTAAAGTAAAGAAGAATGGATAATCCTTTCTGGAATCTTGGAGAGATTATATTCAGATCTGACATGAACCTCAGTTTCTGGAATGCTGAATTCCATTTCTGTGAATAGAATTTCACAGAATTTCATTTCTGTGAAATGGAATTGCTATTTTTGTCTTAGGTCTGTTACATATATAGAGCACTTCACTTGCCAAGCAGCGTTCATCTTCAAAACACTGTGGGTTATTTTATAAATATAAATAAATAAATAATGGTCTCAAGGATGTTGAGCTTCTGTAAGTTTCAGGAATACAGAAAGCATGTTAGAGGAGACCCGAAAAAAGTGTTAGTAATAACCTCACAAAACAAGATAAATATAGATTTCTTCTTTGTTACTGCATATACAATGACTCCTTTCAGCACTGGTACTGCCTAGAAGAGTGAAAGACAGACTCTTGACTCATTGCTTTGTTATGATTCCAGCTTGCACACTGTGTCTAGAGAATAATCTGGAGAAAATTTGATGAAGTATTTCTCTATTACAACTGTGGTTGTAGTGTAGCTGAGCAAAACAAGAGCCCTTGTCAGACGTGAAACTACTTAGAAAATAGAGGACAAATGCAAAACACTGTGAACCTGTTATTGAGAAGGAAGTCTTCTCCGGTACAGAGACTTTAAAAATCATCTCTTGGTTGCCTAGTATTCTCTTCTTAACCAATGACATGGAGAATGAAAGACCGCTGTCTTACACTGCATTCTTTTTATGGTTTCTAACCTTGTAGTAGTTCAGACAGACATACCACACTTTACTCTAGCTAAGCTTATTCATTCTTGTAACATTATTTCAACATAATATTTCTCAATGGAATACATTATTAGTTATTCTCATCCCAGCTTTATTTTCATATACATTTCTTGTGTATATTTGGTATCTGACAGTAATCACTTTTTGGCTTTCTACAATCCTTTGAAAAGCTTGAAAGAGCTAATATTTTATGTCTGTTTTATATGCCATGTGTAATAGACAGAGAATCAAAGCACTGTTTAAACTTCTGTGCTGGCATTTGTAGTTTGCTTGACTTCAGCCACAGTGTCATCCCTGCTTGCAGAATCAAAACAGAAAAGCAGAGCAGAGCGTAATGTAGCCATATATTCCGCTGCTTCCTAATTGCAGTCTCTGCAGGCCACAGAGCTTATGATGCTGTCCAAAAGATAGCAATTTCTCTGCAATTTGAAAATGGGTTTGCAACATGATGTACTTATTTGACAGTATAATACAATAATAGTTGTGTGGGAACATGGCTGTTGTAAAATAAACTATCATTGGTAACAGGGTTGTGCCCACAATTAAAGTGTAGATACTGAAAATAGTAAAATTCTGACTACAAAATGATTGTGTACATAGAGCTTGGAAAGATGCATTTTGATGGAACAACCACTTCCAAAAATAATTTAAATTCAAAATTAAGTGCTATTAAAAAAATGAAGGTATTCCCATCATTAACTTTCATCTTGAAGGCCTATCATATCATGTTGTTATGAATTAGATATAAAAGATGTCAAGGAATTAGATAGCAATTTATTCATATTAAGAGTTTTTAATAAGGGAAAATCAGACATTTAAAAATTTAGTTTAGGTGTTCAGTTCTCACTTTCAGAACTCATCACTCTTTAAATACCTTTGTAAGAGCCTTCATCTGTAGTGTTCATTTGTTTTGTTTTTATATGTCAGCATGTAAAATCTACTGGTCAAATCCTGACTAATTTTTAATGATACTTGGGTTAGGAAACTACTTGGAACAGTGTAAAATATAATTTTCACCAAAAAAAAAGCAAACACTTTGGGGGATTTTTTTTAGCCTTGAGGCACAGCTGGGAAAATTAAAGAGGATGTTCTGTTTAATTACTTTAAAACATAAATACATTTGAATTTGACAGCTAAAGAGAAAACTATTTGAATGAGTGACATCACTATGGAAGAACAAAAATACAAGAATACACTTTGTAGAGTAAAGTCAAGAAAAACTCAGATGAGGTGTTTGTTTCAGCCCTGTATTTACATATGGAGTCCTTTTGGATTCAGTGGAATCTTCCACTGATGCTGTCTACACAGGTTCTGCAAAAGGAGAACTAGAGATGTCTAGTCTCAGCTTCAGTGATATCACCAGTGACACAGTGGTTGCTAACCATGGGGAGCAGTCTACGAGATGAGGGAAGAGGAAAGCTGGCCTAGCTATCAATATTTGTGGGCACAGAAGAATGTAGTATTTCTGTACAGAAGTGTCTTAAAACTAGGAAGCACAAGAAACAAAATCAAGATGTGTTTCTTCTCACATGTAATACCAGGTAGAAATGAACTAAGCTAATATAGATCTGGTATTATTTCAGCAAACAGTCTGCTAAATTGTAGGTTAATATGTAGTTGAGGTACATTAAGACTTGTTTGCAGTCCTTTTGGTTGTGTAACAGCTATTTCAGTGCTGGTGGATGTGTTATCATTTATTTGAACTGATAATAGTACTGCCATTTTGCAAGATATGATGAACATATGATCACAAGATAGTCCCTCCTTTAAAATCTTTCAGTCAAAAATGACTGACAATAGATGGAGAAAATACAGATTGCTGGAACAAATGGAAGTATTACACAAATATTGATCAACCTGATAACAGCAATGTTTGTAAACTACTCAAATAACCATCATCTAGCTTTTCTCTGAGTAGAGTAGCCACAAGGAGTTTGAATCAACATACGTTTATGTTCATATTCCATTTGTAGTTGCAGTGCACAATGCATAAAAATAAGTGATGCTATTTTCACTGTGTCAGATCTGAGTGTGAAGCAGCCAACTTGCAGCTATAAAAGGCAGCAGCAATAAACACTACCATTGGCAAACTCCAGCAGATGCTTTTGCTCTCAGCTTTGTCTTTTAAAATAAAACCTTTATTGTTAAAGATTCTCTTCTTCATGCTCATATCACCTTGATATCTCTACTTGCCTCACTGTCTTGGTAAGAATGCTGGGAATGGATCTTCAAGAATTCCAAATTTGATATGGATCCCTTGTGGACATGCAGCCAGAGTTCATATATCTTTTACTTCTACTATCCCCTTCTGTCTCAAGGGGAGTACAAAGATAAAAATGTGTAGCTGTCTCTATAGCTTTTTAAGATTCTGTGCTTTATCTCAAGCCAAAATTCTTAGATAGTTGTGCAGGTGAAAAAGCATGTGATTTCAACACAAAAAGTATAAAATACAATAATCTTCAGCACTGCAGATGCTCCTGGCTTTACAGAAAGATATGCAGAAAACAGCTAATGAAATTTTGTTTAAACTAAAATTAACTAAAACTAGAGAAATGAGGAGATAATCCTGCAACAGGAAAGCACTACAGTAATTGAGATAGGAGTAGGAGAATGAAATGGAAACAGAGTGTGGAAGTATATATAAACTTTTCTTCTTGTTGTCGTCATTGCTGTACAAAATAAAGACCTCTGGTGCACTAAATTATATCTGCCTTACTCTGTGTCCTCTGATATATTAAATAGTCTATTTTTCACAATAGTTTTTGCATATTTGAGTTTAGAATTTGTCACTAATCTTGTGTTGGGAAAAGGGAACACATCTTATCTAAGAATTTATTATTAATCTAATGAGGTTGGAACAGTCTATCCAAATTTCCTCCTAGTTATTATTAACACTATTACAATGTTGCTAACTCTTACAGCTAATAACATGCTCAAGTTTTCTATGCACAGAATTTCTACTATCTAATTTTTTCCTCCAGGGTATATTCATCTTTAAACTCCTTCTAGATCTCAAAATCAACAGCTTCAAGGAGAAGGGGTAGAATGGGAGTTACAGCAAATTTTCTATATCCCGAGTCCTTTGCCGGGACAAATATAACAAGGCTTTCTTTCCCCTCACAGTTGGGTACACATAGGGTTACTGACTTGCACAGCTCTACTCATTTAAGGATTAGTAACTGACCACTGTCCTCTGTGATTACAGTCTGGGATCCCTGATATCCTTCAGCATCTTTGCTTTTCTTCACTGTGTTTTTTTCTAGGTTCATAGACAGTTTAGTCCATACTAAATAACCACTTGTTTTTCTTATCCAGTAATTAGCAGTATGCTACACTGCATAACAGCCCAAAGCTAAAACAAGTGCAGAACAGAGTCATCTTATCATTACACAGTCGTTGTCAAAGTTAAAACAAGCTAAAAAGAGTTCAAGCCCAGATAAGATCAGTATGTCCTGACATTCTGCAATATTAGTAAAAGATTTTGTCCCTTTACTAGTAATTACAAAATCATATTTCCTGATTTTATCTTTGCTTGTTCTACACACTTGAGACTGAACTTTCACTGTTCCATACAACTGAACCTGAGAATTTTTAATATAGTTCCTGGTTAAGCTAGATCTCAGACATGAGAATCTGTATCCAAAGATTGCAAAGGAATTAAAATACAGAGAAAAAGTGAACTGTATATTTCAAAAGCAAAGGAAGTATGTTATGTTTTTGACTGCTGCATGTCGATACTTTGCTTAACCTTGAGGCACCTAAATAAATAGGACAACATTCACTGTTGATACAGCTCCAGTAATACTGGTAATGTTATACAAAGGAATTTATTTGGTGTAGAGGCTATTCTCATGCATATAAGTTAGTGTTTGTCAGTCTTAAAATTCCACCACTCACAACCACATGATAAACTTGTTGCTTCACTATCATTAATGTGATAATTATTCTTCCACTATGTTATGGTTTTTGAATTCTTTGACTATAAATATACTCACAACCTAATATTTCTTTTCCTGTGGGAAACTGTACATACTTTTCTCTATTATAGATTTAGCTATCCCATAGAGGGGAAAAAAAAAGATAATTACTTCACAATATTTACAAATTTTTCAGATACATCATCTACAGTAAGAAGGCCACATGAGACTCTAAAGGATGTGTATGTTTCTTCCACTTATCTTTCCTCCTTTACTTAACATTATTTACTTAACATTACTTACTTAACATTATTTACTTAACCCTGCCAAATGCCAGGTGCTGCACTTGAGGCACAACAACCCTATGCAGAACTACAGACTGGGAGAAGCCTGGCTGGAAAACTGCCAGGAGGAGAGGGACCTGGGGGTGTTGGTTGACAACCGACTGAACATGAGCCAGCAGTGTGCCCAGGTGGCCAAGAAGACCAATGGCATCCTGGCTTGTATCAGAAACGGTGTGACCAGCAGGTCCAGGGAGGTGATTCTCCCTCTGTACTCAGCACTGGTGAGGCCGCTCTTTGAATCCTGTGTCCAGTTCTGGGCCCCTTACCACAAGAAGGATGTTGAGGCTCTGGAGCAAGTCCAGAGAAGAGTGACGAGGCTGGTGAAGGGGCTGGAGAACAGACCCTATGAGGAGCGGCTGAGAGAGCCATGTTTGATCGGAATGGTTGGACTAGAAGATCCGATGGGTCCCTTCCAACCTGGTTGTTCTATGATTCTATGATTATGGAAACATAACTAACTCTCACCAATCCTCCTCAAAAAAACTCAAACACAAATGGGCTTGGACTTACAAGTAAGATGTGGTTTTTTTTCCATTTCCTGGGAAATATCAGATTGTTATGTGTCTGATGGTATAAAAATTTGATGTTGCATATTTTGCAAGCTTCTGAAAAGTCTACTTACTTACTGTTTATGCTTCCAGTAGTTTAATATACCTCTAGAAATTAAGATTAACCTTTTACTATTTTTAAGCAACCATTTAAAACAAACAAAAAAATGAGAAAAAAGGTGGCAATTAAATTTTTAAGGTATATTGTATTTTCATTTACCAATACCAGTGAAAAGGAAAAAGATAGTACTGTGTATAATCACAGAACTAAATGTCAGAAAATCATCAGTCACTTATAGATAAATTGCCTTTTTTCTTGATCTCTTTAATTCTTAGATTTATGGACACTGGAACAAGAGTTTGAAAGGAACAGCAAAATGACAGTTCAATTCTGAGAATATGGGCACAGTGAATGGTAGGATTTTTGGACTAAATTGACTTTCCTGTGGCTCTCAATGGATTTTCCAGACAGTGTTTTCTCTGAACACAGATCTATGTATGTTTTTGTGTCTACCATGCCCCAGTTCACATGGTATAGTCCTTTTATGTTAAAGATGCCATTTGGATATTTTTATCACCTTTTGATGAAGGTGCCAGACTGTCTGGGGAGTGCCTTTGTGGCAAGTGTAACAGAATCCATTGCAAGTTTTTACACAGAGTATCTCTTTTCATTTTTTCAGATGACTCCACAGAAACAAATAATGGGAGAGTGCCTTAATTATTTTTCATGATCAGGCCATTTTTAATCTCATGGCATATAGGCATTTTGTAGTTAGGTGGGCTTTTCCATTATCTTTAACTTACTATTACATATAAACAAGAACTTGCTAATGAGGACTTACTGCATTCTTCCATTACAGTGTGTAGTGCAGAGCAGAGCAAAATATTGTTCAGCACTGCAGTTTTTCTATGCTATTTTATATGTGGCTAGAACATTTCTTGCAACACTGAGAATTCACCAGAAACATAAGAAAGGTAAATGAACGTCATAGTTTTAAAATATTTTAAATTTAGGTATTTTTAGAATTAAGTCTACCTGTCAAATTGAAATTATTATCTTTTATGTGCATGAAAATTTTAAGTACACGATTACAAACCGTTTTTTTGCCCACTGAGCCTCTTCAGTTTCAGACCAATCTGTGTGATTCAGATCAGCTGCACCAAGTTTAAAATAATTTTAAATATATCCTTACCTATCTTTTTCAGTCTAGGACGGCTGGAGTGCAGCACAGCATGTTTACAGCTTCTTCAACTAAATGTACAAGTCAATACTAGAAGAAACTGGAAGTGATGAGTTGGAAGAGTTGCTTGCTTCTCCAAGGACTTTTGTTGTATCAGTCATGTTTCTTGAACTCCTTTTTAGCTTTCTCATGGCCACAGTAAATACAGGATCAGGTCCATGGCAAAATGCTGCCCATTGAACAGGAATAAGCAGTAAAAAATTACATTACCTAACAGTGTGTAACATTTAGAAAGTGTGCCGAGTGATAAAGCATTAATTAAACTTACAAAAAAATCATGAAACTGGTGAAGGATTTGGCAATACTTGAAGAATGAGTGAGGAAGCAACATGGTCTCATACTACATGACCTTTTCTTTCGTCACATCAGCATTTTGCCCAAGTGGATTCTCAAGAGGGTGTAAAGGTACTCAGGGCCCCTGTGCGTTCAGTAATCTGCTTTCAGCCAATCTGCTATTCATCACACACTATGTGCTTACTTTATGTAGGGTCAAGAAACCTAAATGTTCACCCTGTCTCTAGTATATCCAAGAAGCAGCAGCTTCTGTATTGCCTCTACCAGCATCCTGCTTGTGCACAGTGCTGTGCTGGTCTGTCTAGAGTTCTTTAATGTAGGTTAGGGAGATAGGCAGAGATAGCTGAAGTACTACATTTCTACTAATACACTAGATCCTGCCTTCCAGTGGTAGGAAATCTGAAATTTTTGTATGAATAATGAAGACGAGAGTGTAGGGACAGCATCACACCAGAGCCACAAAACATGCCAGGATACAGAAGAGGCTGACTGAATCAGAATGGGACTTTCAGGGATCATATTGGTATTGCTTTCTGCTTCCTCACTATTCCAGAGAGTTAGTGGGCTTTCAGTGACTGTCCTGACTCAATCATCTCTCAGTATCAGAGATTAATGCTAAGATTTCTTACGTAAAAAGGACCTTCTCTTCTGTCATCATATGTTTTCCTCCTGGATGGAAAGGCCTAAATCTGCTCTGTAAGAAACACACATATACGGACTCATATCTGGTAAACTCTGAAGAGAATTGTGCTCACCTTCACACAGTGTCCCAGGATGAGCCAATGATATCCTGTGTTGTCAAGCTCCTTAGGAGTAAGATGTCTGCATAACATACTTTAAATGGGATGTTAACACTTCTCTGTCACTGACTGTAGTGCCTGTGGAGTCTATGATTGAGTTCATTTTCAGTAATATGGTAGAGAAACATGATTCTGTTTTTGTTTTTTCTTTCATGTTACTGAAGATTGTGAATTATGGTAAAATAATGCGCACTTGATATAATGCAAGGCTCAGCTTTACTACATCTCACTCCTGTGTAAACACAAGAATACATACATTCACTTACATATAAGTATATACATCCATGACTTTTCACTTCAGACGAGGTATTTTCAAACTCTGGTTTCCATTTTCTGTCTCCTTCCCTTGCCACTGTTTTTCATTTGCATTGTAAGCAGTGATCCTTTTACACAGCCCCATTGATTTCACATGAGGGTACCAGCCCACCTGCATGTCATCACTTACACATACCTTAAGATCTTTAATGTGTAAATGATGGCATAATCAGGCAATAAGCTGCATGAACTGCTTAAATTGTCTAGTAGATAAAAGTTGCTCCCTCTCTGTTCACTGTATAAGTACAAATATAGAGGTCTGTTTTCACATTAGCTTGCAGATTTGGTGGTGTGGTTTTTTTTTCATGAATACAAAAGGAAAAACTGAATTTCTTGCTCTTCTGAAAGACAAGAAAGCAAAGAAACAAGCAAAAAACAGGTGGGAGTCCTTCATTAAAGAAAACCTCTTCAATTAATTAATGATTAAAAAGGGAGGTGCTGCTAGTCAAATTTTAAACAAGTAATTTTCTAGTATGTGAATACACTATAAGATCTTTCCCATGCCAACTAGAAATTGAATGCTTAGTAGTGACATCTATCATCTTCCCAGACAATAAACAGCATGTGGTTTCACAAGCTAGGGGTCACACCAGCTTGTAGGAACTGGATGTCAATTATTTTCCTTGGAAACAATGACTACTGACAGGATTAAATGCCCAGGCATTTCTAAGAACACAGTATGTTGTGTTGTGAAGATGGCAATGATATTGCCTATTGCTACTGTACATAATGTGTCTATCTAATGCAATGGAATCATAGTTCTTTTCATCTGCTGCGTGTCTAAACTTTTTTGTTTGATCAAAGATGTTGTGTGAGTGAAAGTGTCAGGATTATTGAATTATTTCTGTTTAATGGTGATATCATCAGCAGCGATTTTGTAGGTTTAAAGTGTGGGTTAGTGCTCAGTACTGAAAGGAAGTGCATCACGGAGGTAGAACTACAGAATGCAAATCTGATTCAACTGTGCCTGAGTACTATTGGCATTTTTAAAACATGTGAGATATAGAGACACTATTTATGGGGTGAATCTGGTGCAGAAAAAGGAAGTCAGGAAAGGTCCTGTTACATTTTAAAGCCAATTTCTAATGCTTTTCTATAAATATTTGCTATATCTCTGGTCTAAAAATTAATTTAACTTCCTAGTTATAATATTTCAAAAGCTTATGGTCATGAAGAAGCTAGAATGTTTCTATTTCCTTCAGTTATTTTGACTAGGTGTTTTTATATACTTTGCTATAATTCTAGTTAATGAATGGAGGTTGAAATACTGAGTGAAGAAACTGCTCTGGACACTAGGTAGTCTGAGTCAAATTTAATATTATTCCAATATTGCAGTATCAGTGGGAAGTAAGTATCCAAATATCCACTTAAAATTACCTATTTTATTATCTCTCAACCATTAAATGTTGGTAACGCATTTACGATCACTCTATATGTGTTGTAAAATCTTCAAGAGTACTGTTAGTAACGTCCCTGTCCATATATACAAGAGAAGGGAATCTTGCATCTCACCTAGGATAATGCAACAAATAAGAGGAGGAAATAGAACAATAATGGAAACTTTAGAAGGGTAGGTTCATTCTGCATGCTTTTGCATTTCATAACCAACCTCACTATAAACACAAGAGTTATAATAATGTAAAACTCTTAAAAGAAGAGAATTCAGCCAATAAACTTAAGACCATCTTTCATATTGCTTTCAGAGGAGCTTTCAGGATGATCGCAACAGGGACTGAAAAGTGCCTTAGAAGAGACAGTGGTAAAACAGATGTTAAAGATTAGTTAACAGTTTCTGTAGTCGCTGAACCACAACATAATTTGATTTTGTTGCTCTTTTGAGAAGAGTAGCATTTCTGGAGCATATTTATGTACAATAAGCACACTTTTTGGTTTCTTTTTCTATTGATGAAAGTAACCTTTGGGGAGGAAAACTTTTCCAGTGCTAATTAGCCTTGTTTTCAGTGAACTTTTGTGCTAGATGGAGGATTATTTAAATATTCTTTTATACTTGTGATCAGTTTTTAATGGATTCCATCTGTTTTCTCTTACTCTTTTCAGAGCTGTTAAACTGAAGAATAAATATTGGAGGAAATATGTAGTATATTTCTTTTCTAAATCTATTAATATTACTCACCATCAATATCTCTATGTTAACGTAATTTTCAGTAGGTTTATAACATGGATAATCCCAGCATCTCCTAATCACTCTCTGTTGCCTGGAATTTACATATTTTGTAACTGAACTGCAGAGAGGAGCTGTTGTATTTCAAGCAAATTTAAATCCTGTGGAGTTGACTTTTTTTTTTTTTTTTTTTTTTTTTACCAGCAACTTAAAAAGGGCTTTCTGCTTTGTTTTAAGAAAACATTTGCAATGCCTCAATAAATACAGATAGGAACAAAGTCATCTTTTCTGCAGAGCAGGCATACTGACTATAATGCTATGAGTGCACAAAATTCTATATTTTCTGGTCAGCGTTCCTCATACTTGAAGGGAAATTTTCCATTGTGTGGCAGGCTTTAGAGTGGATAGACATTTTGTAAATGCCTCTGATATCACAATATGATTATGGTGATCATAGTGGGCAAATGCGTAGAATTAAATTTGTTGTCTGTCAGTGGGCTGTGCTTGGCACTGATCTGGCTGCAAGATCGCTGAGCACTGAAGCTTTTATAGCCTGAGAGAGAATACTTGGAAAAAAGGAAACTAGATTCTGATGCCTAAATTGGTTTGTTTGTGTACCAGTTAACTGCTGAGAGGAGATGAACAAGATAAAGGAAATTAAAGGGAATAAAACAGACCAAGTACTAGACCTGAGTTTAGGTAATGCTCCAAAAACTTGTGCCTGGGCATTGCATTGGGTGACATTAAATGCTTGCATAAAAGTAATTTAAAATAAACAAATTTAAATTGGAAATTTTATTTGAACTAATCTGATAAACTTTCACTAAGTATAACATTTACTATGTTAATTTTCTGATAATCTCTATGTCATTGGAACAGTACTTCTTTAAGAAACAGTCAAAATGAAATTTAAGCACTTGTTTTTACAGATTCTGAAGTTAGCCTTAATAAAACTGGAAAGAAACATTCTTCTGTTTCTTTGCTTCTATAGGAAATTTTAAAACGCACTAAGTTTGGTACAGTTTTCTCTAGAACCTTGGCCGTACCTCAAGGTATGTTAGTTTGTGAAATCCTATACACCTAAACTTCTACTCACAGCTTGCAAAATCAAATATTTATTCCTGTAAGAAGGGATGTTCTCTCTCTCCTACCCCTTCAATGAACGCTGAACAAACTTTTAGGTAAAAGATATTTGTTTTACAAACTGACACTCTTTTATTCTCTATTAATTCTAATGATGTCTTAGAAACATGAAAAGGTTTTTTTTCTCCTTTAATGAGTAGTATATATAAATTCTTATTTATTTTAAACCTTGTTCCGATGCCTGATACAATTACTAGAATCCTTTGATAAAAGCATGCATTGATTAAACTCTTTTTCAGTTTCTAAGAAATTCTTTGTCTCTTATGTATTCAAATAGGACAGCAAATCTTCTAAATTAAGGGTTAGCAATTTTCAGAATACTTAAAAAGGATGAAGAACAAGTGTGCAATTGTTATAGATCACCAAATTAAAATGCAAATTTCAGATACACAGATAGGTCTTTAAGCATGCAAGTAAACAAACTGAATAACCTCCTATCTATCTTATATTCAAAGATGCATAGCCAGAACATGAAATCTTCTCACTCAAAAACTAGTGTAAATGTTATAATACTTGTCTATTTGAGACTTAAAGTATTTAGGATTTTTTTTTTTTTTTGATACAACAGTAATAACACAGTAGCAATAGATAGTAGATTTTAAAAGTACTCATAATGACTGCTGCACGATAAAATTCAGAAATGGCCAACACATGAAGATAAATGACAAAAAGAAGAGAAATGTTTTTCCATGATGCTATAAAGTTGAGGGTTTTATGTCTTTTCCTTCACAATTTCTTTCCACAAAAATAGATAATTTCACTTCTTAAGGGCATATGACTTCTTAGTATGAAGGACCATAAGTAAGTAATTCTGGGTGACCAAAGGTTATCATCTGCTTACTTAATGATAGTATCTGATAATCATTAAGCAAAGAGTATGAAATATGCAGTAATGATTATCCATCTTCCAGCATCCTGTGGTTTAGCTTCCTAAGTTATAGTTATAATCTTTCTGTTTAAAAACTTGTAAAAAATCACTTCATTAATGTGTTTAATTGAGTTTTACTTTTCTTTATAATTTGACATTAGCTACTCCTTTTGCTACCAGATTCTTCTACAGTCTATCTGCAGTGTGGAATGAGTATTTATTTTGTTTCAGAGTTTTGCATGATTTCTTTCCATTAATTTTTCTGTTTAAATTAGAAATGTTGCATTATCACTCTGTTTCTACATAATATATAGTTGCTTATCCAATCAGCTTTCATTGTTTCTTTTTGAGGGTGATCTTTCTACATCCTATTCCAACTTGATTTCTACTCATGAAAAGGTAACAATTTCCACTATAACTTTTTTTAGTAGTGGGGACAAAACTATTGCTATTCAGCGCCCAAATTACAAGCAAATTCCAAGATTTATACAGTTGTATAATATTGCATAGTGTTTCACTATGCTTTTCTGAATAATTCCTATATTTTGACCATTATTTGGATTAACACTCTTCAAAATGATTCTGAAAACCCTTTCCTGTGTAACGTAGTTACCTTAGAGCACATTATTCAGTGTGTTTGTTTAGGGCTGTTTTTTATCATGTGTGCAACTTTCAATTTATTATTCTTGAGTAGCACTTGACCCTTTATCACTTAGTCTTTTGATACCATAATATTCTTTGTAGCTCTTAGTAAGCTGATTTTACTATCCTCAGTAACTCTGAGTCACCAGGAAACTTTGCCATTTTACTTACGACCCGCTTCTTCATATTATATCTCAATACAATGAATAGTGAAAACTTGGGCCCAAATCCCTTTGGGATACACCTGAAAAATGATTATTTACTTACCCCTTTCTTCCCAAGTCCTTTGGTTGACTACTAACCCACAAAATCTTAAGAACCTTTACTGCGTATTCTTACTTCAAGTTTTTCAGTGTTAATATACAATGTACTTCTAAATACCTAGATAAAATCCATATTGAGTGAAAATTGACTTAATATAGTAAAATATGACAACTAGAATTTATTAACATTGCTAAAATCTAAATATCTATAAAAAGATGCATTGAGCAAATAACATTTTTTCTTAGCGTTTAGGCTTTGATGGGTTTTTATAGTCCTGAATGTCTGTGTCCTTGAGAGTACTTTAGCCAGGGAGAAAAACTGTAAGGGAAAAGTTGTTTTCTAAATATTTTTGTTGTTATTTGTTTCTTTGTTCTATTTTGTGGTTTTGCTTGTTTGTGGGGTTTGGTTTTGTTTGTTTGTTTGTTTTCTTTAAGCTTTTCTACAGTCTGGCATTGACCCAATTACAGAAACCAAGAATCCTGTTTAAAAAGCAGAATCCAGAAGGATGACAGAATTATTGTTCTGGATTTAGGCATTTTTATAGCAATGCTGCTGACAGAAGTCACAGAAATGGCTCTACTCTCATTTGAATCCCCTAACAATAACAAAATGTGGTTCTTGTTACAGGGCAATCATGGTTAATCTCCTATACAGCACAAGTGTTCTTATTCCTTCGTATTGCATTGTTTGTTACTTATTTTTGCCCTTTGTTTATGTGTGTTCTCATTTTTGTTTAATAAGAAAGATTCTCCAGTTTCCTCAAAAAGAATTTAATTGAAGTGAAGGTGACCAGCAGGTGGTTTGCATAAAATTTCATTAGACTCTTAGATTATTTTTGACACATTTATGAAAGAATGTTCCATTACCATGCAAATGGTCATTGGTCCCATTTCCAAACTTATTGCCACATAACATAACATGAATATCACAATGTTATATTTGCTAAGATTTATATGATTAATTCAGCTAATTTCAGAGTTATAATGATATAGTTAAAGAACTGCAGAATGGTAAGTGTCTCATACAAGTCGTAACATATTATGCTGTTAAGGGCATCCAGTACTTTCCAGATAAGAGAAGAACCAAGTAAAATGTCCTTGGTTGATTCTCTTATCCTTTGAGACAAAGAAAATGGGGATTTCTTTACAGTTTTGGCGTGACATTAATGCAAATCAGTACAAACACTGGTATTAACTTCTATTTCTTTGCTTATCTCTCATAAATATGAAATAATGAAGATCTTTTTACTTCCAAGTTTGTAACCCAATAATACTTATTATTTCCAAGATATGCTGTTTTCAAAAATCTCAAGATAAGTATTTAGTATATTTTTAATTAATTCTGTTCTTTGCATATTGCTGGCTTCTTTATATATCAGAGTTTGTTTTTAATTTTTAGTGTAATTTCTAGCTTGTTCGTTAATCAATACAGTTCTTAATTTTCAGTGTCTATATACTGTGCATCTTCTTGGGTAGTATTCCAATTTTTCTGAATGCTCATTCTAATACTTTTCTGCTCTGCACATGGTTTTTGAACATGGATTCAATGAGTTTAAAGTATTAAAAGTTACATATTTAAGGAAATACTACAAAAGTGGAGTGATTGTTACTGAAGTCCTTTCCTTTTGAGAGTTCTTATTCAGAGACAGATCACTTGAAGGCAATGTTGCCTATCCATACCTTACCATCTAGGGTCCCCTTGGGATCTCTACTTCTCTGTGGGACTCAATAGGTACACAGTCACTACATGCCCAAACTCACTTGTTTCTGAAGGAAATCACAGATTCTCCAAGTAGCTGCTCTGATTTATAATTTCATATTGAGATTCTATTAGTGGTCTCTGTGTATAGCTGGAGCTCTAGTCATCATAGAAAATGATGTTCTTAAACCAGCATCCTCAGGAAGGGTCTGTGTAAAACCAGGAATGTTCTAAAACCTGTGACACAGCAGATTGGGTAACTAGGACTTCCATCTCTTGTCTCCCAACAGAACAGTATGATTATGAAGATCACTGCTTTTCTGGGGTTTGGGAACCAAATTAAATTAATTAATTTCTACAAAATTAATAGTTTTTTCTTTCCTTTTTAACCATATAGCTATAAAATGAAACACTTTTATCCCTTTTTGGAAAGCAGACTCTTTCAACAGATGCACAACTATGCATATCCTAGTGTTGGCTTAACGGCTCAGACGGGTTTGAAATGGGAGTGGTAGACAAGAAGCGTTGAACTAATTCCAAAATTTTCAGTGTTTTTAACACTGTAAATTATATTCAATTAGCTGGTTGACAATGTTACTGTCATAACAATGCTTGCTACTACTACTGCTACTTCAGAAGATATCTGACTTTAACAAACAGTGTCACCTTTTCTGAAACTCACAAGTTGTTCTGTTACTAAATGAAATTATGTGACTTAAAGGACTATGTCATATTCTGACACATGACTTACTCAATTAGTGGCATAATTCGTACAAGGAATTGTAAGTAGTACAGGGAAAAGATTCGGTCTTCTGAATAATTTCACAGCTTAAAAATATTTCAAATCTCAAGATTTTTTTATTAAGATTTGGTATTTATGTCTTTGACCTGTTTACTTACTGTAACAGTGAAGACCTGTTAGTCAGTGTGGAACAGGTATAATTATTGTAGGCCTCAGGAATGCAAAAGTTGCCTGTTCCATAAGAAATCATTATCATTCTCTCATTATTCATCAAACAGACCTGCACCATTTCCACCACCTGCCCCTGCCCCAAAGAATCTCAACATCAGCGTTGGAAAAGAGGGAGGACAGTTCCAAAATTTCACAACCTGCACTGTAAAGCTCAAGCTACTAACTTTCTACTCTTTTGTTAAGAAAGAAAATCATTTAAAACATTTTGCTGACTCAATGAGTAACACAGAACAGGGAGAGTGATTTTTCTTGCAAACTAATCTCAAGCCATTTCAAATTACTGTACATCGTAACTAAGTTTTTAAATTCCATTAAAAGATGAATAGACAATCACTGACAACTTCTGAATACATGTTTTGCACTTCAGTGTATTTGCCTTGTGAATGGTGTCAAGGCATAATGCCAAATTATGTTTAATCAAAGACACTTTGCAGCATATTTTTGTTACTTTGGTATTCTACTATTGATTTGTGGTATGTATTACAATATGATCTACAAACTATATGATAGAGCATATTAAATATGTGGTATAATTTATATAGTGCAATTGCACGATGCATAGAAAATAAAAGCGTGTAGAATAGTGAAACAGTATCACAATGTATCTGCAGAACATAAAAAACTGATGGGAACAACTTGGAGAACAATTCATATGCCAGCTGGAAGTCTAAAATCATGCTTTTGTTTTAAGTACTAGTAGATCCCAATAGTAACTACGGCATGGTAATTAACTATTAAATCAATGAGAGCAATATTGCTCTCTCCAAACCTGTTTCTCCTGCCTCAGTTTTCTTGCCTCATTCTTGCCTTGCTTGTACTTCAGAAAACCTCCTCACTTTAGAGAATCAGTCTTATGGAAGTAATGTTTGAATATCACTGTCAAAATCAAGCACAACATACAACCCCGATATAGCACTTTTTTACCAGAAAAGCCTGGCGCTGACATCTTTTACTATAGAATTTGTTTTGGAGTTTCTTTGCAAGATCTTAGTTGGTCAATTTATACAGGTCATATGGCATGAATCAATACTACTCCTAGAATCAGACAGTGAGAATAAACTTATAAGTATGAACACAATGTTAAGTTTTATCATTTTATCCAATGTTTACTTAAAACTCTTTGTTTCTATGAATATTCGTGCCAACAAAATCATTAGTTAGAACAGCAGCAGAGACTAGGGTGATGGATTTCAAGATGTAAATGAGTATTTGCAGATTTTTTGGGAGCGGAAATCAATCAACTTCACCTAATTGTAAGAACAATATAAATGAATTTTGTATACTTTATTCATAAGATTCTCCTGATTGCCCTGCAGAAGTCTCATGAGGAATAGATGAAGTAGAGTGGTTTTACCCTAACTTTTCTCTTCTTGAAAACCCTGAGGAATTCAGTATTCCCACAGTAGGAAATATTGAAAACATAATAAGAAGAAAAAATGTGCTTTGTATATGCTTAACTAATCTGGAAAAGCCAAGGTCCTGTATCCCTTCAGGAGCAACATCAAGCATCACAAGTGTGTGTGTGAAATGAGAAATTCCTCAGTACTGCCTTATATCAAACGATCGTAACAAGAAGTTGTGGAATCATTAGTAATAATTTGTCCTTAAAAATTTCCAGGATCAGTGCAGCTCTACAAAAACTGCAAAGTCCTAGATAAATACTGCAGTGTAGCCTGTGATATTTTTCTGTGTTACGATCAATTAAATATATTAATTAATTAAGCATTTCATATTGTATTCAAGGAGCAGGTGAATCCACCCAAGGGGATTGAAGAAGCTGGCAGATGTGCTGGTCAAACCTATTTCCATCATCTTCCAACAGTCCTGGAAGACTGAAGAAGTTCCACTGGATTGGAGACTGCCTGATGTTGTGCCCATCTACAAGAAGGGTAGCAGGGAGGATCCAGGGAACTACAGGCCTGTCAGTGTGACATCAGTGCGAGGGAAAGTCATGGAACAGGTGATCTTGAGTGCTATCCTGAAGCACATACAAGAGAACTGAGTGATCAGGCCCAGCCAACACGGGTTTACCATAGGCAGGTCTTGTCAAACCAACCTGATCACCTTCTATGACAAAGTGACTCAGCTGCTGGACAAGGGAAAGACTGTGGATGTGGTCTTTCTGGACATCAGTAAAGCCTTTGACACAATTTCTCATAGAGGTCTGCTTCTGAAACTGTCAGCCTCTGGCCTGGACAGGCGCACACTCTCCTGGGTGGAAAACTGGTTGGATGACCGGGCCCAGAGAGTGGTGGGAAATGGTGTTAAATCCAGCTGGAGGCCAGTGACAAGTGGTGTTCCCCAGGGCTCAATGCTGGGTCCAGCCCTGTTCAATGTCTTTATCAATGACCTGGATGAAGGCATTGAGTGCTCCCTTAGCAAGTTTGCAGATGACACTAAGCTGTGTGGAAGTGTGGATCTGCTGGAGGGTAGGGAGGATCTGCAAAGGGATCTGAACAGGCTGGACTGCTGGACAGAAGCCAATGGGATGAGGTTTAATACGGCCAAGTGCCAGGTCCTGCACTTGGGGCACAACAACCCTATGCAGAGCTACAGACTAGGAGAAGCTTGTCTAGAAAGCTGCCAGGAGGAGAGGGACCTGGGGGTGTTGGTTTATAGGCAACTGAACATGAGCCAGCAATGTGCCCAGGTGGCTAAGAAGGCCAATGGCATCCTGACTTGCACCAGAAATGGCGTGACCAGCGGGTCCAGGGAGGTTCTTCTCCCTCTGTACTCGGTACTAGTGAGACATCACGTTGAATCCTATGTTCATTTATGGGCCCCTCACCACAAGAAGAATGTTGAGGCTCTGGAGCATGTCCAGAGAAGAGCAACAAAGCTGGTGAAGGGGCTGGAGAACAGGCCCTATGAAGAATGGCTGAGAGAGCTGGGGTTATTTAGCCTGGAGAAGAGGAGGTTGAGAGAAGACCTCATTACTCTCTACAACTACCTGAAAGGAGGTTGTAGAGAGGAGGGAGCTGGCCTCTTCTCCCAAGTGACAGGGGACAAGAGAAGAGGGAATGGCCTCAAGCTCCACCAGGTGAGATTTAGGCTAGACATTAGGAAAAATTTTTCACAGAAAGGGTCACTGGGCAGTGGCACAGGCTGCCCAGGGAAGGTGATCGATTCACCTTCCCTGGAGGTGTTTAAGCATGGATAGACAAGGTGCTATGGAGCATGGGTTAGTGTTTGATAGGAATGGTTGGACTCGATAATCTGGTGGGTCTATTCCAACCTGGTTATTCTGTGATTCTATGATTCTATGAATGAGTGGTTATGCATGGGTAGTTTTCACTTTGCTACTTAAGTACCATAAACATCCTTCCTCACTGAAGATACTTTTATCCTGTTTTGATTTTCTTTTCAAAAGCACTATATTTATATGTAAAATTATTCAGCAAATAAAAATAAATGGCAAAGTCCTAAGATACCTTAATATAAATGTATTTTTCTTTTATATGTTTAAATTAGTATTTACTGAATAGTGCATAGTAGTCATTATTACCTGATAAATAACAGGCAGTAGCAGTCATAGCTGGTGAATCCAACTTAATCCTAAATTGCCATAAGATTTATAGCAGAAAATTCAACTTTAGACATTAGTTTAAGAGAATTAAATTTATGAAGTCTATGATGTAACATATTTTATATCATACATATACCTTACTGTATCATATAATTTCCATGCTCTGTTTCTCTTTTGCTAAGTTGCAGATTTACTTTTGCTGCCATGGCTGCAAAGCTAATATCCACCCCCTTGCCAGGTACTTTTTCCCACCATCAGGCCACCTTCTGTGACACCTTTGCTGATATCCTCAGTTGCATTTAGCTGTTTATGCAGTGAACTGGGGAACTGATCCAGCTGCAGAAGAGCTCAACTGTTTTTGCAGAGATAATTTAGGGTGAATTAGTTCATCAATCCAATTCATTCTGTGGCTGCATAAACACTTGTGTCAGTGCTGAGCAGGGGCTCCTGGAGCAGAAAAAGCCTCAGGGATAAGCATGAGCTGGTGCACCTCACAGCACAGCTGCTGTTGAAGGATCATAGCCTCAACATCCAGGACTTGCATTCAACTGTAGCAAATCTGGAACATATAATTAGTTCATTCTGACTAAGGCCAATTTTTGTCATTGTGCTGTGTACATACATTTTTGCTAGGAGTTGTTATGTTAACTTTCTGTATTTACTGAAAGGTAAGACTTACCATTTTCTCCCAGATGAGAAACTGGTAGCTGATAATCTCACAAGCCCAAGAGGTACCAGCCTTTCTTACATTTATTTATGAACTACCTTGTGCCCTGATCTTGCCTTTGAATCTGTTAGCATGGACTTCCGTGACTGTCACTTAAATTAGTAGAGCTTCACAGAAGCCCAAAGGATGATGCTAGTATGTTGGTAATTGTTTCTTTAAGTGTCCTGGCAGGTTGGAGCTGGGAAAGTCACAAAAGTGGTAAATGACTTTGTTGTGTTATGTTAATGAAGTAACCACAGATGGGGGGGCAGGAGTTTGCAAGCTAATGAAAAAGTTATGTGGGTTGGGCAGTTGCCAGGGAAGGCTGGTTGCTAGGGCAGAAGTGACCAATCAATGTTTACCTCAAGTTTGGCCTGCTTGGTCTATATAATCAGCAAGTTAACTCATAATAAACGACTTCATCTGAAATCATACTGATTTGTCTTGAGGTTCACTTGCCCCCACCGCGTTACTAGTAAATGAAGATGAGAAGAGATTTAAGCAAGAAACAGAGAAGTAAAAATACTGCCATAGTTGGCTTCAGCATCATTTTTTACTTTCAGCCACTGAAAGATCTTTCATATACTTAATTCCCCTTAGAATGTTTTCTGTTGAAACTGAAGAGGATAGTTTTAATGTGAAGGTCTTTCTATTATATCCTTTAACAAAACAGTTTAATAGAACCTTTCAACACTTGATTTATGTTTCTGGAATAAACTTTTAGGAAATCCCTTAATTTGTTCCATCCTCGTTTTGAAATATATAAGCATATATAATATATAAATATAAATGCAGTCATAGAATCATGGAATGTTTTTTTTGGAAGGGACCTTGAAGATCATTTAGCTTCAACCCCCTGGCCATGCAGTGGGACACCTTCCTCTAGATCAGGTTGCTCAAAGCCTCATCAAGTCTGGCCTTGAACACTGCCAGGGATGAGGTGTTCTGACCATGACTTCCCTGGTCAACTTGCTCCAGAACCTCACCTCACTCACAGTAAAATACTTCTTCCTTATATCTAATTAAAATTCACCCTCTTTCATCTTAAAACTATTATACCTTGTCCTATTACTACACTCCCTGATAAAGTGCCCTTCCTCAGCTTTCCCGTAGGCCCCCTTTAAGTACAGCAAGGCTGCTATAAGGGCTCCTTGAAGCCTTTTCTTGTATAGACTGAACAACAACTCTCTACCCCTGTCATTATAACAGAGGTTCTCCAGCTCTCTGATCTTCTTTGTGGCCCTCCTCTGGATTTGCTCTAACAAATCCATGTCCTTCCTGTGCTGAGGACTCCAGAACTGAACTCAGTCACTCCAGGTGACGACTTATGAGAGTGGGTTAGAGGGGAAGAATTGCCTCCCTCAACACTTCTTCTGATGCAGCCCAGGATACGGTTGGCTTTCTGGGTTGCAAGTACACATTGTTGGCTCATGTTGGATTTCTCATCCACCAGCAGCCCCAAGTTATTTGGACTCAATGATCTCCAAGGTCTTTTCCAACTAAGTGATTCCAAGATTCTAAGTCCTTCTTTTCAGGGCTAGTCTCAATCCATTCTCCATGCTGCATGTATTTGTGCTTGGGATTGCCCTAACACAGGTGCAGGATCTTGTACTTGGCTTTGTTGGACTACTTTTGCTGAGAAACAACAGACTTTACCTATACCAATTAACATTCACATTGTTCATATTGTCTACCAATAGTTAATTTTGTTATGTGATTTTTAAGCAATATTGAATACTACCTTCCTACAGTAATTTCTACTGCTAGCAGTATTGGGACTTGGGCTCAGCATGTCAATGCCATCCCAACGTATATCAAAGTAATACCTCTAGAAAATTGATTTAGAGCTGGTAGTTGAAGCAGAATACATTTCCCATTCTGTCTATGTTATTCCTACAAGTAATATCCTTCAGAGGCAGTGCTCTCAGGAAGAAAAACAATGTAGTGCTCCTGTGTCTGGGTTATGTATTTGTAAAGTTACTCAGGCAGTACGAAAATTTGAATATTTCAGTATCTGACTAGTCCTACTCCATGGATACAGCAAAAAAAACCCCACTGAATGAAAGGTACTACACTTCTTTAATACATACTAGTGCAGATTTCTGAGATTTTCTAACAAGGAGTGAAAGTGCAATGGTTTTGTTTGAAAATACTCACAAATCTGGCAACTGAGTACCAAAACTCCTTATTTGTTAATCCACATCCTTTATACTATGGTTGCCCAGATGATCAGGGTACATGTCTTTGTTTGAAAACAATTTTCTTGCAGATATGCAGAGTACAGTCTGAATAAATCAACTAAAAGGACCCAAAAATATACAGACATTAAGTGTTCACATTAATTGATAGGTTCACTAGCTGACTCTGAAATTGCAGAGTAAGTTTTTCACTTGAAATATAATGATAATAGTAAGTACATCATGTTATCTTCCAAAAGCTGAACTAAAAGAGCTGAGGGTAAAAAAGTTTAAACTTATTAGTAAAAGTCAGTCATATAGAGTGAGGTGATATGACTTTTCTAATACATTTTATATTAGATCCATATTTTAAAGACATAGAAGAAAAATTATGTGAGGACCCAAGGTCTTCTCTGATGCTAAGTGGAGCTTTGGGACTAATATTTATATATAGAATAATTATTAAAGGTATAATTTCCTCTAGACACAATCAGTGTAGAGCTGTTTATGGTATATATCTGCACATGTTTATCAAATATTTTCTCAATTTTCTCAGCAAGAGGAAAAAAGTTGTCTCACAGGAGAGAATGTTATAATAGTTTAGTGGATTAAGATCTCATGGGTACATCTCAGTATCAGTAGTGCCTCTGATATATGCTGCAAAAGTCTGGCTGTATTGTAGGAAACTTGAGGACTAGTAACTTGTTAACCTGTGTGTTTGGAGTTCACTAATCATGAAGCTTTTGAAATTGCTTTTTGTTAGCAAGGGAAATAAGCTTGGAAGAAATGATATGTTTCTGTCTTTTGAGTTCTGAAGGCTCTGTGTGAGAACTCTGCGGCTGTGCCACAGAGACTGGAGTATTTACTGTCCACAGTAGGTTGCACTGCAGAGGTTCTCAAGCTAGCAGAAATTTTCAAACTCCAGATCTGGAAGATGTGTAAATGCATAGAAGCCTGTAATTGCTCAGAGCTAATAAGCCCTACTAACCACCAGATCTATTTAGCTGGGATGTAGTACTGTATTCATTGTGCTCTTCTGGAAAGTACGGACATTCACCACCTCTGTTGACTGTCTAGACATACCAGCTTGCTCAGATGTCTCTACTGTCAGCACTCTGCTGGCCTCTGAAGACTTGTTTGTATGTAGAATAGTCTAAAGGAGTGTATAAGATGAAGCTTGCATGCTGAAGGGATCATACCTCTACCTACAAACTCATTGAAGAAGTCAGGCAGCTACTTGTATGACTGAATATGATTACATACATATTCAATTCTGTGAACACTTCTTTCAGTAGTTCCAAAATGGCAGAGCTCCGGCCTGTGCAGACACAAAAAAAATAATGTTATTGTGGAGCAAGTGATTGATAATTTCCTGATTATTTGTCCTTTTAGAAATCAAAAATCAGCTTTGCATGTGAAACTCACAGACAATATGGATGCAGATGTGTTTTTAGGTCCAAAGGCACACTTCAATTTAAACAAACAAACAAACAAACACATGGAAATTAGTTGTTTAATGTGGAAACCTCCATACCTGGAAAGTATTGTTCCCTTTTAATACAAATAAACAAGGTTAAAAAAAAAAAAAAAAAGTCTGTCATTCTTTTATGATGATTATTCACCTTGTATAGGTGGTCCCCTTTCCTAACTTAGGAGTTGTGTCCCTTGTCCTATATGTCTGTGTCCTAAGTGGACATGCCAATAAGACTGTGATGACTAGCAGTCAACATTTTACAGGCATTAGCACATGCCATATGTTACATTACCATTCAAAGACTACACTGACACATTAGAGAAATGATGGTGATGAAGATGATGATTCCAAACACTGACAAATAAGCTGCAACTTCTGATATGGTTTCCTTCCTGGTTGCTTACAGAATCACAGAATTGTTTACATTAGATAAGACCTTTAAGATCATTGAGCTCAAAGGTAAATTTTACTCTGCCAGGTTTACCACTAAACCATGTCCTGAAGTCCCATATCTAGACAACTTTCAAGTACTTCAAGGGATGGTGACTCAACCACTTCCTGGAACAGTCTCTTTCAAAGCTCGGCAATGCTTTCAGTGAATAAATATTCCCTGAAATCCAGTCTAAAGCTCCCCTGACACAACTTGAGGACATTTCTCCTAGTCCTATCATTTGTTGCTTGGGAAAATTGACCCACACCCACCTCACTGCAACCTCCTTTCAGGTAGTTGTAAAGCATGACAAGGTCTCCTTTAAGCCTCCTCTTCTCCAAACTAAACAACTCCAATTTTACTTGGAAAGGACTGGACATTAGGAAAAGATTTTTAATGAAAAGGAACATTGGGCACTGGAACAGGCTGCCCAAGGAGGTGGTTGAGTCACTTTCCCTAGAGGTGTTTGAGGCACAGATGGACTAGGCTCTGAGGGGCATAGTTTAGTGATTGATAGGAATGATTGGACTTGATGATCCAGTGGGTCTTTTCCACACTGGTAATTCCATGATTCTATGATTCTATGATTCTATGATTCTTTCAGATACCTCTCATAGGACTTGTTCTCTAGAACCTTCTCCAGCTTTGTTTCTCTTCTTCCCGCATGTTCCAGTACCTCAATGTTTTTATTGTAGTAAGGGGTCCAAAACTGAACACAGCATTCAGGGTACAGCCTCACCAGCACTGACTATGCACACTTCCCTAGTCATGCTGGCCACACTATGTCTGATACAAGCCAGAATGCTATTGGTCTTGGCCAGCTGGGCACACTGATGACTCATATTCAGCTGTCTATTGACCAACACACCCAAGTCCTTTTCTATCTGATAACTTTCCAAGCATTCATTCCCAAACCTGTAACATTGCATGGGGTTGTTGTGACCCAACATTTAGCCCTGTCGAACCTCATAGAGTTGGTTTCAGCCTATCAGTCCAGTCTGTCCAGAACCTTCTGTAGCATCTTCTTTCCCTTAAGCAGATCAACACTCCTGCACAGCTGAGTGTCATCTGCAAACTTACTGAGGCTGCATTCAATCTCTCATTTAGGTCATTGATAAAGTTATGAAACAGAACTGGCCTCAATACTAAGGCCTGGGGATCACCACTTGAGACCAGCCACCAAGTGGATTTAACTCCAGTCACTACACTTCTCTGGGTCTGTCCATCCAGCTAGTTTTTTACCCAGCAAAGGGTACACCCATCCAAGCCACGAGCAGAGAGTTTCTCCAGGGGATGCTGTGGGAAACAGTGTCAAAGGCTTTACTAAAGGCTAGGTAGACAACAACCACAGGCTTTCCCTCATCCACTAAGCAGGTCACCTTGCCATAGAAGGAGGTCAGATTAGTCAGGCAGGACCTGACTTTCTTAAATCCATGCTGACTTGGCCTGATCACCTGATTATCCTGTAAGTGCTGCATGATGGCACTCAAGATTATCTGCTCCATAACATTCCTTGGCAGTGAGGCCAGGTTTGACAGGCTTGTAGTTCCCTGGATCCTCCTTCTGGCCAGTCTTGTAGATGGGCATCACATTTTCTAATCTCCAGTCAACTGAAACCACCTTCCCAGTTAGCCAGGATTTGTGATAAATTATGGAAATGGGCTCAGTGATCATTTCAGCCAGTTCCTTACTCTCAGGTGGATCTCATTCAGGCCAATAGACACATGTGTTTCTAGGCTGAGTATCAGGTTGCTATTTCCTCTTGGTTAATGAAGTCTTCATTCTGTTCTGCATCCCTCTCTGCCAGCTCAGGGGGCTGGATACCCAGCAATTACTGATTTTACTATTAAAAACTGAGGAAAAAGTGACATTAAGTACATCTACCATTTCCTGTTCCATTGTCACTTAATTTCCTCACACATCCACTAAACGCTGGAGTTGCTCCTTAGTCCTCCTTTTGCTGCTGATATATTTATAGATTTTTTTATTATTGTCCTTGACCGCAGTAGCCAGATTAAGTTCTAGTTTGGCTTTGGCCTTTCTAATTTCCACCCCATATAACCTCACAATGTCCTAGTAGTTCTCCTGAGTTGCCTACCCGTTCTTCCAGAGGTCATAAACTGCCCTTTTTTTTCCTGACTTCCTGCCAGAGCTCCCTGTTCCACCAGCCTGATCTTCTTCCCTGCCAGTTTGTCTTCCAGTAGATGTGGACAGCCTGCTTTTGCACCCTTAAGGCTTCCACCTTGAAAAAGGTCCAGACTTCCTGGACTCCTTCGCCCTTCATGGATGTCTCCCAGAGGACTCTGCTATCAGTTTCCTAAACAGGCCAAAGTCTGCCTTCCAGAAGTACAAATTAGCAGTTCTGCTGCTCCCTCATGTCACTTCTCCAAGAATCAAAACCTCTATAATTTCATGATCACTAGGCCCCAGATGGTCTCCAACCATCACACCATCCTCAACTCCTTTTCTATTTGCAATCAAGTCCAGCAGGATTCCTTCCCTACTTGATTCACTCACCATCTGTGTCAAAAAGTTATCCTTCACACAGTCCATAAACCTTAGAGGATCTTTCTTCTACTCTTTGCATTTCCAAACAATAAGTGGATTCAGCGTCTGTATTTGAACCAATAATCAACCCCATCAATATATGATAATGTTTCATGAGACTGTTATGACTTAATTTCAGTTTCCAGAACTGCCTGATAAGCGGTAGGATTTACAGTCCATCCTCAACAGTTAAAAGGGTGTTAACTTTACTGGCCTGGAACAGTGGATTTTTATTATTATTTTGGACTGGTTTGTTTCCCATTCTTTACCGCTTGCCATCAATCACTTCTAATTTCATGAAAATACATGGAAAAACAAGGAATAAAGGGTTTTTTCCACAATATAATAAATACATAGTTTTTATGTCTCAAGTATACTAACACAATACCACCAGAGAATTGAATTCCTCTCTTGAATTATGACAGACCTATGGAATGTTTTATTGTTCTAACACTTAATTTTGACATATGTTAATACAATATGAAAAATTTAGAACAGAGGAAGAAAATAAATCCAGTGTTATGCACTAGAGGAATAGACTGTTTTCTGAAAAATTAGATGACACATTGTTTGGTTTGAACATCCTAATACCTGAGCATAGTTGTTACCTCTTTAAGTGCTCCTCCATTCTCGTCGTCCAGCAAGGTCCTCGGGGATCTAAATCAAACAAGGTAGGGAGAGAAAATTATCATTTTTATTTCTGTATGTATTTTTGGGTAAAAGTAAATAAATAAATAAATTAAATATCAGACATATCTCTTAAAAGACATATCCTTAGAGTTTACTGAATCATAGTTCTGATAACTCTGTACTGAAAGTCATAATGTACACAGTTCATCATCAACAATGACGTGATTTATATCTTTATGTAAATATATACCTAGTCCTTCTGGGTGTCTATACTTCAACTTTCTTTGAATTCACAAAAATTCTTAGAGAGAAAAGATTGGACATAAGAATTATAATACTGAGGAACTAGTTATAAGAACTAGAATCCAGTAACTCAATTTAAATATATAAAAGTCAAAACAAATATTATAATATTCCTTCTTTCTTACCTTTTTCTGTCTTCCTTTCCTGTGGTTTTCAGTAGCATTTTTGACCTTGCATAATTATTAGGTTTCTTTTTTTGCAACTATACTACAATGCTTAAAAACAACTCCAAAAAAAACTATGTCAAACTTGACAGCTACTCTATACTTAATCTAAATTTAATCTGATCTCACATCAGATTTATGGTGCAGTATTGCTACCAATTTAGCAGAATTAACCTTGCCCTATGGATATCCATGCCCATCATTAAATATTTTCTATTCTTTATGATTTGAAAGGTTAAATTACAGTATTTCTGGGGCTTTGGGTTTTATTTCCCAACTTCAAAATTATTCTTCCATGCCTTGACTTTTAGGTATTTTATAAAAAACTTACAGTTATCACAGTTGCATAGTATTTTCTTCTGTATTTTTAATGGATAAATATTTAGCATCTTAAGGAACAGAAAATGCTTTTCTATGACATGCTACTCTTTCCTTCCATCTCCAGAATCTCCGCTGCTCATTTACACTACACACCTTACAGCTTTTTCAACTTACCTGAAGGGTACTTCTGTTGAGTAGAGGCACTCCAAGGCAAAATCAGTCTTCCTAATGGCAGAGAGAATCATGCCATCTCAGTTGGTATTACAGGTTATTTAGCACAAAAGTATGTGTTCCCATTAAGGACCATCCACATTGAACTAATACGAATCACCTGTGTAAGAAGTTTTGTTTATAAATCTGAGACTAATTTCCCTAGTTTATTCTGTATGTGCCGTGTGGTATAAAACTGTACAAATATCAGTGTGCACCCTCTTAATATATTTCTCTGAAAGTAAAATGTAAAGTCGTTATGCAGTATATTTCTCAGCAGAATTATAAATAAATAGAACATTAAAAATAAAGTTAGTTCTAGGTGAAGACATTCACTGATTATCTCTCAGTTAAAAAAGTAAATATTTCTTCAGTAACAACAACCTGCTGACATGTTGGTTGTACTAATACACACTTAATACTGGTTATATCAATTATGTGCAGAGATAATGATTTGTTGATTTTACAGCTGACTATATGCTCCACATGCATGCAACTGTATTGTGGCTGCCTTTGTCTGAAGGAAGGGTCTTTTCAATCTTACACAAAGCAGAGAGTTGAAGTCTTCAGCTTTCTGTGTTCAAGTTTTCAACTTCTCTGGAGGTGCCCTTTTTCAAGCCTAGAGTATCTTCTCATCTGTCATAGGCAGGAGAGTTTTGCACATCAGAAAATGTTTAGTCTATATTTTGGCTGCTTTTTATGAGTTAAAATCTGTGGATTTCTTCCTTTCTGAACCTGCTTTATCCTTTTGTGCCACTAAGTGTTCATATAGATACTCCCGTGTCACCACTATGGGGTGGCTGGGTTGGAGAGGGCAAGAGAAGGGGGATGTGGGGATGATACAGATATGCAAACCTGGGCTTATGGCATCCATTCTTTTGCAGGGCATGCAGCAGGCTGCTTCTGAATGGCCTCACTGCAGCAGGGGTGCCCTGATGTACTACCCCCACATTGTGTACAGACATGCTACTGGCACACAAATAATTGCATATCTCATTCTGAGTTTTCCGCTGTCCTATCTGTACCAAGGCACTCCTGGATGCAATCTCAGGTCTCTACCTGACTGCTTGTATTAGCTGCACTGTTAGCGTAGAATTGCTAGTATTAACATGTTAGCACAAGAATGGGGTTTTGGCAGCAGTACCTGTACAGTCTGGAAGGAGTTTTCTTCCAGCTTTTCATCAGACCATTCTCTGTATTTCTGATGAGGGAAAGTAGATCCCCGTTGCAGATGTGATCTGTACCTAGTTAATATTTAGGCCATTTGAGCTGTTCAGTATCTGCTTGTTTAGCCTGGAGAGGAGGAGGCTGAGAGGAGACCTCATTACTCTCTACAACTACCTGAAGGGAGGTTGTAGAGAGGAGGGAGCTGGCCTCTTCTCCCAAGTGACAGGGGACAGGACAAGAAGGAATGGCCTCAAGCTCCGCCAGGGGACATTTAGTCTGGAAATTAGGAGAAAGTTTTTCACAGAAAGGGTCATT
Organism: Coccyzus lansbergi; assembly: GCA_033558105.1. Classification (NCBI taxonomy): domain Eukaryota; kingdom Metazoa; phylum Chordata; class Aves; order Cuculiformes; family Coccyzidae; genus Coccyzus; species Coccyzus lansbergi. The sequence continues at coordinate 2,506,021 of JAUMJK010000227.1, forward strand.
GGGCATTGGAATAGGCTACCCAGGGAGGTGGTTGAGTCATGTTCCCTGGAGGTGTTTAAGGCATGGGTGGATGAGGTCTTGTGGGACTTGGTTTAGTGTTTGATAGGAATGGTTGGACTAGAAGATCCGATGGGTCCCTTCCAACCTGGTTGTTCTATGATTCTATGTTTCTATGCTTATAGAGAGATTCTGAGATTGAGTAGGTATAGCAGGGGCTGCAGAGTAGCTGCTGTGGATCTCAGCTGTATCTTGCATGTGGACCATACCTTTTGTGTATAACGCTGGTGAGCACAGTATACTGTTTTTAACCATTGTTGCCTAAAAAAATTGGATCTCTGAGCATTTCTTGTAACAGTGCTTATGGGCAACTTCAGACCACAGGCTCCAGATGAAAGTAGTGCACAAAAGCCAGACTACTGAGAGAGGGACTGCAAAAATTCTGAACCCAGCTGTGTGTATGTGTGTGTCACCTTTTTCAGCAGGTTTCATGTGTAAGAATTTTGGAAAGCAGAAACCTGTTGTGACAGCAGAGGCAACGTAGAAAATAGGAAGGTCTGGGAGTGCTGCTTGTGTTGGGGAGCTTTTAATGACATTGGAAGCTAGCCTGGATTGCAAATGAACCAGAGCTGTATACTCAAACAAGCTGAAACGTGAATACAAGCTGTTGTAAACCTCAAAGACCTGCCATCTGGGATAAGCGTGGACGGCCCAGGAAAACCCCTGCTGCTATCATTCCTGGGTGTGAACACACTCATGAAACCTATGGGACTGCACAGAACAGCATGGTCAACTAGTCAGGAGATTCAGGTAGAACAGCTAAGTTTCTTTTGTAACACTGCTGAATGAGCCTTAAGCCCTAGACTGACTAGACCAGCAAGAGAACTTGGCCTCTATGTGCTGATGAGCACTTTGAGAAAACAATGTAAGATGAAACAGTAGAATTCTTCTCAATTGAGCAAATATTTCTGATGTCTTCTGGCTAAATATGACTATATCCTATGCAGACAACTACACCCTCGTATACCACCAATGACCACCATTTCAATTGTTTTAAGAGATCATCATGGTTCTATAATTCATATAGAACATTATATGACAGAATTTTATATCAGTCTCACAAAGGGGAACCTTAAATAAAGATAGTATATACCAGATTAGAGGTGTTAATGACAGCTGCCAGGATTTTAAAGTAATTCAAAAAAGGAAATTTTTAAATTAAGTTTTTACTTTTGTGATACATCTTATAATACAATTAATTACATGGTCACACTATTTTTCCCCCCAAAGTGTTCTTGTGTCACTGAATATACAGTGCTAGGCCTTTTCTACAGATGAGCCAGAGTAATGTATTCAAGGCATGTGTTTCTCACAATTGTACAAAAAAGTACTGTAAGGTCATGCAATTAAAGACTAATATTAATCATTTGTTGAGTGGGCAACTTCAATTATGACATTTCCTAACTTTCTAGTATTAAATTAAAAGTTCATAATGAATTCATAAAGTGTCTTTTTCTGTGCATTTATTTCCTACTTCAGCTTCTTTTTGTTTGGTTTATTATGTAGTCAAAATGAATTTAGTTTGCCTAATTAGTGTATATATATAAGCTTATATCATCTTTAGAAATGGAGAAATTTCAGTTTAAATGTGTAATAATTAAGAGAAAATGAGACTGAGTATTTAAAATGTGACAGCTCTGTATTTTAAAATGTTGGGATGCAGTTGTTTGGTTACAGAGAACAAGAAAAGAAAGCTGGAAAGGTGCCATTAAAGGCATACTTACTGAGAATTTTACTTTTATCTCAAAGATCAAAGGCTCTCATGATCTGCAGCAAAAACTCAGATTGAAAGTGATTAAATGATAATGCACATTGCAGATGATAAGCAAAGTAATTGTTTAGCAATTTGTAGGAAGGTGGAGAGCTTTTATAAGAGCGCAAATGTAGACATAAAGTAGCCCAACCACATTTATAGTCAATCAGAGTCTATGTCTTGAAAACTGGAATTTTAAAGCCACAAGATATATTCTTCAACTGAAACAATATTTCTGTTAAAACCCAGGATGTATAGTTGCATAATTGGCACAACCTGGGACATGTAATCTTACTAATGTCTCGGTAATTGGTACAGACTATAAAAACAAAGGAAATAAAAACCCAATTAGCATAATGAGTTAGACTGTTCAACCCTGACTCTTGGTGGGCACTTACCCAAATATTTCCACTGGGTACTTTCTCAGAAATAATTAATGCAGAATTCTATGCGCTCTTCCTTAACAAAATAGCTTGACCATTTCTAATATTTATCACAGAGATTTGTCAAGAATGTCCAGATATAGAAGGGAGAGTCAAAGCTTTTGCATTTATTCCCATTTTCTCCAGCTAGAATGATAAAATGCAAAGAGAAACTGGAATGAGAAAGCATTTTACCAAGGTCAATATGCCCCTTTCTCTGGTAATATTATAGCATTGATAAAGATAATAAAAAGACTTAAAATCATCCTAAAACCTACAAAGGTTTAAGACGGGAAAACTTTCTAAAAGCAAGTTTCCTGTACTTGTGCTGAAAAGGAAGGTTTAAACTAAATCCAGGACTCTGCATCAGCAAATGTAAATGGACTTCTATTGACTCATGACTGTTCCTACATATGTCAAAAGTAAATTTGTCTTCAAAGCACCCTTCAAAGGTCTGATCTCCCACAGATGCATGAAGAAATTGAGTTTAAGGATTAAATTTATTTTCCCTTTACATTGAGTTGTGAGTAATTCCACAGTTCTGAAGGATGTGAGGTTTGCTCATAACAGCATGACCTTCTTTACATTGCAAGACTTAATATTACATCCCTAAAAGTTCAGAGATGAGTTGAATGACTGAACCTCGACAGCATATTCCTACACTGTCCTCACAGCAGGAATACACATATTATTCATCAACTGCTCTCACCAGATAGTAATTTTGTTTGTGGTTTGTTTTAAATGAGCTGTTTAAAATTCTGTAATTAATTCAGTGTGCACGGCAAAAATGACAGATGGTTATGATGAGGGAACTTAATGCCTCATGGATGCAAGTCAAACCACAATCAGTAACAGATGTTTTCTGCAAAGCCAGAATGTATGTGTGTGTGTCTGTGTATATATACTACATATACAATGTGTATGTATATATACTAGGAATATGCATTTATGTGCATTTATGTGTATGTGTATGTCCATCTGTATCTGTAAATGTTGCTTGAACAATTCCCCTCCACAGCATAAGAGTTTCTCAGTGCAATAATGGCCACATTAATTGCTGTAGTCACACAAAAGAATTCCACCAGGGGTAATTTCTTCAATTCTCCTTAAATTCTAGAAAACATTTACACAGATATTACTTTTAGTGACTTCTTTTTAAGGGAGAAATATATGATTCTCATTGTCAAGACAAAAAAATGAAAACAATGGTCCCCAAAATTTTTGGAGTAGTGATAATACTATACCAAATGTTGATTGTACTGTTTATTAGAGATTCCAGAATGACAGTTACTGGAAGGCATCTCTGGAACCGAGTCAGTGTTTAGTGGTAACTTGAATACCTGTAATTTTATGACTGGACATAAAGTAAGTAAGGTCATAGTATCATGGAAAAACATTGGTTTTCAACATTGTCAAATTTGATAGAAACACATACTTCACAGTATACATAAGTACATATTTTTAAATCTAACCTTCATAATCTCACAGATGAAACTTGACAGGTAAAATACAGTAGAGGCACTGAGTATTTCATGACATTTTTTTCTACATCAGGCTTCAGTCTCCAATATTAGCAATCTCCCATTTAGTCCTGTATCCAACCAAACACTTCTGTTGAAGGGGGATGATATGGCTGAAGTAGCCCTTTGTACATGCTTTGGACAATCTAAATGTGTAATGAACAAGCAATGCATGTAGTTAGGGAGTGGTGATTTCAGCTTTAGACTTTGGCAGGCCCTGAAAATCTGAGAACCTGAACTGGGTATACACCCTGGACAAGATCCAGCTCTATATCTGTTTGACAACAGCAGGCATACCAGCCCTTCTGTTCACGTATAGACTTTGCAAAAAAGATTTGGACAGAAGTCACAGTACACTCTGAGAAGATTCCTAACATGGAAGATAAGAAGTTATGACTCCAGAGGCATATAGAATCTAGCTATACTTTATAGAACCTAGATGTTTTGAACTGTGATTTCTGCGATTTCCCCTGCCTCTCCAAGCTCTTCCAGCTCAGCTGGGTTCACTACTGCCTATGAAGTTTTTTTGATCCATATATGTCGACAACAAATGCCTATTTATGCTGTTGGAGAGAATAAAACAGAAATGGAAAATTTGATTTAAATTTTGACACATCTAAATCTGAAAACCTCACTTGAGCTACAGGTAGAACACAACCTGGTAGTTATCAGAAAAAAATAAAATGAAGTGGGAGGCATTTAATCAAAAATTCTTTTGAGGATCACAATACTCTATTTAAATTAAGAACTCTTAAAAGTAGTTGTCAAATATGTGAGTTAAAAAATTATAGACCTGAGTATGATTCTTCAGCCATTTTTGATTACAAACATTTTGTATGTCTGTCTGTCTCAGGGAGAATGCTCAGAGTCATAGAATCATAGAATCATAGAACCACAGAATCATAGAATCATACAATGGTTTCGGTTGGAATGGAACTTAAAGATCATTTAGTTCCAAACCCTCTCTCATGAGTAGGGATAACTTCACCTAGATCAGGCTGCCCAAGGCCCCATCCAACCTGGCCTTGAACACTTCAAGGGAGGGTGTCATCCACAACTTCCATGGGCAATTTGTTGTTCCAGTGGTTCACCACCCTCATTATGAAGAATTTCCTTCTAATATCTCATCTAAATCTTTCCATCTCCAATTTATAGTCATCCCCTCTTATCCTATCGCTACATACCTTTCTGAAAAGTCCTGCTCCAGTTTTCTTACGGGCCCACTTCAGGTACTGGAAGACCATTATAAGGTTTCATTGAAACTTTCTCTTATCCAGGCTCAACATTCCAAACTCTCTCAGCCTGTTCTCCTATGGGCAGTGCTCCAGGCCTGGGATCATCTTTGTAGTCCAACTCTGGACCTGTTCCTACAATTCCATATCCTTCCTATATTGAGGATTCCAGAACTGGACACTATACACCAGGCGGAGTCTCACGAGAGCAGAGTAGAGGGGCAGAATCACCTCCCTTGACATGCTGGTCACGCTTCTTTTGATGCAGACCAGTACACGGTTGGCCTTCTGGGCTGTGAGCACACACTGCCAGCTCATGTTGAGCTTCATATCAATAAGTATTCCCTAGTCCTTCTCTGCAGGGCTGCTCTTAATCACATCCTCCCCCATTCTATATTGAAACTGTGAATTGCCCTGACCCAGGTGTAAGACCTTGCACTTGGCCTTTTTGAACCTCATGAGTTTCACACAGGCCCACTTCTCCATCTTGTCCAGGTGTCTCTGGATGACTGCAAACTCACTGAGGGTCCTCTTGATCTCATTGTGTATATCATTGATGAAGATATTAAACAGTACTTGTCACAAAACAAATCTGTGAAGGAGACTGCTTGTAAGGGATCAACTTCTCAGATTTTACTTCAGGGAGTAAGAATTATTTTTTAGTATGTTTGTATTGTTGCAGTTCTGTCTTTGTATGGATTCCCTGCTTTTAGATTATATTGCCTTTATCATTCCTATGATGCAGTAAGTAATCAGACCACAAAGAAACAGAGGAGGGTTAAGTATCTTTCAAGTTCTTTAATGTCCTGTGATACAAGAAGCTCTCTTTTATAGAGTTATAGTGTAAATGAGAACAGTGAGGTTATGAAGTCAATGCTTTGTTCAGGGTTTAAGATACATGGAAGTAAGGTTGCACATGCAATGACCATGTGTGCAGTAAACTGACAGGATTTGTTGCCCAACTTAAAAGAGCAATTTAATTGTAATACTGAAAGTCAAGGGCCGTGAAATCACAGAATTGTTACTGTAAATCAGTAGAAATGGAATGCTGAATACTGAAAGCTCGCATAAGCAACTCCGCCTGGCTCTTAGCCTAATTGTAAGATCAAACATTATGATGTTTTGTGATGTGGTTCCTATCCAGATTTCTAGCTTTGTTTTTGCCAAAGTAATTTTTACTTGAAGTAATCTCACCAAAATTACTAGTTCATTTGAAAGTGAATGGGCTAGAGATCTGTCTTGGAAATGTTTAAAGATTTCAGAAGGCTACACTAAAGTACCTGTACAAAAGGTTACCCCAATTGTACTAGAGTTTTTACAAGCATGTGGTCCCTACAGATGAAATCTGTTTGAGTTAAGGAGATTTGAATTGAAGATACAATCATTCTATTCTATTGTAAATAGACAACACTAACAAAAGCGACAGTAACCCAGATACATGAATATCTATGAAAAATTTTCACAGACATTCAGTGATGAGACTGAATTAGAATTCAAGTCCTGTTTTCAAAAGGGTTTGCAAATGTCTAGTTTTATAGGTTGCAACTGCTGAAAAAAACACATGTTCTGAATTTGTAGTGTACTTTGTACAGGCTGAAACCAATTAGAAAAAACTAAACCCAGCCAAAAATCTCATTGTAACTTGTTATAGGAAAAAGTAGGAGTAACACTACAAAATAAGAAGCATCATCAAATAAAAACATAGTATTTGAAAGTGTTTACTGGTAATCTCTGTGTTGCTTCATGGAAATATTCAAACACTTCTTTCAAAGTTACATGATTATGCTGTTTTAGCTCTCACTTCAGCACTTCTCAGAGAAATTACATGCAGCACACACTTTAAAGATTTACCAGTTTCTCTTTTCTCAGCCTTTGAGATCTCAGCACTGAGGTATTTAATCAAAGGTGAAACTCAGATAGGTTAAATGATGGTTCTGGGATACTGCTGTCTGGACCCTCTCCAAGGATTTCTGGACCATACTCTCCCAATAGGTGGTAAACTCCTAGTTGCAACCCCACACCTCTCTTTCACAAAGTGACCTAAATATCAGATGAACCTGATCACAGCATGGCTGTCATGCAGAGTGACAGCATGAGCAATATCTCAGTGCAGCACAGCAAAGGAATGAAGTGAGAGCGTGGCAGATTTGGAGTGTGAGGCAGGAACTGATGTACTGATACTCACCTTCAGTGTTTGAGTTGACAGGCAGCTGTGCCCCTGATGGCATTCCTGAGCCTGCATCAGCAGAGTTACCTACAAGGAGACAACAGAAGAGCCTTTAGTGAAAGGGTACTGATTCTAGTCATATACAACTGAAGCTTGGCTGTCACTATTACTATTACTAAGAATTACTAGTGTTTCAGTTGCAAAATTTAGGGTAAATCTACTCATTACCCCATTACCTTGTCACCTTTTTTTTGTTTGTTTGGTTTTAGGTGTAGATATAACTGTTGGCTAACCAAATTATCATTTCATCCTTATCAAGGATGTTGAGGCTCTGGAGCAAGTCCAGAGAAGAGCAACGAGGCTGGTGTAGGGGCTGGAGAACAGACCCTATGAGGAGCGGCTGAGAGAGCTGGGGTTGTTTAGCCTGGAGAAGAGGAGGCTGAGAGGAGACCTCATTACTCTCTACAAGTACCTGAAAGGTGGTTGTGGAGAGGAGGGAGCTGGGTTCTTCTCCCAAGTGACAGGGGACAGGACGAGAGGGAATGGCCTCAAGCTCCGCCAGGGTAGATTTAGGCTGGAGATTAGGAGGAGGTTTTTCACGCAGAGGGTCATTGGGCATTGGAATAGGCTGCCCAGGGAGGTGGTTGAGTCACCTTCCCTGGAGGTGTTTAAGGCACGGGTAGATGAGGTCTTGAGGGACTTGGTTTAGTGTTAGATAGGAATGGTTGGACTGGAGGATCCGATGGGTCCCTTCCAACCTGGTTGTTCTGTGATTCTGTGATTTCAAATTACTGTTACTACTACTATTACTTCCTCTACTATTGATAAACTCCATTTTCTGAACACATTGTTTCATGCAACATTTTTTGTTATCAGGATAATTATTCTGCCCTGAAATAGCATCCTTCATTGAGACAATGGATTTTTTAATTTTGATGATATACATTTATTTTTGTTTAAAAATTATGCAATCTGTATTTCATATTATTAAAAGTTTAATTTCAGATGTTGTCAATATTCTATAATAACTGTGACACTCTCATATACTAGAGACAGAGAAAGTGAATGAAATTTGACTAAAAAAATCCTTGGGAATATTTACACCTCTATCTGTGCAAACTTACTTTTGTGCAATTCAGGATTTTTTCATTCTTCATAGACATGGAGTTGAAGATTGCAAATAAGTTTGAAAAATAACAATCAAATTAAAAAATAGAAAATTTAAGAAATTAGAAAAGAAGAATTTTCTTTGAAGAATTTGAGGGCCCTGAGCAAGATTTTCTCCCATTCCCATTACATGATTTTTGGAGAATGCCCTAGTAAGTAGGGTAAACATCAATACCAGAATGTTTTTTTTGTTTGGTTTGGTTTCTCTCTTTAAGATTTTCAGAGTATCTTCTAGAATTTACCCTGCAGGAAAGAAAATCCCTTCTAGAATAAAAAGAATTTTAGGACATCTGAATGACTATTTCTCTTTTCCCTTGAATTGTTATTATCTAAATTTTAAATGAGTGTCTAAATTGTAAAGTTTACATTCTGAGTTTATACTGAAATGACCTTTAATAAAATTACTTCAACTATGGCATAATCATTTAAGAAGTCTGAAAATACCTTTGTTCCAGGATTTTTGATGTCAAAATGGAATCTTTATGTATACAACCCAACACGCTCAAAATAGTTTTGCAGTATCAATGATATAATTGAGCAAACAGAGGAAAGATCATATTAGAAAATCCACATGTTATATAAACATATACATATATCCATACATATATATATATGTACACACACACACACATATACATATACAGAATCACAGAATCATAGAATTACAGAATCATAGAATCATCAAGTTGGAAAAGACCCATTGGATCATTGAGTCCAACCATTCCTATCAAATACTAAACCATGGCCCTCAGCATCTCTTCCACCCATCCCTTAAACACCTCCAGGGAAGGTGACTCAACACCTCCCTGGGCAGCCTATTCCAGTGCCCAATGAACCTTGCATGAATTTTTTTTTTCCTAATGTTCAGTCTAAACCTCCCCTGGTGGAACTTGAGGTCATTTCTTCTTGTCCTATCCCATCACTTAGTAGAAGAAGCCATCACCCTCCTCTCCACAACTTCCTTTCAAGTAGTTGTAGAGAGCAATGAGGTCTCCTCTCAGCCTCCTCTTCTCCAGGAAGAGGGGGATCTATATATATCTGTGTATATATAGAAAATTTATATATATCTATGTATAGATCTATGTAACTGAGTTTTTTTAATAGTTGACTGCTCTTTAAAATATAATAACCAGGCAGAGGGGGTATCCTTGATATCCTTGATAGTTGCTCAGGAAAAGGTTTCCATGAAAAGATATTGTAGGTTTGGACACTGGCAGCAGCACACTAGAGATTAGTTTGAATTTAACTTCTAGTCATGAATGCAGTTAGCCTCTACTTGACAACTGATTCCAGTTCTAGCAGAAGACCTTTAGTTTGGGTAGAAAGATGAGGATGATGTCATAAACTCATATGCAGTGATTATAGATATTGTATAAACAAGGGGGGAAAGGAAGTTCATTACAGTTATAATTTGTAGTCCAGTGAACCTTAACTCCTACCAGTGCTAAACAACAGCAGCCCATCATGGCACCATAGGCCTATCATAGTTTGGAATGTTCAAAATAACCATACGATTCACAAAAGACTGTTACAGAGACTGTATGAGTAACCAAGAGAACACAAAATGTCTATGAAATGCAAAAACGGTGTTAGCAGCCTGGAAAGTAGAGACAATGTTATTCTCCATATTGAAATGTCCCTTACACTACAGAAGTGTTTTCTCATTTGATTTCCAGACTTTTCCACAATTTGACATTTCTTACACTACATAATCCTTGCGACATATTTCAATGCTTACAATACAATAACAAACAGCAGCAAGGGGTTTATACATATTCCTTCAAGTTATTTTCCTTAGCATGAGATCAGACTTTGAAAAATATGTTGTTTTGTAGCTAGTTTTGTCATGTAAACTTCTGCATTTAGAAATAACTGTGTGAGCAGCAGGAGAATTTGTTCTCTGTCTTGGTCTCTGATTAGATTCAACTCTTGAGGCAGAGTTTCTCCCTGGATGTTACTGCATGAGCTGAGATTTCTAAAAGAAGAGATTACCAGTTGTGACAATCTGTTCCAGCATTGGTACATGCGTTGACAGAACAACTGACACTGTTTATTTGAGCTTCCTGCTTCTGAAACCACTATAGTTGGCAAACTGGAGCAAGAATGCTACACTGATTGAGAAAAAGAGGGAAGTAATTTAATTTCTCTAGAAGTGCTTCAGTACCACAACCAGGAGATACTGTGTAACATCAGGCAAATATTTTAAACAAGTTATATATAAACAGACACACAAATATATAAATATATATTTATAAATTACTTGAAATTGTCCATCACCAGTAATTCAGGAATTAACAATTTCAAAAAACAAACTCTAATTAAGAATAAGACAAAACAAAAAAACCACCCCAAACTCAACAAAATCACAACAAAACAGGAAAACAGAAACAGACATGCTAACACACCTTCTCATCCTGCAAACCTCCAAACAAAATGAACAAAACCCCACTGAACTGATATTAATTTATTCTGGAAGCCTTTTTCTAACAAACTTACTAGCTAGCAAGTATTTTTGTACACTTAGAAAAATATCTTCATCACTAAGATGACAGTAGCTTAAGCTTCTTGCGCTGTTTTGTTTAAACCTCCTCCTCTCAAATTCCATCCCTTAATCTCAGACAGACTGAAGAACATTGCAGTCTAAGCAACAAATGTTTTGAAATACTAGGGGATGTAAGTCAACAATGTGCCAGATAAAGCACAAAGTTTGGCAATGAAGACCTTTTATTTTGAGAAATTCAAAGGGTACACTTGATGCAAAATAAGACATATTTCTTGAAAACATATGGTAGAGAATTTACTTGTGTAAAGGATTTTAATTTCTATTGCACTCTGTTTTGTACAAGAATAATATTTTAAAAAGTCACACTCTGGTTTTATTGCTGTGTGTCTAGAAGAAGCCCAGTGTGCATATTGTTAGTAGCTTCTCTTAACAAGATTAAATTAAGATCTTATGCAAAGTATCAGGGAAAACTGAAATTCTTTGTCCTTCTTACCAAAATATCAGGCAAATCTCTTAACCTCCTTACCCTCCCTCCACAGCTTCTGATTAGAAACATACATTGTTTTCTCAAGTTTGAGAAACATTACTTAGGAAAAAATACAGAAGTAATTTCCCTCATCCCAAACACCAATAAATCTGTAAGTCCTACTTCAATAATCTCTAATATTATGCATCCAAAGTGTGATTGGTTCAAAATCTCAACTCCCTGACATTTTTTTTTTTTTGGGGTGGGAGGAGGAAGTGAAATCTGAAAAGCACAATTTTTGCTGTCAATATAATGTCAATCTGACAATTAACCATCTGTCCCAGTCCTGCCACTGAGCTGTATGTTTCTTGGACATGCTGAATGACTGTGTCTTCCATTTAGTTAGATAGTTTCAATGCAAGTCAGAGCAATTAAAAATATGAGAATGAACATTACAAAAAGTCATGGAGGCAGGTAGTTGTTGCCTGAGGGTGATTCAAAGTTGTCTGAACTGAAATGGTATTCACAATCTACAGAGGATTAAAAGAAGAACTGTGCAAAATAAGCTCTACCGTCCTGTTAGAGATAGAGGTTTTAGTGTCTTCTTGTTACATCTGCTAAACCTCTACCCTATATTAGATAACTTCTACACAATCAGTTCAATTTCTCAGGGCAACAAGGCTCAGCTTAGATCACAGAAAAACATGCTAGCCATGGAACGCACCATAATATTGTTAGAACAGTTAAAAAAAATTGCAACTGAAAAACATTAAAAAAATCTGCTCTTACCCTCTCTTTCCCCTGTTAAATGTGGAAGGAATAAGAGGTATTCATGATGATGACCTCTGGACCCAGCTAGGAAGAAACTGCTGAAAGCTGTCAGGTTAAAATCAGCTGTTGTTTTTCTCTTTTCTTTTGTTTCTGAGAAGCAGATACTTGTTAAGCTTGATTCTACCTCATTGCAGATTGAGGACTTCCGAGATGCAGCAATAGTAGTCATCTAAAATACTTTAGCTACAACATACAATATAGAGTGTAAATAAATAAATGTTTTGTAAAGCATAAAAATTTTCTGGCCCAGAGCTTATCCTAAATGCTTTTGCTCCAGCCTGCAAATTAAAGCCTCACATTAAAGATAGTTCTGACCCTTTGCATCTACTCTAGTGAGAAGATAAATGATGCTTCAAGGTCAAAACCTGCATATCCAAACTGAGTAATGAAAGTTTAGAATTTAGACAATAAAGAATGCATCTACATCTTAATAACAGAGTCCTTTGACAGGTATTTGTATAATCCTGGGGATTTTTTTGCCTGAATACTTACCAGTTAAGTGACTGATTGAGTACTAGATGAGTTCTTCCTTTTATGAAGTAATATTTCAAATAAATAGTAGATACATAAGATGATAACAATAATTAATTGCTATCAGGCTAGTAATTCAGTAGTTTCCTCATTTTACTGTTGTATATTGGGAGCAGCTCTTATTAAAAATGGAATTATTCTGGCACAGAATTGAAGTTCCAAATGAGACTCTTCCAATGTCAACTATGTCCCAGGGCAATCTTGATGTGAGTTGTCAAACAACAGTTGGTAGAATACAGATAGTATTTTATTGAATGATATTGTTTAATGGATATCTATTTTTTCACTTCTCAGTTCCCTCATTAGGTTCTACTTCATTAAAATTTTAAATTTAGATAATCTGTAAGGTTTAAAGTTTCCAAAAGTGAACCCATGAAGATATCTATTTAAGTACAGATCAACTTATTTTTCTCTTTTTTTAATTCTTCTCCCCTCCCTCCAAGTTCAGATAAGACATGTGAAAGTGGGACTTCATTGTACATTCAGTGATAGAATAATAATAGTTTAGTAATTCCTGTCTTATAGTTGAACCTTGTGTTTCTTTTAGAAAGCTATTCAGGTCTTATTATGATGTGCAGGCATAAACGTTAGGTAAACTTAGACAGCTTAACTTACTGAAATATGCACTGTCTGCTAATAAAGGCCTTGAAGACCTTGGATGTTGATAAGAGAGAAGCTCATTCACAGACATTCACTGATAAAGGAAAAGTTGGAATGCAGAAAACAACTGCAGCTCGACCAGGGTGAGACTGCACCTGCGCAGAGACTGAATTCAGGGGCAGTTCTTGAGGAAGATGAAGGTGACTTCAACCCTAAGTCCCAGACCACAACAACGCACCTGCACAAGTATAGAAGAGGCTTCTCAAATCTAATTATAATAAGAGGCAGGAAAGGTCATGAATATGTAATAGGAGCTTATGAATAGGCATGTCTTCACACTATAACTATCTGCTTACTAGACTGTTCAGTGTGCGAGTTAGGAGGATTACCCCCTCGCACCCGCCAGCGAATAAACGCATATCTACTTTATAACGCTTAACAGAGTTATAGAGTTTGATTCCTCAAAATAATTGAAGACCGCTGTCACCAAAAAATAATTACCACTCTTTTAGAAGGTTCTTCAAATTATTCACTTTAAAATGTTCATTTTATACCTAGTGTGAACCTCACTGGCTGGGATATACTCTTCAATTTGTAAGCATACAAACCTTGCTTAGGAATCTTTCTTGAACTTTTTCATTTGGTATGCTCCTTTTTAGATCAGATATTTATGTCAGCTGATGTATTTGCTTCTAACAAAATTCTTTTCCAGTTTCAGTGACTGGTAGTTCAACATAGTTGCACAAAAATGTTAAATACAACACATTTTTCCTTACGTATGTAACTTTCTGATTAATAAAACAAAAATAAATAGAGTGCTGTATGGTAGAAGGTTCAGTGATCCTTTCTTGCATCCATACATCAAACAGTGTAAAAGTCACGACAGACCAAAGATCTACAGTTGTGATTTACTATGAGTCATCATTAGCAATTATCTTGGGTAAAACAGCACTGAATTGTGTTATCAAACATGTCTGATGGTGTATTACTCAGATGCAATAATCAGCTCACAATGACGGAACAACAGTTAGTATTTTTAGATGAAAGAGCTTAGATAATTTTCCTAGATTCCACTTATATTATGTAGATATTTTGTGATTCTTCCAGGAAACCTATCCTCCACTACTCCAAATTTTCCAGCTAATGCGAATGAAAATAATTTGACCATTAATGCTGAGACAGAGAGACCACTTTAAACATCCATTACAGATAGTACATCAGAATTTTAAGGGTACAAAAATGTCATGGTTTTCCTTTGAGAATAGGCATAATTTCTGAATATTATTTATTTTGGTACCTATTTCTATGTGTTCTGAATAACGGCTTATCATTTCTGTGCCATGAAAGTAGTCATAGAACTATAGCCTTCTTCCTATTTCAGAGACAAGACATAGTTGAGACTCTTAATTCTTCTTACAAAATAAAACATAAAGTTCTTAAGGAGCAAAATACAGTATCTTGTCATGGGCATTAGCTATATTATTGAACCACAATTTATATGAGAAATACAATGTCAAAGAAAAGAAGCTGACTGAACAAAACATGACATTTTAATTTATTTCTTGAGCATTGGTGTTCATCTTATGAGATTCCTTTTTGGAGTAGAAGCACAGAATGTTAACTTCAGAAGCTTTTTTTTTAAGTAGTGTAGTTTTGCATTCTGCTTTTCAAAAATGTACCCATTTTTTTTTTTTCAGTCACCTTTGAGGACTAGAACTCTTCTTTCTACATAAAAACTTTGGAATACACAGAAAATTGAATTGACTCATGCAACTACGCTTTAGTGCCACCCTGACCTTTCTGAGTAGCCTGAAACCTGAGACATCCCTGGAAAGACATTGTTTACATGATTGATCTTTTCTCACCTACAGGCAGTTGTATCTTAGGAAGGACCGTTGACAGCAGGAGAGAAGACATCTACATCTTGAGTATTGCATGCTGCTGCTGGTTCCTGTATTTCAAGGAAGCTATAATAGACTTAGTGAACACAGGATATGATCAAGGTGTACAAAGTTATGAAAGCAGTGTGTGAAAAGAATAAAGAATTATTACTCATGCTCACAGAATCCTGTTATAATGGCAGGCAGTCACTAAAACTAGTGGAAATTAAGTAATAACTGTCTTACTATACTACATCTTCTAAAGCTTTATTTTCTACACTCTTTTCTCTTTCAAAAGTGTGACCTTGAGGGAGAAGGGGCGGGGGTGTGAGGGGGTGGAAATACTCAAAACATCTGAGGATGTAATAAGATGTTATTAGAAGTCATTCAAATAAAATTAAATAATTCTCTGCATCTTTTAGTGATAGGGAGAAATATGAAAACTACAGAGCTTTGAGAACATGTAAGACTCAGATATAATCAAGGACAGGTATGGCACATGCAGTCAATTCTACCTAAGGACAAAGGGACAAGCTGAATAACCACCTGGGCTTTATCCAGATCTAATATATACATGATTTCCTAGATAGTTACTTGATCTAATTCAACTGTCATGTGTATCTTATTCAGGTTCTTTCATTGCAATTGCACACACAGTAAAAATTTCATAAAGAGTTGCCATTGACAAACAAAGCAAAATTTGACAGATTTACACAGTTTCACAGGAAAAGTATTTGCTGGATTAGTATTTGACAGTTAAGAGTAGCCTCAGTGTATTTAATTTATCAAGATATTATAATTAATTTTCAGTAACAAGTAGGACTTTACTCTGTTTAAGTTAACATCCAGCCAGAGCTGTAGATCCATCTAAAATAATAAGGTAGCTG
The DNA here is from genome assembly GCA_033558105.1 of Coccyzus lansbergi. Taxonomy (NCBI): domain Eukaryota; kingdom Metazoa; phylum Chordata; class Aves; order Cuculiformes; family Coccyzidae; genus Coccyzus; species Coccyzus lansbergi. Next base: position 2,522,037 of record JAUMJK010000227.1, read on the forward strand.
TTTTCTGCTGGTCCAGCAGAGGGAGATTTGAATTCCTTCCTTTTATTCTTCAAAGAGGTAGTGAAACTACCAGCGCCATAAGGTATATAGTCTGACATTAAAATATCAGCACATGTTCAATTATGATCAGTTAGAGAAGGAAAAATCAGTTAGAGAAGATCAGTTAGATCAGTTAGAGAAGGAAAAACTAAAATAACAAACAACTTAATGATTTGACAGTCTTAAATTATATATGCATGTGTATACAACACAAAAACTCAAAAGCTTTTTTTCTCTTTTGTTTTGTTTTTTAGCTTTGGTTTGGGGTTTTTTAAATTTTTTTTTTTATTATGTAGAACTGCATCTTGTGTATCTGGTAAGCAGATTTCAAATTCCTCTACGAAAGCTGAAATCATTTGTTGAATATATTTGACTCTTAATATCCTTAGGAGTATATTTCATTGATTCTTTTCAAATGTATCAGCAATGCAAGTCTTGAATATGCTGTGGAATGGTAGTGCTTGTTTCATCTTCTATTTAAAAAATCTATCTGATTGCTGGCAGATTCAGGATTATGCAGAGGCAGAGAACATTATTGCATGTAATGGCATTGCAGTAGCTACAAATTGTCTTCTTGTTCTAAGCATATAACAACATGAAAAAAAAGAGTTTTCTTTCATATGATAAATACCACTAAACTGCGTATTTGAATATTGGCTTACTGCTGACATTTGCAAAACTAAGCAAACAACTAAGCAACAGAAAAAAGCCACAAAACCAGATTCTATAAAACAAATGCACTCAATATATATTTTCTAGGTTGCTTTAATGGTTATAAATATAAGTTTCTACATGTATATCCACTACTTGTGGCCTTACTTGGACATTAGAGTGCATAGGAAGAGTTTTAGCAAGTTGGGAAACAGGTAGAAATGTATGGATTTTTTGCAGCCTACAAAAGCTTGCTCTAATTTTGCAGGCATGACAGTAGCCCTATTGAAATCACACTTGAGACTATGAACAAATGTACTCGCAAGCGTAAATATTTGTGCAAAGAGACAGGGAATAGCTCCAGACAAGTATTCTTCATGTAAACAAGCATGATAAGAATTGCCTGTGTTAAGAATCCTCTGCAAATAGAGAAGAGACTTAGAATACCTCCATTGCCAATATCAGTAAATGTCCTTTAGCCTTTTCAGTGCTGAAGGATCTAAGTAAAGACAATGTTATCATTGCTGTTAACATGAAAGATGCATTTGTTCATTTCATCAAATCAGAACTTTGAGTCTACATTTTTTTCCTCTTTTATTTGTGGATTTTTTTTTGGTGTGTTATTTGTTTTTCATTTTTCTGGTCCAGATAAACTGAATACTGGAACATAGCTCTGGCACGAAAGTGGTTTGGACTTTGTCTTTAATTGCCTAATCAAGATAAGGTTCTAGGTAACAGTAAAAAGTTCTGGAAATCATCTTTTTGTGCCAAAATATATTGCAGTGCAGTGGTAGTCTAGCTCTGCCTTGTAGTCTTTTCTTGTATTTTAAGCTTTCTAAGACATGTAGTAACATGGCCAAGTCCATGAAAAACTTTCACCGTGCAATCCTTTCCCTTTGTAAAGTCAGTCAAGAATCACCTGGCAGGGCAAAATGTTGTGCTGTATAGTACAACTGTTTTTTCTCACTACCAAGAGGGAAGGGACAGACATCTGTCTAGGTTATTCTGCATTATTTTTATTAGCACATATCAAAGGGCTGTTATCAAACATGAATATTTTTCCTCCATCATCATTCATATCAATGAGGATGAAAACATATGTGCTTTGGAACTGTCAGTTCTCATAAACTAGTTTTCTCTCAGGAGAGACAGATGGAATAATTCCAAGTCCAAATGTGGCTCTTTATTAATTAGATTAAGCTTCAGCTATTAAATTTCCATAATTTCCTGTCAGAATGGTGGATTCTGTGCCTGAATTCCTTTTTCACAAAAAAAAGAATTGTTGCATCTGTATATCCACATTTGTCAGTGGGGCCCACTTTAACTGCAAGATGAGAGATGGCCTTACCTGCCTCCCTGGAGAATGAATAATACACTCCTCAAGAGGCCATTTGCTCTTCCAAGAAGTCTCTCTACTTTGAATGAGATGATTTTGTCTCTAAGAATTCCTGGATACAAAGAATCTGAAATTAAAAAAAATATGATTCTGGGAACAGTGTGATGTGCCTTCCTTTTGTGTACTGCAAAAGCAAGAATACTAAGAAAATATTACATCTGAATGTGACTCACTGTAGTTATATGTCTAGAACATGAGAAAGGTACATCTGAGTCCTATCACTGATCTATGTTCCTGTTCCTGAGAGGAAATACATAAGGCAGAGAAAAGGTAGGCTAAGCCTCCATGATATTCTCCCCTCATGTCCTTCCAGTCTCCAAAAAATTTCATCTTGCGTATCCTTCTGTGTCTCAAGAAATACTCTGGGGTGTATTCGTCCAATTTCCTCTTGAAGTAACATGAATTTTTAGCATCCATAGCATCCTTTGGTGTAGAGTTTCACAGATATGCTATCTGTTTGGTGTGTATTTCAGTGCCTATAATGGAATATACACATACAGTATTAATTGTATCTCAGAATGTCTAAAATAAGAAAGGGAAATAAAAGAGATATTCTAACATCCTTACAAATCTCTAAGCTAAGAAATGGTGCAGAGTGGATATAGTATTCTGTTTAAGGAATTTTATTTTTCCTCTCTCACTGTCAAGAAGTTAGTAAAGGAGTCCCAGAAGCAGCCATGGGAGATATAAATGTTCCCTAGGGAACACCAACAACTGGAGCACCATGAATAGGGGTGGGAAAACAGGCGTGGGATGCATCAGAAAAGCAGGGCATGGCAGATTGCACAGCAGTTCGAGCAGGGAAGCCACTAGGGCTTGGCCAGAAGGGCCTAAGAATTATGGTGGCAACTCAGCAAAATATTAAGGCTGCTCCAAGCTCTGTAGCAGCAAGGACTGATGCAGCCTCCCAGGCAGAGCTCCAGTGAATGCACACTGTCACCTAGATTCTAGGTTGCAGGGCATGTCCCTATCTTGTACTGGTACCAGAAAACAGCAGGGAATTCACCTGTGGTAGTTGTGCTCAGGTGGAGGAACTCCTCCTCTCGATGGCAGAACTTAGGGAGGAGGTGAGCAGGTTGAGGACCATCAGAGAGTAGGAGAGGGAGGCTGACTGCTGTGCTCCCTGTTTCAGACCAAACAGATAGGCATGCCTTGTATGGCAGTGGACACCCTACCCCCTCTCCAATCAGCTGAGGAGAGAAATTTAGGAGATGGTGGAGAATGGCATCAAGTTCCTGCCCAGTGCAGAAGGTGTGTCTCCTCTGTGCCTCCCACATTAGATATGAAGCTCTGCAAGTGGAAGTGAGGATGATGGGTCTCACAGCCTAGAAATGTTCCCTAAGTTAAGACACCCTAACCTATCTATCAGAATGACCTCTTCTAAGAAGAAAAGATGGGTTATTGTCATAGGGGACTCCATTCTGAAGGGAACAGAAGAACAGATCTTCAGGTAGGACCCATTACATAGAGAAGTCTGTGCCTACCCCTGGGGCCTTGGTTAAAGATGTGGAAAGAAAACTTCCAACCCTGCTCAGACCCATGGATTATTATACTCTACTGATTTGCCAAATAAGTAATAATGAAATCCATACAAGAAATATTAAGGTAGTTAAAAGGGACTTCAGGTCCTTGGGATGTATGGTGAAAGGATTGGTGGCACAGGTAGTATTGCGGTGGGAGCATGATGAACCTCACAACAAATCAATATGATTTCAGATGAAGTTCTTTATTAAGGGTTAACACGCTGACTATATATAGTCCAAGCAGGCCAAACATGACGTAAACATTCATTGGTCACTTCTGCCCTAGTAACAAGTCTTCCTTGGCCACCGCCCAACCCACATAACTTTGTTGCTAGGTTGCAAAATCCTGCCCCCCATCCTCAGGTTACTTCATTAACATAACTCAACAAAGTCATTACCAGTCTTTTTGACTTTCCCAGTTCCACCCTGCCAGAGTACTTGAAGAAACAATTCCTAACAAGGTAGTGTTCCTATCTCATTCTAACTACAGGGAATGACAAGGCAAGGAATAGCAAGAGCCAAGAAATAAATACCTGGTTCCAAACCTGTTGTGAGTAGCATAAATTTGAGTTCTTTGATCATGAGTTGGCTTACACAGCACCAGGCTTGCTGTCCAAGGATGGAGTACACTTGTTCCCCAAGGGTAAAAAGATAATCACTCCTGCCAGGACTTCAGCTGTGCCATGGTATCCCCAACATGTCCCGGGACAGGAGGTTTGGGCCCATAGCAGCAACCCATCCCTCCAATCATTGTATTTCCTCCTGCAGCTTGTCACAGGCAAACCTGTTATTAACCCCTTCTTCCTTCACATCTAATTTAAAGACCTGTCCGCGCGACTAGCAAGCTCATTTTTATGCATTTGTATATGTGAGTGTATGTGATTAAGTAATAGCTAGCAGCAAGAGTTTAGCAGTAACAAGCAAGTTACTCACTGAGTAATGACTCACAGATACCTAGGTACTCTTGGAAGTCTTCTGGCTGTATTTATAAGTTTATAAGGTTTTTACCCCAAGGACAGCATTAGGTACTCTTGAGCAATAGAAGCTATAAAACTACATCAAGTAATTCTTACTGAAAAGAAAATAAATAAGAACTGAGAGGAAATACTGTTTTTTTTTTCAAAAAATATTCTGTATTCAGTTTAAAAGCTCATATTACAGAGTTTCCACACAAAACTTTGTAAAATGTTTCAAGCATTACCATGATTCCACTCAAAATTTTTCTTCCAATCCTAATTTTTTTCAGCATCTACTTCTAATTTTTGTCTTGTTATTTCTTTGTCTGCTAAGTAATAGGACATTTCACACTCAAATATTGCCTTAAGACAGGGCATGCTGGAGAATAAATGCTTCTGTAGTTTAAAAGATAAAGGATTTTTGTAAACAAATATTTACCATTGGATACTATGTAGAAAGGCATTAGAAACAGCACCTTTTTGACTATAGTTATAATACGCAGAAGTGAGAAGGATGAATGTACTTTTATCTCCTTCCTAACTTGGTTTATGTCTTTATGACACAATGAAACATAATGCAGCTTACTTTCCCATGGAAAGCCTGTCCCTCTTTCTACTCCCAGGAAGAACAGGGAGCAGAGCAGGAACCTCCTGTCTCAACTACAGTATCATGGGTTCTAAGCAAAACCAGCTTCAGAAATTATCTTCCCCAAATAAATTGGAGTAGGGCTTGCTCATCTGCATTATCGCTACATCGAAGATTTCAGACAAGTGCATGAACACCAGCTGTAGAAGTAAAAAATCTTAATCACTCTTGGAGAAAGACTGAGATATAAAATTTCCATTAAGATTGATTTTGGAATTTGCTGCTCTTTGAGCTAATTAATTAAAAGCAGAAACTGCTGAAAGATAAATATTAATATTAATACTTTATCAGAAAGAACTTTCTTCAGTCACCAGGAGTGGATGAACTGGAGACACCTTTCTAAAATATGTGACTTGGTCTTTAGGCCCTTTCACAGCACTTCTTTTAACACTGCTGAGAAAAGCAGTACCTTTCTGGCTCCCCTGACAGAGGATCAACCACCTTCACATACTACTGCTTTATGCCCTGTTATTGCAATGATCCTTCTGTTCATCAGCAATGCTCAGTGTTATTGAACCTAGAACAGCCACATAGTGATAATAGTCTCAGTTACGAGTGGCATGAAAATAGATGACCTCTGGTATTAACACATTATAATGAATATGTGTGTTTTTAGATTACTCCCACCATATTTCACATCTGATTATATACACTGAAATTGGAACAGACCCAGGACAGCAATATTTACATAATCAAATCCAGTGAATAGAGATATAATGCAGGCAACTGAATGCAGGCAATGTTGGCAAGCATCTTCAAGCCTCACCCATTTTTCTGTCTTCTCCATCCTTAGGGAAATGTGAGGCTAGATGCCTTTCATTCAATGCTGAGAGTATTTATTTCTACAGCAGTGAGATTAAGACAATTTGAATCACAATATTCTTTTGGCTATTAATATCAAAACCTGTCTCTTAAGAATTCCCCTTTTTTTAATGGCACCAAGGTCTGTGTATCTGGACAGGAAATAAAGGGACATTCAATCCAATATTTTATTTCAGTAGTTTATTTAATTCACAAATTAAGATACATTAAATTTGATTTGACTGTAGCTGTAATTTCATTTCTACTTATATTTATGGCATTCTTGTAGCTCTTTAGGTTCTCAGTAAGACTCATACTGTAAATCAGAGAATAAGAGATACAGGTTTTTTTACGGACATATATTACTTTCCTTGTGCTAACACATTTTGGATTTTTTTAAAATAAATATTACATACTTTAAGCAGGGAAAGTATACCCAAGGAAGTTTGAGAGACTCAGCTTGAGGCATTCTCAAAGCATGCTTCCTTCATGAGAGGTTTGAGGAAACAGGAAAGATATAAACAGAATGTCATGAGTATCTGAAAAACACGCAGATCTCTAGCAAAAGCACCTAAAGTTACAGCACACTGTCTCAAAGTTTCCCCACATGGTACCTCTTCTCCTAGTATCACAACATCCTCTGCCCAAAGATGAGCAAGGATGGCCACAGTTCCTACCACTTCTCCTTCATAAGAGACAGGGGAACATACAAGAATGTCATTGCAGCTAAAGAGGATGACCATCCTATAGCATCAGCAGGGTAGAAAAAATGTCTAATCAAAGAGTAGGCTGTTCAGAAAAATGGGCACTTGCCACACAGAGGTGAGTGATTGCCACAGACTGGGGCTGCAGAGTGGAGGGGAATATAGCCTTCTGCACAAATCCCGCTCCCTGTGTTTTACTCAAAGGTCTTCACTCAAAAGCCTTTTCCCCTTATTCATCAACTCTCTGCTACTTTCTCTGTCTCACTGCTCAGTGAAGAAGAGAGCTGTAGATAATTAGCACATATTAGCCTCAGTGAAGTTTTTTAATGTCTTCTTAAACTATGATTTTGTGTGAGGAATGGTGTTTCGTTTCATCTAAAAAACATAATTTTAAACTTCTGACACTACAAGACAACTACTAGAATTAACCCTTTCTCATGGGGAAATGCGGTTTGATGCTTTATAAACATGTTCAGCACAAGCCATTGCTCAAAGGAAATTTATTTATTTATTTATTATTCCTTTTAAGGATTTTAGATGTGTCTCAAGAAGTGATGATTATGCTCTGTGTGCATGCATGCATATATGTGTGTGTATGTATATTTAACCTCCTTAAAACCCCCAAAACAATAGATCAACCACATGTTGATGTTAATCTTTGGAATGACACTTATGCTTTTTGAATATGGGTTATTTTGAGCAGCAAACTGCATAGACAAATACCTGAGCTAAAAAACTTCTTTGTTACATGTAGCAGCCACAAATATTCCTTTGCTCTCAGCCTCTAAATGTTCACTCTTCCTTGAACTAAGTTTGATTTAATCTTCTTTTCTCTTGTCAGATTACTGACTTTTTGTCGTTTCTTCTGACTCACAAGTTCTATCAGGTCACCTTCTGACACAAGGATGGATCTTTTTATGTAACAACGCACCTCCCTTTAAAAAACACATCTACAGCCTGATGCTAGTTTGCACTCTGCTGGTTTTATGACTTCCACTAAGGGTTCTGCTGTCATGACAATTTTAAACTTACATAACTGTATTAACATTTATGGAGTCGCTCCTGGTATGTGCTTGAGTAAGTAACAATGGACATAGATACAATTTACTTAAAAGGCATGTAAAACAAAGAACAGTTTGCACTAGAGTCTTTGCAAAATGCTGGTTTGAGTGGTCAAACTGGGATTATTTCATTAATCTGTGACAATTATTTTAGACCATTATACCTAACTTCAGCGTGAAGTTAGCTCATTCCATAGAAGTGGTTGAATTAATTGAAGAATCAAAGCTCAAGTCTATAATTCAGATTTGTTAAGTATACTCAAGGGTCTAACAGGAGCAGATCCACAATTAGTATATATTAGATATATATAAATATTGAGATGCTTGATATAGGACTTGGTTTTGATTCAAGCTTGCTAAAGGAAATGAAAATCCTTCCCAAATGAAGGGCAAATCAGGGGAAATGAAAGAGTAGCAAATCAGACTCAATTTACTTCTGTGAACTGATACAGATATAGAATTAGAGATAACCACAGCAGCAGTGAATACTTATCAGAACTTTTCTTTGCATTCCCTGTAACTCTGTATGAAAATCCCCAGACTGCATTAAGGTTTCAAATCAGACAATGCCCGTGAAGGTTAGAGATTTCTGGGAAAATATCTCTGTACGGTGAAGTGGCATTAAGAAGTGATCTAACAAAGACAAGCTGATGCTGCATGTTCCAATTACCAAGAGCTGTTATCAGAACTTTTTGCAAAGCTCTTAGATTTCTTGATAAATAAGAGAGAGACAGTGCTATGTGTTATTGCTATGGTTAATGACACTGATTTTTTGACAGCCAGAGAGATACAAAGACAGACTGAATGATATGTAGTGTCTCTTTTTTCTTTTTTTTTTTTTTTTTGTGTTGGCATTTTGAACTATTTTAGGGTTTTTTAAAAAAGATAGATCAAATGAAACAGCTTTTACATTATTCCTATCTTTTAACTAAAGTGTACTTTCAAAAAAAGATGGGCAACTATGCTTGGAAGAGCTAGTGTGATTTAAAGAAAAGTTCTTTACTGCCCAGACATTTAACTGTATTTTTCATGAAAATGTCTTGAACTATCAAAAAAAAAAAATGGTAGAGAAATTCTGTCTGCTTCTTTAAAAGATTCATATTCTCTGTGGCTGTAATCAGTAGTGTTTTGGTCAGTTTGAAGAATCTGATTTAATTTCAGTGCTGCTTGGATAATTTTGATCACACTAACTTCAATACGCCAGGTAGAAGTGACATCTGTCAATTAATGGTGTTTCAATAAAATGTTGAAAACCTTACTAAACTGAAGGTCAGTGTAAAACTTTTCTTATTAACTAGTGGAATTTTATTTTTCTTTAGCTGTCCCACTTTTTTCCACTTGCTTTTTGTCTGTCTATGCATTAAATGCCCTGAATGCTGCCTGGACTTGCTCAACTACGTGTTTGTTATTGTCATTATTGTCTTTTGACTTTTGACAAAAGGATACTAAGACAAGCAGTATAGAAATAAATAAAATAGGATTCTAGATAGCTACATCCAAAAATCCTCTTATAGATTATGGATTCTTATTTCCTAAACACAATGGCTGAGATTTTATACTGTGTGCTTCTAAAAAACCCATTTCACAGCCTTAGGGAACAAAAGAAAGCTAGGCAGATGCTAAGCTTGTTTTACTGTTTTCTCTGGGTTGGGTATTAGTCCTGCTAGTATTTCAAAAAGTCTGAGAAGACAAGTAGACTTTTTGTCTGTCTGGTGGGATGTAGCACCACATGGAATCTCCACAGCCCCACATAGCCGAATGCTGGTCTCACTCAGATGTACTTACCCTTAACAGGATGCTAACATCAGATTAAGGATATCTTGTCTCAGTTCCTGAGCTCAGATTAGGCTGTTCAAAACAAACTGGAGCATTACAAGTCATGTACATTATGTACACCTTCTTCCTAACAGAAACATGGGATTTGCCTGGTAAAAATTTTACTCAATATTTTCATATGAAATTGCATTGATAATACCTTTGTGTTAATATTATCTTCACCTCCTCTCTTCTCAGTGCATTTAGGGTCCAGAGAACTTTAAGAATTCCGTTTTCTTTTTTTTTTTATTTTTACACAGTCCTTCTGCACAGACCTATTTGAATCAGCAAAATTAAACCTTTCGCTTACACAATAGATAAAAACTTAATCAAATAAATAAACCCTATAACATGACTTGAAGGAAGAAGGTGAAGTCAAAGTGCAGAAAGGTAGATGGTAGTGATGAAATCACTCCAGCAACATTATAAAATTTCTCTAAAAATTGAAAAATTTACACCATCAATGGCAAAACCTTCCCTAAGTTGCAGGTGAAATGAATATCATTACCTGTGAAATATGTATATAGCATGTACTAATTGTAAAAAAGGAACAGGAAGGCAGCTAGCTAAAGCTACTGGGATAAGTTTTGAATAAAAACCTGCCACTATTAAACATCATAAATTTTAAATAAGGGGAAGTAAAAAATCATTAAATTTCAAAAAGTTATTAATCTGCTTAAGTGACTGTATGTGTTCAAAAACCTGATTTTATCCTGGATCCACAGAAAATGATTAATCAAGGCTCAGCATGAAAGCTATGCTATTTCTTTGATTGCCTGTAAAAAACCTGATCAGGACAAGAAGACTGGGATTTTTTTATTAATTACATGATGTTCTACAGATAATTAACTAACGGAACATCCATTACTATTACTTCAACTATTAGTAACAAATAGGTAAAAAGCATTAACAATAGTTCCAAAATTAGTCAGAATTAGGGTCAGAATTATGGTCTTTGTACATGTCTGTTTTGATACTTACTCAATTTTTCTCTAAAACAGAAATACTGAGAATTTGGGAAAACCTATAATAAATAATTTTTCCTTCTCATTTTACACACATTACTTCATTTGGGTGGCAATTTTAACTATCTGCCTAAAAATTATTAAAACTTATTCCTCAGCAAGTTTTTGGCTGTTACATACTAATTCATCAACACAGCTGTAAGTTTGGTTTAAAGGATCCTTTAAACATGCAGTGTTTTCCAGACACTTTGTACTGTGAAAGTAATGCAAAACAACTGGTACTCAGGTGGTACTCGTTCCCACTGAACTAGCTGCTGGGTTCCTCCCAGCTGGCCTGTGTTTATCTTTCAGCTCTCTGCTTCAAGGCCTTGTTTGAGTTGTTCAGTATCAATCAGTCTCACAGCATCCAGGCCTTGTTCTCTGTAAAATCTTTCCACAGGAAAGTGACTAAACCACCTCCTTGGGCAGCCTCTTCCACTGCTAAATGACCCTTCTGTGAAAATTTTTTTTCCTGATGTCTAGCCTAAATCTACCCTGGAGGAGCTTGAGGCCATTCCCTCTTGTCCTGTCCCCTGTCACTTGAGAGAAGAGGCCATCACCCTCCTCTCCACAACTTTCTTTCAGGTAGTTGTAGAGAGCAATAAGGTCTCTCCTCAGCTTTCTTTTCTCCAGGCTAAACATCCCCAGCTCTCTCAGCCACTCCTCATGTGACTTGATCTCCAGGCCCCTCACCAGCTTCATTGCTATTCTCTGGACGTGCTCCAGAACCTCAACATCCTTCTTGTGGTGAGGGGCCCAGATCTGAACACAGGATTCAAGGAGCAGCCTCACCAGTGCCTAGTACAGAGGGAGAATAACCTCCCTGGACCTGATGATCACCCCGTTTCTGATACAAGCCAAGATGCCATTGGCCTTTTTGGCCACCTGGGAACACTGCTGGCTCATGTTCAACTGGCTATCGACCAACACTCCCAGGTCCCTCTCCTCCAGGCAGTTTTCTAGCCAGACTTCTTCTAGTCTGCAGCACTGCATAGGGTTGTTGTGCCCCAAGTGCAGAACGCGGCATTTGGTCTTGCTAAACCTTACCCCACTGGACTCTGCCCAGCAGTCCAGCCTGTTCAGATCCCTTTGTAGAGCCTCCCTACCCTCCAGCAGATCAACACTTCCACTCAGCTTAGTGTCATCTGCATACTTGCTAAGAGTACATTCAATGCCTTCATCCAAGTCATTGGTAATCTCAGAAGTCTTTTTCTACTTCTTCCTTGGGACCTTTAATATTACCGAAGAGTTGTTTCTTCCCTGTATAACTACCTTGCATAAGTGAAATGTCACAAAATAGGCAACTATATCAGTACCTAGATTTCCAGCCAAATCAGCAGAAAGCCAATGAGTCCACCCTGAAAATCCTGATGTCTCAAAATTTAAATTAGTCTCATAGTCTTATTTGCCTACAAAGAAATTTCCAGGGATTTTTTTTTTTTTTTTTTTTTTACAAAGAGATATTTTGAACTTTTCAGTTAAACAGAGAAGAGGGGTTTTTTTCCCTCACACACCACATAAGCACACTGAGACATTTTAGTAACGGAGTTTGTAACATATCAAATTCTAAAATGTCAATTGGGATAGCACTACAAGTGGTGGTTTTTTTTTTTTTTAGATTGCCAGTGATACTTACTTTAGGCTTTTTAATAACAATAAGGAATACGACACACTTGGTCTTCTTCAGATTATGGATGCATAAGTACTAATAATCTCAAAATAATTAATGAGATCACAGTGGGGGATAAATAATCTCCAATCCAACGGTTTTCCTTAAATAAAATGATATTATTGAGGGCTGATTATGGCATATCTGTTCCTATTGAGCAATAGGAAACCTCATTTAAGAAGGCAAAAGTAAATCTTAAAAGTCGTGCTGGAAATACATACCACCTGTTCTGAGTGATATGGCAGAATCTTATGGCTATGTTCTTAACTTATTTGTCTCACTAATGGATAGCATTTATCAGTTACCCCACTTAACAGGTAAACTAAGGGGAATATGTATGTTCAGCTGTGACCTAGTCCAGATGTTTCAATCTCACATTCATAGGATGGACATGCCAATTATTCAATTTTTTTCATCAATAGGAAATAAATTATTTTATAAATTATTGTAAATACTACTGAAAATCTGAAAAAAAATTTATAATTCAAACACCCTGCATGACAGGTGTGCTATTTAATAGTCTTTCTTTCATTCTGTCATAATGGTCTACAGTTTTTCTCCGAATATGAGAAAGAATAAAACCACATTTTTAGATTCCAAGAGACATAGAATCATAGAATAGTTACGGTTGGAAGAGACGTTAAAGATCATCTAGTTCCAATCCCCTTGCCATGGGTAGGGACATCCCACTAGGTCAGGTTACCTAAGGCCCAATCCAGCCTGGCGTTAAGCATCTTCAGGGATGGGGCATCCCCAACTTCCCCTGGCAACCTGTGCCAGTACCTCACTACCATCATGATGAAGAAATTCTAACTTATGTCTAGTCTAAATCTGCCCCTCTCCAGTTCATATCCTTTCCCCCTTGTCCTTTCACCACAAGCCTTTATGAAGGACCCTCTTCAGCCTTTTTTATAGGCTCCTTTCAGGTACTGGAAGGTCGCTATAAGATCTCCTCTGAGCCTTCTCTTCTCTAGGCTGAACAAACCCAACTCTCTCAACCTGTCCTCATATGGCAGGTGCTCCAGCCCTCTGACCATCCTTGTAGGCCTTCTCTGGACCCATTCCAACAGCTCCATATCCTTCTTACATTGAGGATTCCAGAACTGGACACAGTACTCCAGATAAGTTCTCACAGGAAAGGAATAGAGGGGCAGAATCACTTCCCTTGACCTGCTGGCCACACTTCTTTTGATGCAGACCAGGATGCGGTTGGCCTCCTGAATGCACACTGCTGGCTTATGTTGAGCTTCTCATCTACCTGCGCCCCCAGGTCCTTCTCTGCAGGGCTACTCTCAATCATGTCATCCCCCATTATGTACTGAAAATGGGGATTGCCCCAACCCAGGTGTAGGAAGTTGCACTTGGCCTTGTTGAATCTCATGAGTTTCTCTCAGGTCCACTTTTCCAGCCTGTCCAGGCCCCTCTGGATGACATCTTGTCCTTCTGGTGTGGTGACTATACCACTCAGCTTGATGTCTTCTGCAAACTTGCTGAAGGTTCACTGAATCTTGCTGTCAATATCATTGATGTAGACATTAAGGAACACCAGTCCCAGTATGGACCTCTAAGGGATACTACTAGTTATGGATCTCCATCTGGATTTTGAACCATTGACCACTACTCTCTGAATACGACCCTCCAACCAGTTTCTTGTCTACAGTAGCATCCATGCATCAAATCCATATCTCTCCAAGTTAGAGAGGAGGTCACCATCTTACTGTCTCATGACCCAGCAGGGGTGAGGAGAGCAGTTATCAGTGAAGACTGAGGCAGAAAAGTTGTTGAGTACCTCAGCCTTCTCCTCATCTATTGATACGAGATCACCATTCCCAGATGTCAGTGTGGGTATGTTCTCTCTGACCTTCCTCTTTTGATTGACATGCCTATAGAAGACTTTCTTATTAGTCTTTTCTTCCCTTACCAAGTTTAGCTCCAGCCGCACCTTGGCCTTCCTGACTTCATCTTTTCTTGTTGTTATAAATACTGTTTTGACTTGGTATCAAGGAAATGGCGCCCAGCATCAAAACTCCTCAAAGTGTTTGATATCCTAAATAAATCTAAATTAAAACTCTTTCCTACTTGTCATGACATAAATGTCATACCAGTTCCTGTTTTCAGTCACAAATTTGTAGTGAATAATGTATCTAATATTTATTTAATATTATAATCATGCCAAGTAAAGAGTATATGAAACCCTCACACTGAACCTTGCTTTCAGTAGGAGGAAGTGTGGTGTACAGGAATTGAAGTTAAAAGAGATAAGTCTATTCAAGTATATATTTTAGAATTTTATTCAGAAATTTGTTTTTATTAACCTCGTTTCTCACTGAGAAAAATAAAACTTGTTAGAATGGGTAGAGACAAATTAGAAAGGTGGTGGCTTTCTAGCATATGAGCTATTAGTTGCATTTTTTAAAATAATTTACTCTGTAATATAGAGCAAGATCATAAACAATCAGACCAATCACAAAAAAAAATTTAATCATCTGTGTAGAGAGGCACCTTCCCTCGTGTAAGATACAGACAGTAAGTTACGACATTCACACTCGAATTTCAAGCCTCTCATTGGCTGCTTTAACTGTCTTTTGCTCACAACTTGTCCTTCAATATCACAGTTATCTTTTGTAAGATGCACAACAGCATATGTAATAATAACAATAAAAACAGCAACAACAACAAGAAGAATAAGCATGAGAAGAAGAAGAAGGAGGGGGCGTAGAAGGAGTAGGTGGAGGAGAAAGTGGAGGAGGAGTAGAGTGTTCATTGGGGTCAAAGTGATAAAGCAGATTCTGGTATGCATCAAGTAAGGGAAGCATCAGTGAATGTGTTGATGGTAGAAACACCTGAAATTATTCTTAAGTGGCTAAATTTCAGACTTTATTATAGTGCATTGAAAGCAAACCAGTTTGCAAATTTTACTGCTTCATAGCCAAATTTACTCTTTCTCTGGATTTTAATAGCCCTTAATTGTTTTTCCAGGGCATCAAATAGGAGATAGGATTTTGAAAATGCTGTATTCTATTGCATAGTAGACCAATTGGAGCCATTATGGTCTGTATGAGGTCTATAATACCTGATCTGGAACTCAGGAAATAAATATTTCTAAATGATAAAGAAATATTGCTCCTTGGAGTCTATCAATAATTCATGTCTTAGAAAGCATTAAATACATGATAAACCATAATGGCTCCAATGGAACAGTCAACTCTTATAAACTTCTAGGAGGATTTATTTATTTATTTCATGTAAACTTCCATTACAATTCAACAAGAGAGAAACCATGGATTAAAATGGCTCTGTAAAAGTGATAGTATAGATATACATGGTTAATACTCTGTGTCTAGAGATAAATTGATATTTGGGATAGGGAATAAGTCTTTCTACTATTTATGCAGTATTATAAATATACAAATGCTTAGCAATTTTCTTTATTCCTAATAATAATTATTGTTAGTTGCCTTGTGGTTGCATTGAAGAAATCTCAGGTGCACTAAATCATAGAATCACAGAATCACAAGGTTGGAGGAGACCCATTGGATCATCGAGTCCAACCATTCCTATCAAACACTAAACCATGTCCCTCAGGACCTTATCCATTATTGCCTTAAACACCTCCAGGGAAGGTGAATCAACCATCTCCCTGGGTAGCCTATTCCAATGCCCAATGATGCTCTGTGTGAAAAACTTCCTTCTAATCTCCAGCCTAAATCTCCCCTGGTGGAACTTGAGGCCATTCCCTCTTGTCCTGTCCCGTCACTTGGGAGAAGAGGCCAGCTCCCTCCTCTCTACAACCTCCTTTCAGGTACTTGTAGAGAGTAATGAGGTCTCCTCTCAACCTCCTCTTCTCCAGGCTAAACAACCCCAGCTCTCTCAGCCATTCCTCATAGGTTCTGTTCTCCAGCTCCTTCACCAGCCTCGTCGCTCTTCTCTGGACTTGCTCCAGAGCCTCAACATCCTTCTTGTGGTGAGGACCCCAGAACTGAACACAGGATTCAAGGAGCGGCCTCACCAGTGCTGAGTACAGAGGGAGAATCACCTCCCTATACCTGCTGGTCACGCTGTTTCTGATTCAAGCCAGGATGCCATTGGCCTTCTTGGCCACCTGGGCACACTGCTGGCTCATGTTCAGTCAACTGTCGACCAACACCCCCAGGTCCCTCTCCTCCTGGTAGCTCTCTAGACAGACTTCTCCCAGTCTGTAGCTCTGCATAGGGTTGTTGTGCCCCAAGTGAAGGACCTGGCATTTGGCCGTGTTAAACCTCATGCCATTAGACTCAGCGCAGTGGTCCAGCCTGTTTAGGTCCCTTTGTAGAGCCTCCCTACCCTCCAGCAGATCGACACTTCCACCCAGCTTAGTGTCATCTACAAACTTGCTAAGGGTACACAGAACGTATAAAGCCTTAGTACATATGAACATTTGCATTGTTTAAATTGATTAACACAAAACCTATCAGTTGCATGGCATGAAAATATTAAAAGGTCATAAAAATTCTTATACCAATCTATCTCAATCCTGTAAGACAAGAATTAAATATGCAAATTTTACTCCTAGCTGAAGTAGTTGCACCTGTGCAAAATCTTCTTGCGGGAAAGGACTGAGAGGTGTCTCCAACGCTTCTTAAAATTTTGTCAGGTAAGACAAACATAAGATAAAGCCAAGAAATTGAGACACTCATGAGGAGGTGAAATGATTTTCACATATCACCATGGCAGGTTATTAATAACAACAATGAATCATTAATGATCAGGGAAA
The DNA here is from genome assembly GCA_033558105.1 of Coccyzus lansbergi. Classification (NCBI taxonomy): domain Eukaryota; kingdom Metazoa; phylum Chordata; class Aves; order Cuculiformes; family Coccyzidae; genus Coccyzus; species Coccyzus lansbergi. Next base: position 2,539,055 of record JAUMJK010000227.1, read on the forward strand.
ATATGTGAAATTCTTACTGCCATGTATTCAAGATCCCACTTGTATGCTGTTCACTTAACAACATGGTGTGAATTAATGAATTTCAGCCTTTAACTTTGCCTATCTCTTCTGTGTCTATCCTATCAATTTAAGATAACTTGGCAATCATGATACTGTAATACTTCCTCTGTTACTCTATCCAGTATTGCTAGGGAATAACTCAGGGAAAGAGACCTCCTCATGAAGTAGATCAGCCCATTAGCAACACTGAATCATAACTCCGAAAAAGGAAAAAAAGAATATTTTAATCATTAGACATTGCCTGAAATTTATGATTGCTTCTTTATCTCTAGAAAGTTTCTACTAGAATAAGACTTCTCAAAATCTGTCTAGATAACTGATGCAGTTTCTATTACATTTCACTTAATTAAAAAAGAATTAAAAATGTTCAAGTAAGATATGAACTGTTCAATGTACTCAGTTTGGAAAATGATGTTGAACTAAATTCTCCTGATTTATTCCAGTAGTAGTCAGGGACATAGCTCACTTTTGGAATTCTTCCATATTTCAACAAGTACAAACCAAAACAACTTTTAGTTTTCTTAACTATATAAGGAAGAGAAGGCAGAAACACACGCTGAAGTAAAAGTCAATACATTAGCTGAAAGTAGGGATGAAATCCCGCCTCTCAGACTTGAACACTCCAGCAGATAGTTGAAGGAGCTGTCTATGCACGAGGATGTCCTCTTCATATTGAACTTCTCTCTTCTACATCAGTGTGCTTGCAGGAGTAAACATCAGAGGAATCAGCCAAATAATGTAAAAAAACAGAACACTTATTGTTTTTTATTGCAAAAGGGATAATTTTTCTGAAGTAGCAAACAGCTTAGCCACAAAAACCTCTCCTAGGACCTCCGCTCCTGCACATCCATCCAGAGTCCCACTGAGATATGCTGTGGGCAAGTGGGTGTCAGTGATGTCCCAGGCTGCTCCTGTCTGGCTGCCTGTCCTTCCAGCACTAAGCTGGGACCTGCATAGCCTTCTCTGCTTGTCTGCTGGTCACTGGACCAGTGGGTCCTGTTGTTGCCAGGAGCCTTGCCTTACTGGTCCCACTCTGGCGCCCAGGAACAGTGCCCTTGTTCAGAGGACCGTCACCTCTAGTTGTGCACCCTACAAGGGCAAGAATCACAACTGGGAACTGCAGATCTTGCACTCTTGAATTTTACTCCAGGCCACTTCCACTTCACAGTACTAAGTAGTATTAGCAATATTACTGTTATAATATTACTAATATTAGTAATAAGACATGTGTGAATGCTTTCAGTCAGTATAGACTGAGGATAACACCAGTGTTAAGACAGCCCTCACTTTAGTTTCTTCCTACTTACACTAATTTTGTAGTAGGAAGCAAGTACATTGCCTTAATACTTCCTGGTTTTAAGATATTTCTATTGACTTTGGTTAACCTTCCCTTAGGCTCACAAATATATCAAACAATACTCCTAGAAGGAATTAAATTTGACTGTGTTTTGCTAGATTTTCTAGCTCCTAAAAAAAAAAGTCAAGACTTTATTTGGAGGCTTTTTAAGCAATATGTGTTCTAATGATATATAACTAATATTCCATTCATCTGGCTAGCCAATGGCTTAGCACTATTAAGATACATGCCATATGCATGCTAGAGAATTATAAAATTAATTAAGCTGGCATGAGTTTTGAAGAATGATTTTATTTTCCCTTGATCTTCATGTGCTGTTTACACGGCTACAACTTTCAAGCATAACACTTTGAACTTGAGAAAGTAATTTCCACAAGATAGATGAAAACTTAACTGATCGCATAATATTGTAGCCTAGAAATGCTACAATGTAGTTTATAACTTTTTTTTAATCCTTCCACCCCCCCATAATCTAGCTTCTGTAGAACAAGGTTTCTGCGTTTGAAAAAAAAAAAGTAAAATCAATAAACTATAGAGATATTTAGAGATATCAGTCTTTTCTAAAAGCCAAGTCTGTACATAGACAGCCTTAACATCTTCTTTGACAAAATTAAGTGTTGCTAAAATAAAGTTGTACTATCATAAGTTAGCATTACAGCTACAAATGTTCTTAAGCCCAGTCTTTCCTGAAATGTTGGAACCAGCTAGCAATGAAACAGTAGTTAGTATACAGTATTCATCTGTGTTTGTTTTTAACATAACTTTAGCCAAGAAATCTTGCATAAAAATGATCCTAAGTTACAGTTTATGCCATTCAGTGACTTGAATGTAATAAGAAATTATCAGTCAGAGTAATTTAGTCTTTCTACAAATTGCTGCAACAAAATAATGTTTGTGCTAGGAAGTGGAGTATAAATAGGACTACTTGAGTCATAACCACCACTGATTTTCTATCTTTTGAAGAAATGTTGACTTATACCAGCAGTATAGCCCAAAAATCTTATTTGGACAGTCTTTAGCAAATGTGCAAGTATGCCAGATTTTTTGTTTGTCATTGCAGTTCTAGATGATACATGATAAGTATTTTACGGTAAAATAATCAAATAAGATCGTAAGTTTTGCTCAATATGACATCATAAAGCAGATTTTCAAATATCACTAATGATATAGGACGTACAGATAATTGTTCCTTCTCAGAGAAGTTAAGCTTCAGTGCTTATACAGTGGTATTTTTCACTGTGATATCTAGATACTCTGTGTGCTTTCTTAAGTTCTTCAACTGATAATTCTGATTTTATTGTCTCTCGTTCACTAGTTCTCCAGCAACAATTGTCAGAGTTTTAATAAAGCAGTTCTACTGATGATGAACTGTGAATATCAGTGTAAAATATGCTTGCTCCACCCCATCTTTTATTTATCTGCTTTCAGAATTCTTGAGCATGAAGGCAGAATAGTCTTTGAAGGTCCCTCCTTTTTTTTTCTGTTTCAGAGATGCAGGATGTTTCTTGTTTACTGGCAAAAAGCTGCATGAGGTACTTTTTCTGTCTAAGCTACCTGGACAACATCACAATTGAAAGTATCATTCATCTGAATTATTCCTGTTTGAGCTTCAGTTTCAGGGACAGCACAAAACACAGAGTGGTAGAACTCCCAGACTCCTTGACTAGTATTATCTGATAACCTTCCCCTATCTGTAAATTTGACCTCTGTGATTAGTCCAACGTAGCTAATGGAGCTGACTTGGAAAAATCATATTGTATTTATGTTTCATGGATGAGTTTTGTTTGAAAGAAACTCAGTCTTCATGCAGTATTCTTCTCCATATCCTAGGATTCATTAGTGAGCCATTCTGTAAATGGCTTCTTTTAGATATTTCAAACGACCTTATTGATATCGTATTTTGAAAAGTGCAAAGGCAATAATAAAACTTGCTCCTGTGATATGTATATTGTATGTATGATTAGCCAGCAGTACTGAAGAGGTTAACATTGCCAGTTAAAGCAATTAAATGTTTTATTTATATTTTGAGGATTAAGCTAGCAATTCAGGCATTGTAACAAATCAAGCTGACAAGTTCTATTCACATAAATGACAACATGCAGACAAAAATTAGATTAATTTATAGAGTAACAATAATTCCTTTACCCAGAATGCCATATTTATGGAACATGTTCAGAACATTACTTCCAATTATGTCCAACTTTGCAACAAATTACTACAGAACAATCTTTTCTTTATAAAATTACCCTATTTTGATGACTCATTGCGCCTTCTCATTCTTTGTATAAATGGACCTTCATTATGTAGACACAGAAGGGATGCAACTAAAACAAAAGCAAGACAGAGGGGAAAGAAATAGGTTCCTAGTTAATGTAGCCACACATTTATGAAAACTTTGCTAAATTAATGTAGCTGCAGAGTTCATAATAACCTGTGTGCACTTATGCCTTGCTAGATGATGCAAAAGTTGTTTTCCTGGAATTAAGAGTAGTGCTTGTTTAACTAACAGTAATATCATCTGACAGACACAAACGCAAGTATACAAATACACTTACAATCATACATGAAAACATCTGATAATTAAGTAATCTAGGGTTTTTCAGAAAGAAGAAAAAGAAATTAAAGAAAATGGTCATAAAATATACTAGGTAAAACTTGTCAACAAAGCAATAGATGGCAAATGGCAGAGAAAGGTCAAGCTGTTTCCTTTTGAACAGCTTTTTGGTTGCTCATCATATATTCAGTTTTAAATCACAAAATTTTGGGATAGTTAGATTGTTGAAACACAGTTGCCAGCTGGCGATCACAGTAAGAAGTACAAGAATCAAGTTTGGATCTCTGTTATCTAGCTGCTGAGGAGTTACATTAACTTTGATTTTAGGTCTGTCTCCTGCTGTCCTTTCGAACGTCAGGTTATTACAATGCATAATTTATTACCACAGATTAAAGTTAGCCATGCATGGAAGACAAAAGCCCAAGCAGGATGCCTTTCTGAGGGGATCTATGCTGAATATTCATAGTGGCTGATCATTGTTTTTCTAGTCCTAAATCAGAGCGCTGATTATCTAAGAGCTTCTCTGTCTCCTTTCAGAATACATGCTGCTAGCAAGGTATGCTTTGTAAGCACTCCTGGGTCTCTGTGACTTGGTTTTATCCACAAACATTCGAGGAACACAGCCAAAGCCAATTGTGTATAGGGATTTTTTCAGATAGGGGTAATGCCATTTTTAAGTTTACAACTGTTAGTGAAAATACTAGGGTTTATGTTATTCACTGCTTGGCTAACCAGACTTGTTCATGCTGAATGTTTATTTTTTTTAATCCTGTTGGATGTAGTATACCATTGAAAGATTAACTAGGAGAACCCAAGTCTTTATGTACAGCATTTCTTTTTCATTACATAAATGTAACTAAAGAACAAAACCTGGAATGAATAGTGGGAGCACCATTTGCCTTTGCCGTCTAAAAGCCGGACTGTACTTTGCCCTATGTGTGAATATTCTTCCTCAGAAGGATAAAAACTTTTCTTTTTCCTATTTATTTTAACAAATAGTGATGACTTTTTTCCTTATATTATCCCTGAATTATCCACTTACATAATGTGCTGCACATACTGGGCTTCTCAATCATATTTACTTTGTTGACCATACTCTCAGAATACAGTACCCTGAGTGAACAGCATTATTTAACTTTACTACCTCTCTCTAGAGATCTCTGTGCTCTCTATGTTCTTTTGGTCCCAGGTATATTTGTAATACTTTTGATGTTCCTATGTGATAACAGTTCTGTTTTAGTCAATGATATCTTATGCAGGGAGCCTTTTGTTTTTCTACTACTTTCCAGGAACACAGATCCTACTCAAAACATAAAATAGGACACGATCCTACATCCTCTATCAAAATATTTCTTTATCATGAAAATGGAAATGTAGTGAGACAGTATAAGCAAGGAAAAGAAAGATTGTAGAGGGAAGTCCTCAATGTAATTTCTAAAGTGTTGTATCATATGACATGGGAAAATTATGTTTTTCATCTCCATCTCCAAACCAACTCTGTAACCTAAAGAGCAAAAAAAGACTATGCAACGGATAATGGATAAAAAAAGGCACCCTGTGAGAACTGGCAGCTGCAGTTGTTGAGGTACGTTACTAAAAGTGACAGATTTTGGACCTGCTCTATTCTAAAGTCCCCTGTGAGTCACATCACCATCATTTCTTCATCTGCAGGGGACAAACTGTGTCCCTTCTGTGAATTATGTCAGCAATCTTCCATCAAACACATACAATATTGCTAGGTGACACCTTGCAGCAGGTGTTCTCTTCTTCCATATGGTACTTCACACATTTACTTGAACTGTAATATCTGAAGCATATTGAATTTGTTCAGCCTACAGAAGTTGACAGGCTAGATGGATGACGTTCTTTTAAGTATGTATATTCATCTTGGCTTGACAAGTGTCCATTTGATACTGAATGGAAATTATTTTCATGATAAGGTTCCAGAATACCATGTTACCTGTCACTGTAATTGTTGTGCTTCCAGAACTTCACAAAAAATGTTTGCAGATTCCCTCTGGCAAATTACTTTTATCTTGATGTGTCAGATTATAAAGTAGATTTCCTTTACTGAATTAGATAAGTGAGCACATTTCGTAAACCATAGACAAGTCCTTACCTACTTTTTGACTTCCATTTAAGAAATGACTGTATTGGGTTTGTGCTACTTTCTGCTTCGATAAAATATCAATGTTTCTAAAATGGCCCCTACTGGAAAGTTAAATTTTCTTCATTTTTTAAACATCCAATTTTTTAAGGAATGCAAACAATTAAGAGACTGTGTAATTATTCTCTATTCACTTGTTCAACACGATGCTACCTACAGCAATGAATCTCTGACTGCTTTTGTATTCACTAAAAGGATGCAGTCTTTTAGTATGTGTGTATAACGTTTGGCTTCCTGATTTAATTGAGGCTGTGGATGCTAGACAGTTTAGTAAGAATACTTATTGACTTGGACAAACCAGGGAAGGATAATGCAGTCCCTGTGAAGTGGGATTCATAATCAACAGTTTGGCACGTCATTTGAAGTGGGCAAGAAATATGCTTTGTGAAAGCATGGCACATTTTTTAGTTTAGTGCACCATATCATCATAACAAAAATAAACAGATGAAAAATCTTGTTCAATCTATGTTAGGATGGTACATATTATATTGTGCTAAAGATCCTCTAGCCTACTTCCTTAAATTTTTATTCACATACTCTTGGCAGTAACCTCAAAATTAATGAAATTAACATGTCTCTTCAAAGAAATCTCTTCCAAAATTAAGTTTTTCTATAACAGATTTCACTCTAACAAGTTGATGCCACATGGTACTTACTGCTATATATTTGGCATTTGATCTTGTTACTTGCTGTAGCACTGGATATGACAGAAGTTAAAAATGTCCACAAAAAATAACACCTTGTTCATCAAAGCTAAAACTGGAGAGAAAAGTATTCAGCCTTTTAGGTCATGAAAATCTAAGGGTTACAATCTGTATAATTCATTAGATTCAGGGCAATTGCTTATAAAGCAATATTTCTTCTTGTTTTTGCTTTGGTTTCACTAGAAATCAGGTTCATAAACAAGGAAATCCTGCAGTTACTCGAGTTTTCACTTAAAGACATTGCTATCCAAAGAATTTGTGTTCAATATCTCTCACTCACTTCTGGCCTGCCTGAAAAGACCAAGTCATTTGAGATCTTTCTACAACACCTTTCCACCTGTTTTAGCTGAACTCCAAACAATATGATATTGTTATAAGTTTTGTCGTATTATTGTTCATCTCATCACTGCTCACTTGTGAATTTGTTTATCTGTCCCAGTTCAGGACCTTTTCACAGAATTACGAAACTGTTGAAGTTGGAAGGGAGCTCTGGAGGTCATCTCGCCTCCCTGCTCAAGCATGGTCACTTAAGAGTCAGTTGGAAACTTTAGAACCTAGAAAGGGTTCAAAAATGTCTAAGGAAGGAAAGTTTGGAAAGTGTCTGGGTAACCTGTACCAGTGCTCCCTTGACTTGCTGGCAACACTCTTTCTAATGCAGCCCAGGATACAATTCACCTTCTTTGTCACAAGGACATATTACAGGCTCATGTTCAATCTGGTGCCTACCAGGACTGCCAGATGCTTTGGCATCAAGTTACTTTTCAGCTGGGTGGCCACCAGCATATATTGGTGCATAAGGTTGTTCTTACCCAGGTGCAGGACTTTGCACTTCCCCTTGTCAAACTCTACAAGGTTCCTTTTGGCCTGTTTCTCCAGCCTGTCAAGATCCCTCTGGATGTATACATGGCCTTCTGGTGTATCAGCTACATATACTACATTTGTGTCACCAGCAAACCTGCTGAGAGTACACCCAGATCATTAACAAAGATTTTAAATAGGACTGGATCCAGTACCAATCCCTGGGGTGCACTGCAGATTACTTGTTACTCTATTATCTACCTGAAATGCAGTGGCGGCAGTGTGTGGTAAGAAGAATGCTGCCCCTCCTCCTCCCTTCCTTTGCAAAATGCCCGTCATTTTCAGTTTATTTTCCTTTTACTTTGCTTCAGCATCTCCACTGGTTTTACACCAAACTGCAGGAATTTTCTGCTGGCAATACTAAACCAGTTTTATTTTGTGTGTATCTAATTGGAGGACAATAAGCACAGGTTTAATGTGTGTGTGTGTGTTATGTGTATCAATAATATCAGAAATACCAAAGACCTGCCTAATTGACAGGAAGATTACTTAATGTAATTTAATAGAAAATGTGATCACTGGTGGAACCTGAATGGAGAAAGGGAAGAGAGAGAGAAGAAAGATTTGAATTTAATGTGTTTACACCAGGTGTATTAGTAGCAGTGGGCACTGGATGTGTGTAGAAGGGTGAAGAAACCCGAAATGTAGTAGTTATGATTGAATCAAGAAAGGGAAGTACCTCTGATTTGTGATTGTTTATTTTCCACCTTGAAGCATCCAATCACCCATATCCATGGGAAGAACCATAAAATTAACATCTCATTTATTTTTGAGATTTAAAGAATATTTCTAGCTTCAACAGTTATAATCTAATCAAGGCACCACTGTCTACTTCACTTTTGATACAGTTTAATGTTTGGCAGCCTGTGTGTGTGTGTGTGTGCTCGCACGCATGAGTGCATGTGTGTGTGGTGGGGGCAGTTTTTTCAACCCTAACTTGGGAAAATACCTGAATACTCTTGAGAAAGTTGTTTTTAAATAGATGTGTGATGAAATGATCATACAAAAAAAGCTTTTGCTCATTTCACAAGTGAGTTGATTTAGCAGCACTCTGCATTCCAATGCCCTTTATCAGATGAGCAACAGCTGTGCTCTGGCACAGAAAATAGTAAATGGGATTTTTAGCAAATACTGGTGCAATTTTATAAACTCTGATTTTTTTTTCTGTATCTATATGGATATAATGTCATCCCATGGAAATTACTTGAAGGCATTTTACTGAAATTCAAAAGGTCTAGGATAATGCAATTGAATTTGAAAAGAAATTCCAGTCTTGGTTGTATCTGTAAATTCTATCTTTGATCTCACTTCTAATACAGCCACACCATTTGTACTGATCATATACAATGCTTTGGTATACATGGTATTCCAAGTCATTGCAGTAGGATTAAATCATAACAGAACTATACTTTATCCTTCAGAGCATAGAACATGGGCCTGAAAGGGGAATGATAAATGGCAAACTATTGATGTGAGTGCATGTATTCTGTGAAAGCAACAAGGATTTATCTGTGAAAGGAATACTGTCAAGGCTTAAGACATTTGTCTCAACACCAAACTATACCTTTGCCATTTTTGAGATACACTGGCAAAGCCTCTATTTCTCTGGGAACTTGTAATATTACTCTAGACACTACAAATCATTCAATATTTGTGCTTAAAATACAGGGCGTGATTTCACATATTCAGCACCGGTCACATCTTACTAATTCCTGCACTACTTGCACCTATTTGAATGAACGTCTTTCAGGTGAAGATGAACAGTCTCTAATACGCTGTCCAAGACCAAGTGCAGAAGGATACAATACATAGTTGCTGGAATGCCTTCTTCAAATGATCACCCATTGCTGAGGACATCCTCAACAGAGTGCTCCACACTGTTATTATTCTTTTAATACTAACTTTCATTTGTTTTCTCTTGATAGTGATATTATATTGAAGAATTTGGACAACATTGAAGAAATCGACTTAGCGCGTATGATACACTCAATGTCCCATGGGAGGTAATCATCCCCAAACCTGTTAAGGCATTGTGAAGCTTGAATGACTATATTGAGAGGACTATGTGGTAATAAGGTTGAATGCAGGAATGAAACTAAGTGGGGGAATCATAGAAAAGTTTGAGTTGGAAAGGACCTAAAAGATGATCGAATTCCCCTGCCATGGGCAGTGATTTCTCCCACTAGATCAGGCTGCTTAAGGCCCCATGCAACCTGGGCTTGAACACTTCCAGGGAGGGGACATACACAACTTCCCTGGGCAACCTGTTCCAGTGCCTCGTCACCCTCATTGTGAAGAATATGCTCCTTACATCTGGTCTAAATATTCCCCTCTCTGATGTATAGCCATTACCCCTAGACGGAAGTCTGTCCCCATATTTCTTGTAGCCCCCCTCCAGGTACTGGAAGGTCTCTATAAGGTCTCCTCGGAACCTTCTCCAGGCTGAACATTCCCAACTCTCTCAGCCTATTCTCAAATGGGAGGTGTTCTAGCCCCCTGATCATCCTTGTAGCCTCCTCTGGACCTATTCCAACAGTTCCATATTCTTCTCATGCTGAGGATTCCAGAACTAGACACAATCCTCCAGGTCAGGTCTCACAAGAACAGAATAAAGGAGCAGAATCACCTCCTTCAACCTGCTGGCTACTCTTCTTTTGATACAGCCCAGGATATGGTTGGTCTTCTGGGCTGTGAGAATGCATTATCAGACCACATTGAGCTTCTCGTCAATCAGTACCCCAAAGTCCTTCTCTGCAGGGTTGCTCTCAATCACATCATCCCCCAACCTGCATTGAAACTGTGAATTGTTCCAACCCAGGTGTTGGACATTGCACCTGGCCATGTTGCACCTCATGAGGTTCTCACAGGTCCACTTCTCCAACTTGTCAAGGTTCCTCTGGATGACATCCTGTCCTTCTAGTGTGACAGCTGCACCACTCAGGTTGGTGTCATCTGCAAACTTGATGAAGGTGCACTCGATCTTGCTGTCTGCTTGCTGTCTTCTTGCTATTGAAGATATTAAACAACACTTGTCCCTGTGCAGACCCTGAGGGACACTTCTTGGTATAGATCTCCATCTGGACATCAAGTCATTGATCACTACTCTCTGAATGTGAGCATGCAATTAATTATTTATTCACCAAACAGTCCACATAGATTACATCCATTTTCCCATGTCTGCTGATGTGGTTATCCCATCATAGAAAGCCACTAGGCTGGTCAGACAGGACTGGTCTGTGGTGAAGCCATTCTGGCTGCAACTAATCTCCTCCCTGTCCCCCATGTGCTTTAGTCTGGATTCTAGGAGTATCTGTTCCATGATCTTTCCAGGCACAGAGGTGAGGCTGACAGGTCAGTAGTTCCCAGGGTCATCTTTTCTTCCCTTTTTAAAAATGGAGACAATGTTACCCTTCTTCCAGTCACCAGGAACTTCTCCTGGCTGATATAACTTTTCAATACCCCGGAGAGTGTCTTGGAAACCACATTGGCTAATTCCCTCAGGACTCCAGGACTCATCTCTTGAGGTGTCATAGATTTATGTATGTTCGGGTTCCTCAGATGGTCACGAACCTGATCCTCCCCTTCACGGGGAGTGGCCTAACACCTCTGGTTCCCACCTTGTTTTCCGTTGATCCAGGAGGGTCAATGAAGACTGAGGCAAATAAGTTTCTCATTGTCTGTTGATACGAGGTCACCATTTTCATGCATCAGTGGGGATATAATTTCTGATTGTCATACCTGTAGAATCCCTTCTTGTTAGTCTTCACTTCCCTTGCTAAGTTCAGATCCAACAGCGCTGTGACCTTCCTGACCTTATCCCTACACATCTGGGCACCATTTCTATACTCTTGATGTAAATGGAACTGGGTGCCCACCTCACCACCCTTTCCTCCATGGGCAGAGTACAAGGCTTTCAAAAATCAATTCAGTGAAGATGCAGCACATTGATCATCAGAAAGGTATTCACCAGTGATGTCTTGCTATCTGAAGTGGAGGATATCTGGGAACAGGTGTAGGCAAATCCTGCTATCAGCAATGAGCATGATCTACAAGGACAAATGCCCAATTATTTTTCAAGAAGTTGAAGTGCAGATGCTGCTCTGACAATCCAGCCCTTCAGTTGACCTGTAGTCATTATAACATCATTATAATATCATTTTAACACTAAAACACACCTCCACACCTAAGGCTGCCCACCTTTTCCCCACTGATGAGGAGATGAGGGTGGGGGGATATCACTGAGGGAAAACCTGTGATCAGTTCTTTCTTGAGATCAATATCCTTGTTTCTCCTCCCAGTTGGGGACACCCCTGATACACATATGTGCACTAATTTCATGCTAGTTATTACTTTCTGCACTTTAATCTCATCTTCTATCTATTTGTCATTTTTACTTATGCCTGGATGTTACTGTTACACTTATATCATTGCATGTTGTGTTCTTGCATGTGTTTGATTGTTGGGTCTTATATAGGGTTGTTTGACATATTTTCACAAACAGTATCTTATCCACAGTCATCATCAAATCATTATTTAGTCACGAGTGGTTATAATCAGTTATTCTTAATAAAATCAACTTGTTTGTGTATATAAAAATCTAAGCAACCTCACTGAATGTTAAGAGAAATTTAAAGGGAATTTCTGCTTCAAACTCTGCTTCAAGCTAGACAGCATCGATTGCCTTTACAAAATTGTTGATAAGAATCTAAGTGAAACAGTGTGTAGAGCAAGCTGGACAAGTATTAATAATTCTTGCATTGTTACTCTATTTACTGTGACTGACAAACTGGACGATTTATATATTTTCATTCCCTGTGATATTGTTGGCTAAAGAGTTATGCAGATTGGTAAAATCTCGTAACTGGTCTCTCATATTTTCACATTTACCTCTCGTGACAAGATCATGATCATCATCATTTTTATTCCACATACTGAGTGCCTTAGTATACAAGCAGTTAAGTACCAGTATATTGAGTTCCGAGAGTGAGTCTGGGGGATTTATCCACATGGTATGTTTTAGGCAATTCCTTGACCATGTGCAGGTGCTGGAGGTATCTCCACCCAAACCCTGCTTTATTGATTCTGTGTTCCCTTCCCATCATAAAACATCATTTTCTCACCAATCCCTCACAGACATGGTCTTTACCCTCTCCCTTCTCTATCTTTCCTAGTTTAAAATCTGCCTAATGAGGTCAGCCATGTTATTGGCAAAACTAGTTTTGCCCTCCTTAGTAAGGTTCTACCCATCTCTCCCAAGCAGCCACTGGTCTGCAAATAGGTTCACATGGTTGTAGGACCCAAAACCCTGCCACCATCTTGAGTTCTGTAGCCAATTATTAACTTTTTCTACTAGTGTCTTTCTTCACCCACCATAACCTCTCACCAGCAGGACTGATGATATCTGAATCTCCATGCCCTCCACTACCATCCCCAGAGCTTTGTAGTCATCTTTGATACTTTCATGACTCTTAGCTATTCTGTGGTCATGACTTTCGTTTTTTCATCTTTTCCTCTTTGGGAATCTCACTAAACTATCATTGGCTATGGTAGCCTCTGTGAATGTCACTAGTTTTAAAAAAACTAACTTCTATTCCCATGATGTTAAAGCCAAGTTAAATAGCACATCATGAAGCATAGAAAGGTTTTTAATCTTACATTAGACTTTCATAAAAATACTTGCCAATTTCTTCTTTTAAATTTTAGCAATTTGTTGTAAAACCATTTCTATCAACATTTAAATTTTACACAGTTCGTCATTGTAAGTATGGAGAGAAATCATCAGTGTAAAAAAGTCCACAAATTCTTCTGTGAAAACCAATGAAAAATGTTAATTAGTCTTGCAAAGACTTTAGTTTCCTTTTATAGCATCACAATTTACAAGCTTCACAACCTACTGCTTTATACTTGCAATTTATGCTTCTGTGGTGTTTTAGAGTGTGTTGGGATGAAGGAGCTGCCCATAAAAATCTTTTTCTCATGTGACTTTTTTATACTTTTACTTTTAAATTGTCAAAGTTTGTTCTTTTCTGTTTTCCCTATTAAGACACAGCTTCCTCTTTCTGAGGGATGTCGGTACTTGTAATCATTTGTAATACATTGGTTTTTACTGAGATCTTTTAAATTCATACCTAATTTGTGGTGCATACTACATTTCCTCGACTGCAAGGATCATTCTTTGCAAGCCATCTTTTATATTTTGTCTGTGCCTTTTGATTTTCTTCTTCCTCATTTTGTTCATTCCCCTTTTAAAATTTGCCTTTTAATCCATCATTTCCTTTCCTTTTCTCTCCTATAAGGACTGGAATTTCATTGCACTATTGCCATTATTATAGAGCTTCCCTTCTGCAGTCTTATCTTGACTAGCAATATCAGCATTTCTCAAGACATAACAAAAGACTCTCATATTCTGAATTGTGCTTGCCTCTCTTCAATACAGAACTTAGTTTTTGTGGTCTTTTGTGATATTCTCCATGTATTACACTTATCTGACTTAAAGCTTTGGTAACATAAACCATCATGCCTGTTCAGCATGATTATATCTTAGTTACAAATAATTACTTTCTTATTTACAGAGTTTTACTTCTCATCTTGCTTTCAACAAAGTCTAATATTTCTTAATGTTATTCTTCAGTATTTTCTACCCGTGTTTTAGAACTTCCTTCTTTATTTATATTCAGAGAATGTAGCTTTTTTTCTGAGAGCATTCTGAGATTCGTTATCTTAAGCAGAGTGCTTTTTCAACTGTTTTACAGTCCTCTTCATTTTTGGTATAAAGAAAAAAGTACTCAAAGACCGTCTTAACTTTAATTGTTATGATCTGGCACAGTGTCAGTAAATGGCCATTTCTCCTGTAACGCATTTTTTCCTGTAGAAATTCTTCTCAGTGTAAAGTTTTCCTAGGTTCTTTTAAACCATTAACATCTCCCATGATTTTTCTATTATCCTGTCAAGATTCCTTCTACTTCTCTTCAGTCACATGCATGTTTCTGTCCTTTCCAAGGACCTCCTTAGAAAACTGTCTACTTAAAATAATCAGACAGACAATAAAAATTTCACAAGAGTGATGAGCACAATATTGATGCCAACAGACTGTGTTTTCAAACTTATAAGAGAACAAATATTTAAATCATTAAGCATCACTAATGGCAGCACTTCTGACAGGAATCTGTACTGAACCTTGACTGTTTTGCAGAACTACAGATCTATTCTAAACCTCTGAATGTGTTTTTCTTCTCCATCTGCATGACCCATTCACAGAAATTACAGTGAGACAACAAGGACAGCCGTCATTTTATTTCTTGACTGCTGCATTTTCTGTCTTCCCCTTCAAAGAATCAAAACTCTTTAGGTGACATGCTGTGGGCCCCAGGAAGAAAGCTAAAATAATCCCAGGAAAGTCAAATAGGAATTTAATTTCTAACCCAACATTGTACCACAATTTCCAGCATGGGGAAAAAAACCCTACTGTCCTAATAAAATCATAGCAGTATGAGGAAACAGTGAGAGAGTAAATTTCTATCAGCTAATGCCCAAAAGATTGAGTATTATTCCAGTAACTTGTTCTATCCTTAAAGAACCAAATGGATATAGTCAATTTTTATCTCAGAGTGGTAGAAGCAGAAACTTCTGACCTCTGTCATCCTCCGTTAGCCTGCTGCAGTTATGGCAGCATCTATTCCATTCCTTAAACTTCTCAAGATTAACTCTATATACACCCTTTTTTTTTCTGCAAATAACAAAAATAAGCATGTTCATATTTCTTCAGCAAAAAATTGGGGTTTTTTCTTTTTGTATTATTCTTATTTATAGAGCACTCTGTGACAAGCATACATGCAAATATAGGAAAATCATCTATACCGTGAATTGCCCATCCTGCAACTAATCTGGTTTAAAAACTGTGAGAAAAGATGTAACAGCCAGTGTCAGAGGGAACGAATAAACTGCTTAGAAGCCACTAATATCCATAGCTGAATACACAGAACCCTCTTTCTAGAACTGCATTAGAAATGGAAGTGTGTATGTTGAAGAAACATAACAAGGAAAAACTCTTTTGTAACTGGCTAGATCTCAGTGATACCAGTGTTGGTGATAATTAATTACACATGTTATGTACAATGTTTTCTGTTTTCACATGACTGAAACAATGCTATTCATACTTTGTAGGGGGGATACTAAGATCACTGAGAGCTCACACCTGAACCACTTCTTCAACGGGTCATGTGGATAGGGTGTACTGTGTATTGTGATTTATAACTAGGAAATTATTTCCTACCCTGAGAAAAGACAGGGAAAGGGAAGAATAAATACAAAATGGTAAAAAAGGGAAATGCAGAGATGTCTCTCTCCTGTTAGCACAGAAGCATAACAGTATTAACAATGTTATATTTTAATCTGATAGTAAAGTCCAGTTTTAAGGATCAACAAAGCAATACTTGTCAGGAATGGTAAGAACAGGTGACTGAAAGGAATGAATTTTTGCCATCATAATCTTCTTGAGACCTTAGGATCTAAGGACAGATATGTAAAAGGCACTTAATAATATTAGTGGTACTTGCAGAATACAAAAAACAGCTAGTGATTTCTGTGATAAAAATTTGAACCAAGAAAGGTTTTAATGACTTTCTCGATTTCACATTTTTGTTGTAAATATCTGAATGCATTCATATGAAGTGATTGGTCACTTTGAAAATCAATATGGAAAGTGATGTTCTTTACCTGAGAGCCAAAGATGGAGTTATACAAAACAACTGGATGTAAGTTTGTTTTAAATGAAAAATTTTGTTTAAATGTTAAAATGGAACTCCACAGCATTTCTGGGCAACCTGTACTTAACCACTGTCATGGTAAATATTTTTAAATTTTCTTTATGACTAGTAAGTTTTCCATGTTGCAAATTGTAACCATCACCTCATGTTCTTTATTCTTCATCTTTAAGAAGGTTCTGGCTCCATCTTCTCTGTAAGCTCACTTCTGAAAGCTCCAGCTACCTTAGCTTTCAAGGAACATGCCATCTGACTCTTTTCAGGTTGTTGAAATCTTTCTCATGTCCAGAGCTGTATGTAGTGTTCCAGATGCAACATCATCAAGAGTCAGATAGAGGGAAAAAATCACTTCCTTTGATCCAATAGCTATTGATGTGGTTACTTCTTGCAATGACACATAATGACTTATGTTTATCTTTCTGTTCACCAGAACACTTGGGTCCACATCTGACAGTGCACTAGAGATCTCCAGTCTGTGCCATTGCCTAGGTTCTTCTATTCCAAGGTACAGGCTGACCTTTGCGTTTGTCCGTGTTGAATTTCATCTGGTTTCCCTTGGACAATTTCTCAGTTATTAAGGTCTGAACAATATCTTCTTGCTGTGTTGAAAGCACTGTTAAAATCACTGCCTTCCTCTTGCCCATATTTCTAGCTATTTTAGGACAAAAGATAATCATTCTCATAAAAAAAAAAATATTTCTCCATAGGAAGTCTATGCCATTAGTTTTCATATTACATTTTTTTTTTTTTTTTGCATGGAAATATCTTCCACAAGCAAGTGTTCACAGGAACTGAGGTGAGGTTGTTTAGCCTGTCTAGCCTCTTCCTAGATCTTTGTTGTGGGATTTCTCGAAGACAAGTGCTATGTTTGTTCTTTTGTGCAAACCGAGGACCCTCTCTTATTGCTAAAACTCCTCCAAGGCATTGGAGAGTGGTTTTGAAATGACATCCGCTAAGACCTTCTTTTACAACTATATTAAAAGAAGAGTTTAAAAATAATAACAAGTAATCGGAAATAGTTGCAGTACAATGTACATCCAACAAGCTTGCTTTAACTATCTTGGATGTTTTTTGCAGCCCCATGGTTCAGAGGATCTATTATATTTTGATGTGGTAATATGCAGATGAAAAGAAAAATCTTACAGTTGGTTTGCATGTACATCTTTCCACAAAAGAAGCTTAAATTAAAGTCTGGTAGTTTTAGAGATCAATGTAAATTTGAATGAAAAAAAAACCCCAAAAAAACAAATAAATGTGTGAATATATCACTCGTTTTAAGGACATATATTGTGCAAAATGCAATTATTGCCGTATTTTTTGAATTATATTTAAGGTCTTCCAGATTTTGGCAGGGAGGGCTGCAGAAGATAGTTTGTTTCCGTACAGAATCAGTAAAGACTCACTTTAGGATTTTAGCTTTACGTCTGACTGCCCTTTCAGTTATTTTGTGTGCACATAAAAGGAAATCAGTCATGACTGTCAAAAACATTGATCCCGCTTCTCTCTCTACCAGATGTTCTTCTTGTCCATCTGCTCACACTTACTTTGCACAACATGAAAAAGAACTGGAGGCTGTGAGGTGACACTGCAATTAACCTTGTAAATGATTTCCCTTTTGCAAATCATGTCCATAACTTACATAATTAAGAGCAATGCATCTTAGTCATTTTCTGTAATTCTCCATTTAATATTTGATCATTGATTTAATGTTTAATGCTGTGGAGCCATTGTTCTGTGTCCCTCATTTCTTGAATGTCCTTGATTTTAAAGATAATCAGCAAGATAGTACCCTGATCTTGTAAAGTTTTACTGGTGTGAGTACTCTAATGAAAACTACTGTGAATATTCATATGAATAAGTTTGGGTTTTTTTTTCCTTTGGGATTAGTTTAAAATTAATTGTGTCTGTGAAGGGGTCTATAGGTGTTAAATATAATTATTTTCAAAACTCAGATTTCTGGGTAACATGATTTGAAATTTTGTCTCTTCTTAAAGCAGTTATTAAGTGACAGGGGACAGGACAAGAGGGAATGGCCTCAAACTCCACTAGGGTAGATTTAGGCTGGAGATTAGGAGGAGGTTTTTCACGCAGAGGGTCATTGGGCATTGGAATAGGTTGCCCAGGGAGGTGGTTGAGTCACCTTCCCTGGAGGTGTTTAAGACACGGGTGGATGAGGTCTTGAGGGACTTGGTTTAGTGTTTGATAGGAATGGTTGGACTAGAAGATCTGATGGGTCCCTTCCAACCTGGTTGTTCTGTGATTCTGTGATTCTGTGATTAATAACCTTCTTTAACCAAGGAAAAATTAAACTGTCTGTGAATGTCATTTGAAAGTCTGTGTATATATGATATAAACTAAAGGGAAACACTTGGAAGAGTGAACATTTCAGGCAGATATTTTGACAGTCTACCAGTCTACCTAGATATTGAAATATCTTAATTCTTAAGGTTAGGGGTTTTTGGTCTTCCAGACCTCTTCTGCTATGTAAAGTCTGTCAGTATGTTGCAATTTTTTGAAGAAAATTACTGTTCACTGAGAAATAAATTTAAAAAAATGATCAGGAATTTGTTAAAATGGATGATTCAGATGACCAGTTCAGTAGCTGCAGTTAGGCTTCCAGAGGTGAAAGCACATTCCATTGAATTATTATATCATATACACTTTGCTGTTATTTCATTTATAACTCCAGAAATATTTTCTGGTTACTTAGGTTACTCTAATAAGCAGTTGCATCATGTGACAACGGCCATCTTGGTCATGACCTGGAATTGAAAATTGAGTCTTCAGTCAATAAAAGCTTTGGGTACTACAAGAACTGTCTCTATACTTGGTATAGTAGTATGATTCTACACATAGAGCAAGAGATACCACTCTCTGCAACATTTATTACAGCTGAACTCAGAAATACAAGAACCCACAGGTGTGCTAGATCTTGGTAGACATGGTGAAACTTCCAGGTTGCCTAAAGCAGCAGTTCTTTCTTTTGTTGGAAAAGAGCAATTCTATTACTCAGTCATCTATCAATCTATTTTGAAATATATGCTTCCTTCGAAATGGCTGGAGAATCTTCTCAAATTCAAATAGTTAGAATAAGTTACAGTGAATTACATTAGACTTTCCCAAGAAATATATAATATGAAACAGAATATGTCTGCTAAGCACAATAAGACCTGACATAAATGTATATAATTTGATTTTATTTGATTGTGGTTTTTTGAGTTTTTATTGAACTTCTTTTAAAAGAACTGGGAAGTTTCATTACTTGAAAATCATAATAATAGCTGTATTTTTTTTCATGTTGTATATGCAAACCTTCATTTTAGATTTTGCAAAATAGTCTTGGTTTTAGTTTTGTTATCTTCAAGGTTTTCATGTGGCTTTTTTACACATTGCAACTATTACAGTGCAGGTCTGAAGACAACTGAAAAATAAATAACAATGAGGAATGCCAGATTTTTTTAATTCTACTTTGTTTGCATGGAGATGATGAGATTAAGAGCTGATAGAACCTAAACCTATCATGAATTTAAATGTTATAAAATGCAAGTTTTGTCTTTTCTCAAGAGTCAACTGATTATGTGATCTCAGCACTTCTTGTCACATTGTTTACAAATAATTGGTAGATCAACTTGCCCCATGTGCTGCTCACGCATACGTAGGTTTATTCTGCAAGCAGAACATTATCCTATGATTGATCAAGAAGGAAGATATCATTCACTCTGAACAAGTATGTGTATCTTAGAACAAGATCCAGACCCATGTTACTCTATGGGAGCCTTCCCTTCCCTTCCCTTCCCTTCCCTTCCCTTCCCTTCCCTTCCCTTCCCTTCCCTTCCCTTCCCTTCCCTTCCCTTCCCTTCCCTTCCCTTCCCTTCCCTTCCCTTCCCTTCCCTTCCCTTCCCTTCCCTTCCCTTCCCTTCCCTTCCCTTCCCTTCCCTTCCCTTCCCTTCCCTTCCCTTCCCTTCCCTTCCCTTCCCTTCCCTTCCCTTCCCTTCCCTTCCCTTCCCTTCCCTTCCCTTCCCTTCCCTTCCCTTCCCTTCCCTTCCCTTCCCTTCCCTTCCCTTCCCTTCCCTTCCCTTCCCTTCCCTTCCCTTCCCTTCCCTTCCCTTCCCTTCCCTTCCCTTCCCTTCCCTTCCCTTCCCTTCCCTTCCCTTCCCTTCCCTTCCCTTCTTTGTTGAAAACCAGAGTTATTTTGCTGTTTAGCACTGAAGCAGATATTTTCAGGACTTTTTGTTCTATATCATCACCACTTTTTGCCTCTTCACCAAATGAGAGGAAAATGTAACGTGTAAAATCTCCTATTGGTCCTTTTTCCACTTCACACACTTGCTAGCAAGGCATTAAATGTTGCCAGTTTTTTTATTTCACACACATTTGTTTATCTTTCGCTGTCTCTTTGTTCTGTCCATTTAATTAAAGGTCAGGATCTATGACTATAATCTTCTTATAGCTGGGAAAACAGCTAAACTGAATAGGGTATCTTCTTTATAACACTGACAGACTATCACTACATTTTCCTCATGGTAGCTATTCCGTGCACCTCATCAGTCTGTTGGATCTTTCAGTAGACACTGTCTTTAAAATCCCATTTGTGCCATTTGGGTCAGGTCAGGAAGACTAATGGCTCTAATCTCTTTGGAGTGATATTATCAATTTGAAGCAGGTGAGGAGCAAGATGCTTTCTCCTGCCCAAGAACCCAGCCTTCAGTTCTGCAATGGGTAATCCCAGGTTTACTGTATACGACAAGAAAGACTCAAAGATTGAGCTATCATTTTTTGCCATATTTAAACCTGTATACTGTGTTAAATCATTTTCAGAGAACTAAGATGGTCGACTAAAGTTTCCCTTTTCAGTTTCAGTCAGCTTTTTAAAAATCTTCTTCATATGTTTTTACCAGATATTAAGCAAAAGTAAACAGGAGTAGCTGTATTCACAGCAGTATTTCTCTATGATCATAATCATATGCTAAGATTTTTTCCTTCTGGGCATAACAGGTGCATATTCGCTGATGCCTAGAAATTCGAGAAATTGAACTCACATTTAAGACCAGATTCAGCAACTTCATATGTTTAAATTTCAGGATCAACCTATTTTTTATAAAAGCAGTTAACATCAGCTGCAGACATTGTCACTTCTGAACATCTGATTAGGATTTTTTAATTATAAGTAAGACCCAAAATGCTTCATGTGTGCATCTTTTTTGTCTAGCCATTCAAATGGGTACCACTTTGGGGGTAAGCTTCATTGCTTTGTGAGCAAGAAGGTTAGCAAAGAACAGGGTGCAATATCATAATTCTGTTTCCTCTTGATTTAAGTCCCCATGCACATTCATATGTGGTCCTATATAACATACCTTATATAAGTACATAAATCAAATGCAACCTAAAAGAACTCAAGTGAAAAGATCTCATTTTTAAATTTTGAGAATGTAATGATTATTACCACACTCAGGCTTGTTTGGATTCTTAATGGTATCACTCCAAAAGTTTTAAATTACACAAAATCTTTATTTTTTTTGTCAAAATAGCAGCGCTTTATATAAAACAATAATTTTTAAGATTTTAAAAATAAAACCAAAAAACAACAAACAATTGAAACTAAAAACCTATTTTCTTTTTCGGCACTAAGATGAAAGGAAATCAGAT
Organism: Coccyzus lansbergi; assembly: GCA_033558105.1. Classification (NCBI taxonomy): domain Eukaryota; kingdom Metazoa; phylum Chordata; class Aves; order Cuculiformes; family Coccyzidae; genus Coccyzus; species Coccyzus lansbergi. The sequence goes on from JAUMJK010000227.1 coordinate 2,561,163, forward strand.
TTGCAAAATACTTACCAAAGCAGAAACTTCTTGACTTACCAGGACCAATAACTTAGGTATAATTCTTAGTGTAATAAAAATATCCTCCATTAAAGTTGGTCAGTAAAGAGGTGGTAAATGTCTAACAATCCTTATTCCTAGCTCACCTTGGCATTGCTATGAAGAAAAATCTCTTACCAAAATTAAGAATCAAGTTTGGTGTAATTCTATGAGTTTAAAATATATTTTCAGGCTCTTCATCCACATCAACATATTGACTGCTTTGATTTCACTTTCCAGGGAGTCTACCACATAACTTCTAGGATTTTCAATGAAATATCAAAAGGACAGACTAAATGCACTGCACAAAGCTCACAGAAAACCAGTGCACAGCTGGAGCACAAAGATGCATATTGCGTCAGACCGCTGAGGAACACTCCATGCCCAGTGCTGTTTGTATTGATGCAATTTGGGTTTTCTTCTCTGTGGGTGTAAATAGTCTCCTTCTTGCTCCCCACATGAATCTTCAGAAACCATGGGCCATCACCAGATGGTCAAAGCTCTCCCTAAATCTTTCTGGTCAAGGACTTATTGTTTGACTCCCACTCAAAACTCTGTTTTCAATCTTGAATACACTCAACAATTTCAGGAACTCCTCGCCCTCTACTGATGGACAGTCAAGGACATAGAATGAACTTAGATATCCTGGGGGACTTCGGGGAAAAAAAAAATTTAATTGCTTGTAGAGCTGCATTCTTTAGTCTACATTAGTATAAGGGAAGGACCCACTACATATTTCACTTTACTAACTTTCATTCCAATAGGAAAAATAAAATCTATGGTGAGACCTGAAATACTTGAAATATAAGGAGATAGACATTTAAGTCTGCAACTTCTTACCCAGTTTCAGGATCCCCAGTGCTTTTTTTGTCCATTTGTATGAATAAGAAACAATTAGCATTTCTAATAAAAACACATTATTAACATTATTTACCTTTTAGTTTAACCATATAAATGGACTTGTACACTGGGTACTAATTGATCTGAAACTCAATTGTACTAATTGTTCTGAAACTGAGTCAGATGTGAGCTAAGCCGTGTAATACACCTGGTTTCTCTCTCTAGGTCAAGTTTAATTTGAAGGAGTTAAATTTTCTTTTGAGCAGACAAGTTAATTTCTAGTATTCGCACTGTAATGTGGAGCTAGTAGAAGGCAGAAAACAAGAAAAAGTTTGTTTTTAGTTTGATCACTGCTGCCTTGTCAGAATTATTTTGAAAAACCCAAAGCATGATCTTTACTCATAATAAAGAATGACTGCAAGTGAGGAAAATTTCCTTTCTCTGTACTTGCACTGTCACTGAGGAATAAAAAAGGGCTAGTCTGTACTATGCGCATCTGTATAGAAAACATATAATTCAGTTAAATCTATAGGAAAATAACTCCAAGATTATTATTATTATTTTGGTTAATCTATTTATTTCAGTGTAAAACTATAGTTTTAAAATCAAACAAACATGTTTTCAGAGCTTTACTTACCCAGATAACATCATATGGTTACCACTTGTCTCATGGGAGTTATGTAGAACATCCCATAGACTCCACGGAATTTTCTTCTGTAGGTTCTTTTGAATTTGCAGAAATATATGTATTCAGAGAAAAATATATGTGTATTCAGAGAGAAATATATGTATTCAGAGGTTATGATCAAACTAGAAGATAAACACCTGATCATATATTTAGGAAAATGGTATTTTTATAATAAATATTCTTAGAAAAACAATTATATTGAGAAGATAAGAGAACCTTTATTTGATCTTGAGATAGAAAGCACTTGTCAACTGAGCTGGATTTCAAGAGGTATCAAATCCATTTTCAATCCTATGTTCAAATTATTAGAGTGATATGGTCTGTTTGAAAAAAATACATGAATATCCTTACTAAGAAGGAGCATTTCTTTACAGAGGAAAATGTTGCTCTTAAAGGGAAATTCTTGACAGACATGCCATAGTAGCAATTAGAAGTTCCAAAATGAACTCATCACTGCTCCAGCATCAGTGAAACGATAGTGAAAAACTTGTCTTTTGGGAGACCTTATCAAAGCAGTCAATCAAATTACAAAATATTTTTCAGAAGAGGAAAAGAAAAAAGACAAGCAAGCTTTTGCACTGTTAATTGTGGGGTTCTTACATTTCAGGAGAAATTTTTGTTTAGGAGAAATTTTTATCAAAATGCTATTACTTGGTAGCCCAGATACCCTTAGAAGGTAATATAATTTTTCAGGCGATGTTTCATGCCTAAAGCTATGCCTTAAGCTTAGTAATTTCTCTTTACAAACTCAAATATTATAACCATAGAAATGAAAAACCAAAATGCTAAATACCACACATGAGCTTTAAATGAACAGTAAAGTACTCATTGTAGCTGTTTGATTACAAACAAGGATCTAATGTATTGTCAGGCAGTAGATCACCCTCAGAATTTCCAGCTTTCATGAATATCAATCTATTCTTTGCACATTTTTCTTCATTTGTGACATTAACAGATGATGATCATTTCCTGTGTGTTTAAGTCCATCAAAATATGGTTTTTATCAAATACAAAATCTATGTTTTTTTCCTTCTCATAAATGAAAGTTGGAGAAGGAAAGAAAGGTTTCATTGTCCAAACTCCTCACTTCAGCTTCAAGAAAGCAAACTGGCATTTTAAAATAAAATATTGGAAATAGAATCTACGCACAATAAGAACTGGGGTTGTGAAAGAAAAGGGCATAAAACTAAATCAACACTCTACCAAGACTTGAGAATACTGTTAAAAATAACGGCCTTTATATACATTTCCTAGGGGTATATGAAGTGCAGTAGTTTTTGAGAGACATTGTGATGACTCACATTGAATTGGAAAATGACAGTTACAGTGGAGAATGAGACCAAATCTCATGGGCCTTACACCCTTTTTTATTCAGGCAGGTTGTTACTGGCAAAATGAAACCAGACTGTAAGGGACCCATAAGAGATAGGTTACAAAATTATTCTCTTCTTCCAGTGCTAAGTTCTTGTCAGCAATATATTCTGAAATGTTTTGTCCTGGGGTGCCTAAGAAACATATGCAATGAAACTGAAACCCTCAAGCAATCTCAATCTGGAGCTTAAAAATCCCACTGGTTTAACATATAATATAAAAACTTGAAAAATTTTAATGTCCTGACTATTATGTTTTGATGCTAATATTCAGGCTCCATACTCTTTCCTTCCTTTTCAAACTGACAGACCTTTCATTGCTCTGTGTGTGAGGAGTAATTAGAATCACAGGCATTGCAGTGGACTACTTGAATTTAGCACCACATGGGCCTTGTACTCGATGTACAAGAAGGAAAAGTGTATGTCATTCCTATAGATCTTCCTAATGTGTAGGGAAGCTAAATATATCTCATTAACTTCCCTTTTCCTCAAAGACCAGCCCATTCAGTTTTGATACTGAATGACACCCACTAAGAGAATACTATTCCAGAGAAGGACATAAAAACGTATCACGAAGTTATAGCTGATAGGTCTGTGCAAACATGCTAAAGTCTTTTATAAAACCATGGTTACTCTGAAATGGCTAAAATGATAATGATTTCTTCCTTATATATTGACTATCAACTAAATATCCTCTGTCACCAAGCAAAATGTTGTTATTATTACTCCTTGTCATGTATTTCATGACATGGGGCTATGTCCCATAAGAGTGGGAGCACTGCCCTGCCAATTGTGCTGCCACCTCTGGCCCCCAGCTCCCAGCTTCCTTGGTGCTGCAGTGCAGCTGGCCCTGCTGCTCCCTGTAAATGAGTTTGGGTGGTTGATATTTAGTAGATGGCTCAGCAGAGATGTATTTCAGGTAGTTGATGAAATTTTGTAAAATCTGTCTCAATTTAAGGAAGAAAGTGTGTATATTCAGATGCAACATGCACCTCATCAGAGCTAGTAACGTTAAAGAGGAAAAAGACTGCTGTAAAGGAGGCATCTGCCATGTCCAGGCTCGGTGTCTTATATAAATTGAGTCCAGAGTAACCATAATATTATTTTAGCATGCAGTAGCTGGAAATCAGTAAGTGGAACAGTATGTGGATCTGACATTCCTAAGAAAATGTCTAGAGTTTGATCTGAGGATGGAGAGGTATCTGGATCAGGATACTTTTATTTTATGAAATCACACTTTTTCTCCCTTTAAAGAAAAAGTAGTTAATCAGGTTAAACAAATAAACTTGAGTTTCATTTCCAACCATCTATCAGGCACAAAGGATCCTAAGTTTAATTGAAAGTCAAAGAAATTCCTTTACATTTTCACAGACCTCTTTTTTTAATTTCATTTTTTTGGAAAACCCTATATTTATATTTTAACCTACCTTAAGTTAATTATATGTTGAGGGGAAAAAAGAAACTTGCATATCTACTTCTAAAATGAAACTGAACAATTCTTCCTTTACTGTTACATTAAACTAAAAAAGCTGAACATGAATTCTATTTTGCAGCTACCATTATAAGAGATGAGTGCATTGAGCAATTTGACTAAAATTATATTTTTGTTGCCCCTTACCTCAGCTGCATTAAGAAAAGAGTTACTTTCTTGTGAAAATCTACACATAAAATCTATGCATTGATCTAACATTTTCCATATAGTTTGTTTGGTTTTTTAAAATGTATATAACTACAGGTACGCATTATGTTGGATTATGTATTTACTTATATATAATGGAAACTACGTTTTCTGAAGAAAACTTTTTTCTGAGCTTAAATTCCTTGCCAACTGTCAAATCTCTTAGGTATCGTATTAAATATGAAAAACATATATATCATATTTTCAAAGAATAGCAGTTGTAGCAAGGGTTTGCCATAAATTAAATGAAGACTGGCCACAGCTAAAGGATTACTCAATTTAGTTTTTACACAAAAAATGTTCAATTGCATTAATGTTTCTAAAACTCATAACCTGTGCAGGTTTAGTCCATGGACCTCTGAGAAAATAATTTAGTGATGTTAATACACAATAGTTTTAAATTATAATAGAATCTATACCTTGTTTAGAATTGTTTTCAGGTGTCTCCAGGATGAAAAGTAAAACCAAAATTCTAGAATCATCATTCAAAGGATGAAATATGCAATTTGCAGTTGAAAATTGAATGTGAAAAAGGGGCAAATATCCACTATGTTTGAAAATGTTCCAAAGCACAGCCAAGGAGAATACAGTCTAGTTAGAATCCCACTATAAGATTGGTCAGTTACTCTTCTACAGTAAATTTAAGCAAGGCTGAATGGGCCTACTTAGGTTTATATCAATAAATTATACCAAGAATAATTTTACCATGTAATGAGTTTCATTTGTTTGAAATAAGTGAAAAAAATTAATGTGTGTATAAGAAAGGTTAATGCCATTTAAAGAAATTGAAAATGTTGGTAATGTGACCTAAATAACATATTCAATGGAAAGTTAAAACATATTAAATAGTGGATATCTTATAATGAAAGTATGATTTTGGTAGCAACATAAGCATTTAAGCACTGTGTAACCTTAGTAACTTTCTTCATATAATTACTGACAAATTAACTGCAGTATGCAGGATAAACAACAAATGAATATTTCATAAATGATTACAAGCATAAAAAGAATTTACTCCTGGAAGGTTGTTGTGATGGTGTTTTTAATGAATACTTGACATTATTAATATGCTATTTATTTATTTATTTTACACTGAAGTTGTATCTGGTGTTTAGCAATGACACAAACCCAGATGATCTCTGACTTGAGGACCCTCTGTAAAACAACAACAGAGGAAAAAGGATAAGAACATATAAATTGATAAAGTTCTTTGTAAGGCTATGATGACTGTCTCTAGTTGATGTCCTAAAAATGACTATTAATTCTGAGAATAAAAGAGGGACATGCTCTTTATCACAGCATACTTCAGGTGGGAAAAGACATTTAAGATCATTAAATCCTATAGCAAAACCAACACTGCCAAGTTCACTACTAAACCATATCCCTAAATCAGACATAGCAAAGCAAACACTTCCCTGGGCAGTCCGTTCTAATACCTGACAATGCTTTGGGTTAAGTTGTTTTGCCTAATATCTGTTATTTCTATCTTAATATTTCTCCATCTGCACTGGGCTTTAACTCTAAGAGAGGAACTTCTGAAGGAGGAACTGGAGGATTCTGTTCTCATTAAAATTTTGTTCAGTGTTGTAAGTCATTTATTTAGATATTTCAATTATGTTGTTAGTTATTGGCTGCATAAAATTGTCCTTAGATTCCAACTTCTCAGCCCTCTTTTTTTGAATTTCAGCTACGTTTCTGACCATTAGACGAATACAAACATAGCTTTAAAGAAGCACTGAGATATTCAAGGAAACTTGATATTCCAACAACTGTCAGTTTACAGAAAATCACCAAATATCAGGAAACTTACTGAAAAATCATGAAAGTTGACCATGCTACCGTCTAGCCTTTTAAATGTAATCCACAGGAGTGATGTAATACAAAGAAATAAGTCTCTGTATGTCTCCATTAGCTGCCTAGTCGTCAGGTATCTATGAAGACTCCTCTCTGTGAAGTCACAGTAGCTTGACCGAGGACGGTGAGTCTTCTGACAATTCTCAAGAACAGGACTATTGAGCTAGTGACATAATATACTCAGATTTGTAGAAGCTGCACACACGGGGAAGGTCCATGAAACCCCTCAATATAAAAACTAAAAAGCCAGCAAGATTCTGTGAGGTGTTCTTTAAGAGAGCATTATTATCTCTATGGTACATCATATACCAAAATATTTCTATGTCTAGTTATATTACTCTCATTATTTTCGTTTTTTTAATTTTTATTTAAGTCAGAAGTATAGGATCTTTTGTATTACCTAAGAAGATTAGTGAGAAATCATCTTTTAATATATATAGGTAGGATTTCTGGTACAATTTGTTTTAAATGCTGTAATTTTAAACATTTTTTTGTGTGCACATGCAAATGTTTGCATGAGGTATATCATTCTCCTATGTATTAATATATGTAGGCTGCTGTTACTTATATTTGAAATGCTAATTTCATTTTTCTGTTCTTGTTTTAAAACTAGCATTTATCATTGTTTTGTTCTAGCTTGTTTCACAATAATTGACTTTATGTTCTCTTGTTAATTGGTTTAGTTGTTACTTTATTGAAATTCATGGATTTACTGATGTCCTGAGGAGAGTGTGTTTTCACTGGTAATCACTAATTGCACAGTGTTAAGCATTCATAAGCTTGCAACTTATTCATAAAGCAATCAACACATTTTATTAACTTCCTGAGTCTCTACTCTAGTCCTTGAATCATTGCATTTGTGATCCTGCTCTTAGCTGAACACAGGTGCCATATTTGTATAATAAGAAACTCTTTGAAATGAACACATTTTACTTTAAAAAGAATAATTTCTTGGAGACAAATTGCTGCAATTATTATTATTTATTTCTGCCACAGAAGTGTTGGGAACATCAAAATCAGAGATACCATTGTACTATGCGCAGAACAAAGTAATAAAAGACACTCAGAGGCACCAAGGAGCCTGTGGAGTAAGGGTTAGATGGTTCCCAACTGTATTAGTCATACAAGGAGCTTAGAAAGCAAGCAAGAAGAAATACCATGCACACCAGCATAACTTTGCAATAGCAGTGAGTACCTTCTGCTTAGGAACTCCTCTTCCTTGATGCTTCCTCCTGTTGTGATCAGAAGAAACAAAAATAAAGAGAAAGATCAAACAGAGATGCTGGATGCCTCACCTGGTGACACCAAACATGGGCAGAAATGGCTCGCACCATCTGAGGAGGGACAGTAAATGTTAGTCCTTTAGGAAAGCGTTTGAGAGGAGCTGTAACACACCTTATTACTATGCAGATCCTATTGCCTAGGCCAGCAGGCCAGATCTTGCTAGGGGTCTCAGCAGAAGCTGGACAACAGCCTCTTACTCTCACAGCCTGAAAAATGGGAGCAAAATGAAAACTGGACTGATAATGATGCCTGAGACCTCTAGAAGATTCACATATCCTAGCCTTGATTTCCCATCTTTGCATTTCCTCTAGTTTTCATAGTTATGTGTTTGATATTTTCCCCACAAAACCACTGTAGCTGTCTTTTACCATTGTGTAATCCACTTAAGCAGAAAATGTAGAATGCTACATTGCCTGTAGCATTCCCAAATCCTTGCCTTCCACTACTGAATTCTTATATTGCTCCCCATTGTTCTCTTTGTCTAAATAAAGCCAGATTGAGCTCTATGGCTGTATTCTCCCAGCTTCTCTTTCTGCCTTTCTTAGTGATAAATTCAGAAATAACTGCTGTATACTTAGTTATGAACCACCTAGAATTATTGCAGATGTTTTTCCACAGCAGTATAAATATATTTATGTTATGCATATGAGACAGTATAGCCAAGGTGTCCATCTGGCTCAAGCTCTGACTTTAGTACAACCAGCTTTTCCTTTGAATGACTGGCTGCATTCTGTATGTTGCTTCTCAGTCTGCCTCACGTCTGCAGACCTGGGAGAAAGGAGGTCAAATGGGCTGCCTGGACCTCAGACCTATGTCTGCTTTCAGTACAGGTTCAGCTGTGTGTGGCATGGCAGCCACAAGCTACTAGAGTGTGGTTAACAGAAGCTGGATAAAATTCTGTTGCTGTCTGAATCCAGATAATTCAGTCATATTATGTACATATATTATGTACATATTATGTACATATTATGTAACCTCATTGTAGTCAGATCATCCAAGATTTATGTTGTCTGTACTAAACAAGACACTGCTGGCATGGAGGCTGTTGCTCTGCTTTATTCTATGTCCTGAGAAACTCAGGAGAAAAATTAAAGTAATTTATACTTTTCCATCTATGTGATAAATTATAAACTCTGTGTTTGAACAACCACATATTTTTTGAGCTGTAATTCCAGCATGAATAAGAAGCTACATATTGATATTAGCATTAAGATAGGTAAATACAGTAGTTGGTTGCCCTAACTGTGAATCACTCAGATTAACCTAAGCATGGCTGAGGCAGAACGAAGTTGATGAAATGATGCTTATTCAAAAGAGGGCTTTCTTTTTCTGCTTGACACAGCAATAGGAATTTGAATCCTATAGTCATTACATTCTTGATGGTAACATTTCTAAGACAGACACTTGATACAAGTGCTCACATCCATTTCAAATTAATTTAAAATTTTAATTTCTTTTACCTTTTTGAAAAATATTGCTTTACAGTCAGAAATAGCTGCTTTTATCAAATCTGTTATAGCTTTGTGCATGGAAAAATCACTTCATACTCTATTTAACTGACAACCTTATTGTGATGCTTAGTGAATAAACATGGTGTACATTGAGATCTTGAGGCAAAAGCTGTTTTCTATCCCACCTAAATAGACATCAATGCCTTTAAAAGTAGCTAATTTGTACAGCCAAAGCAGTTAAGCAGTTACATAGTCATACTTCATGCTATTCCACAGGCTGCTTAAATCAATGCTTCAGTTGAAAAATGAAAGGAGAAGCAGTATCAGCCATACATTCATGACCTAGCTCTACACGATTTTTTTCTCTTTCACACAAACATACAACTAATCTCACCAAAGTAACTAGTTATCATCCAATCATTTCAATTCTGAAAGACTCATGAGTTTTGGCAGCATTTGTTTTTATAGACCTTCAGTAAGATTAATTTTAGCTCAGGCACTGAAAAAAAGCAGGGAATAAAAGTAAAGGAAGTTAAAAGGAGAAACACGAGGAACACAAAGACAAGACATTTTCTAAAAATAATTTAAAAAGACTAGAAGCACAAAAGCATGATGCAGCCTCTTTATAAAAACAAAGATTTTCTTCCAAATAAATCATAATGTCTTTTTTAATTCCCAGTTTGATATTTTCTGTGGTTCTGTGGATTAGAATCTTCTCTTCAGCAGTGCAGCATGCTTTTTAAATCAGAGATTGTTTCTTGCACCATCTTTTCTTTCATTCAGAACCACGTTCCCATTACAGGTACAGACATTTTTTACCTCTAAGACAAACACAGGGCAGATTCTCAAATATGGCTTCCCAGTCCCCATTCCCACTCTCAGCCACTCTTTTTTTAATAGTATTTAGCAACTCTAAAGAAAGAGAAGGTAACATGTGGCAAGGCAGTTGTCTGTGGAAGGTTCAGATGGGCTCTGCAAGTTTCCAGATTTCCATGTACTCCAGAGTGGGAGGTGGCACATTTCAGGTAGAATGAAAAACTAATTTAAGTTATTTTGGAAAAAGGGTCATTGACTCAGATATTTTCTGTCAACCACTATGTTAAGGAATTCTGTTAGAATGGTATAAATATTCCTGCACAAATTCAATATTACAATATTCATTTGATTGTGATAATCCAATCATGATAGCCTGCTAGTAAACCCACTTCATCTCTAGAAAAATATTTTAATCAGTTTCCGATGATAAGATGTGGAAACAGGCAGGCAAAAACTGTTTGAGCATGATTTATATTTTCATTTCTATTTAAATCATTCTATAGCCGCAACAATTCCCCCAGGCAGCTAAAAATTAATGAGCCAGGGACACCACAGGCCATTGGCAAGTGCCCATCATTCTTCAGAATTTCAGAACAAGCAAGGTGATTAATTCATTTACTGCACAGGAAATATCGGAGGTGGCAGATGCTTTCCTCAATTGTGATCTGTATTGAGAAGAAAATTAAAACCTTAACTATAACAATTAACTGACTGCTGCACTGAATTCAGTGTCACTCCTGGCTTTTTTTTTTTTTTTTGTGGAGAACGTGAATATAAATGCTTCCGACTTTCATGACATGAAGAGGTGTAGAGTTGGGGGGGTTGTCCCTTGTTGTTTTATTTCTTTAATTTTTACTTATTAATTACATTCAGTTGCTTGGTTTGGGTTATGATTTCTGGGCTGGTGAACCACTAGAGAATGCTGCTTTAGAAACTGATTAATCTGTAGCCATTAAAACACTTCACAGACATTGCAGCAGAACTGTCAGTATCTCTTCATTAGCTCCAAGATAGGGAGCTTTATATAAGTATATCTAAACCTCAACTACAACAGCCTCCTCAGGGTATATTAACACTACAGGATTTGACAATATTTCAGGACTAATTTACTGCTTATTCAAATACTTTTTCATCACAGGGAATTTACAAAGTTACAGACGTCTGTCTTAATAATACTCAGCACATTAACATGGGTCTTGAGGACATTAGGTGATTGAGACTGTAGGTAGTCAATTCTCCTCATCATTTTGAAATGATCAGAAGAGAGTCCTTCATGGCTTTTGAAGACTTACTGAGTTGATTTGGCTTTATTCTGTAAATTGTACTCTTTGGGGGGTTTTATATAATTACAGGCTATATGTAAGACTTGGAAAGTGTGCAATGATAGTTTGAGATGGAAGGCACATTACATGGAATGAGACAGATTTATGATACTGAGCCTTGTGAACTTTCTCTTCCACTGTAAATCCCACAAAGACTCATGTTAAAATGATCATTAGAAAATGATCAGAATAGGGTGCATGTAGGTAAAACCATATTTTGCTTGACCTTTTCTCCACGTTTCCATAATCTGTCCAAACTTAGCAAGAGATAAAATCAAGTGATTTCTCAGTATTCCCAGTACGTACATTTTATAACCAGTCATTGTGTTCTTAAGCCAGGGGATTCTCAAAATTTTCATAGCATAGGCTGCCAAGAAGTGAAGGTATTATATAATGGGTGTTGCCATCCCATTACAAGTTTCTGAGTTTAAAGTATCTATGTTATGGCCAATATAGTTGACTTGGTTTTGCTTTCCTTTGGGAATTTCATTATAGCCACTGTTGGAAGCAAGATATGGAGCCATAAAGCTTAGAACTGAACCAGTGTGTCTAATGTTATGTAGATGGATAAGTTCTGGCATAGCTGCAGAACCAGTCTGGTGCACAACTGGTCTAAACAACCATATGTCACACTTTCTAAGATATACGTGAACAGATCAATTGTATTTTAAGTATAGTAAACATCTTCTTCCCACTAGATAGACCCTACTTACCTCCTTTGGATCAGAGACATGCCACAGACAAACTTAATGAACTACATCTTCTGCCCAAAGCTCAGTTGAGGAGCTGAAGAATGGCCAAAGCTATAGAAATGGGAGAGTTTCTTCAGCTCTGCTATCTGCTTGTTCTTTTGTTTGTGGTTTTACAATGTGTCTGAGACAATTACTGTAACTGCTTCTGAGGAACCAGGTGTCACACCTCAGTTTTCACCTGCTTTTGCAAACACATGGGAGGTGGAGGTATAAAGAAAAATACATAGAAAACATAATGTCCTTGACTTGACTGTAAAATCTTGTTCTAACAAAAATAAAGAAGACATTTACAGTAGCTCCTTTTATCAATGAAGCAGGAAGTATTTGAATCTGATGCTTTTTGCTTTTCATGCATAATCAAATAAGAACAGCATTTATTCTTTGGGAAAACCTCAACAAATACTTGTAAAAGTTTCACAAGCCCATTCTGAAATCTCCAATTTGAATGGAACTACTATCTTAGTAGTTATCTTTTTTTTCCTCAGGACAAAAAGCTAGATGATTTAACATTTTTACTTTTTTTTTAATCTCTATTAATTCTTGATATTCATACTTTATGAATGGCAAAATAAAAATACAAAATGGGAAAACAGTCAAAATTACAGAAGGGGGAATGTGAAAGAAATGATAAAATTTCCTAGCTCTTGTTTGTATGTCTTGTTTCCTTTCTCAATAATTAGTTGTAGAAACAATTGCATTTGCATATGATCCTTTTCTGTGTTTTTTTTTAAATCATCAGACACAAAGAAAGTCCATTAGCAGTTGAAAAGTGTGGTTGTTCTACTTAGACCTTTGCTGTAATCTCCATGTAAGCTGATAATGAAATTTTCCACCATAGCAACTACATTTCATGGGAAATTGTGCTAGTTTTGTCTGGGATAGAGTAAATTTTCTTCAGAGTAGTTACTATGGGGCTATGTTTTGGATTTGCCTTGAAAAGTGGGATGATAACACAGAGCTTTTCTTGTTACTGCTGAGCAGTGCTTACAAAGATGTTTTCTGTCTGTCACACCACCGCACCAGAGAGTGGGCTGGAGGTGCACAAGAAGCTGGGAGGGGAAACAGCTGAGACAGCTGACCCCAGCTGACAAAAGGGATGTTCCACACCATATGATGTCATGCTCAGCCTATAAAGCTGAGGGAAGAAGAAGGAATGAGGAAACATTCGGAAGTGTGATGTTTGTCTTGCCAAGTAACTGTTATGCAAGATGAAACCTTGCTTTCCTGGAGATGGCTGAACTCCTGCCTGATGATGGGTAGCAGCGAATGAATTCCATTTTTTATCTGCTTCTGTGCATACTTTTGCTTTACCCATTAAACTCTCTTTATTTCAACACATGAGTTTTCTCACTTTAAATCTTCTGATTCTCTCTCCTATCCCCTTGGGAGAAGTGAGTGGCTGTGCGATTCTTAGTTGCTGGCTGGAGTAAAACCATGGCAGAAATAAACTCTTCCATTCAAAATCAAGATATCTGTTTGCATGGACTTTCCTCAGAAGGGGCAAAAAGGACTTTGCATTCAGTTTTTCTAGAAGCAGGCACGTAAGCAGCAAGTAGAAAGTTTCGGAAGCAAAATCTCTGTATATGACCGAACTTAAACTTTAAGAGGAGTGAGGTGGTTTATGTGGAAGAATGAAGTAACTTACATCACCTTCAGAGCAAAGAGAAAGCTGGGAAGGACTTGTGACCCCCAAGCCACAATTTTTTTGGACTTGGAAGGTCTCCTGGAGTACCATTGTCTTGACCTGCTGCTGTTCAGGGTGGATTACCAAGTCACACTCTAACTCATGAGGTTTTTATTGACAAGTGAGCAGGTTCTTTTTCCCTTCCTGTCACCTAAAACGAGTAATGACTTCAAGGTAATCTTAGTTCCTTTCTGAAATAACAATTCTAATATGCTGTGAATATCTTGTCCAGGGTCACTACATTTGTGTACACGGTTTGGTTTATACTATGTTTTACTTGCCTTCCATTTTATGTATATGATGACTTGTCAGACCTTTGGATAACTTTGTCATGAAAGAAATTATTTTCTAAATAAAAATTGGTTGCTCTCTATAAAAAGGAGCTGGAAAAATTCAGCTTCCTTGTTGAAACATAAGAACTGGTTTTAGATTATGTCCATTGTTATTGAATGATTCTTAATTTTGAAAAAGCACTGTTAATATTAAACATATAGTGACACTGAGGCTCATTCTACTCATCAGTCCAGAAAAGATTAAAAAGGACACAGAATTTTTAGTGAAGTGCTGTGTCAAGATCATGGAAAACGTGCTGCCTGGCTTGCAGCACTTACAAGATAAGACACAGTGTAGGTAGACAGCAAATCTAGAGTGAGACAGAAGATAAGGACAGGAGCTATAATAAGAGTAATAATTATAATAAAGGTTATCTACTATGGTATTTTTGAACCTGAGAGTTCTACATCATTGTAAACTTTTAAAATAAGAATCAGCAGTCCCCACTGGCTTTTTAGCTAGACATTATTAGTTGGCTCTTTCCAAATCTTGTGAGTCTCAAGATGGGAATTGAATGATGAGAGGTTAATGGCTTTACGTGCTAATTTAAGGAGTGCACTCTATTCATAAAAGTGCTAAGAACTCCTGTGACAGAAACTGTCAACTGAATAGTTTGGGCCACTATCAATGATGGAGTGGAAATGTCAAAGAGCAGCTCATTTGAGTCAGAGAATAAATAGGCAGGGAGACTCAAAGAAAAGCACGAAAGGTAAGAGCATGTAGATGAACTAGGTGTGATGGAAAAAAAAGAGTCTGACTAGAAAGTCTTGAAAGGACCACTATGGATAATCTGTTTCTCTACTTCCTTGTCTTTATAAAGAAGTTATTCATAATGTCAGTCAGAAGATCCCAAGCCCTAACTTGTAACTGTTGACTTCTGTTTTATCATCTGTCACTAGTTAAAAATAGTTTGTGTAAGTCCAGCTGGACTTTGACTTTTCTGTGTCCACCCTAAATGCCTAAGAAATGCTGTTGCACTTTTCTTTCATTGTCTGTCTTTGATTCCACTTCACGTATGTTCTCTCTTTGTACTTTAGTTCTTTAAAAATTTCCTGTTTAGGTTCTTACTAAAATGTCTTTATCGTTCCGTAGAGCAGGATACCTTGTTCCTGAGTGCTAATAATAACTATACTTTTCTGAAATCCAGCAGCCATCCAAAAAAACTCTGCCCCTCTTCAAGTCTCCCAGGGGATCTTGGCCAGAAATATATTGAAGTCTGTGTTCTTAAAGTCTAGAATTCTAACTCTCAATCTTAGAATCTGGGTTACAGATACTTCTCCCATTATCTGGTGCAGGCAGTCGAAGTGAACCATGGACTACGTGGTATGAATATTGGATTCCCAGTTCTCTTTTTAAGTGGCAGTAAATGAAAAAGGAAGGGCCCAAATTTGGATGAACACAAGAAAATCCAAGCATCTGGTTTTGTAAATGGAGATATACTTATTTGCAACTTTGCATAAATTTTAATTGAAACATTTTTATGGATATCATGCATTCATTGACACAAAATTTGGTAGCTATGAAATATTCAGTCCAACTTGATAGACAATAATAAAGAACCTTAATTTGATGAAAAGAGAATTAATTATTAAAGTCTTAAAACTTGCACTAATGAGAAAAAATAGCATATTTACATTCATGTGACATTTTAATTACTATCTCTTTACTTCTCATTGAGTAATGTAATATCAGGGATGTTTACCAGAGAACACGTCAACATGATCCTAGTGTAAGTGACCTTTTGAGAATCTGTATTATGCAATCTTCCACTCTTTCATAGATAAGTTATAAAGGATGCAATGCTGAAACTATGGTTCCTTTTGTGGCAGCAAAGTGATACATGGACCATGTTTTATTAGAATCTGCTGTTGTTACAGACTGATGAATACTTAGTGCCTGAACCTACTTGCAGTAGTTCTAGACTTCTTGCTGCAGTTAAAGCTCTAAACTATTTCATTTTAACAAAATGTTTCTAATGTGCCAATAAAGTTACTCTGCATTTTCTTCTGTTCAGTAATCCAGAAAATTTACTATTGTAAACAAGAAAAAAGACTCTTGAATATCCTTGCTGTTTTCAGCAAGTATTTTAAATCATTCAAACTAGCTATATATATGCTGAAATGTGCAAAGTCTGAAGATAAACTCCAGAAGAACATAGGGACCAAGAAGTAAAATTTAGGTGGGATAAGGTATGCAGAAGTATTCTAAGATAACTACTTTATCTGCCTGGAATTCTAACCCTGAAATCTTTTCCAATAAACTTATACTGGGTAAGACTACTAGTTCAGACAGATTGCATTTACTGAAGCTGAACAGTCAGCCTTCTGCTTGTGAAAGGCAGGATTTTTGCTGCTCTCTTACTTGCCCTGTGACTCCTGCATTCATATCTGGACAGCAGCCAGATTCCAATAAAAGGGATAGCTTGCATGCAATATAGTCTACAGCGTGATGGTTAGAGTTCTTTATTGGGAATACAAAGGACTCTTAAACTGGTAAATTTAACACCATTCTATTTTCTTGGGCAAACGTTCTAACCATTTTGTTATTACCCAGAAAGGAGGAAAAATAGCACTTTTCTATCAATTAGAAGTTTGCTGTGTATCCAGATATGTATGTTCTTTAAAGCAAAATGTCAGTGTATAAAATCCCCAATGCCCATCAATTTACCACACTAAACTGCACTGAGGCAATTCAGAATCCAAAAAACATTTTAATCATGTTTGTCCTTCCAGTTCTAGTGTTGGGAACCAACTTCTGTAATATGACTTCCACATCTACAGTTTGGTGCTTAATTTGGAATAAACAGTTTCACAGTGACTGGGACCTGTTCCTAATCTGATGCTAAGTAAATGAATATATTGGTGAATTACTGCTTGATGGATAGACACCACACAAAGGCTATAAGATTTCAGTGAGCATTCTCAAGCATGTTACTAAATTGTTCTAATATTTGAAACTTGAAAGCTGAGTTTCTACCTTTAGACTGATTCTATCTAAGGGTCCAGACCCATTGCATTGAATGCTATAAATGTACATAAGGAACACTAAACTTTATGCAATATTGTAAAAATCCTTATTAAATACTGAGAGACTATACCAGGAGAGGCTAGTGGATATTGCAAACTAATTGACTTCACATTTGCTTTTTTTTAATTAAATTGGCATTTGAATTATACTCTTATAAAAACACTTTAAAATATGAAAATATTTTAGTATTTTTTAAGTTAGTTTAACACATCTGAAACACTCCAAATTAAGGACATTATTCTCAATTACACCAAGGCCAATTTACATTGTTCTGGCATCAGTTATAGTTATGTGCATTTCAAAGCCCCTATGCACTTGTGATGAGGTTTAAAGAGGATGTAATGTAAATGAAAATTCAGTCATAATCTTTTAGCATAGACTGAAATGTTCATTTATAAATGGTAATGATTAACAAAAACAGATCACCTTTAGCTTCTTCATGCCAATCTATTCATTCTAAGTTACTGAACAGTTCCTGATAGTTTTACTTATTTGAGTATTTTGATGTATCTCCTTCAAATATACATTTTCGTGTAATTATTTCCCAAAGAAATAAAGTGCGATTTCTATTTTCCCATTTCATTTTATCAATAATATGTAAGCAGTATGGTGTTTTCAGAGAGCATGTCTCTTTGAAATTTGAAAGGAAAATACAGCTCCTTGGCAGTTAAAACTAAGATGTTTGCCTAAGGCCTTTTAAGCAGTTTAAAATTTGTCCATTAATTCTCAATGCCTTCCTAGAGAAACACTTGTGTAAGAAAATCCAGTATTCTTTTCACTGCCTGGATTAACTTTGATTAAATGATTTCCAAAATTTTATGGTAATAAGGTATTTTCAGGCCTGCGTTCTGCGCAAGAAATGCAATTTTCCTCAGGTCTCTTTGCAGTCTATGCAGAAAGACATTGAAGAGGACTCATATGTTAAAGGAGTTTATTTTAAAACTGCATTTGTATATCCATTCACAAATTGAAGATTACTGAATCATAGAATCACTAGGTTGGAAAAGACCTCCAGGATCATCTAGTCCAACCATTCCTATCAAACACGAAACCATGCCCCTCAGCACCTCATCCACATGTCTTTTAAATATCTCCTGGGATGGTGACTCAACCACTTCCCTAGGCAGCCTGTTCCAGCACCTGATAACCCTTTCCGTGAAAAAAATTTCCTGAAATCCACCTTGAACCTCTCCTGGTGGAGCTTGTCACCCGTCACTTGGGTGAAGAGGCAATTACCCTCCTCTCTATAACCTCCTTTCAGGTAGTTATAGAGAGCAATGAGGTCTCCTTTCAGCCTCCTCTTCTCCAGGCTAAACAACCCCAGCTCTCTCAGCCACTCCTCATAAGACCTGTTCTCCAGCCCCTTCAACAGCCTCGTTGCTCTTCTCTGGACTTGCTCCAGAGCCTCAACATCCTTCTTGTGCTGAGGGACCCAGAACTGAACACAGGATTCAAGGAGCGACCTCACCAGTGCTGAGTACAGAGGGAGAATCACCTCCCTGGACCTGCTGGTCACACCATTTCTGATACAAGCCAGGATGCCATTGGCCTTCTTGGCCACCTGGACACACTGCTGGCTCATGTTCAGTTGGCTGTCAACCAACACCCCCAGGTCCCTCACCTCTAGGCAGCTTTCTAGTGAGACTTCTTCTAGTCTGTAGCTCTGCACAGGGTTGTTGTGCCCCAAGTGCAGGACCTGGCATTTGACCGTGTTGAACCTCATACCATTGGACTCTGCCCAGTAGTCCAGCCTGTTCAGATCCCTCTCTACCCTCCAGCAGACTGACATTTCCACACAGCTTTGTGTCATCTGCAAACTTGCTAAGGGAGCACTCAATGCCTTCATCCAGGTCATTGACAAAGACATTGAACTGGGCTGGACCCAGCATTGAGCCCTGGGGAACCCCAAGTACCTCAGCTCTGTCCTCATCATTTGACATGGTTCTTCCCTTTGCATCCAGGAAGGACTAAATATTCTCCCTAGTCCTCCTTTTATTGTTAATGTGTTTATAGAAAGATTTTTTATTATCTTTCACCAATTTAGCCAATCTGAGCTCTAGTTGGGCTTTAGCCATCTTGATTTTTCCTCTGCATGATCTCATTTCTTCCCTGTAGTCCACTCAAGATAAGTGTCCCTTCTTCCAAAGTTCATGGATATTCATCTTCCACGATGATAAATACAAGATAACCATAATCTAAGATGTTAAATACAAGATAACCATAAATTCCTCTTATATTTGAGCCTTCTTCGGAGTGTAACACCTAAACATCGGTAATTATTCACCTAAGTATAGCCAAGGTACAAAGTCAACCATCCTGAAATGAAAGTACACTTTGAATGTAATAATTACGAAGTAGTGAGAGACATATATTTGTAAGTAGTAGTTAGATAAACACTCCTATTAGATGGCCAATGACTGAATACAATTGAAAAAAAGAGATTAGATAATAAAATATTACTCATGCGATAGCATATAATTTTTTCCCTTTTCAGAGATTACTGTAGGATAGGAATATATTATTGTAATGGGCATACTGTCCCATGAAAAACATTAAAAAAACACTAATCAAGCAGTCCCAGTCAGATGATTTAGTACATTTGGAACAGGCATAGAAAGAGGAAAAGTGAGTCCTATGAGAAGACTAAGTTTTGACAAGTAAGACTCGGGCAAAATCTTTGTGGCATAAACTGATGCAAGACATGCTCTCACCCAATTACATTAATATGAGGGTCTCATAGAAATAGTAACAGGAAAACAAGATAAAATAGGAGAAGTTAAACAGATTGGATAGGTAAATCAGCTATATCTTTTCTTTCTCAAACAGATTTTCAGAAACTGTGAACAAAAAAAGGGAAGGTTTATCCAGTCTCTTTAGTCTTATCTTTTTCATGTTTCTTTCAGGAGAATACAAGGATGAAAGACATTTTGTTTGTATGACTTTCAGTATGATATAATCTGATTATAGCATTATAGAATGGACTTGTTAAATGAAAGTAGTTCATTGCTGGAAAGCAATTTGCCATGGTATATCTATTCAGGTAAACAAGATGACATATCTCTAGAAAGATTAAAAAAGAAAACAATAAGTGAAAATTCACATTATACCACCTCTGAAGCCAGTATTGGTTCATTCTGTATTTCTTGGAATATAAAACATGCAAAGAGAAGAGTATAAGATAGCTGTAAATATCACCTTTCCTTTTACATCCTCAGTGTAAGTCTCTGTAAAGCTCTAATTGGGTGGTCTTTTTCCCCAAACACAATGCACGCAGCTTCAATTAATTTGTTTCTTTCTATTGCTAGGTGTAGGCAATTCACAGAGTACTTTGTTGCCATACACGGAGTTCAATTAACCCACTAAGATGTACAAGGAGTGTAGCATTTACCACGGGAGGAGAAACTGAGGTAATGGGTCTTATTCAGCCTGAAGACAAGATAGTTTTGGGTGCACCTAACATTAGCCTTCCCAATAACTATGGGGAGAAGACAGTGTTGGCCTCTTCACAGTAGCAGAAGGCTGGAGACAAAGAGGCAGAACTCACAAGTTGTAAAAAAAGAGTTTCTGGTTGGGTATAAGGAGGAACATTTTCACTAACAGACAATAAGGTAGTAGTTGTACAGGCAGCCCAGGGAGACTACTAAGTATCCATTGTTGGAGGTTTTCAAGATTAAATTGGAAAAATCCCTGAGTAACCTGTTTGGATCACCAGAATAACCTCACTTGATCCTATAGCTGACCCTGCTTTGAACTAGGAATTGGACGAGGGATCCTGAGGTCCATTCCAAACTGAATTATCTTATAAAATTATAGGAAGCTACATGTATTAAAAATCAACATTAAAAGTTATTTTAAAACATAATTACCGAATCCTGAACAGTAAAATGGTCTATACTCATACAATGGATAACATAATTCACAGAAGGTGATGTCACCAATTCAATAAAATACTATCCACATTTTTCCCAGTCTATAAAATCAGACCCTTGTGTTCACGTTCATATGTCTACTACACCAGTAAAATAAATTTTGAGGAGTTTTGTCTTCGAGTTTGCCACCTGTTCAATGTGAGGGACTTCACAATGCCCTGTTGCAATCTAAATGATGATTTGTGCTCACTAACACCAAAACCAAGTGCAGCAGTCTCAAAGCAAGTGAAGTTCATGGCTCCAAAAATTCATACAAATAATAAAAAAAAGACTTCAATTAAAAGATGGAAAACTCTCTCTAGAATTTCTAAATTCTTTTTTTTAACACACATAATACAGTCAAACACATAATAATGTCTTGCAATTGAAAATCTCTCTTGACCTGTTTTTTTAATGACCTGCATAAGTAATTTGAAGCTTCCTTATTCAACAACAAAGTGATATTCCCAAATCATCATCTTTTAAATTCCCCCTGATATTAGGCAGAGACTTCTGTGATATTCAGGCTGGGCACACCACGGTGTTATAAACAAATCAGATCATTCACTATTTTTATTGTATGCATGTGTAATTGTGGGATTTCTTTGGAGACATTTCAATTCGCATTAGACTAGAACAGAAAATCATGTCCAAATACACAGTTTCTGAGGTTGAAGCAAAAAGGACGCATCTTCTATTTTAATAAAGGCAACATTTTACCATAATGGAGATTTAAACTTGAGGGAATATCTTCGTTTCAAAACAAATGCTGTACAGGCCAGGACTCTAGTCCTTAAATTTGTCACTTTTGTATTTCTTTTCCATTGTACCACAAACTTTTAACCACCAAGGTTTAAATTAATGAAAATAGAAGGTAATACGGTGGAAATACTTTAACCACAGTGGAGGCAGTAAGCTCAGCCATGATGCAAAAAGCATTTATTCTAGTCTTACAAAGAGTGCACCCGTTCTTTCCACTCTCCATCATAAAAAAGAACCA
This sequence comes from Coccyzus lansbergi, assembly GCA_033558105.1. NCBI lineage: Eukaryota > Metazoa > Chordata > Aves > Cuculiformes > Coccyzidae > Coccyzus > Coccyzus lansbergi. The sequence continues at coordinate 2,583,209 of JAUMJK010000227.1, forward strand.
GTAAACCTCAGAAAGTGCTATGCAGACTGTTAAAATCCCTATGTATGCAACAATATCATTATATATTAAAGCGATATAATCTGAAAACCTAATAAAAGTTGGCACTACAGGTTAGTCAGTGTGTTCAATGTGACTTATTTTATGTGTGATGACATTAGAGGAAAAGCTAACAGAAGGTTAGATTATACCATTGTATAATTAAATATAGACCTAATCTGGACTATTACGTTTGGGGCAACCCAGGGGTGACAAAAGGAAAAACAAACAAAAAAGCGAACAATGTAAGAACAATACCTTGCAAAATCACTGAAAAATAGAGGCAGAGACAGAGTATAAACATTTAGTTGAATAATGACAAGGCTGACCAGTTTGGATTGCCACTTAAACACCTTTGCTCTGCTGATTTACCCAACACAAGCTGAAAGAGCAAGTAGATGAAGTCTGCTGCAGAGCCATTATCATCTGTTCATTTTATTTCCATTGCCAATTATCCTTAATTATTGGAAACTTTTTTCAATGTATAATGACTGTTGAAATGCTAGCATGCTCATTAAATTGAAGCTCTACCTCAAGAAATAGATTTTAATAATCTACTTCATGTTATAGACCTGCATTTTCAAGTACTCCATCCCCTGTTAACTCAAGTCCATCTTTATGGAACATTTTCCAAGATATATTTATGTATTTATCTAATTTTACAGGAGAAAGGAGCAGTAGGCCATATTTTCCTGATGAAAGCTGATATAATTAGTATAAAATGACAGATGTGATCTGAATTGCTAGTAGCTAAGGAATAAATATGGACGAACACTCTTGCTGGAGGAAGGGGTGGATGACGTTAATTTATAAAAAAAAACAAAAGGAAGTTGCAATTCACTTGGAAAGACAGCAATATAATTTCCTTAGAATCTACCCATTTAGAAGACTCATCACGGTTCACTGTACACCCAGTTACGTGGGCTGGATGTTGTCCCAGAGATCATCTTGAAACCTGGTTGCATGAGCTGCAAAAAGAACAAGGACGCAGCACTCTCTGTGTCACATCCAGAGAACACATTTTTGTCCAATGTGCCTGTGGATTTCCTATCTCAGCTGTTGTTAACTTCCAAAAAACTAGGGAAAAGTTGGTTCAGAGTACTTCTGTTTTAGACATAAAAAAGCCCAAAAAAAAGTAGTAGGGAATTTGGCATGGCAAACTGAAAAAAAATAGTATGTGTGAAAGAAACAGTAAAGTCAGGGGTACTTCTCTGAGCTTTTTATTGTGAGTCACCCTACTGATACCACTCTCAGGAAGAGATGAGCTCCTTCCTTTCTTGACTTCTCTGTTGTCTCCTGACAGCACCCATGATTTTCATCTCCTGTGATGACAGAAGATTTTACCAAAAAAAATCTGATGAAAATAAAAGCAAATAACTGAGTAAACACGCATGTAACAATGTGCATCACAGCGTTTGAGGACATTACTTTTTCTTTTCTCGTTCTTCATCAATTTCTTATTTGTCGTATTTTTCTCTTTCATAACTATGAGATTCAAGGAAGAAAAAAGAAGGGTTTTTTTCTGTAACTTGTTTTAAACCACCTCTCCGCTCTTACTGCATAAACACACAAATAACATCATAAAAGCAAACACAAAAGGTGACAGTTCTAATTTCTTTTAGATGTAGATGTGTTGCTAGATCTGTATTTCCTTGTTAAGCATTACAAGACTTATGACAGACAATGTTTTAAAGTGCAGTCTCATCTTTAAGGTTGTTAGTTTTAAGGTAATCTTCCAGTTCCAGATATTTCTATCACACCAACTAGTTGCAATATATAAGAACAAGAAGTAAAAATTTTAGAATGAGACAGAGAAACTAACTACCTATACAATGTATTGAGTTAATTTTTGATTCTAGATTGAAGTCTGTGTCAGTAAAATTAGGTTAATACTCGTTTTTTTTTATCATGCCTTTATGAAATGTATCTATGTAAATATTTTGAGATTTCACATGTACAGATGAACTCCTTTGAAGTATTTTTTAAAATTTTGTTTTGCTTTTCATAGAGTCATAGAATCACCAGGTTGGAAAAGACCCACCGGATCATCGAGTCCAACCATTCCCACCAATCTCTAAACCATGCCCCTCAGTACCTCATCCACCCACAACTGAAACACCTCCATTTTAACAACATGTAGCATATTAGCAAATCCAGATTAAACAAAATTAAGTTTTCCTATACACATTTTGAGATTAAATCCATACCCGTGAACCTCTTTGCTGCAAACAATGCTGACAGCAGAATCAGAATGACTCTGGTAACAGTGATTCATGTGGTACTTTCCAACTGACCTGCAACATGAAGTACTATTGAACTTGTAAGGTATCTGGACACACAGTGCTCAAATGAATGCCAACTCAGTTTTGCAAAACTATAGGATCTGGTATATGTTCAGAGAGCCGTTTGAACTTTTGGGGCTTCATCCAGAACAAACTAAGCTGTCTGGTCATTTAGCAGTGCACAATATTAATCTTTAGTGGCAATAAAATCTCTGGAATCAAAAGCAGTCTGACATTTTTTTCATTAATATGCAAGGCAGAGTGCTATTCCATTTGCTCTTTAGCAGTTACATTGGCTATGCTGAACTGACAGTAATAACAACTTTTCTTTGTCAGTAAACTAAGCAGATATGATTAGGACAACACATGGGGTAAATTTTTATACAGATGCATAGGGTTTTAGCCATGCTTTTGTCATTGAAGTCAATAGAAACCAGGCAGCTGAAACTCCAGGTGACTTTTTGGTAATTTATGCCACAGGGAGAAGATTAGTGAAGTTACAAAATGTATTTTTTTCTTTTTAAATTTAGTACTCACTAAAGTTGCTAGACTAGCAGCCTTGCAAAACAGAAATCCAGATTTATTTCTTTTGCTGTACCAGTGCTGCATATTTTTTCAGTGGCACTCATTATCATGACGATCATCTGGGGAACTATTTGTAAAATGTATGAGTTTAGTCTTCCTTCCTCCTCATTAGCAGTACTCATTCCTATACCTACATCTCCTAACAAAGAGCATGTGAGCCTGTTATACAAACCTTATGCAAACCATTGATCTGTTATCACATGAATAGGCTTACTGAAGTCAGCTTCAAGGATCAGCTGTTTATTGTCATGTTCAGAATATGCTTGCTTCTTATGAAATGCTAGACATTCCTTGCCAATAACCGAGGATAAGAAACGTCTAAAGAAATTATTATTATAGCTGTTGTTGGTCCAGCAAGAATCATCCCTAGGCTATGTCATTCCCTATCCTTCTCCACACAGTTGGTCCTTTCCCCATTAAATACCCAGCTAAGTGGAAGAAAGAAGGTAAAATTCCTAAACCTGGCTTTAGGTAAACCAGGAAAAATATGTTTGGAAATACTCCTTAGTTTTTTACATACTTCCTCCACTACATCCCTTTCCTATGTCTGCTTTCCTGTCTGCAAAGATTGTCGACAGGCATTGGCAGAGATACATCTCCAAATATACAAGAAACATTTAGCTCTTCAGTAACTTCTGAACAAGGGAGAAGTTGCATTGAGTTAGAAGCAAATACGTCCTAGATCTTCTGAGCTGTTTTTTCTTCAGATTTTTCAGACTTTTGTGACATTATACAAAAATCCCTTATTACATCAATTGAATAGACAATTGCATGAGATCTCCATAAAAAAACCAGTCTTCCCTACTTTCTAGTTAGGGTAGGTCATGGTTGCATGGGAGGAAAGGTTGGAGAGACAGTTCTATTCCTATGTTTACCTTAATGAAATAGATAGGTATTAATTTTCATACTATGGAGCTTAGACAAATTATAACAGAAAAAATATGCACAGAAAGATAAATAAAGCATATTTATTTGAAAGACATTATGTATTTAAAACCTTGACTTTAAGGAAAAAAAAAAGTAAATTTTGCAATTTCCAAAAGATCGATTTTCAGTGTTTCTTTCCTGTATTGTGCCTACCTCCTTGATGCATAATGGAGTTTGAACACCTTGAAAAAAGCACTGCCCTGTGGTTGAGCAAGACACTCAGATCATCATCGTTTTCACCTTTGATTAAGGGGTAAAGACAGGATGATTAAGTATATTGCTCTGCTCTGATGAGTTTATACATATCTCAGGTAGTTATAAAGTTGGAATTTCTATGTTGTTGCTGCTTTTATGCTACACAGGTTTTATTCAAAGCAGGCATTCTGAGCCACTAACAGCTCAAAGAATTCCATATCCAGGACACGAAAACAAGTAGCAATTACACTCTGTCTGAGACAACTGAACTTCAGGAGAATTTTTTAGTTTACCAAGAAAAACTTTGACAAATTGTTTTCTACAGGGAAGTTCAAAATTTTTGAAAGCTCAGATTTTACACAAATAAGTTTTATTTCCTCAGCACTTTTTCCCCAACACCCAAAATGAAAATAATAATAATAATTTTACTTTATTGATTATATTGCTGACCTTGAAATATCATTTGTAAGTTTTCCTGAATATAGGAATATTCACTAATAGAATAATTCACAGCAAGTTATAGTATGCTGTCCTTTGCTTTGGAATATTAATTTAAAAACTAAAATTAATTTAAATATGACTTCAAATTTCATAGGTTATACATGTTTATTTGGCTTTCATAACTTTTTCTGTTCTCATCTACCTTTTCTATCACTCATGATTTAGTTGTTGAAGGTTTGGGGTTTTTATTTTCTGAGTTGGATCACTGCCTCAGAGTGAATTCTTTTCACTTTGGAAGGAAGAGCAGTTCTGCTGTTTCTAGTCAAAAGTAAAAAGTGGATTATTTAAAGCAGAAGAATTAATCTCAAATTTCTTAAAATCTGTATCTAAGATGACTGGAATTTGAAAAATAAAGTTGTCCATGGAGTTTTCACTAGTACCCATTATTCTAGTGAAAATTTAGGTTTTTTCAGATGTAACTACTGAAATAGTGTCCCAGGTCTCCTCTTCTGGAGTTTATATTGATTGATCTACACGTTATGATCTAAAACTTACCTGCCCTCTGAAGCTTTTCCTGAGGGGGTTAGTATGAAAATGAGTGTATGATTAAATAAAGTATGGAACAATTGTCAGGCAGGAGGACTTGGCAAATAAGGTAGAAAGAAATATTTCCATAGTGGTTTCTTTGTATTAAAAAGAATGAAAATAACAATGAGCTATATATATATATTAATGCTCATACACATTTTATGACTTTGTATATGTGGATAAATTGAGAAGTACAAGACTCAGTATTTAGGATATCAACTTGTACCATAGAGTCATAGAGTCATGGAATGGTTTGGGTTGGAAGGGATCTTAAAGATCATCATAGTCTACACACTAATTAAAAAAACAAGGACATTAGGACTGCGTGTTTATTACAACTGTAGATAAAAGTCTTCTCTGTGCCTGTTGAAGCTATATATATATATATAAAAAGTTCTTTTTGTAGCATATATGTAATTGTAGATTTCTTGCCTTGCCTCGCCTCAGAGGCAGGTTTTCTAACACATTTTATAAAAAAAAAAAAAATGGTGAAGTGCAGGCCAAATACGACCCCTGCATTTTTTGGAGGAGGAAAGTTTATTTTCATTGATATGTAAACCCAGAAATCTATAGCTCAGCAAACAAGGCATTTTCTATCTGTCTGGTGAGAAGGCACATACAGTAGCAATTAGAACAGAACAATCTAAAGCCTAAACGCATTAATAGGACAGCAGAGAAACTAGTTATCAGGTTTTATTTAGCAGACAGTGGAGTCACTTGTCAGGAATACAGAAGAGGGTTTGCAAAGCTTTACTTCTTCTGCCCAGAGTGGGGACTAGGCTGCCACCATGAAGAACAGATACTGCCTGGAGAACTCATACTGGTCTATTTTATCTACATTAACCAATTACTCTCTTGAGTGTAATCATACTTTGGAATAGAATAGATAATGTCCTAATGTCTGATCTCTGCCACAGAATTTGGCTATTTCATGCATCTGAGAACACACTGAAATATCTTCTAAATATTTTAGACCCAAGTTTCCTGGTCAGAAATAAATTGCAAAGACTTTTTTTTTCAAATAATCACAGACAGGTTTTCTTTTCTTCTCATACATTAAGTCAAGATCCATTATTCACACCACAAATCTTTGAGGTCATATGATATGACAATTTAGCAATCCAAATCCATATATCTCCATTAAATCACAGAATTTCATTTAGATAACATGTCCCCTATGTCCCATTCTCTGTATTTGCAAATAAAGCTAAGATTTTATAGATAAAGGATTAAACTACATGTAGAACATACAATACTCATTCTGTTTTCTCAGGGCTGTCTGAACGGAGGATCTTGAGACATATGAAAATGTATAACTCAGGTCAATGTTTCAGAGGATATGCTGAATATCTAGTCTAGTCTGAGATTAAAACAGATATGTTTTCTTCTTACTGCTAAATTGACAGTCATTTTAGGATAAAATTGGTGAATTTCAGAAGAATGCAACATGTTTTTATGGAATGCTAATCTTGAGAGTGCTTGACAACAGACAGTTTCACCAAGAAAATAATTATCTTGGTTATTGTATTTGAAATTGGGTCAGTTTTGATTCAGTCTCTGTTAAATATCAACATAAATTAATAATGATTAAATAATATTCCACATTACTTCAATTCTTCTTATTATTTCAAATAATTTGTTTGTTCCAGTCTTTGTCATGTATGACACAATACCATAGTTATCTTTAGGTTCATGTGAATATGTAATACACCACCATTTTTCTTCAAGATATTTTGTTTTAATGGATGCATATAAATACTTTTAACTGCATTCTACAATCTGTATCTTTTTCTAGTACTTGTATTAAATGAATGTAATGCTTTCAATACTGTTAATCAGAACATACAGATTTTTTTTTCCTCCTCAAAGTGTATCATGCTTAAAAAGTCATGTTAAACATGGAGAAATCCTGTAACTCTAGCAAAGTTACCTAATACAGCTAATCTTCATGTGATGTGTGGTCCAAAAACACAATAGCAGAGCAGTAGGAACATACTGTGCCACAGTGACTCTAACTAAGACAATGATTATAGGAATCTCTGCTTTCCAGTGCTTACAGAATAGCAGAATTTTTCCTCTTAAAATAATCAGTGAACTATACGCATTCATATTTGCGCAGCACTATCTCAGGGCTTGTATGTTTTTTGTCCCAAGAATAAATTGAGTTCACTTACCCCAAACCCTCAAGATAGGACACTCTTGCAAGAGACTGATATGAGGAAATTAAATGACACTAGGAAGAAATTTCAGCAGAGATTAGTTTGCTTATTTTTTATTCCCATTCCTGGTGCTGCTAAGGTCATCTTAAGCAGTGGCTGTGGTCAATGTCACTCTTTAGAAGCAGGAAAAGTGGTAGTCATCTTTATTTTTAGTTTCTTAACCAGAAATAGTAGTTGAAGTGTAGCAGAATATGGCTCCAATAGACAAGTACAGAGTTCATCTATAATTAGCTAGGTTTTGGGTCATGTATGAACACACAATAAGAATGTGTGAAGAAGCCTGAATTTCATGTTGCTATTTATGTAGCAGAGCAGAAGAAATTTTTACAATAAATTCTCCTCCCTTATCAAACTAAAAAATATAAAAACTCACAAAAAACCAGAAAGCAACCTAAAACCTGCTACTCGCTTTACAACTGCAGAGCAGAAGATCAATTCTATTAAAGTCAGAATCACAACAACAGATGAGCAGATGATGTGTGGTGCAGAATGGAGAGGAAAAGCATAAACCAACAATTGATCTTCTTCAAATGGCAGCAGAAGAAATGGAATATGTCTGAGAGGCAAATGTGGCATTGATTAAGGCAATTTCTTTTTTGCACAGAAAAGTGTAGCCTCAAAAAACAGAATCAAAGAAAAGAATCTGAGACTATTGCAACTCCCTCTTGGTACTCAAAAGGCGCAAGGCATACAATAATACTGAGTTTTTTCTAGAAATTGTGGAGAGAAAAGTCTGATTGCAGTACTGGGCAACTGAATAAAAAATGAATCCCCCTTAAGAAGATAAAACGAATCATTCTGAAAAAAATGGAAACTAAATGCTATAATTCAATTAAGACTGTAACTCCACTTCTTTGGACCAACACAACTGTTTCAAGGATGTAGGCATTAGTGAAGATTTGCTTATCTTTGTATCAGTGTTTGTGTTTATTTTAATAAATATTTAAAGGGTAATATCCCCAAAGGCAGTATTTAGCTTAGCAAAGTAATGTAAGAGGTTATCTTTTTTTACCTAATTTTTAAAAACAAGATATATAGAACAATTTTTGCTGCATAAAGCTAGATAGGACATTAAAGAATAGCATGGTGCTTAATTGACTTTAAAGTACAATAATGATCAAGTTGCTTTTCAAAAAATTATATAGACAAATCTTTATAAAAAGGCTGAATTTTGATGTCATGGATGTTTCGACAGATGGTGAATTCTGCTGCAGCTTTTTCTAGCAGATTTTTAAAAAGAATGTGATGAAATGTCACATGGTTTTGACATTTGATTTTCATTAGAGAACTATTTCTCGTCTGATGCTGTTTGTCTCTTCAGATGCTTTTGATTATTTGATGGCAATATTGACTGCAGCTTATATTTTATCTATCACTGTCTTGAATTATGTACCTTTTTAGTCTAATAAGTCAGTTTGTGATTTAACTCCTTCTTCTCCAATTAAACTGATATTATGAAACTTCTAATGGCCATCTTGCTGTAAAACCTGCATTAAGATAAAAAACATTGTGTCCAGTTCTGGAATCCCCAGTACAAGATGATTACAGAACTCTTGGAATGGGTCCAGAAGAATGCCATGAATATGATCAGAGGGCTGCAGCACCTTTGCTATGAGGATAGGCTGAGAGAGTTGGGGTTGTTCAGCCTGGAGAAGAGAAGGCTCTGGAGACACCTTATATTGACCTTCCAGTACCAGAAAGAATTCTAGAAGAAAGCTAGGGAAAGACTTTTCACAAGGGCTTGTAGTGATAATACAAGGGTTAATGGCTTTAAATTAAAACGGGGAAGATTTAGATTAGACATTAGGAAGAAATTCTTCACAATGAGGGTGGTGAGGCCTTGGAACATGTTTCCCAGGGTAGTTGTGGGTGCTCCTTCCCTGGAAGTGTTCAAGGTCAGGCTGGATGAGGTCTTGTGCAGCCTAACCTAGTGGGAGGAGTCCCTGCCTATGGCAGGGGGTTTGGAGGTAGATGATCTTTGAGGTCCCTTCCAAACCAAACCATTATATGATTCTACAATTCTACGATTCTACAATATGGTGCACAATGGGCTGAAGTCCTTAATTTGATAAAACTGGTAGGATACTTACTTAGAAGGATCTTGGAAACCACTTGGCTATCCAACTGTGCTGGGCTGACCCCATCAGCCAAAGCCCCACATAGCCATTTGGTCACTTTCACCTGCAAGTGGGATGGGGAGAAAACAAGAACAGGAAAGATAAAATTTGTAGATCAAAATAAAGCAGGGTGATCACTTACTAGTTACTATCACAGGTGATTCTATTTTTATTCAGTATTTTGTTCCCTGCTTGTCTTCCTTACTTGTGTTTCCTTAACTGCGTTATCATAGAAGTGTCACCTGCTTTTCTGGTGGGATTGGCTGTTGCCCATAAATGAATCCATTTTGGAGTCACTTGGAACTGCCTGTTTGCTGCTGGCACGGGGTAGTCCCTGACCTCCTCCCAGAGAAGCAATCCCTGCAGATCTCCCCATGCATTAGTATATTTTTAAGCTGAAAGGAAAGGGTAGCTATAATTGTCAAAATAGCCAGACATTCTTCTTTGGATCTCTGCAGCACTGTCCAGAAAAGTACATGAAATTTATAGTTCCCTGCAAAAAGCATCCAAAGGGCTCTTATTAGTCTGCTTTGAAGACTTCTCACATTGTGAAAGGAAGGTTGATGAAATAGTTACCTGCAGCCCTCATGAACTTTGTACTTCACATATTCATCACAAAAAAGGAGAAAGCATTCCTGGTAAACCACAGAAAGAAATTTTTCCTTCATTTCGAATGCTTTATTTCACCATCTAAGAGAAAATGCTAGTCAGATAACCAGGCTGCTTTCCTTACAGGTTAATCAGTATAATTTCTCATACAGATGCTAACTGCTACTGATGAAATGGGAAGACATGCTGTACTAAGCCCACTGGAAGCGGAGGTGGAGATGATAGCTACACAACACTTAAGTACGAGATGAGTCATGAAAAACCAAAACTCAAACCACTATTTTTTCAGGATGGGAGAGAAAGTACACAGAAAGAAGAAAGCAAGGAATGCCTTGTAAATATGGATACTGTGTTTGAATAGTCATTTTTGAATGCGGAGTTACTCTTTTGGAGCAGATGAGCATGTAAATGCTGAGGGGACATGAGTAAGAAAAGCAAAAAAACTATATGGAAGATAAGGAATTTGCACATAGAATCATGGAATCTAAGAACAACCAGTTTGGAAGAAACCCACCGGATTATAGAGTCCAAACGTTCCTATCAAATACTAAACCATGCCCTTCAGCACCTTGTCCACCCATGCCTTAAACACTTCCAGGGAAGGTGAATCAACCACCTCCCTGTATATCCTGTTCCCCTGTCCAATGACCCTTTCTGTGAATTTTTTTTCCTAATGTCTAGCCTAAATTTCCCCTGGTGGAGCTTGAGGCCATTCCCTCTTGTCTTGTTCCCTGTCGCTTGGGAGAAATGGCCATCAACTTCCTCTCTACAACCTCCTTTCAGGTAGTTGTAGAGAGCAATGAGGCCTCCTCTCAACCTCCTCTTCTCCAGGCTAAACAACTCCAGCTTTCTCAGCCGTTCCTCATGAGGTCTGTTCTCCAGACCTTTCACCAGCTTTGTTGCTCTTCTCTGGACTCACTCCAGAGCCTCAACATCCTTCTTGTGGTGAGGGACCAGGAACTGAACACAGTATTCAAGGAGCAGCCTCACCAGTGCTGAATACAGAGGGAGAATCACCTCCACGGACATGGTGGTCACACCATTTCTGATACAAGTCAGGATGCCATTGGCCTTCTTGGCCACCAGGGCACACTGCTACCTCATGTTCAGTTGCCTATAAACCAACACCCCCAGGTCCCTCTCCTCCAGGCACCTTTCTAGACAGGTTTCTCCCAGTCTGTAGCACTGCATCGGGTTGTTGTACCCCAAGTGCAGGACCTGGCATTTGGCTGTATTAAACCTCATCCCATTGGCCTCTGCCCAGTGGTCCAGCCTGTTTAGGTCCCTTTGCAGAGTCTTCCTACCCTCCAGCAGATCAACACTTCCACCCAGCTTAGCGTCATCCACAAACCTGCTAAGGGTACCCTCAATGCCTTCATCCAGGTCATTGATGAAGACATTGAACAGGGCTGGACCCAGCACTGAGCCCTGGGGAACACCACTTGTCACTGGCCTCCAGCTGGATTTAACTCCATTTCCCACCACTCTCTGGGCCCAGTCATTCAACCATTTTTCTACCCAGGAGAGCGTGCGCCTGTCCAGGCCAGAGGCTGACAGTTTCCGAAGCAGACCTCTATGAGAAATTGTGTCAAAGACTTTACTGATGTCCAGGCAGACCACATCCACAGCCTTTCCCTCGTCCAGCAGCCGAGTCACTTGGTCATAGAAGGAGATCAGGTTAGTTTGGCAAGACCTGCCTTTTGTGAACCCATGTTGACTGGGTCTGTTCACCCAGTTCTCTTGCATGTGCTTCATGATAGCACTCAAGATCACCTGTTCCATGACTTTTCTTGGCACTGAGGTCAGACTGACTGACCTGTAGTTCCCTGGATCCTCCCTGCAGCCCTTCTTGTAGACGGGCACGACATCAGCCAGCATCCAGTCCAGTGGAACTTCCCCAGTCTTCCAGGACTGTTGGAAGATGATGGAAATAGGTTTGACCAGCACATCTGCCAGCTCCCTCAATACCCTTGGGTGAATCATCTCCAGCCCCATAGACTTGTGGGTGTCTAGTTGGGCTAGCAAGGCTCTGACCTCCTGCTCTTGGACCATGGGAGCCTCATTTTGCTCCTCTAGTTCCATGGTTCGTACACAGAGGGAACAACTTTCTTTAAAATTAAACACTGAGGCAAAGAAGTCATTAAGTGTCTCAGCCTTTTCCTCATCCCCTGTCAGTGTTGTTCCTTCTGCGTCCAATAGGGACTGTATGGTCTCCCTAGTTCTCCTTTTATTATTTATATATTTATAGAAAGATTTTTTTGTTATCTTTCACAGACTTTGCCAACCTGATTTCTAGTTCAGCCTTAGCCCCTCTGATTTTTTCTCTACACAATCTCACCTCCCTCCTGTAGTCCACCCAAGAGACCTGTCCCCTCTTCCATAGCCCATAAACCTTCCTCTACTTCTTGATATCACTCAAGATCCCTCTGTTCAACCAAGCTGGTTTTTTTCCCCTGCAGGCTTTTTTTCTCAAACACAAAGATGGCTTTCTCCTGAGCTGCTAGGATCTCCTTTTTGAGGAACTCCCAGCCCTCATGGACTCCCTTGCCCTTGAGTACTCTCTCCCATGAGACTTTGCCAACCAGCCTTCTGAAGAGTTCAAAGTCTGCTCTCTGGAAATTTAATGCTACTGTCCTGCTAACCACCCTCTTCACTTCACCTAGAACAGAAAACCCTATCATCCCGTGGTCGCTTAGTCCTGGGCATCCTCCTACTGCCACATCCCCAACAAGGCCTTCTCAGCTCACAAACAGCAGGTCCAGGAGGGCACCTCCCCTTGTTCGTTCATTCACCAGCTGTGCAAGGAAGTTGTCTTCCACACTCTCCAGGAACCTCCTAGATTGCTTTCATTTCTGCTCTGTTGTACTTCCAGCAGATATCGGGAAGATCGAAGTCTCCCACAAGAACAAGAGACATTGATCTACAACCCTATGGATTCTTATGAGCATCCTATTACCCACATGTCCATTCCCAGTTTCCCAGTTCCAGGAAATATCAATCACATAAGCAGAAGATAACAGATAAACTGTCAGGTTTTTTTTGTTGGTGTTTTTTTTGTTTTTGTTTTTTTTAAACATAGGAGCTACCATATCTGATCAAAACCTGATCAAAGTATTCAATCTTTTCTAACTTTCTTAAAAAAATCGTATTTTGATAAATTCCAGTGTCTAGAACTGTTTTTGTTTTCAGAACAAACAAGAAAAAAGAAAAAAATTATTAGCAGTGGCCCTTTGCTTTGAAAAATATCATTTCCATATCTAGTGTATTTAGTACTTTATTTTCCTACTGAGAAGGGAAGAGATTTGATTACCAAGTATTTCAGAATTATAGCACGATTTCACTGTTCTGTGAAGAAATCATGAATGGTGATTCTTATGGCATGCACTCAGTATAATTAAACATCAATTTATGTTGCTCCATGGAATATCTTAAATACATAAATGTAAAAGTCTACAGAAATTTAACAGTTAATCAAGAACATATTCCTGATACAAAGCACAGCACATGACAAAAAAGAATGTGTATGCAAGTTCACTGATGTATAATTTTATTTACTAGATAGATATGAGGCTCTTTCCATCTATCTTCTCAATCTGTATTTAGATAGTTTCAAAGGAAAAGTTTTAAATTATAGATTGTAATGGTATGTTGGCATGATGCAGTATTGCATATCAATTCACTTTATGGAGCTGTTATGAAGTTAACCTACATACCACACTGACTGTGTGAATATTAAAATTCTGATTAAAAAATGTTGACCTGATTCTTTCTTTCTAGCTCATATTCTACCAGTCTTATACTAATGTAAATCAACATAAATGAATGGATTTCAACTAGTATAAGACTGAGATAAGTATTTAAAAGTGACTGTGATTCATATGCAAGGGATGGCTTTTCTAAGGTGTGTGACTTTGGAAAATATCACCACAGTATATATTGTGTAATGCAGAACAAAGGCAACCTTTTGATTATATGTATGCATAAAATGATATACATTATATATACAATTGCACTTGCTTTGTAAATTAACATGAAAGATTTGTATCAATTTATTGCTTTATTTTAGTGATTGCCACAATTTTTTAAATATGTGTATTTGTAAATGACAGATGGCTGCATGAGGAGAAGAAATGTATTTCCATGCAGTTTTTGAGAAGAAAATGGGATTTGCCGTTCTTCAAAGCAAGTTGTTCTTATGAACCCATTAGATGTTCATAAATCTTTATCTCACAATCTCAGTGCTAAAAGCAATGTGTCTGTGCAGTTACAGTTTCTATACTCAGCTATATGTAAGCAATTTCAGAAAGAATAAAAAGCCTAGGTGACTCCACAGTAGGACTGAACATTACCCTTCTGTGCAACCTTGACTAGGGCTGCCTTCAATTTCCACCTGTCCTGGGCAGATGGCTTCACAGCTCTTCTAGCAATGACCCTAGGTTGCCTTTTCTGTCCAGCATTCACATTATGATGCCATATTAAGGACAGATAAAAATAGTTTGGACAGTCAGAGTGCACTGATAAATGCTATATCCAAGATTTAGGGCAGCATATATTCCAGCAGTTTTCTGTGCGGTCTTCTCCAATATGTTCTGAATTGATAAAAAAGTGTAAATGGTTCTTCCATTTATGCCCAAACCAAGTCTTAAGGCTATTCAATTAATGTAGCACAGATTAGACTGTTATTTCAAATCCACAGACTGTATTTGTATTCCTCTTACAAGACCGGGATGCAATTTTAGCACTAACAAAAGAGTTAAACAATGAACATAGAAAGTAATAACAATAAACTCAATATCTGTCAAAGCTGTGTTTACTTCCTTCATTAAAATATTAGAAAGCTTACTATATAAAAAAAAATGAGAAGGAGGATTCAATGATATTGTATTGCTCATTAAATCAAATTTTTTCATATGTCTAATAACTGGACAGTCATGGGTAACTTTCCATTTAAAGTTGTCATTCCGTATTTGTAAATTTTTTTTAAAAACCCCACACAGATAAAAGAATTGCCCTACCACTACAAGGAAATTATATCTATGTATAAGCATGCATGGTTATCTTTCTACTTGTGTGCTTTTTTCTATTTATATATTTCTCATGTAAACATTAAAATATATGCATATGTATGAATAGATGATGTTGTGTCTGAAAAAGACCTAAAGAATATTTAAAAATAGGTGCATCTTTTCTTTTTTATGTATCTCTGCATATATTATGTGTGTGCATGTCTTGCAAATAATTCTTTTGTGTACCTTAAAAATGCCATAACTACATGACTGGAAATTATTTCCTTTTTTATTGAACCTTAGCAGTGCAAGGCTATATTTAATGATGTTATTCAAGTTTAAAGAACCTGAAATTTTTGATTTCTAGTTTCCATTGAAACAGAAATTCATTCAAGTGCAGGTCTGGGACACTGGAAGTTCTGCCTAAGACCTAACACGACACAGGTTAAAAATAATTAAAAATAAAGAAAACAAAAATCACACCATATAATTTTTCTGGCTTATCTTCCATATAAATTTGTAATTTCTTAGTTTCAATTTGTTCTTGACTAAGAGCCATAGTTTCACCAAATGAACTTCCATATGCCACTGCTTCCAATGCCTTGATCTTGTTTACCTTCTGAAAACAGACATTGTTATTTTATAAGATCATAATCCTCAGCAGCAAGTTTCCCTCTTATTGACAATGGATGAAGATCCATTTGGTGGTTTTACATCTTTCCATATGTAGAAACATATAAAGGATGAATATATGAGACCTAGGAGACTGCTAGTGGCTGTCAACTAAATATTGTCACTATATCAGTATTTCAAAGACTTTGTGGGGGAGTATGAGCTGAGGTAGAGAGGAGAAAGTGTCAGATTTACCTCCTTTAATTGTGGCTTCTTTGACTCTTATTAGAATCCTAGTTTTGCTGTTGATGATCTTTTTTTTCCACCAAAGCTAGGATTTTGATATTATGCAACTTTTTAACAATATCACCCCCTTGTAGCCATCTTTCTACCTCTGGCTGACATTTGAACGGTACACAGTCCAAGTTGCTTGTTATTGTATTTTGAAAATCAATGTCAAAAAAAAGAATGTGTTATTTTTGTGGGTATTCTTACATCCTGTGACTCTTGGAATTACTTAGAAAAACACTTAAACAATCTATAAATAATGATTTGACAAAAATTTGATGCAACTTGTAAGTTTCATGCCTGCTTATTCTACAGATGTCATCTTACTGGCCTCTATTTGATTCTGAAAATACACAGTTAAAGCATGCATGTAAATATCCACTTCAGAAAAAGTAGTAAAAAACTAACAGAAAGAGAAACATAAGAAAGCTTCATGATTTATTCACAGTCTGTGGCTTTTGTGCTATGATTTTTAAACAGGCACTGCAATACAGAAATGCATTATTTTGGTGGGCAGGGGGGATATAGACATACATTTACTCTTGAACTGTCCTCAGTTTGCTCTGAGGTTTATGATTTAGCTATTGTGCTAAAATACAGTGAGGCACAATCCCTTCACTTCATTATTTCTTCAGCAGACCTTACTTTCCATTTTCATCTATGAGGATTCAATTCCCTTAGTTTGCTCTGTGATCTTTCCTAAAATTCACATTTTGACTGCCTTGCATGAAAGAGGTTCACTAGGGAACATTTTAAACACACCAGTGGCAATTTAAGTAAATACAAACTCTCTGCCATCTTTCACTATCTCAAGAAGTGTTTTCAATAACTGGAGATTAAATTAAGGTTCTTAAAACCACATATCTATATTTGCTTCCTTTCTGATAAAACATTTATTAGACATTTTTTGGCCTTTTTTCTTATAATCAATTTGTTAATCAGACTTGATCTGCATACCAGAGGAAGTAAGTTTCAAGAACAGTACTTAAAGAATCTTGCAAATCAGAACTACTTCTATGTTTTTGCTTGTTCCCTGTATGGCTGAATAGGGTACTGCTGTGCAGATTTTTTTCTCACGTTTTTAGAGCTATAAATAGCTGCAAATGCACAGAAATTGTTTACTTTGCTTTACTGAGTCAAAATAAATTTTGTGTTCTTGCACTGTGGAAATTTCCAAGTGTCATTACCCATATTGTTTAATGCTAAGCTACTTTCTCACTTCCCTACATCATCTTTATATATTAAGATAGTTAAACCAGGTAGAACACTTTAGTCCACAACCTTATAGATTTTGCTATAGAGATCTGATAAAAATATTTTTTAGAAGTTAATATTTGTCCAGGTGTTAATATATGTTTCCATTATTTTGCCTCATGGGATCACTCAGAGGGAATGTGTAAGTATTTCCTTGGAGCTTTTTGGTTTGAATTAGAGCAGTATCTCACAAAGTAATTTTTATTTTAAGGCAGTGTAATAACTACAGGCCTTAATACATGTAATGCATATGCTGCCAATTTAAAGTTCCTGACAAAATACATAACTAAGTTTGACTGTATTCTATGGTACGAATGCACCTCTAACACACTGTGAATGTTAGCAAACCAACATTTGAATCCCAAAAGCCTTAAGCTGTTTATTTATTTGTTATATACTAAGAAGTTTATAGAATATAAATTTTTTATGAGCTTGGTTTTTTCCCTTCATTAGTATCAACACCTGCAAGGAAAATACATTTTTTTCTAAACCACTGAAGATTCTTTTTCTTTTTAATCAAATACAGGTCTTGATTTAGCAGCAGCAGTGAGAAATGATTCTGTAGAAGACAATGCTTTTCTGTAAAGAAATCTGAAATAATATTAAAAAAAATCCAAACACCTAAAACCTAAACATAACATATTTCTAATTCCAGCATTTACTATAACTTCACTACCGACACCAGGAGATACTGAGTGTTTTCACAAAGTTATTTATTTAAAGAGAACATGAGAATAAGGAATTCATTGCAGTGACTACAGTCAGCAGCAGCCGCCCTCTAAGCATTGTTCACATATAAGTCTGGTGCTAAAGCTAGGAGACAAAGATTAGATCTTGCTAATCTACTTTTGCTATGATATATCTATCACTTTGTTATTGCTTCTAAATTTGTGATTATAAACAATTTGAATTCTGTGGAATATGGAATGTGAAATTAGATCAATTTACATTGTCAAGATTTTACAAATATAAACAGATGGCTTGTTGTCTTAGGCTGGAAAGATCCATACAAGTCAACACTTCTAAAAAAAACACATACATTGTAATTTGAGAGTGACAGCTCCTTGTCATAATGGATTTCAAAATGCATCGTTGTGGAGATGTAAGAGAGTTACCTATTGTCCAGTAATTTGATAAAAGGAATAAGCCATACAAAAAAGAATTAAAGCTCTCCAAGATCAATGCTGCTTTTCAAATGCGTGAAATAACTATAAAGGGTTTTTTTACAGTTAGAACAACTTGACTGCAAGTAAAATTAATAGCAAAACAAATTAATTGCAATTAAAAATGATAACTTGTACAACATATTACTGAAGCAGAAGAAAAGATCAAATTTATTTGAACTGCAAGAAAAGAGAAAATTATTAGACCATCAAAACCTATGAAAAATCATTTAAAATCTCTCATTAAAAACACACAAATACATAGATTTATTGGTAAGGTAAAGTTTGGTATCACTGGTACTAGCCTCATTAACTGTTAATATTGTGGGGTACAGTGGACTGTAGAAAGCTTTTAGGATATTTTGCTCACAGGCTGAACTAATCTTGTCTAGATGATTAATTTCTGGAAGAAACCTACAGAAATGAGCTAGTAGCAAGGAATAAAGAGGTGAAATTGCTGCATAAGGTGAGATTTTATATATAAGTTTTTCTGTCATCACACCCTGTGGAACAAAGCCAGAAATATTCACAGAATCACAGAATCACAGAACAACCAGGTTGGAAGGGACCCATCGGATCTTCTAGTCCAACCATTCCTATCTAACACTAAACCAAGTCCCTCAAGACCTCATCCACCCGTGCCTTAAACACCTCCAGGGAAGGTGACTCAACCACCTCCCTGGGCAGCCTGTTCCAATGCCCAATGACCCTCTGCGTGAAAAACCTCCTCCTGATCTCCAGCCTAAACTTACCCTTGCGGATCTTGAGGTCATTCCCTCTTGTCCTGTCCCCTGTCACTTGGGAGAAAAGGCCAGCTCCCTCCTCTCCACAACCACCTTTCAGGTACTTGTAGAGAGTAATGAGGTCTCCTCTCAGCCTCCTCTTCTCCAGGCTAAACAACCCCAGCTCTCTCAGCCGCTCCTCATAGGGTCTGTTCTCCAGCCCCTTCACCAGTCTCGTCGCTCTTCTCTGGACTTCAATGCAACTTCAAATCCCTTGTGGATTTTGAAGCTTAAATCCTCCTATTTTGGCCTGCCATGCAAAGTGTTGTCACAATTAAATAGTTCCAGAGAAGTATATCTCATTAATTCTGCACAGATTATAAAAATATAAAAATATTGCTAGAAAGCACATTTAAGAATGAAAAGAGAGAAAACATGAGCATCTATCACAGGAAATGAAGTAAAGGATATTTTTGAGCACAATGATTGCAAAACTCATCAAAAACATTGTGTATATACGTTATCATGACTTTCATGCCTGTGCGGTACCCATCCAGTATGACTCCAGCAAGATAATTGTATATAAACATTAAACTATGCCTCTATATTGCTCTGTAACTGACAAATTGATTAGAAGTGGAGGCCCATTTAAAGTGTTCCTAATGTCATCTTTTGTCTAGCACATTTTTCAAGTTCTGCTGTCAAGAACACTTGGAAGATGAATATTTTAATCAGGGCCTTTAAGCTTCTTACTTAGTGATCTTGAGTGCGATTGACTAGAGGCTTTTGCTGATGCTCATCAGTTACCCTTTCAAGTTACGCTAGATACACCAGAGTGTGGAAGTCCTGAAAGTATCTCCAAGAACAGCCACTATTTCCTACATGAAGGATAAAAGTAAGAGATCTGTTCTGTACAGAGGAAAAGCCTGAACTAGGGAGATTTTAAACAGAAGATATGCATTGTCACTAGTGAATGTTAAACCTGGTTAGAAATTCTGGTACCTTTAGGGAGCAAAATGGACAAAACTTGTGCTGATATTGGAGAACTTCCATAATTGTTTGGTTTGTCTTAATATTTAGGGTTTTAGTTTAAGTCAGATCTATGAGAGATCAATTCTAAAATTCATCTGCTGAGTTTGCTTACGTCTCTTTTACTTCAAAACAAAAAGGATAACTTTTATAAATGCACAGTTGTACCATAGTGGTAGAGGGGGTGATGCTTTAATTAAAAGAGTGGATTTTTGGTATCCATGACAAATTAGCATGCTAAGCAGAGAGCTAGGAGGAAGAATGCACATTTGGATTCTATGCATATATATGTGTGTGTGTGTATAAAGGAGTATATATGTGTTTACATGTAGATAGATTTATACATTTTCTCATTCACAACAATAAATGTTATTATTCTTCATTTATGTAAATGGTTACTACTTCACACAAATATATAAGAAAAAAACATTCTTAATTTCTGCAGAACATAATGTTTTAAAGTTCACTCAAAATCCTTCAAACTAGTGTTTACTGTTAATTAGAAAATCTTGTGAAGATTTAATTAATGTTAGAAGTTAAAAACAAGGAGTCAACTCTTTCCAGTTCTGAGACTCTAAGAAGGGACCAGCTGTTGATTGCCAACTGAATTACAATCATCAGAAAACTCACACTGAGAGTAATAGGTTTCTGCAGGTCACTCATGTATGTCACTCCCAAACTGTTATCATTATGCTTTCATCTGAACCAGAATAATAATAATAAAAGATAGAAAAGATAATCATAGAATAATAGAATCATAGAACAACCAGGTTGGAAGAGACCCACCGGATCATCAAGTCCAACCATTCTTATCAAACACTAAACCATGACCCTTAGCACCTTGTTTATCCATGCCTTAAACACTTCCAGGGAAGGTGAATCAACCACCTCCCTGGGAAGCCTGTTCCCGTGCCCAGTGACCCTTTCTGTGAAAAATTTTTCCTAATGCCTTGCCTAAATCTTCCCTGGCAGAGCTTGAGGCCATTCCCTCTTGTCCTGGTCCCTGTCATTTGGGAGAACATGCCAGCTCCCTCCTCTATAACCTCCTTTCAGGGAGTTGTAGAGAGCAATGAGGTCTCCTCTCAACCTCCTCTTCTCCAGGCTAAACAACCCCAGCTCTCTCAGTCGCTCCTCGTAGGGTCTCTTCTCCAGACCCTTCACCAGCTTTGTCACTCTTCTCTGTACAGGCTCCAGGGCCTCAACATCCTTCTTGTGGTGAGGGACCCAGAACTGAACACATGGCTCAAGGAGCAATCTCACCAGTGCTGAGTACAGAGGGAGAATAACCTCCCTGGACCTGCTGGTCACAGCGTTTCTGATATAGGCCAAGATACCACTGGTCTTCTTGGCCACCTGGGCACACTGCTGGCTCATGTTCAGTCGGCTGTCGACCAACACTCCCAGGTCCCTCATCTCCAGGCAGCTTTCTAGACAGACTTCTCCTAGTCTGTAGTACTGCATAGGGTTGTTGTGCCCCAACTGCAGGACCCGACATTTGGCCTTGTTAATCCTCATGCCACTGGACTCTGCCCAGTGGTCCAGCCTGTTCAGATCCCTTTGCAGAGCCTCCCTGCCCTCCAGCAGACTGACACTTCCACCTAGCTTAGTGTGATCTGCAGACTTACTAAGAAGTTTACAAAAGGGAAGACTTAATATTTTTGACAGTTTGACTTTTAAAGAACTTGGAAAAAACACTGATCAAAAATAATAAGATTAGAAATAGAAAGACTAGCAGCTTTTATGAAAATCTCTCAACAAAGATCTGGAGAAGATGGCTTGATGCCTAGTGAATAAAACCTGAGAAGACAATTTCTACTGCTTTATATATATGGCCATAGGGATAATTGACATTTCTAAAAGACTCATGCAGCCTAGATACTCCCTTGGATTTCTATAAAGAAGAACAATTTTGCTTAGAGAAAGTTGATGTCAGTAGTCTATAAAGTCTTTCCATGGATTAATTGTTTTTCTACAAAGAATTACCACTAACAAGCACCTACATGAATAACTAATAACTATTAATGAAATTGGTTGATGTCACAAAGTGTTAAACCCTGTTTCAAATCAATATTTGAGATAGCTAGAGATTCTTCATTTCATGAAAAAAAAAACAAATGATTAAGAATGAAATGAATAGGCCAGTAGAAGAAAATGGAGCTAGGGTCTGCAAAGAGGATTTCCAGTAAATTTTTTAAACAGTGGTTTCCCATGAACTTATAATCTACTATAGAAAAAGAAGTATGTAGCACAGCTTATTCAGCTTGTTTGATAATTCCCTGCAGAAAGCATGTAGAAGCAGCTAATGATATGCAAAATTAGTCACAGACCTGTTCTAATAGAAGCCTCTGAGATCTATCATTTGTCCTCAAAGGTGAGGAAGGTCCAAGAAAGTTGAGGAAGGGCTGTGCCAGGAAAGTACTACACAGACTTAATTTGCTTTGTGAACAGCTGTTTCTGGTACTAATCATTCAGGCAGTATTACCAGCTCATCTCACTTATCGAAATTCCAGTGAGAAGGCAGAGGGAAATTTTATTTCTCCTTTTGTCAGGCAAAATAGCATTTCTCCTTGCATGACATCTTTCAAAAATACATATAAAAATCTGCTATAGTTGAAAATAACAGATCTGAAAATAGTACCATATGGGAGTACAGAAGGAAGTATATCTCCAGATATATGTATGCAAAATGCAGATAACACACTGTGCAGCTGCACAGCCATCTCACTGTCAAATGATTGGCAACACTCATACCATGCTGACTGATTAATGCAGGAGTAAAAGCGGTCTGGATTTTCTGGTAAATACAAGCAATTCTTTGCTACAATAATCCAAAGTAGAAAGGCAGACCAGTTTGCATTATATAATCAGTTTTTACATTGCAAGTTTGAATTGTATTGTTCTTTTTTCCCAGCATTAAAAATGAGTACAGTATAAATAGTGCTCTAAGATCTAGAGGAGAAAAACAAACAAACAGACACAGAAAATTTTAAAAAACAAAACAACCCAAATCCTGATCAAATAAACAACAACAAAAAAAAACAAACAACAAAAAAAAAGAGAGAAAAGAGAAGACAAGAAGAAAGACAACGGGAAGATAATAATCTATGGTATCAATTCTTCTACCTAAGAGAAACCTATAGGAAACCGAAGGTAGTAATTTTTTTTCAGCTTAGAAATGTGGGGGTGAAATTTAACTGGCATTCTTCTGCAATGGCTTCTACTGCATCTTTCAAAAATGAAGAATGAATGAAGGTAATGTGCATCAGTTTTCAGAGATTTTATTTATCAAGGAAATTTCATGGCCGAAAATGCAGTGGATAAGGGGAAGACAGAAAAACAGAACTGACAACATAGTGACCCCAAGTAAAACACAGTTTTTGAAGGACCTCAGGTGATCTTATCTTGTTTCACTGAAACAGAGACACTTCAATGACTATGGTTCTCCCTGGTTACACATTAGGGGATGAAAGTGATGCTGGATCAGATTCAGGGATCTACAAGTATCCAAAATAATTTTCTACGAGCTCTAGGATTTTGTTCATGAATTTACTTTGAAGTGCTGGATCCTTTTTGCTTGACAAGCTGGTAGCCCAGGTACAACTGATTCTATGCAGGCACGAACTGTAGTCATTAGGGAATTAATTCTTGTAAAGTTGTAATTGCAAAACTTAGCTCATCATACAACAGGAATGTACAAAGATAGAGACATGGTGCAACTTCAATGCAGTATGTTTTGAAATATTGCACAGGCAGTAGCCTTTAAAATGTCTGCCATTTAAAATAATAGATTTTGTTTCTTTTTAAGCTCTATTGTAGAGGGAAGGAATCAATAATGTTCCTTTCCTTTAAATCAAGACACTTTCTATTTTCTGCTGTACCTGTCCATAATTTTATTATTCCATGCTTTTCTCAAGGGACATCAGTAACTAACTGGCAAAACTACAGCATTTAGGAAAGATTTTGCTTTTTGTATCAAGAGGCACAGAGTTTCTAAACTCATTTCATATGTGATCTTGAAAACTTGCAGTCAAGTCACATCTCTTCAACATGAAACTCCAAGGAAATGCACAGATAAATCTTGAAGAGCAAAGGAGAGATAAAAGAGAGGTAGCAAAACAAGGGGGACTAGAAAGGGTACATGCAACATAGAAGCAACAGACAACATAAGCTTTATAAAAAAAAGAAAAAGAAAAAAGTAAAAAGAAGACATGGAATCTCATGGTACACAGAAAAAATAAAAAATGAAAACAAAAGGTAACATTTTGGTGTTCACCTAACCTTTAAAGGCAACCTACAGAGGCACTGAAGAATGCTAACAGCTATGCACACCCCGGAGATTTTATCATTGGTGAAAGGAATAGATTGAGATGAATAATAACATTCTTCTTTCAAGACCAAGATGCTGTCTATCAATCAGTTCAAACAAAACCTAAACAACAACAAGAAAGCAGAACAAAAACCAAAACAACAATTAGGAAACCTTAACAATCCTACATTTATCATTGATGCAGCTAAACAAGTAATTAGCTTTTTTTCTTTAATGCTTCAGGCAGCTTCACTCATCTGATTGTTCCTGCTTAGCTGTCAGACATTCAACTCTGTATAATATAAAGTGGCCCCAGGACACCTATCCTTTACTCAGAGTATACCTAGGATACCTGTCCTTTGGAACATTTAGCCTTTACAATGTATCTTCCTTTCTGTGGTGGAAAATGAAACTTGTTTCTTTCTCTGCGTTGCCCTAATATGTTCTGATCAGTAGACTTCATATGTCATTTTCATTTTCATCAATAGCAGGGCACAGCAAGGTACACAGCTGGTGCCAGGAAACCAGTTTCCCTCTACTATTCTCCGATGGGACCTTATTAGTGACACTGTGCTCTCTTCAACTGAGCCACTGAATTACAATGAGCCTGTAGAGTCCAATTCTTTTCCCAATATCATCAATGACAAAACACTCACAGATTATACTAAAACTATGTAGAACAATTTTGGCAGTGTCAGGACCTTGCCTTTTTAGATTTCACTTTTCTCTTTCTGAATCACCCATTTAATGCAAAAGAAAAACAATAGCCAAAACCTGGACAAGAAGTATACGAAGTAAGTAGTGTAATGCTTATTATGGGAAAAGAATGGTGAAGTGTATCTTTAGATAAAGTCATGGTGAAGGGGTAGAACCATTAGGGCTGCCATTAGATGGCGTTTCAAACATGCATGGAGGTAGACTATCCCTCTGACATCAAGCATCAAGAGTTGCCCCATCAAGAATTACACACTGACAGAGCATTTTCAATCAAAATAGGAAATAAATTAAGGTTAGAATAAAATGAAGACAACCAAGAAACCAAACAGTGAATTGGAGTTAAAGGACTAACTTCTAAGAAGTCTCATAAGTGGTACATAAAGGGGGATTTCTTGCTGTATTTTTCCTAATTAGAAGTGAACAACAAAAAAATGCTCTTGATTTTGCTTTTTACCCTGCTGCCTTCTCAATACTGCGAAGGTCTTTTCAGTTTACATTGTACCTCATCAGTGTTAAAAAGTTTCAAATAATGTGACTCCATCTTAGTTTAAATTGCAGTCCATTTCTTAGCAGGCATGGGCAGAGATTCATTTGGTTCTTAAGAGGGATGAAAACTGGCAGAAAACAACAGAGATTGATATCACAAGGTGGTATGCACTTTCGAGTATGTCACAACAGTCTCCAGATTCTCTTAATATCAGGTCTTGCTCTAAAAACTGAAAACGTGACTCTTAAGAAGTTATGAGAGATAAAAAATAATAACTAAAGAGGAAACACCAGTAGGTCACTTGTAGAATGAAAAATATAATAGAGGAGGACGAAAGGTTTCTCATACTGGTCTGAAATTAATATATAAACTAAAGCATCTATTAAACCCCACTGAAGTTATAAATTAGGTCAAATAAAAGAAACTGTAGTGATAGCGCAGAGAAAAATTATCTTCTTTAAACAAACCTGATACAGATTATATGAGATCTGGGGCAGGGGGAACAAAAAAGCTTTGTACTGTCATACTGTTATTCTCACTTCCCTGAGACAGTCTCACTTGAAAATACTTCAGTGAAAGAGAAGTTTATGTATACCAAGACTATAAGGCTACAATCTTGTGAAAAGGCAACACGCTGAAATACAAAAACTTCTGAACACAAATCATACTTCATAAAATATCAGTTCATGTAATTTTCAGAGAAGTAGAAATTTAAGCACGAAACTGATAGCACTCATAAAGCCTGATCTGTCATGTAATTAGAAACTTCAGTCAGAGAGAGAATTTGCTAGCAGGCCTGTAGGCTTAAACTCGAATTAATTTTTAACACTGACACTAAGACACAGAATCACTGAAATAAGAACCATCAGTTGTCAACATATTGTTCAGCAGAGCTAAAAATAAGTATGGTTTCAATGTTAGAAATCTGATGTTAGAATCACTAGAGACTTGTAGATACAAACAGAAGACAAAACATTAATCTAATTTGAGACTGAACATTCTATCATCATTTCATGAACATAATGCCACTAATGCCTACAAGCAGAAGAAAAATCACATGGAATAGTCCTGCAGTCAGATAAGGACTTCAACATACAATCCCAGATTATGGGATAGAGACTGACATTTCCCAAATACTACAATGAAGAAAAAGAGGCAGATAGACATTCTCAAGGACCAACTTCAGCAATTTTATATACTTTAACCACACTATACACAAAATGAAAATAACAGAAACCCTACTACTTTACAACAATGCCGAGATCTCAGGAATGTTGTGTGGACCTCAAAATCATAACATCATTCTGGTCAGAAGGGGTATCAGGGTGTCCCTAGTCCATCCTCCTATTCCAAGCAGGGTCAAGACTCAATGACTAAGATGCTTGGCGCTTTGACCACACAGGTCTGAAAAACCTCTGAGGATCTCCATTCCATAAACTCTCTGGGCAACATACTTAAATGCTTATCTTCAGGGTGACAAATTTTATTTATGTCCAGTTGGAATGTTCCCTATTGTAATTCATGATCATTATCTCTCATTCTCTCTCTTCAGTCTCATCTGTGCTTCAGTGAAGAGTCTGTTCCTGTTTTCTTGATGACTTCCTCATATAGGAGTCCCATATCCTGGGCTGCATCAAAAGAAACCTGACCAACAGGTCAAGGGAAGTGATTCTACCCCTCTATCCCTCCCTTGTGAGACCTCATCTGGAGTACTGTGTCCAGTTCTGGAATCCTCAACATAGGAAGGATATGGAGCTGCTGGAATGGCTAAAGGAGTGCTACAAAGATGATCTATCCGTGGGCTGGAGCACCTTCCCTATGAGGAAAGGCTGAGAGAGTTGGGTTTGTTCAGTCTGAAGAAGAGAAGGCTCAGAGGAGATCTTATAGTGACCATCCAGTACCTGAAAGTGGCTACAGGAAAGCTGGAGAGGGACTATAGGAGATAGGAGATACAGAAATGCAAGGATAATTATAATGCAAATAAACTGAATCAATAATCCTTCTCTCATAATAATGTAGTTTTCAAAACAGTGGCTTGGAGTGGTGGTGTGGTTTTCAAAAGAGTGAGAAATAGCGAGCAGTTTAAAAAAACCCACAAAATATCCCATTCACCATTTCTCCATTTCCATTTCTTATTTCTTTTTCTCTTTCCAAGTAGTCTGTCCTTCTGAAGAGACCAGTATGTTCTTTGGACCTGTGAAGCTGGGGACAAGAGAGATAAATCCAAAGCAAGATCTCAAGCCTGATGACAGATTCAGAAATGTTAGGGATAGAAAAATACTCTTTGTGAACTAAGTGTTTGCACATTTGAGGCTGTCACAGGGACTGAAAGAAGCCTTTGTTGGCACACACACAGGCATAGACGGAATTTCTCACCAAGGCTTTGCATAGCTACCTAGGCACTGGAAAAAGGGAGTGAGAATTTTGGCACTAAGTTTAATTTGGTCAGAGCCAGGGTTAGTTTCTTCGTGTCTTGCTGAAGGGAGAGGAACTGAAGTGGAAGTCTGAAAGTTTTTGTTGGTTTCAGAGAACATGTCTGCATGACTGTGTATGTGTATATGTAAACAAGTCATGGTGCAAACACCTACAAGTGAGAGCTCTGTCTAGAATAACAACATTTAAGTAATTTGAGATCTGCGCATGTAACAAAAAACTTCTGAATTTATAAATGTAAAGATGATGGAATTTGGCACTCTTTGTTAGTTAAAACTTAGAAGTGCTTTTATATGGGCTTGTCTGCACTTTGATTCTCTACCATCCCCTTAGCAACTGATTGGGTCAAATAGCACAAAAACCTTAGTTGTTTATACTTTTAAGTAATTCCATGCAAACTCTTTTGACAACTCACTGACTGACCAGTGATGGGGTAGAGGCAACCATGGAGTTATGGCAGCCTTTGCCATAGAGAGTTAGGGAGGTGCTGCCTCCCTCAGACAACACTGTATGGTCTTGGGACTCCCTATACACTTAAGAGTTTTCCTGATTACCTTGAGAGGTAGTGATGAATGGTACCATCCCAGTCTGGCCTTCCCTGTATTGGAACAGATTATTATTCAGTCTGACTTTAACACGCTCCTTTGAATTTCAGTAAACAAGTCTGTTTATGAGCTTGGAAAACGTAGAGAACATTTTAAAACCTATGCTCAAAGAAATTTATTCCCAGTCAGCCTATCATATGTCAGGGAATCCCATATATTGGTCCTATTTATGACTCCCAAGTCTCCACTTAATTCTTTTATCTTGAGGCCATGTATCTCGGAAGTACTATCCTGTGTTCTCTGGACAGAAGAAACTATTGCAGAGGAAATAATAAAGAAAAAAAGAGGTTTATCAATGCCTTTTATTCTCCCAGTGCTCCTTCCAGTTATGAATTGCTCTTTCCCTCTTTTTATGTTGCTGTTATCTAGCCATGTAGCTGATAGTCCAGTTTTGCCCTGTAACCTGTCCCATGCTGCCTGTATCTTTTTCCTGCAGGGATCTTACTGCTCTTTCTATTGTTTGCTGCTCTTTCCTGTAGCTTTTCCACACACAACATGCTCTGTTCACAATAGGTTTGGTGTTGCTCTACATGTGCCCATGTACGCATGGGACTTCATGTGATCTGTCCTGAGCAACTCAGATATGCTCAGTAGATACACTCCAGATCAAATCTTTAAAAAATATGCTGATCCCTCATTTGCTGTCTACAATAAGAAAGGTATATCAGAATAGCAGCAGAAGAAATAGTAAAGAAATGTTTATCCATTTCAGTCATTTTTTAATACATTTTGAAAAAGATACTAAGTTTATGTCTGGGGATTTTTCAGTACTCATAGGAATAATTTTGTCACAACTACACTTCAGGTCCCTAGAATTTGTGAGTTCTGTTGGTACAATTAATGCTTCATAAGAAAATATGAAGGCTAACCAAAAAGAACAATAGACTTTTAGATATTCAACAATTTTCTATATTTGGTATTATTTGAAAATAAATTTTCAGTAATTTCTTATTTTCAATAACTGATTCTCATCTGTTGAAAAATACAATGCTGTTACAAATGCCCACTGAATAAAGTCAGAATGATTTACTAAATATCCTTTTATCATCTAGAAATAACTTTCCTGAATGTTGAGGGGAACATATTATCTGTACCTGGGTTCAAAACCATGTGGCATTTTTAAACTACTGTTCACTGATACAACAGGATGGAAGCAGACTTTTGCATCTACTTCCAGCTTTTGTTGAATTTATATTTGCTTCCTTGTGAGGACCAGTCCACCATTAGCAATAATAACACATTAGGAGTACACACAAAAGTATTATTAATTCATGCATGGAAGTCACATCTTGTATCTTGCTTTTTCATGTAAGACATAATGCTAACTATTTCAGGATAAATAAAAATTTGCATTATATCAGAAATGTAAAGTCAATAAGCTGATTCAGTATTGAAAATTACTTGGTATTTCAACTGGACTGAGTTTTTAATTTCATAGAACTGCAGAATCATAGAATGATTTGAGTTGGAAAAGACGTTAAAGATCATCTAATTCCACACATCCCCTACCATGATCAGGGACACTTCCCACTAGACCAGCCTGCTCAAGGCCCCACCTAGCCTAGCCTTTAACACTTCCAGGGATGGAGCATCCACAATTTTCCTTGGGAAACCTGTGCCAGTGCCTCACCACCCTACATTTATTCTTGAAATATGTTTCAACATTTATTTGGAAATTTATAAAATCTGGAAAAATACATACAACTTGATGCTCTTTTAAATAGTAATTTCCTTACCTTAATTCCAAAATACCATGGGTTTGTGTTGGACTTACATTTGCTGACATACACAGCAGCAAGAACATGAAGGAAGGAATGAAGGAAGAAAAGAATGAAGAAAGAAAGGAAGAATATAAGTGCAATAGCAATTTCATTATATTTCCAAGTAGGATGACTGTCTGTAGGAATATAGTTTGAAAACAATACTGCTTTCATTACTTTGCAAATTGTAGATGTACCACATAAGCTGGAAACTTACCCTTACTTATGAGAGTCAAGAGAAAGAAAATAATCTAGACTTTAAGGCAGAATTAATCATATGAGTGTTAGTAAACAATATTGATGGCACAAAGGAGATGGGATAACTTCAGAAAGGCTTTTGTCTTTATTATGA
Organism: Coccyzus lansbergi; assembly: GCA_033558105.1. Classification (NCBI taxonomy): domain Eukaryota; kingdom Metazoa; phylum Chordata; class Aves; order Cuculiformes; family Coccyzidae; genus Coccyzus; species Coccyzus lansbergi. The sequence goes on from JAUMJK010000227.1 coordinate 2,613,942, forward strand.
AACAGTAACAAGCACCCTGGTTGGCTACATACATGTCTAAGTGGATGGGATGTTTGAACTATCTGTCAAATGTCAGATGTATCTTCTGAAATCAGTGAATACCACTTCACATGATGAGAAAAAGGTATAACATCATTCCTTCAGAGGAAGCCATGTCTCCAGTTCCAGAAAATTAAATCCAGTTTCTTACCAGCATTCCTTTGTGCATGATATCTGAAATAAACGGGTAACTAAGTAAAGTAAACCCCAAGCATATTTTAATGCATAGGCAGAAAAAAGATTTCTGAAGAATTGTTAAACATTGCCCTTTGCAGCTGGAGAACCTAAGGGACTGAAATATGCTATGCATAAAAATCCTTGAAAATTTTAAAAAATGTATAAGACCTGTTTATGTCTGTGTATCAAGAAGAGTTTTTGTCTTGATAAAAACATCAAGAGCAGACCAAGATCATTGACCTGCACTCTGAATGCACATTGTGTGATTAGAATATGAATAAAGAATATATTTTGTTGGGAGCACTGTAAATTTACTAAATTCCTCATAAAAAAAAAATTATTGTGTGGAATAGACTTGACTTTGCAAACTTAGAACTTGCCAAAGGTGAGGAAAGTGAATTGCAACTATCAGTTACCACTGAAAGTATTTGGTAGGTGAAAGAACTTGACTACCAGACTTATACCAAAGTAAAGATATCACAGAAGGAACTGTTTTGTAGAAATGTAGATTTTCTATTCATGCATATTAAAAACCAAAACATTTAAACAAATTCATAGACCTATATTGTGCACACACTCAGCCCTAATTCTGGCCATTACATTCATTATTGTGAAATCCTTTATTAAAGCACTGAAATAAATGAAAAAAATGTAATAGATTTATCTGCTGTAGCAGCATAAAATGGTGGAACTTGAAATTGATAAAGCATCTCAGTCACAATCCTACTTATAGTCCACTGATAACCTTGCATGTCTAGATCCTGGAATTTTTTTCAGTGTCCGAAGTGTGACTTATGGCCATCATTTTTTGCACATGCAGATATCAGTGAATAGTAATCCCACAGAACCAACCCAATGTTCCTTTCTCCACCATTTTGGATTTTTCCCCTCTTACAGAGAGTCTGGTATCTAATTTAACAAAGAATGCCTACAATAGATGTGCATTTGGGAAATTCTACAGTAAACAAGCTGTATACATCTCCACTCTGTGTTTGCACAGTTCAGAAAGGTTTAAATCAGAAAGCACCAGAGCAGCAAGACTATGTGTTCAGAATAAATGAGAAAGGGAGTGAAATAATGAATGTACATTTTTATCAGTGTTTTATTCTACTATAACATAATACTGAAAGATATTGAGAAAACCTGAAGCAACACATTAAATTTCCATTTTATAAACTCATTTAAATACATCTACCAAATATCTGTATATTATAATGTTAGAGGTTAATAACTTTACAGTGGAAGGAAAAAATGGTGACTTCACAGAAAATAAAAATATTTTCCAGAATGTGAGTGGTACAAAAATGACAATCTTATCTTTGTGCTTGTTTAAAATACAGAAATTCCATCAGTATGGAAAAAAATACTACAGTATAAAGCAATGTGTTTGCTGAAGGAGGAGTTAATAACAGTTTACTCCAGATGTGTTGTGATAGATTCAAAAATCTCTAAGGAAGCTAGAAAATGATTAAAAGGAAGATGGTTTCTGATTCTGCAAACCCAGGTCATAGGAAGGCTGAGGTGGAGAACATTAAACGGAGATTAATGCTCAATTATATATATAATTATATATATATATAAATATATATATAATTATATATATATATCAATTATATATATTATATATATAAAATATATATATTTAGATAGGAATGGTTGGACTAGAAGATCCGATGGGTCCCTTCCAACCTGGTTGTTCTGTGATTCTGTGATTCTGTGATTGTGCTTTATGTCAATATGTTCATTGACAACAGATTTCATGTCAAAGTAAGTTAAGGCCCAGGTAACTGTTATTTCATTTTTAATTATTTACTTTATGTGATTAATATAAAAGAAAAGGGAATTAGGCAAGATTTCACATGCTTCTTTATTCTACAAAGGTGTTTATACAATCATGTTCAATTGTGTTTTCACTGTAGCAATATAGCTGGGACTAAATAACTAAATAACTTCACTGCAGAGACCTCCAGCCCATATTCTGAGTGGAAGTTATAGTGTAGATAAAACAAGAACACCAAACTCTAGAGGCTGACACAACTATTTATCCCTGCAATGATATCTATAGGGAAAAACGAACAGTGCATCAGAGCACTCCATCAAAGTTCTTCTACATATTAATTGTGGCATATTGGTCTGCCTTTCATTAACAAAACTTCTTGTTATCCATATGTCTGACAAATGAAACAAGTGTTTTACCATGATTTTATTGGTAGCTGAGACATGCAGAGCTGACATTTTAGATAGTGTGAAATACTTAGCTAAAATCTAGCTCTTACATTTTCAAGTACTTTTTACTGCCTTTCAGACTCGGAGTTGAGTAAATGAGTTTTATAAAGCAGCTAAAATTCCTACTTTTTTTTTTTTGTCCTCAGTCCATATATTAGTAACATTTAGATCTGCAGTAATTTCAGGACTTTTCCTAAAGAACTGAATGTGCGAATTCCTTGGCCATAATACTAGGTGCCCTTGATTCTGGCATTGCCTGTCATTCCTACAAGCAGCAGAGTTAGTAGAGCTTGGAGGACTAGATCAGTGAAGCCTATGAGGTCCTAAGAGCTTAATTCATGCCCACAATGGCTTCCAAAAGATGTGTAAGGTAGTAGATCTAGCAGCCAGTAACGCGTTTACCTGATGTCAGACATTTTGAGTGCACGTGAAATGAGCACAAGGTTGTTTGTAATTGGCCTGATAAATAAATGCAATGCAAAATCCAACTATGGTGCTGAATTCCACTTTTATGCCTGGTGTAAGCTCGTTATGTCACCCAACAATGGTTTTGTCTCTGAGTCCTGTGGAGGTAAGGCATAAATAGTAATTTTTATGAGTATTTTCTCGCTTCAAATGACTGCAAGAACGTGCCACACTAGTGCTTTATAGCACTAATTTGAAGATGTGACAACATTCAAGGTATGAATAGTAACAAAGCCTGCTGAAAGAGTGCTGGAAAACTGTTCAAGCAGCCCAATATGCTGCTGCATCACTAGTATCACCTCTTGGAGGAGGCACTTGCAGAGAGCTACAGTCATGCCAAGAATCATACCTGAGTTTTTTTATGAAGACACATCATTGAAGTAGTATAAATAAGAGCCTGGAGCAAAAATTAAGCAGTTCAGTTAAACTGGCAGCCAGTGTCCAGGACTGCCCTGCTTCCCTTCTTTATATTTTATTTTATCTTTATTCAGATGGGTAAGTGTACACAGAAGATAAATTTATTGTACTTAAGCACAAAACTTTACTACAAGCATTAACTTTTTTTGTCCAGAGCATTTATTTATTTTTCCCCATGTCTAATAATGGCAAGAGTCTTTAGACTTGTTACTTGTAAGATGTGTCAAATTCCTCATGGAATTTAGAATGAAATGAGTTGCACCAGAACAAACTTGCATGATCCCACTGACTACATGAGCTGAAGAGTTGAAAAGTCACCAAGTGGCACACAAAGTCTCAAAGAATTAGTCTTGAAATTCTGACTTAAACTTGAATTTAGGATTGGTCCTTAAACTCAGAAGATATTCACCTAGAGTAACAGTGAACTAAAACTTTGACTGGATGTTTTTGAGTGAGATTCAAAGCATCTGGAAACAGTAGTTTTCTGAAAATCTTGAAGGCTAAAACGTTCAAGGCGGAAAGTTTAAATGTTTAGAATTCTAGTATAACTTCATTTCCCTTCTCTATATTTAACTAACCTTTTTTTTGTGAAAATTTCCTCATAGGAATTAGTGTCATCATCTAGTTCTTAAATTATTTAAATGTAGACAGCCTGCCCCATCATGGTCTTCACATTGGGCTGCAGGGAAACCTTGGCTTTAGCACCTGGATTTGCAAACTCCTCCCTCACTGACCTTGGTGTCTGCAGGGCTATTTCTTTCACATTCACCTTACTTTCTCAGCTGCATTTTTTACCTTTTCTTAAGTATGTTATAATAGAGGCACCACCAGCCTCACTGAGAGACTCAGCTTTGAACAACAACAGGTCCATTTTGGAGCTGAATCGAGGTGTTTTTTTCCTGGTATCTTATCACAGAAGCTGCTCCTCCAGCCCCCCTGCTACAAAAACTATGTCATGTACACCCAATACACTTATATTTATGAGAGAAAGAAGGGAAAAAAGAATCATTTGTAATGCTAATTCAGCGTATAAATAATTTTGTTAATGTGATTTCAAGTACAGGGTGATGTTATTCCACTAATGAATTTAATTAAGTTCTATTTTTCGTACAATCTTAACTCCGTAAAATTATTTCTTTCTTGTCATTTTCACTCTCATAACTTATTATTGTAGTTGCATTTGCTGCATTATGAATTGCTCCCATCGCTATAAAAGTAAGATATTTCATTCACTTTGACTCCATTTTTTTCTATTAAACTTGAATCACTTATTTTTATTGTCAAAGGACTGCAAAATTAAACAGCGTTATGAAAATGCAATAACATTGCCTGTATGGTATTGGTTCATATCTGTTTCATTTTCAGTCACTGCTGAATAACAATTGCATAACATCACTTTCCAGTACAAGCAGTCTTTATTAACCTTTGAGAACTATTTTTATTCATTAAGATTCCAAGTGCTTGATTGCAACACTTGCCTTGGTTTTATTTCATTTTATTTTTAAAAGATCTAATTTAGAACCTATGATCAAATGTAGCAAACTTGAAGTGAAATCATCACCTGACACAGTTTTAATCCTGTGGTCAAGTTTACACTCAGAAGAAAATATTCTGAGAACTGATTGATTAGTGAAAGTAGTGATAAATGGTAGTGATAGAAGGTATTTTGTTAAATCCACTCCTTCTGATAAAATTTAGCATAATAATAACTACTTAACTATTGTGAAATATTTTGAAAGTCAGAATCCATAAGGTGTTCTTGATAATCACTGTATTTGTGGTGGTGGTAGGTTAGCTATTTCCATTATAACACATTGACTAGAAATTAATATTCATATAAAATAAAATAGGTTCGGTGATTTTCATGCTGTCAGACATACAATGCGGCTTGGATTTTTTGTTTCTTAAGTGGGAATGTGTAATGAAGCTCAGTAGGAATCTACTTATTTGATATTAAGCTGTCCTTAGGGTTTCTTGAGAACATCAACAGACTTCTACACATGAGCTGGTTCATCACATCACAGTTCATTTCAGCTGTTCACATTGCCCTGTGCGCTTCAACACTGATGGGTTTAGTTCAACAGTCAAATGAGCTGCAGTTAGCTACTGGTTTCTCATCATGAATATTTTCATTCATACTGGTCCTCCTGAATTGAAAACTATCCAACAAAAAACAAGTACTAAGAAATCACAGAGAAAACTGCAGTTAGGTTATTATTGTGGATATGTCCTGAAATGAATTTTCTCACAGCGAAACTCATTGTTAATGAAAAATTTCATCTGTCCTAATTCACTGAGTAGAAAGCTAGAAGTAATTATCTACTGATTATTACAGCAGTAGCTGGCACATCTATAGCCACAAGAGTGTCAGTGTTTCCATTATAAATCCTGTTATTCTAGATAATAAAAATTTTTAAAGTGTTGAAATCATCACAACTGTTTGGTGTTCAGAAGTAACCACCATAAAAGCAAATTTTTTTGTCTAGCTGTCTGCGGATTACATAACTGAAGAAGAATAAATTTGGTATTTGGACATGCACTGTGTACGCTTTTCAGTTTAGAAGGACTTTACTTAAAATTGTAATATTTACCTCAGTCAAGACCTCTCATACTATTTAAAACATAACGACATGATTTTCTTTGAATTTTATTTATCAAGATAATATGAACATCACATGGTGGTCTCACAGACAGTCTGGATGACATCATGGGGTAATAAATTTTATCTTCTACTGTAATAACTGTCCATTCTGACTGCTTTTGGTAGACTCCTGTGCTATATTGCATCCAGCCAGATCTCATCTGGAGAAGCAGAGGATGTTTTATTACATAGATAATGGGTTTCTGATGCTCCTGGCCTTACATATTTTGAAGGAAACTAGACAAATATCTACAAAGGCATGTCATGTGTTGCCAAGCCTGTCAAACACAACAGAATTATACATCTTTCTGATATCCTTCTTCTGATTCCTTTCACCATAAACCTATGAAGATATTCTGATAAACCTATGGATATATTCTCAATTTGTAAAAAAAAAAAAAAAAAAGAAAAAACCCAAACTCCAGCAATCCAGTTCAATGGAAGGACTGAAATATGTACTATAGTTTCTAAAAATCAAAAGTAACAAATAACAAGCCAATTAAAATCTATGTTAAACTTTTTAAAGATCCACCTGATTGGGAAAGCTCTTTCTACCTCTTTCATCTCAAGTTTATAAATAAAACTGTTGGGAGAGAAAGGAAAAACAAACTTGATAATAGACGCACAGTAAGAAAAACCAAGAATGACATGCCAGCTACAAAGGGTATAGAAATGGTACCAGTCAAACGTCAAATCTACAACCAATCCACATTGGAATTGGCATATTGAATACTGAAGTATTTCCTCTTTAAAGGTTAATGTGAGGGAAAAAGCAACACGAAAAGCAAGAGCATATTCAAACAAACTAAAGCAAATAAATGAGAACCAAGCCATGTGACATATCCTCCTCCCCCAGCTAAGAAAAATCTTAGGCATATCATCCACAAGTAGTAGGAAATTTCTGAGGTAAAAATTAAGTAGCTTATTTTTCATTATTTTAAAATTCATAAATGTCTTAAATATGTGAAAATGCTACCTAAAAAGAGTAATTATCTACATAAATAGACAATCTGAAATGAAAATAAAATTAAAGCTCTGAAGAAATGAAATTTGACAGCAATGAGATGTAAAAATCCTGCATTTCTAAGAGAAATTTCTTGTTAATGAGGTAAATGTTAAGTCTGAGTTCTTCTGTCAGCAACTCTCTTTTTCTCCTGTATCATTCTTTAAAATCTGTGAGACCTTTACTTCTTGACATTATCAGGGCTGAACAGTTCTGTATGGTGGTATCTGTATACATGAGATGAAGTGTGGACTGATTTTAAATGGAGAACCAGGAAGTGCATGCTTAGTAAGAACAGGTAAATTTATATTCACAAATTTACCTGCTACAATCTTTATTTAGTTGAATTAGACTGGCATAGGATGAAGACAGATTGACAGATTAGCTAAAATTAAAGAGCGATGCAACCCTTCACTCTTGTGTTTCCACTGACGTTTTTTTCTGTTCACATTCTATTTCAACAGAGTTTTTGAACAATTCAGAGAAAACCTAGCAATCTTTTTTATTCTTGTCTGTAACGTACTAAGTCTTGTTGTAGAACAAAGAAATATTGGGATGTTATAATACATCTGAGGCTGATTGGTAGCTGTGGTCACTCATCTACCTGCAAACATTATAAGTACTCAACAAAACGCTTGTCTCGTGCATAAATTTACCATACCACACTGGTTTGATTACTGAGTCCAGCAGAGGTGGCTGATGGAAGTTGCAATGATTTTTCAGTAAGCACTTACCAATACATGTTTAGGGGATTAATTTTAACTCCTCCCCTTACCTGCTTTTAATAAGACCTAAGTTCTTATGCAATAGAAAGGATTTTTATTATGACAAATATTTTACAGGGTATCATTATATCACTCCATATGAACTCTGTTAACTTCCTGTGGCCATATTAGTGGGCGTGATGACTTCTTATATTGCAAATTTGATGACTGATTGCTGAATTTCTTTGACCCACTCATGGACTGTGTGTGGTCAAACAAGTTGAAATGAAAGTATTTGATAATTCAAGACCTTGCTGGAAAAACTTTGCAGTACTGGAGGTCATCAAGTGGATACAGATTTGATATAGAATCATAGAATCATAGAACAACCAGGTTGGAAGGGACCTATCGGATCTTCTAGTCCAACCATTCCTATCAAACACTAAACCAAGTCCCTCAAGACCTCATCCACCCGTGCCTTATCTCCTCCAGGGAAGGTGACTCAACCACCTCCCTGGGCAGCCTATTCCAATGCCCAATGACCCTCTGTGTGAAGAATATGTATGATATGTATGAAGATAGGTATGATCAATCTAATTGTATGGTTCAAACACATTCTTATGCTTTCAAAATTTGATGCTTTATTTACACATCAAGGATATTAATCAGTGTTTGTTTCCAAATTTTACAATATTACCAGAGTTTTTACTAATAACGTTGACCTATAAACTAGCAAATCCAAAAGAGATAACCTTCCTTTAATAAGGAAGCAGATCACTTGAGATTTTCTCTCTAGAGATCAGCAGATTGCGAGTTATTTGTCTTTTCTTGGAAAACATGCCCTACAAAGTGCAAGAATACAGTCGTCCACGTGTTCCTAATAAAATTTAACTGTACTTTACCAGACTCGTAAAATAACAGCTGATAGTATATAGAGAGCTATGACTACTGAGAAAAAAGTACTTCAAATGTGAACACACATTGCTGGCTCTAAATCTCCTCTTAATTGTCCACAAGAAGATCTGGATGACATTTCAACAAGAACTTTCTTCTGTGCATCTTGTCAGTATCAAACGTTAATTTTCTGAAAGCAATCTTGAGATTATTATTAAGTCATCAAATAGATGAATAGTACAGAATCATCATAGAATCATATAATAGTTTGGATTGGAAGGGACCCTAAAGATCATATAGTTCCAATCCCCCTGCCATGGGCAGGGACATGTCCCACTAGACCAGACTGCCCAAGGCCCTATTCAAGCTGGCATGGAACACTTCCAGGGAGAGGGCATCAACAGCTTCCCTGGGCAATATAGAAACTCTAGTCATAAGAGAATATGTGGATCATGTTGCCATGTTGCTCCATGTTGTAGTTTAGGTGGCTTTTGATTTGCCATTGAGGAATACTATGTTCTTTCTGATCTGCTTCTCCCTTTCAGCTTCTCAGCTTCCCTCTTCATTTCCATCTATATTGGAGAACTTATCCATCTTTAGCATAATGACTGTTTTCACAATTAGAAAGTTTAAAGAGTTTTCATAAATGTTTATATTTGAATATCTTCCTTAATGCTGTTACAAACCTTAAGTGCCGCACTGTAGAAACATTATTAAGGTCTGATGAAAATGTTGACACTGAAACCTGAAGGGACAGGTGGTAAATCCTTACCACTCGAAAAAATGAACAAAAGGAATTACTTATGAATAACAGAAAAAAATCTTTTGGGTATATATTTGGAGAACAGCAGTTGTTATGGATGGAAGGCAAAAATATTTCGATTAATGTCTTGGGATAGGTGAGGTACTTGAGACTAATCATTTGAGATGCAAGCAGATATGAAACTGCTGAATTACAAGAAATAAATAGACAGTGAGATAGATGCCTTTTTTTTTTCTTTTTTCATGTTTATGCACCAGGGGTAGAAACATCCAATAAAATTAAAAAGAGAAAAAAAAAAAACCAAACAAATGTACTGAATATATAGCAAACTTTGAAGTTTATTCCAAACTTGATCTTTAAGGCCAAAATATATTAAATAAATTGTGAACAATTTAAAACTATCTGCTTTAAAAATGTAGAAAACAAGCATCTGCTCTTTCTGCTAACATTACATTTCATAATGAAGCCCAGAGTCTTTCTCTTCCACATTCCACCTAATCTATCACTTCCTGCCCTTTCAACATATCTTGCTTTCTTCTGCTTCATAGATTGGTTAGGGGATAAGGGTATTTTTATTGTTTATTTCAATTTGTTTTGGGAGTCTAAGGTGTTTTTCAGACAAGTGGGATTTTTGTTTTGATTGGGGTTTTAGGGTTTTTTGGGGGCAAGGGGGGTATTAGTCTTTAAAAGGACTGGAAGAAACCATTTCCTTCATAACTTCATGATTGGCTTTGTTTTATTGATCTTTTCCCATATGTTGATATATTTTTTCATTATTTCAGTGTCCAAGACGGTTTTGAATAAAATAGTTTGCACTGGTGCAGTGGGTTAACCTTGACTGAATGCCACATGCCCACTAAACCAGTCTATTACTCCACTCCTTAGTGAGGCAGAGGGGGAAAATAAAATGAAATGAAAATCCCATGGGTCAAGACAAAGGTAGTTTAATAAAGGTCATGCACAACTTCCAGTACAGGCAAAGGCCACATGCAGAAGCGATGTTAACAAAAACCAAGAGTTTATTCTTTACTTCTTATTAGCAGACAATGTCCAGACACATTCTCCAAAGTAAGTACATGCAGTAGTCATTTTGGAAGACAAGTATATTAACAGTAAATGCCTCCCCATGACTCATTTCTCTTAACTTTTTATTGCTGAGCATTATGTCATATGACATGGAATTTAGCTTTGGTCAGTTGAGGTCAGCTTTCCTAGTTATGACAGTACCGCTTTGAACAAATGATAAAACATGCAATAAATGTTCATCTCTGAATAAAGAAGAAATGGTAGAATTCCCATCAAAACAGCTGCTCTGAGTTGCATTACCACTGAGTTAGTCTACAATGCAGGTAATGCCAATGGAGAAAGCCTTTCTACTTTATGTAAAACAGAAGATCAGATGCAATATTTAGTAAAATTTGATCCCTTTTTTCAGTAAGAGGAAATGGAGGGTAATTTCCAAACATAGATAAAAATATTTATATTTTCTGTCAATTTTACTTAGATTTCTTTGCACTACTAACACAGAAACTCTGTGATTCTCCTCCCATGTTCACCAGCACACTACCATAACATCCCTGAGTGATATTTTTACCTTTCTTCTAGAACTTTAGTAAGAGTATTTATAAAAAAAATAAATAATTACAATACACTGAAAGATCTTCAACAAGTTATAGCATGTATTTTTTTTCAGCACAAATCTTTTGATTTAGAGCATGAAAAGTGACTATCCTAACAGAATGCTAAAAAATCCATCCAACCAACCAATAGACTGAAAAAAAACTAATACATTTAATTCCTGTTGAAGAAGTAACTTAAGCTAATGTTCTAGTAATTTATCTCTTTAAGTGTGGACGAGATTGGATTTTTCTTATCTCTTTTCTTCTTAAAAGTGTATTCTAAAAGAAGTTGAGGGTCAGTCACTTTAGGATAATTACTAATTTTAATTGCCTGCTCATTTAAGAATTTACCTGTTTTTCATGATGTGTTTAAGTATGTTTCCATCTCAAGATCTTTGCCCTCTGCTGTCTTTGCATTGAGGTCTGTCATGTACATGTGCATATACTGAGGGAATGTAAGATAGTGCAACTCCATCCTCTGCCAATAAAACTAGTGTCAATACCAGTTACACAGATTTAAAAATGGGAAAAGTTAGTTTTGTAAAGAAAAAAAAAAAAAAAACAAACCAAAACCAAGCTAGTTGATATAACATGTTAGTAAGGCTGCAGATGACAAGACCACTGTTCCCTCTCTGAAAGAAATACATGTAGAGAGCAAAAGCTAAAGACTTACTAAAGCATGAATTGCTGCTGTCCACAGGAAACAAATATTAAATAAACAATTTATTTTGATAATATTATTAATAATATAAAAACCAATGAAACGCAATCAGTTTGAAGCCTCCTGTGTTGGATCACACCCATATCAGTTTTTTTTCATGAAAACTCTTTTTCAGATCAATGCAAACACTATATTGAAGACTGGTATAATTTTCTTGCCTATGCCTAGAAGTACAAACAAAAAGGAAGATACTGTTGTTGATGAATCTGCAAATCCACACTGAATGGTCTGAAGTTCAGGCACTGCTCAAAGAAACAAACAGTTTGCAGGCTTGAGTTTAGTTGCATATTTATATTTGGGTAGCAGAAGATGTGGGAAAGAAATAGTGCATCACACCACTTGCGTGTTATGTACTGATTTCATAATGTTGCATGTGAATAATGAAAGTGCGAAAGTTTTTTGAAAAGTTGCACTCCTTCCATTATCTCCCTTTTCCAGTTCTGGAAGCTGTGAACTGTTATACTTGCATAATGGCTCTTAGCATCATTGTTTCTGGTGGATGTCAGTGCAACTCTCTGAAATCTTACAATGGTTCTCTCAGAACATCAAATATACCTTCCTACATAAAAACAGGAAAGCAGTGTCTTTTAGAAAATGAATGCCTTCCTACTTAGAGTATCCTACAAAATAAGGAGGACCTGGTAATATTACACTTTGAAATCCCCAAACATCAATGTGAAATATGTGTCTAGACAAAATAAGATGTTACTCTTATTTTCTCTGAGGATATTCACTGGAGAGAAAACAAATAATAAATTACTTTGCCAAAATGTTTCCCAGTACCCTTTTAAATCTCATAAATTTCCACTAAATGATAGTTAATAGTAGGAAAGAGAAGAACAGTAACTCAAAATACAGAGGAGTAAGGGTTTTTCTTGGCATTTAATAAGGATTTGCTGTTAGAATTTTAAGAACACTAGTTCATTCAAACTGTTACAAGTCAGACACCTGAAAGAATATCCCCAGAATGAATGATTAACTAGACTGTTTTCTTTTATTCACATATCAGTCTAATTCTACCTACCAATAAAAGAGTTCATGATTAGATCTTTTAATTGTAGGGTAATGTTAAACATGTGAATATGATGTGATGTACCCTGACTGTAGATGTATTATAATATTCCAAAAGCCAGCTTTCTTGTCTGTGAAGTGAAAATGTTAGGATAATTCAGTTAGATATTGTAATGCTTTTCCTTTGCTACAGAAAACACTCAGCCTGTACATTCATAGATTATTAGAAAGTGAGATAGAGACAGCTGTTAGAAATTTTCTGTTTCCTTGCGAGTTCTGCAATCTTTTATTCAGTGTTAACAGTTTTCTTTGTAATTTTACAACTGATTTTGTCAATACCTTTACCATTCAGTAGGTTTTGTTCATTTCCAACTACCCATGTCCAATGTGATTTTGAATGACTTGGGAAACTGTCATTTATCTGCATTTAAAAACGGGGGGGGTGGGGGTGGTGAAATTTCAACCTATTCTTGAACATATTAAGACATGGGAAATTGCACAATGTTATCTTAATATCTGGATGCATTTGGAGTGTAATACTTTTCAACATATATTAATAAATCACATTTGACAAAAAAATTACAAAAAGCAAGAGTTTTGTTTAATCATACACTGGAATAAATACGTATTCATTACTTTTTGGAACACAGCTGCATACATTAGAAGTTTTCTTGTCTCTCTGCCAGTTTTCTTTTACAGGTGTTACACCACCAGGGTCATAATGTCATTTATGCTTCCAAACAGGATATTCTCCATGGTCAAATTGTGTCTAAAGGGATTTGTATCCTCTTTTTCAGATCTTGTAGACAGAGTAGCTGGGCTAGAGAGTGCACTAGTTCTGCCCCATCTTCTTGACTTTATAAACAACAACAAAAAAGAATTGCATGTATGCAGTGGAATCAAGGGGCTTTCTAATAATTTTCACTGCTGAATGGTTTCTTCTCTGAAGAGAGTACAGCCAGAACTACCTTCTAGACTAAAGGTTAAGAATTTGAACTGCAGTTGAAGACCTTAGAACTGTTTCAGCTCTAGACTTCATATTATAATTCAGATTATCTTTCTGATCATCCTCTTATATTGAGTATGAATCCATTTAAAGATCTTTGAATCTATCTGGAACATATGGGGACAATGAACAATACTTCTGCTCAGCTTTGGTCATCTAGTCTGATATTTATGCTGAAAAAGAGGAAATATCTAAGTAAAGAGTAAGAGAGTCTTTTGTGCTCTAGAGGCAGACATATGATGGGATGGGAGTTTCTATTTAAGGTATGAAACATTATTGGTATAAAGTTAAAACCAAGTATCAACCATGAAAATAGAGATGAAGTATATGCATATACTTTTAAAACTACATTAAAATGTATCAAAATGCTGTTCTGAAAGCTATATGGTAGAAACAAACCTGTTCTCAAATCTACTTCCAATACCTTCTCGTATTACACAATTATTCACATTTCTCTATTCTTGGAAAAGTGTATGGTTACTTGTATTACTACCAAATTATTCAATGGTTCCAAATCCTTCCTCTTTTTTTTTTTATTATTTAATTTCTTTTAATGTTGCATTTTGAAACTTTCCAGTTATCCAATAACAGAAAACTCTTCTTTTCTCATTGTGCTACCTGAAAAAAACATACAATTTTTCATCAATTCACTGGAATCAGTGAATTTTATAAGCTACACTGTATTATTGTGACTGATACCAATAAATAAGAACTTCTGAAATACTTAACAAGAATATTTGGTTTAGCTTAAAAATCATTTGATTATGTTTTGCATCTGCTGTATAATCAAAAATGGGGGCACCACCTATTATAACTGATGGAGGACATTCATAACAAGTAGTTATTATAATTATCTCCTACAGTCTTAAAAGATAATCTTCATAATTCTGAGAAAAAAATTACATAAGCAATCTAGATATACAACAAATATTGCATCATCCAAACTAAATATAAAATATTAAACATTCAATTTTGGTTTTAAACAACATTATGCACAACAATTCAAAAAAATTTAAGCAAAATAATCACCTTTTTACAGACAGTCCTTGAAATAATTAATATTTAATACTCATGGTATGTAATTCATCCAGTTTTGATTATTTTCAGTATGTTCTTTTTCTTCTTTGGAATTTATTATCATTTTATGTTATCTATAGACAGTGGAAATTCAAAATGTTTAGAAATATTACCCTTCAGGTATGTCAGTAAATCAACATTACATTTTTAAAGTTTATTTTAAAATAGCAATTTAAAGTCTGAAGTAGATAGACGTTTCCTGGTTTTCTTTCTAAATTTTTTTCCTGTTTCAAGAAATGTATAAATAACAGGAGAAGAGTATTTGTAGATATTTTTCTGAAGAAAAAATTGTACAGATGTTTGAATTCATTGCTGAGATCAAAAATTATAGGAGAGTGTGCTTTAATCCTGGGAAGGGACAGCTCTTGGCATCCAGCTCTCTGTGGGATGACTCTGCAGGGAGGCTTTAGAGTTAAGGTTAGGCTTATAGCTAGGTTTAGACTTAGGGTCAGGCTTAGGGTTATGGGTTGGTATTAGAGTTGCTCCTGTGTAGAGTTTTTCCCACAGAGTTGTCCCTGTGGCACGTTGGCCACAGAGAGTTTTCCTAGATGTATCAGAGATGTTCTGTTATTCTGCCTAAACCTGTACAGCTCCTATGCTCTATGAAGTGTGATTGCTTTACAAACAAACTCCTATGTGCTAAATGCATCACTTTCCATGGGTACTTGAGAAATAAACTGTGAAACAAGGTTGAGTTTGCTAAAACTCATACTTAGCTTTTTTGATGATACGCATTGATGTCAGACATAACTAAGGTAGCTGGATAGTAGCTTTCTCCATTTTTATGAAAAATTTACAACAATTTGATTTCCTCTTTGATTATTTTTACAAGCACTCTTCTTTTGTATTCTGAGGCCATGGATTTTTAATTTTTACATATAACTTCTAAGTTTCATGCAAGGCTTAGGAAGCACAACTGGATGTGCTTGATAAAGATTCAATGCATTAAACATGCTCATCATAGAAAGATTATTACCTGTTGCTCAGTTTAAAGTATCTTTGGAAATCTTGCACACACATTTTACTGCTAAAATTTGGCAGCTCTAGAGGTTGAGAAACTTTATGAATCTTAGAAGTTGTTTCATCTTTTAAATTTTTCAAGTCTCTTGAAATCTTTTAGAGAATATTTTCTCAGAGTGGATATGCATTTGGTTCCTTTAAATTAGTACTGTCTTCTTACTTTTGGCAAACCACATCTGACCAAAATGATCCTTTTTTCATGTTCTTATCGGTATTTGTCATTTTATTTGCAAACAACAATGTACCCTGAAACTATTTTTTTTTACTTATTTTTTGGTAGCAAACATGGTAGAAACACCATCCTGCTAATTGTGGGCATGACCCACTGAAGCACCTGAATTCTTTTATTTAATCTTCCTGAGGCATGAAATTCTGGAATAAAATCTTCTTTACAGTTAGTCCTTTTATTGTGAGTTTATTTCCTATGCTCTGTAATTTCACATATAAATGTCTGATATCTTTATATCTTGTCTGGTGTCTGACGCAACTCTAACTCAGTTAATACTGCAATAAGGGATTTCAGTGATGAAAAGTACTGCATAATTTTGCAGCCTGATAACACAAGGCAGTCAAACATCTGGTGGTTTCAGTTGTCATTTTCTAGATTAAGAGTTTCTTGTAATGGATCTGTAGCAACAAATGCTATATGCAATAAATACCACCTTCTTAGAAAACAGTGGTCTATCTTCATTTTAGAATACTAGATATTAATTTCAGATTTCTTTCTATTTGAAGAACTCAAATATCTGGAGTTCTTACATAGACTTTCCTTTTTTCTACCTTTCTTCATATATTCACAACAAGCGGTTGGCATTAGAATTTTTAAAAATTACTTTTCAAATATACTTCCATAGATTTTTACTTAGTTTTGTCTGAGATTTGAGATAATTCCTTTGTATTTACCAGGCACTGATGGTAAACCAGAATTGCTTTATCTGAACTGAAGAAGATGGATGTGCAAAATTTTGTGAAGAAATGTAGATTAAACTCCCAAGAAAACTTATACTTGTTAAAAAACAAAACTGAAAATAAATTTTAGTGTATGAATAACTACATTTTCCAACAGATTTCAAGTGTTGAATATATCACTCTAGCTTTACTGCAACATCACTTTTCAAAAACAATGTTGTTTATAGAAACCTCATGTTAAACCATAACTAATCGTATCCTATTTGTGGCTGCTATTTTTCCAGTTTTGAAGCAACAAAGACCTAATAGAAGTTCATATCAGCAGATACATGAAAACATTTGCGTGTATATAGAAATATTTATATACACTACTTCATGGTATAAGGAATGAGACATGCTCTAGTTCATAGTTCCCGATTTTACAATTGTATCAAAAGAAAAAGAAGAGCAAATAGGGAAAGCTGTGGATGGTGTAGATTGTACAAAACAGCAGGGAACTGCAGATCTGGTTTGTAATTGGGAACTAAAGAAATAGATTGATATTTACCAAGACTAATACAACTCTAAGATTGAAAGTGGGGACAAATATTAGCAACAGTTACTATAGAATAAATTGGTTTTATTTCCACTGGTCTGGTTCCTTGTATATGATTCTAATAATGATGTCTACTCAATGTAAATTATTTCCCCTGAAGAACCTGAATTAGCAACTACATATTCTAGTAGTCAGGCTACAAAAAGTTTCTCAATTTATTCCTTTGTTTTATTTTTATGTATAAGCAAATAAAACCTACTCTGACTTTTCTGGATAATGATGAGGTTGAATTTATTTGCTGAAGATGTTATTTGGATATAGAAGTAGACAGATTAGATTCTGTATATTTAATATTTGCAATATTTGTCTTAATAGTGATTTATTCAGCAAAGGTGTGATCAAGAAAGTTGTTTAGAATAATGGTTATGAATTGCACAAAAATTTGTTTATGGATTATTTTTAATAGAAGTTAATCATGTTCTTGGGTGTGTAAGAACAGATTTTTTTGACATTTCAAGACCATGCATCAAGCACTGTTATCTCATAGAAGTGCTCAGAATTTCTGAGATCCACAGTCATGAATCTTAGGACATATTAAATATATCATATTTTCAGTCTTTGGGTACTGAAAATGTTTTTGCCCACTGATTTCTGCTCCTAATCTTCTACCTACAAGTAAAATTAGCTGTGCACAGAGTGTTTGAGTCCAGAAAATAAAGAACTGAATATTGAATTCCTGACTTTCATGCGTGTTTTTTGTGTAGAGAACTGAGAAATGAAAGGTGCACATTTTGATATGCAAAAATTTGATTCTGAGATTTGATCCAGTATAGCACAGGAAAGTTTCCTTTCTCATTCCGTTCCTGCACATCTGCTGATGTTCAAGTCCTGTAATCTCAGGCAGAGAGAAGTCTTCTCCTAGTCATGTTATATACACAAGGAGGATCTGAAGTATTCATCAACTTCCACTCAGTTAATGCCACCATTTGATAATCATTAATACAGGAAATCTCTTTCCCTTAGACCTGAATTCAATGTCTGTGTCAGTTTTTTTCTAATATCTTTTAAATAGATAGTCCTGAAGGAATGTAGAATTTATGAAGGAATAACAAAACCAGTTGCTATGATACTGAGATGCATGCTTCTAGAGAGTGTACTCTGATATTTTTTAATAAACTGCCCATATGTAGTATCCATTCCAGAGGGAAAGGACAAGCAGAAATAGGAGACTCTTGCTGTATCTAGTAAGCAGGAAAGTGCAAACAAGCCCTTCAAAACCCACAATGAGATAATTCATTGTATTTCACATATGTAGCCTAGATTGATTACCAAAAGTAGTTTTTTACTCATCCTGGTATGTCCTAGTGTCACCAAGACAGAATGCTATTATTAAACCTAACACACATTTAAAGACACCTGAAATAATAGAAATTTAAAATATGAATCCAAATTAATCTATGACATTGACCTAACTGTAAGAATATTTTCTAGGTTCCAAACCTGCAGCATGATTTAAAACATTTTTAGCATTGTGAATTTTCATCAGTATTGAAGATGACAAGCAAAGAAGATATTCTTCTACCTAGGTTATGTCAAGGGCTATTGATTGTTAGCCAGCTACGCATGGAATTAGCTCAGAGAATAAAGGGGTAATTTCTTTGGAGCTAGTGTCACATGTACCATGTGTTTCTCTGTCTGTGATAATCTTTATTCTCTGCAAATCTTTATCTGAAGCTGCTCTTCAGCAGAGTCCTTAATTTTAACAACTGTCTGGGATTTGATTGCTACAAGGTGAATCTTTACTCTGATATGAACAACTTTTTAAGAAGTGTTCCCAATTTCAACAAGTAGTCTACTGCAGAATGACATTTACAGATTGGATACTTTTCAAATCTCCAGCTGTTTTATATAAGGTTTTATATATTTTTGATGCTAGAAATGCCTTAAAAAAATCAATGCACTTGATATTTTGGAATAGTGTATAAAGTAGGTGAAGGAAAGGATAAATTCAGGAGAAATATCTATGAAAAAAATTATTTATAAAATAGCACACTCTTGTAACTTTAAGATTTAAAATAATTATTTTTTTTTCACTTTTGCAAAATGACCATGCATCAGAATTTTTGATCAGAGAAATACATCAATTTTTACTGCTAGTCATTATGTTTTTCTTTTTAATTATGGTTTCTTGATAAATCCTCTGAGGAACAAGTTTAGCTATTTATTATTAATAACATTCACTTAAGCCAACACAAATTTGATTAATCACCTATTATGAATCTCATTTGCTTCAATATTTGACATTTGCAAACTATGTAGGAATATTTCACTCAAATCATTTGCTGTTTACAAGTTGTATTAACTTCATTCCAGTTGTTCTGTACTCTCTGATAATGAAAAGTTTAAGACCACTCTGCAGCAGTCTGTTTCTCCCAGTAAAGTTAATGAGCTTTTCATTTTGAAAATTCCAGTGCATAAACCTCTTTAATAACATGCCTGGATCACATGACAGTGGCTCCTCACTGATTTACTGACCATATTTTTTATACATGTGAATAAGGAGTAACAGTTTCAGACACTTGTAATGAATACATGCACACTTAGCATTTTTTGACTGATGTTGACTGCTGTGACTCTCAGAAGTGCAGAGACTCAGTTATCACTGTTATAGCAACATAAATGGGCTTTGAAGTGGTCATAAATTACTTTTACAAGCAATTCCAAGTCTCTCTGTGGTAGTAAAACTGCCAAATATAAATTAGAATTAGGCTTACTATAATTTGCTTATTTGAGTTTGGCCTTAGATTTTTGTAGACTTTTTCCTTATTTGAGAATTTTTTTCATAATCTAAATTTTTTTGTCAAACTACTTAGGAGAACTTAGTTTAAGACTTAAAATAACTTATCATCAGCAACATAGCATTAATAAAAAAAGATAACAAAATATCTTTCTATAAATATATTAGCAATAAAAGGAGGACCAGGGAGAATATTCAGTCCCTATTGGATGCAAATGCTCCAACTCTGACAAAGGATGAGAATAAGGCTGAGGTACTTAATGCCTTCTTTGTCTCAGTCTTTAATAGAAAGGAAATTTGTTCCCTGTGTGTACAAAGCGAGGACTTAGAGGAACAGAACAAAACACCCATGATTCAAGATCTGGTGGTTAGAGATTTGCTTGCCCAGCTAGACACCCACAAACCTATCGGGCCAGATGGGATCCATCAAAGAGTATTAAGGGAGATGGTGGATTTGCTTGCCAAACTCCTTTCCATCATCTTCCAGTGGTCCTGGCTGACTGGGGAAGTTTCACTTGACTGGAGGCTGGTTGATGTAGTGCCCATCTATAAGTAGGTTTGGAGGGAGGACCCAGGGAACTACAGACCTGTCAGTCTGACCTCATTGCCAAGGAAAGTCATGGAACAGGTGATCTTGAGTGCTATCATAAAGCACATGCAAGAGAACCAGGTGATCAGGCCCAGTCAACACGGGTTTACCAAAGGCAGGTCCTGCCAAACTAACCTGATTGCCTTCTAAGACAAAGTGACTCGATTGCTGGATGAGGGAAGGGCTGTGGATGTGGTCTTCCTGGACTTCAGTAAAACCTTTGACACAATTTCTCATAGAGGTCTTCTTCGGAAACTGTCAGTCTCTGGACTGGACAGGCAAACTCTCTCCTGGGTGGAAAACTGGCTGGATGGCCGGACCCAGAGAGTGGTGGGAAATGGTGTTAAGTCCAGCTGGAGGACAGTTACAAGTGGGGTTCCCCAGGGCTCAGTGCTGGGTCCAGCCCTGTTCAATGTCTTCATCAATGACCTGGATGAAGGCATTGAGTGCACCCTTAGCAAGTTTGCAGATGACACTAAGGTGTGTGGAAGTGTTGATGTGCTGGAGGGTAGGAAGGCTCTGCAAAGGGATCTGAACAGGCTGGATGGATGGGCAGAGTCCAACTGCATAAGGTTTAACACGGCAAATGCCAGGTCCCGCACTTGGGGCACAACAACCCTATGCAGTGCTACAGACTAGGAGAAGTCTGTCTAGAAAGCTGCCTGGAGGAGAAGAACCTGGGGGTGTTGGTTTATAGGTAACTGAACATGAGCCAGCAGTGTGCCCAGGTGGCCAAGAAGGCCAATAGCATCATGGCTTGTACCAGAAATGGTGTGACCAGTAGGTCCAGGGAGGTTCTTCTACCTCTGTACTCTGTACTGGTGAGACTGCTCCTCGACTACTGTATGCGGTTCTGGGCCCTACACCACAGGAAAGATGTTGAGGCTCTGGAGCGAATCCAGAGAAGAGCAATGAAGCAAGTGAAGGGGCTGGAGAACAGGTCTTATGAGGAACGGTTGAGAGAGCTGGGGTTGTTTAGCCTGCAGAGGAGAAGGCTGAGGGAAATTTCATTGATCCCTACAACTACCTGAAATGAGATTGTAGAGAGGAGGGTAATGGCCTCTTCTTCCAAGTGACAGAGACAGGACAAGAGGAAATGGCCTCAGGCTCCACCAGGTGAGGTTTGAGATGGACATCAGAAAAAAAATTTTCACC
The DNA here is from genome assembly GCA_033558105.1 of Coccyzus lansbergi. NCBI lineage: Eukaryota > Metazoa > Chordata > Aves > Cuculiformes > Coccyzidae > Coccyzus > Coccyzus lansbergi. Next base: position 2,635,710 of record JAUMJK010000227.1, read on the forward strand.
TGAAGGGTTATTGTGCACTGGAACAGGCTGTCTAGGGAGGTAGTTGAGTCACCATCCCAGGAGGTATTTAAAAGACAGGTGGGTGAGGTGCTGAGGGGCATGGTTTAGTGATTGATAGGAATGGGTGGACTTGATGATCCTGTGGGTCTTTTCCAACCTAGCAATTCTGTGATTCTGTGATTTACCTTTCCACATTTCTAAACATAAAGGGTCTAGCATCATTAAATGAGAACTCTAACATATATTTCTTCTATACATCCAGCCAAAACTTCATCTTTTCCTTTAATGTTAATGGAATTACAAAGTAGACTCAACTGGTTCAAGAAGTCAGGCTTTGATGTCGTTTGTATGCAGATTCACCACAGATTATGGAGTTGGCAAATTTTATTCTGCATCATATCTGCTTCACAGTTTGACTATCAGAGAGCTCTTGTTCAGGTTGTCACATTAGTCCCTTTGGATTGGTAGCTGCAGGAAACAAAATAGGGCTTCAAGTTGTTACCAGGTGTAATTTCACTCCAATAGTTGAAAAATTATAAGGATGGTACAGTTGTCATATTCCACCTCCCCCCGTGCCCCTTTATGTTGGTCTCCCTGGTGATAGGTTCTGGTTAAACTTGCATCTTTTCCCTTAAAGAATTAGTGCTTTGTAGACCTGTTGAAAAGGTGGCCAGAAGAGGTTATGTGAAGTTATGGAATTCAGAATGCAATTTGAAACACTTTGTGTGGCAAAGTTGTAACATTACGTGTTTCATAGAATCATGGAATAGTTAGGGTTGGAAGGGAACTTAAAGATCATCTAGTTCCAAATCCCTGCCATGGGCAGGGACACCTCCAATTTGATCAGGCTGTCCAACATCCCTTCCAACCTGTCTCTAAACACCTCCAGGGATGGGGAATCTACAGCTTGCCTTGGCAACCTCTTCCAGTGTTTCACCACTCTCGTGGTGAAGAAATTCTTCCTTATGTCTAGACTAAATCTGCTCTTTTCCAGCTTATATTCATTCCCCCTTGTCTTATTAGCACTCGCTTTTATGAATAGTCCCTCTCCAGGTTTCTTGTAAGCTCCTTTCAGGTACTGGAAGGTGGTTGTGAGATCTCCTCTGAGCCTTCTCTTCTCCAGGATGAAAAAGCCCAACTCTCAGCCTGTCCTCATAAGGACGGTGCTCCAGCCCTCACATCACCTTTGTAGCTCTCCTCTGGACTAGTTCCTACAGTTCTATATCCTTCTTATGTTGAGGATTCAAGAACTGGACATAGTACTCCAGCTGAATTCTCACAAGAGAGGAATAGAGGGGTAGAATCACTTCACTTGACCTGCTGGCCACACTTCTTTTGTTGCAGCCCAGGATACATTTGACCTTCTGGCCTGCAAATATGCATTGGTAGCTCGTGTCGAGCTTCTCATCAGTTGGCACCCCCAAGTCCTTCTCTACAGGGCTGCACTCAATCACATCATCAATATTTCTTGCCTGAAGTTGTATAGGCAATAAATAGTAGTAATAGTAGTATAGGCTCATAAAGTACCACTTTAAGGCAAAACTGTAATTGTCATGTGATTTTTCTTTGGTATTTGGGACTCAAAATTATTTGAAAAATGGATTGCATTTGCCCATAGCATGGCAAACAGATTGATCTTTTGATGACGGTTGAAAAAGACAACTGAAATAACAAGGGAAAACTAGTGTGTTGCCATGAAAGACATTTCTTTATATGAAAGAGAATAATGATATATTTGAAGAATTTCATGTGATGTGAGAAAATTGTGTTTTATATCTCAATCAAAACAATATTTATAAGAAAGAAACATATCAGATCACTAGGGATGTTTTGTACAACAGTAGTACAACTGTTCAGAACAATATTTTATGAAGAATTTTTTTGCTGCTTGCCCACAAAGGTTGCTAATGTACCATTTTTTGTCAGCACTTTTAAATCAATAGATATTTACAATAAAAAAGTTAAATGTTTTAAATGGGTTTATCTTTACCCTCCCCTGTAAATGCATGACTAATGCATGAAGCACATATGGCATTAATGTAGTGTTGCTCTCAAATAGGAAACACTCACCAACGACCTTCCCCCCACTTCTTAATCTTTCTGTGAAAACATTATTTCCTATAGACCTAAATTTTCTCTGGTTTTATTTGCTGTAAATCCTTTTACAATTACTCTTGGATTGACTAGATACCCCTAAAAATTAACTTGTTTATATGGACAATACCTCAAGGGAGTGAGTGCAAACATTTTAAATCCAAGATACCAAAAATAACAAAAAAAAAAAAAAAAAAAAACCCACAAAACCTGTTTCATGGTTTCTTAAGTATCTATAGCCAAAGCCACTATTATCCATATATAACATCTGTAGTTCTAATTATACTACTGAATCAATTGTTGACTATTTTAAATGGTTGGATGGCGTATTGAAACCCTCTCAGCAGAACCTAAGTTCCAAGTTAAGACTGAAACCATTGCTTTGACTTTGGTTATAATAACTCATGAGGATTCATATGTTCATATATTTATACAAATTCCCCAGGATTTGCTTGTTTACTGCATCTACTGACCACTCTCAAACCTCATGTTTTGTTCAAAGTCTTCTTATTGGGTAAGTTTCTTTGAACTCGTTAAAGGTAATTAAATCATGTTCTTTGAATTCTTCCTTACCTGCCCCCTAATCTTTTCTTTATTATTCCAACAAATAACTTAAAAAAGGATGCCAATGAATAATACTGGCTTCTCTCATTATTTTCTTGTCTATATATATATACAGAAAATACAGACACTGTTCTGTATCCCACTTGTCCTCCAACTACTGGACTAGAAGAGGAAAAGCTTTCTATAGATCCTGTACCATTCTTTTCAATATTTTGCAGGAATAAGACCCTTCAGAAATCTTAAATACCATGGGATGTCTCAAAATACGTTCATGCAACTTTTTTATGAAAAGAGAAATTACTCTCCAGGTTGCATTAACTATATTTGACTCTCCTCTGCATTTGTTGGAAGCCTAGTCATCCATCTTATATATTGCCACTTGTATTGTAGAAATTTAAAAAGGAAAGTTGAATTCTAACCTATGATGCTAAAGACAAGCTGTCTTCTTTTCTTTGTTCACTGCCTTATACAGAGAGAATTTGAATGTCGAGTGCAATTACATTGTTAATTCAGAAGTTATCACTGATATGGTGCTCTATATGCTCACACCTAGTCTGGGGTCTGTCTTACACTGTAAGTGCTAGACAAGTAAGAGGAGTTCACTTAATGCTTAAAACAAACAAGCTAGTACGTTCTGGGTCTTTGAACTCATCACATTAGTGTCATTCAGAGACTTGTTGTTGATTGTGGAAAAGTACTGCAATTAGTAGTAGCAGGACTTGAGTCGTTGTTTTACACAAAGATAATACAAGTTGTATTTTTTAAAAAAAATTAATCTTTTTTCCCTTCTGAGCACAAATGCATTTCTTGAATTAGATGATCAGCTTACTAAATAGGGAACTTTTCAAGCTATGTCTCTTTGAAACATAAATTTTAATGCATGTATCTCTTCAATGTCTAGAGGTGCTCTGTGAATTCATCACTTAAGCTGGAAGTTCTACACTTGAGGTCAGGGCCCAGGTGGAGTCGTGTTGGTTACAAATCGGATTTCTTGTCTACTAGGAACTTAGTTACTCAGACCAGTATTTAAGTTCATAATACTGATGGAAATAGAACCAGTTTTATAAAACTGGCTCCATAATTTAAAAGTCTGGAAATCGTTAGTAGTAGTTACTGTAAATAATTGCAAATAATCAGCTACATAGGTAGACAGGGAAAATCTTACTAGGTAATTGATAAATAAACTCTAAAGCACTAGGTACATTTTTAAATTGCGGTATTAAAAACAAGTGAAAAGGTTTTGGAACTAATGGTACTCATGCATATCTTTCTCACTTATTTTCTGCTGGCTTTAGTTCAATATTTCTCTTTCCTTGTTTATACTGTCAATTTATACTGCAAACCTTTTCAGCAGGGAATTTTTACACTTTTGTGTCTTCTGCATGTGAGCAAAATTCAGCACTACTGAGATCAATATCATTACTATTAATAGCTCTGTTCACATGCATTTAGCTATGTTAAATCTAGTAACAAGATAAAAAGTACTCACTGAATCTGCAGGTTATCTACCATTAGAAGTGTTGATGTCTTTATGGCTAACTAATATTTGAGCTATATTACTTTCTTTGAAGTTGCTATTTTTTAAAAAATCCAGCTTTGTGTATACTGATAATCTCTGAAGGTTAAACTTGTTACAGGGTAGTGAGAACACAGCAGAGACTGAGCATTGAGTGTTTGCTCTTTTGTTCTGGGTACTCTTCCATTTTGGAAGCTTATAGTACAGATTGCATTTTAAACTTGCAATATTCCAAGAAAAAGATTAAGTTTCTGAGCTTTTTGTTTTGGTTAAGTATTCTCCGTGTTTGAGAAGGACATTTGGGAATAAAAAAAATTAAAAAAAGCAAAATAATAAAAAAAAGCTGGTACTTTATATCGGCATGTAGTAATCAACAATATAATTATACATTGTTGATATTTCAATATATGCAAGTTTGATTCAGGTCTTTTATTCTTGACTTTCACCAACTGCTGACAAAGTTGGAAAAAAATCCTAGAATGCAGTATAAAAGTTGTATCTTCAAACACTGAATAATGTGACAATATTACTCTCTCTTGCATTGTTTCTTTTAAATTATTTATAAATAATTATGTAGACCTGGTTTCATGGAGCAGTACATAAAAGGGGTCTACAGAAACCTGGAGAGGAACTATTAATAAAGGCTTATGGTGACAGGATGAGGGGGAATGGGTATAAACTGGAGAGGCAGATTTAAACTTGATATAAGGAAGAATTTCTTCAGCATGAATGTGGTGAGTAGTGATTTGTGCCCTAGATGTGTATCTTTCTCATTAAAAAAGCCACATGGACGATGCCTTCTTTATTAAAAATTTGTTTGCTGTATCTCAGTTTAGGAAACTTTAAAATATTTGCTGAGGATTAGCATGCACATATCTTAAGAAATTAGATGATATCTTCACACACACAGTTGAAAAGGACCAGAACATCATAAAACACCATATAAAAAGTGAGATAAGATTAAGTTCAAATGCATACCAATATCTCATCCCCAAATCCTTTTTCTCCCTCATCAGGAGGGAGAGTATCATAGTGCAGACTTCAATCTCCTCTTACCTGCATTGTGAACTGTCCTTGCTAGACATTAGTATGTATCTCACATAACCTGGTGGAAGTAATACAAGTCTACAGATTTATTCATAGACAAATCTGTTGACATTTTACAAGAAAAAATATTTTTAGGTAGCCTAATTTTAAACTGTCCTGCTAGGTATAGGTTAGGGTTTAATCTGCTGGAAAGCCACCCTGTGGAGAAGGACCTGGGAGCTGTTGAGGGCAAGCTAAATGATCCAGCAAGTACCCTCGTGGCCAATAGTATCCTGGAGTGCATCAAGGAAAGTGTGGCTAGCAGGTCAAGTGAGGTTATACTCCCCCTCTATTTTGCTCAAGTGAGGCTGCATCTGAAGTACTCTGTCCAGTTTTAGGCTCTCCAGTTCATGAAATATAAGGAACTACTGGAGAGAGTCCTTTGGAGGGCCACTAACATGATTAAGGGACTGGAGCATCTCTCTTATGAGGAGAGGCTTGGAGACCTTACGAGGAAAAGACTGTTTAGCGTGGAGAAGGGAAGACTAAGGGGCAATCTTATTAAATCTTATAAATATCTGTATGGCAGATGTCAAGAGGATGGATCCAGATTTTTTTTGATGCTGTCCTGTAACAGGACGACAGATAATGGACTCGGACTGGAACACAGGAAGTTCTAACTAAACATGAGGAAAAATTTCTTTACTTTGAGAGTGACAGAGCGCTGGAACAAGATTCCTAGAGATGTTGTGGAATCTTCTTCTCTGGTGATATTCAAAGCCCACCTGGATATGTTCCTGTGCAACCTACTCTAGGTGAACTTGATATAGCAGAAGGGTTAGACCAGGTGACCTCCAGAGGTCCCTTTCAGATTCTGTGTTTTCTTGGAAAAGTGGGAGCAAGAACCTCTACCCTTACACAGGTGCCAAGGAAGCAGAAAGCTGGATCTGAGAAAGTGCCAAGTATTAAATTACTTCCTGAAGTAGGACAGTGTGGGTATAATCATTAAAAAGTATTGAAGACACAATCACCAAAGAAGGCTCCTTGCAGAGGTATTCTAACAAAATCCAGGGAAAGTCTTTCAAACAATCTGGAACTAGCTCCACAACATACAGAACTGAAAACGATTACAGCAGGTCCATAGCTTCTGCTGAAGAGTTAAGACTGGTTCTAGTAATGAAAAACAGTCCTTGTGGCTGTCTGGATCCTGCTGAAATGTACTGTCTGACAAGAGGAGGGCAAAACAAATATCACTTTCCCCTGAGCAGTGAATTCTGTGTTACGTGATAAAGAAGTGCAATATAAAAACCATCGCCCTGTTAGTTTAACTTCAGTTCCCAGAAAAAATATGAAGATCATACTGTTTGATAGTAGACTCAGTATAAATCAGCAGTGTGCCCTGGTAGCCAAGAAGGAAAGATCACATCCAGGAGTGCATCAAACACACTGTAAACAGACAGTCAAAAGAGGTTCAGCATAACTAACTTTGAGTATGGTGTGCAGTTCTGGGACTTAGAATTTCAGAAGAGTGAGAAGATCCTTGACTGTGTCCAGAGGAGGAGGGCAACAAAGCTGGTGAAAGGGATGGAAACACTGTCATATTAAGAATAAATGAGGATTCTGTGTTTGTCTAGTTTGGAGAGAAGAAGGTTGAGGGGTGATGCCATTGCTCTCTAAAGGGGGAAAGAGGAGCAGGAGGTAGTGATCTCTTCCACCTGATATCCAGTAACAGGACTCATGTGAATGTGTCAAAACTACACCAGAGGAGGTCTAGACTGGACATTAGGAAAAATTTTTTACAGAGACTGTGTTCAAACACTGGAACAGCATTCCTAGAGAGGTGGTCAATGCCCCATGCCTGTTAGTGTTTAAGAGGCACTTGAACAATGCCCTTAACAGCATACTTTCAATTTTGGTGGAGTTGTCAGGCAGTTGGACTGGATGATCATCATAGGTTCCTTTCAACTGAAATATTGTATTGTATTGTATTGTATTGTATTGTATTGTATTGTATTGTATTGTATTCTATTCTATTCTATTCTATTCTATTCTATTCTTCTCACCAGTAATCTTCAGTATGACTGTTTTAAGTGATAAGAACTTTGAAATGGATTTCCTAATTAGGAAAGCAAACTTGACAGTACAATCATATTTTTTGTACTTTTTTTAGATAGGATAGATTTAATTTTCTGTATTGTAACATGTATGGTGCTATGATTCGGATTTGTGATGAAAACAATGTTGGCAATACACCTTTATTTTAGCTATTGCTTAAAAGATCTTTCACAGTGTCAAGCCCTTTTCTGTTTCTCATGTTGCCCTATGTGAGAAGACAGATTAAAACATCACTGCCTCAAAGATTGCTGCTGTTTGGGTATACAGGAAGCTACCCAGACCACAAAAGTCAGCAAATCAGCACTCTACAGAAGAGAGTTGAGGCAGCAGGCAGTCATAGCTGTGGGGCCCATCTCACGTAGACTTGAGATACCAGATGGCAACAAGCAGGTTGCAGTTGGGCCAAGATGTAGAGGATGTGACAACTTGAAATGAAAGAAGCTATAAAAAGACCCCAAAAGCCCTATATATGCTTGCTCCCTGCTCACCACCAGCTATTTGCAGGACCTCCAACTCTTTGCAGGACCACTAAGACATAAATCCCTGAAGACACTGAAGACCCATGATAGTGACTGTTCTTGCACTCCATTCCTGAATGCTTACTTAACTTTATATCTTTTTTAACTCACTTCCATGATGCTGCTCGTCTTTCATCTACTGCTTTTTGCAATAAAGAAATACCTTTATGGCACTTGAGCTCAGTTTTGTCTTTGTCTCATCTTGGGGATTCCAGGCAATACTTCCCTGGCTTTGGTCTGGGGCTTGTACAACCTGCCAACAAGCAGGCTAGTGGTATAAAAGAAGCTGGGAGGGGAAATAGCTGGGACTGCATGTGGCAGCTGACCAAAGGATATTACATCCCATATAATGCCTTACTTAGAGATAAATGCTGGGGGAAGATGGGGAAAAGAAGCGACATTTACAGTCATGATGTTTGTCTTCCCAAATAAATGTTACACTTGATGGAACCCTGCTTTCCTGGAGATGGTTGAACATCTGTCTCCTGATGTAAAGTCATGAATTACTTCTTTATTTAATTTCCCTCTTGTGCACTCTTTTTCTTTACTTAACAAACTGTCTTAATCTCAGTCTGCAAGTTTTCTGATTTTTACCCCTCCAATTCTCTTCCTCATCTCACTTTGGAAGTAAGTGATTGACTGTGTGGGGCTTAGTTTCCTACTCGGCTTAAAACACAATACTTCTATGGCTCCTTCTCCAGCAATATTAAAAACTGAAGGAAACATCTTGCTTTTCCTGAAGGTAGATTTCAAAGAAGAAAGTGTAGGATTTATAAAGCTTTCATATTTTTAATGCTGTTGAATGTGAAATGCATTTGTAAAAATATAAATGAAGTGATACACAATACACACAAGTGTCTGTTAACAGGATCACATGCTAATATTTCTCACTTAGAATCACATTTCATGCATTTAACTTTCTTTTCTTTTTACATTACAGGAGACATAATTTAAGTTTGAGTTATAGTAACCCCCAAAACCATTTTACTGGAAATAAAGAATTGATCAACATAAATGATTTCACTGGGAGAAAAGCAAAAGTATAGAGAGTTAATCTTGTTATTTTTTTCTTTTTACTCAATTCTGTAACACTCAAAGTAATCCAATATTTGTGTTTTATCTTTTTCATCTAATCTTACATTAATTTCTTATCCTTTTGGGGATATTCTCTATTTGAATCAAACTTCTGCAGATGCACTTTTGTCAGTGTTCAACAGCCTTTTTGCTTGATTAATTAATTACAAATCTGCAAATACATGGTCCTATTTTAAGCATTTTATTTCTTTCATATTTTCAGTTGTAACGAGGAACAGGATTCATTAAGACTATGTGTGATTAATGTATTTTTCTCAGATATTTTATTTCTGTCAATTCTTTCCTTCCAAAATCCCACTTCTTGGATTGCACCAGGAAGCTTTAGGAAGAACCTTCTTTCAGATCAATGAATGTAGCTTTGTCTTTGTAAAGATTCACTTGTACATGGACTCCTTTTTGTTTTCAGTTGCTTTTACCAAGTGCTTTCAATTGTGATGCTGACATTGATTTACAGCAAAAATAGAGCTGAGTTGAGCACATCTATGAGAAGGAGTATGAGCAGTGTATTTCAAGAGAATAGAGGCTCAGAAAATGTGATGAAGATAAATTCTAGGATTACAGAAATTTAACACAAAGAAATCAAATACATGAAATTTATCCTTGCCCATTATTAGGTCACACACAAAATTCAGAACATTAATCACTGATACTATCTGATCATTTCTAAAATAAGTTTGCAGTGATAATAATAGTCCATTTTGGCTTCATTCTAAACAGAACGACTATTAGTCCAGAATGTGTTTTCATAGATTAAGCTTGAATTAATGGTTATTCACCTCAAAATTCATTCATTCATTTTTTGTGTAATAATAGCCTTAATTAAATGATTCCTCAAATCAATAATGTCAGAAAGTTATAGCTACTTGAAAACTGTTTCATGACTCATGTTGAATAAATCAGTCATGTTATTATACCTGGTATAATATAAATGGGCTTAGCAAAAAAATCACATTCTGTGCCCTAATTCTCACTTCTATTGGCTGAATCCTGAGGGCATGTTCAAAGCACATAACACAGCAAAACACAAACAGCCCTGAGGAAAGTTCAGAGTAACTGTTGGTTCACAAAACATGGTTCAGAGTTGTGGATAAACACTAGGGTAAATCCTAGAAAATACATACCATTACACTGAGTCCTAGTTACTAAGCCTTCCCTCTGAAAGACTATTTAACTGAGGCATGCTGCATTGACTGATGTATCTTCCATTTTCAGACTCAGTACAACTACACCGAGATCATGAAATCCCTTCTGGAGTCAAAACCCTGAGGCTGCAGTTTAGAGGTTTAGGTTCTCTGCCAAGCAAGAATGTATTCCCTGAGAGGTGAATGAGGGAGCAATTAAAACACCCTTGCTTTTAGCAGCTAATATATGTAGTATTGGTGACGGCTTTGCTTTCCAAAGTTGTCTATTACATGATGGTGAAGAAATTAATGCAAAATCAAATTAAAGTTTAAAAATAGATTTTTTTTAACATAGAAAAAAAATGGTTTACAAAGGAAAGAAACTGCTATATATGCAAAGGAAATGCAGGCTATGATTTCTGCCTCATGAGATCAAGGGTAGTTCACATACTTCACTCTGGCATATACTTAGTTTATCCAAAATATTTTTTAGCTTGAGGGGTTTCAGAATTTTAATGTGAAATTTATTGATGTACTTTTTATTATTTAAAAGGAAGTTGCTGTTGAAAACATCACAAGCAGTGTAAATTATTGTTTATGTGTCAGTATGTAGGTGCCACTGTCAAACCTATTTACAAACATCAGTGTTCCTTTTTAGAACTAGGAAAAAATATTTGGTTAATCAGCATATATTTCTGAACTTGTATGTGGTTATATCAAACATGCTCTGCATTAAATACTACAATGAAGAACCTGGAAGAATAGCTAGTTGCACAGAAGATAAACTAAATGTGAGGTCTAGGAAAATGTGTTACTTCTAATTTCAGTTCATTTATGAACTTAGTAGGATAACAGAATATCTGGTCTTACATTTAGAGAAATCCTGTACCTATAAGAAGGAGTAAATTATGCCAAAAATAATTCTAATCCCTGGATACCATCTATCCTTATGGAAGTGAGTGCTGTATGAGAAAGGACTGATTGTGCAGTGTTAAGGTATAATTCTTTATTTCTGTAACTAAACTTTCTGCCTATTCTTAAATGTGTGGCTTTATCACTAAAGATAATGAACAATTTGAAGTATATATTTCAGCAAAAGAACAAAGAACAATGAATAGAGTGGAAAAAATGGTGATAAAATAATGTCTCGCCTAGCAGTTTCTAACACTAGTTTAAAAGCTAACTATTCCAAAATTAATCAAAATTATACTCTCAAATAAGGTCTCAACAAAACAGCAGATTCTACTGTGCTATCATACAGCCTTTTGGTAATATAGCAATATGTCAGATGGGAGGTGTGTTTTTCTAACAGAGCTGATATAGTTATCCTATGAAAACTCTCCCTTTTACATAGAGGATTGGGCAATATGTGCTATGTGTTTAACCATAGTAATTTCAGCTTCTTAAACTGATAAGTGGAGGAATTAAGAACTGCATAAACATATGTCAATCACAAAAAGGACAAGGTCAAGTCATATGCTAGTCTGTAATATATGGGGAAAATATCTCACTAGTGATAGAACTGTTTACTAGTTCTTGGATCTACAAGAAAATGAGGGATAATATGGATATTAAGTATTAGACTGATTCTATCCATATTTAGGTGTAGTGAATAAACCAAAAACTTAGGTACAGTTACCATTAGGACAAACAAGGGAAAAATGTGCAAAATATGTTATCTATGTTATGACAAAACATACATGAATTCCTGGTTTTAAATTAGTGAATTCTGCAATTAATTCATGTAAAATATTATTTATTTATTTATTTATTTATTTTAATTTCCATCATTTGACATTGTAGAAGTAGTCTTGCATCGGCAATTCCTTATTTAAAGTGGAATTACTGCTAGTCTGAAGCTACATATAGCAGCAATGAGAATTAACTGGAAAGGTAAAAACTTAAGGTCACTTTTGAGAATTGTATTTAGCATTCACAGATATCTTTCCTGCTGAATTGTCAACCTAAGTGTTTATCAAAAGAAGACGCACACTTAAACCCTGACTATTTAAACTGAAAAAAAAGACGAGACGTTATAATTCCAGGTTTGGATGCAAATGACATTTCTCTTTAGAAAGCAATACATTTTGTCAGAGAATTTATGTAAAGATAAGAAGTCATGAAGCAGGCTGCCAAGATCTCACTGGTTCATTTGTTATGATTTTTGCTTTTGACACAATGTCAAGGGTTCAGATCTCAGAGTGGCTCTCTGTAATGCTTTACTGATAGAAGAGCTATCTGTACTCTGGGTGACATTTTAAAATAAGCTCTCTGGCAGTTATCCAAATGTATGCTAAAAATCATAAGAGGCATTTTCAGATAAGAGTTGGAGATAACAGCACTCTCATGGGCAACATCTCTCCTCTCAATAAAACTCACTCAGATACTCAAGATTGTTTGTGAGCCATTGCTGAACCTGTGTAATGGTTGCTTCATTTTCTGCAGATCCATATTTTAACAAATAACTCATTACCCTTCAGAGATGCTCAATATCTAGGATCTGAGGAGCATTTTAATGTCAAATTCTATTCAGAAGCCACTAATATATGCCACACAATTTTTGTGACTTATTATAATTTAACTCCTTGACTAGCAACTGTTCCATGCTTTATATGTCAAGGTAACATACTCATACTCTCTGAAGAACAGCCTGGTCAGTGAAGAGTTAGTATACAACAGAAAACTAAAATAACTGAAACTACAATTACAGCTCTTTGTGGAGTTAGTCAGTAGAGTTCCCTGGAAATGGTCCTCAGGAAAAAGGAAGCAAAACAGAGCTGAGAGATATTTAAGGATGCTTTCCATAAAGCACAAGAGTGCTCAGACCCCAGGTGTAGGAAATGAGGCAGGGAAAGGAAGAGATCAATGTGACTGAGTTGAGACCTACTGGTCAAATTGAAGAGCAAGCGGGAACTGCACAAGCAGTATAAGTAGGGATGGGTAATGTGGGAAGAGGATAGGGATATTTCCTAGTTGTGTAGAAGTGGGATCAGGAAGGCCAAGGCACAGCTGGAGCTGAACTTCTCAAGGGAAGCAAAGGGTAACAAGAAGGGCTTCTATAAGTGTGTCAACTAGAAAAGGAAGGTCAAAGAAACTGTACCCCACTGATGAATGTTCACCCCCATGACAACCTTAGAGCAACAGATGAGAAGGCTGAGGTACTCAACAACTTCTTTGCCTCAGCCTTCACTGACAACCACTCTCCTTACCCTTCCTGGGTCAATGGATAATAAGAAGGGATAATAACCTCTCCACTGTAGGGGAAGATCAGGTTTGTGACCCCCTGAGGAACTTGAACATATAAAAGTCTATGAGATGCATCCCAGAGTCCTGAGAGAATTGGCTTATGTGGTTGCCAGGCCACTCCCCATATTTGAAGAGTCATAGCAGTCAGGGGAAGTCCCTAGTGACCAGAAGAAGGGCAGCATTGTGCCCATTTTTAAAAAGGGTAGAAAAAGATGACCCTGGGAACTAGCAACCACCCAGCCTCACTTCTGTGCCTGGGAATATCACAAAACAAATCATCCTAGATGCTATGTTAAAGCACATGAAATACAGAGAGGTGATTTGAGACAATCAGCATGATTTCAGCAAGGACAAATCCTGCCTGACCAACCTAGTTACCTTCTACAATATGATGACTACATCAATGGACACAGGAAGAGCAATGCATATAAACTATCTGGACTTCTGACGTAGCCATTGACTTAGTTCCTCCACAACATCCTTCTCTCTGAACTGGAGAGATATGAATTTGATGGGTGGACTGTTTGGTGGATAAGGAATTGGTTGGATGGTCACATTCAGAAAGTAGTGTTCAATGACTCAATGTCCAGATGTAGGTCCATGACAAGTAGTGTCCCTCAGGGGTCTCTACTGGGACAACTGCAGTTTAACATTTCCATCAATGATATAGATAACTAGATTGAGTGCACCCTCAGCAAGTTTGCATATGACACCAAGCTGAGTCATACACTAGTCACACCAGAAGGATGGGATGTTATCCAGAGGGACCAAAAAAAGCTGGAGAAGTGGGCCTGTGTGAACATCATGAGGTTTAACAAGGCTAAATGCAAGGTCCTACATCAGGGTTGGGGCAATCTGCAGTTTCAGTACAGGATGAGAGTTGACATGATTGAGAGCAGCCCTGCAGAGAAGGACTTGGGGATCGATTGGATTGATGAGAACCTTGACATGAGTTTGCATTGCGTGCTCGCAGTCTAGAAGGCCAACTAACTATATGCTAAACTGCATGAAAAGGAACGTGACCAGTATTTCAAAGGATGTGATTCTCGCCCTCTGCTCTTGTGAGATTCCACCTGGAGCATTGTGTCCAGTTCTTTAATCCCCACTATAAAAAAGGATATGGAACTCTTTGAGCAGGTCAAGAAGAGGGAGCCCCTCCTGTATGAGGACAGGCTGAGAGAGTTGGGGTTGTTCAGTCTGGAGAAGAGAAGGTTGGGGGGACACCTTTATAGTTGCCTTTCAGTACCTGAAGGGGGCCTACAAGAAAGATGAGAAGGGACTTTTTACAAGGGCATGCGTGGGTAGGGCAAGGGAGAATGGCTTTAAATTCCAAAGGGGAAGATTTGGATTAGACATTAGGAAGAACCTCTTCACTGTGAGTGTAGTGAGACCATGGAACATGTTTCCCAGGGAATTTATGGAGCCAAGGCCAGGTCAGATGGGGCCTTGAGCAACTTGGTCTGGTGGGAGGTGTCCCTGCACATTGCAGGGGGATTGGAGCTAGATGATCTTTAAAGTCCCTTCCAACCCAAACCATTCTCTTATTCTATGATTCTATATGCAAATGAGATAAGTAGGTTAACATGAGGGTAAATGTTTTTCTAGGATTCTGTTAAGCATCAAGTTTTCCCTGTAGGTCTGATTAGTCTTCACAAGAAGGGAAGTTTGTTTACTCAAAGTAACAGGAATGAATAGGACCAGTGGTGTGGACCATTTGATATTGATCTTTTTGTAAATGTCTTTTTGAAGTCTTAAGTAATTTTCATTTTCCCTTTCAAGTCAGATTTTTTTTCTTTTCTTGAGTATGTAAAGTTCTCATTTTATCTTGCTATGACATATTTGAATATTACTGTCAGTATTGGTGACAATTTTGTAATGAGAGCTCCTGAGTACATGCTTTTTCTCTGTCTCTGAAAAATCTTTTTTTATAGGTAGGTTAGGAACAATATTGAATGTTCTCATAAAGGTTTTCATACTTTTCACAGTAATACGGGTTTAGGAACTTAATGAAAACTTTAGGATTTTGATTAGGAAGGTATACTTGACATATCTGAATGTGTAAAATAAATGTACACAAAGTACTGGATACTATGGAAACCATGGTATCTACCTCTGAAGACTGATTTTTCTCTCACATTATTATTACATTGATAAAGTCTTTGTTAGGCTCTCTTTTGATCTATATAAAAGGAAGATACCAGAAAAATAAAATCCCAATGTTCTGACCCCCAAACATCTTATATATAAGGATGTCCATGTTCCTCTTGTGGTAAGAAAACCATATATTTTTACTGATGGGAACCATTTAACCTATTAATCTTCAAATTTATGTTACTTCCTTTGTTAACACTTTCCGATTCTACCTATAACTCTCTGGTAAAAAATACTAATATTTGAGCAACTGTTTTTTGATAGCGGATGAAATGGTATTTTTCATCTTGTGTCAAGGGTTTTGTGTACTCTAATTTTCAGTGGCTGAAGTATCAGTGTTTTAAGTACTGTTCATTTAGGAAATAAAATTGAAGTCAAGAAATATGATCAAAATCATTTACTCCTTTGTATCTAATTCAGCTGAACCTGTATTAGAGGTTTTGGTGCCACAGAGCTAATAGGTATTCTTATGAATTACCTAATGCACTACAGTATGTAGGCTGAAGTCTGAGGAAAAAGGAGTAATTTATCTTTATCAGACTGCAGTTACAGCTGTGTTTGAGAGAATCTGAGAGGTTACAGTACTCTAAATGGATTTGCTGTTGTATTGACTTAATCCTACAAGAAGACACACCTTTGGACCAAAAAATTTAAAATAATAAAAAGAAAAGACAGAAAATCCCCGGGGTTCTGCACAGAATGGAACAGGGGAAACATAATGGCCAAATGCTGGGTCCTGCACTTGGGGTACAACAACCCTATGCAGAGCTACAGACTGGGAGAAGCCTGGCTGGAAAACTGCCAGGAGGAGAGGGACCTGGGGGTGTTGGTCGACAGCTGACTGAACATGAGCCAGCAGTGTGCCCAGGTGGCCAAGAAGGCAAATGGCATCCTGGCTTGTATCAGAAACGGTGTGACCAGCAGGTCCAGGGAGGTGATTCTCCCTCTGTACTCAGCACTGGTGAGACCGCTCCTTGAATATTGTGTCCAGTTCTGGGCCCCTCAGCACAAGAAGGATGTTGAGGCTCTGGAGCAAGTCCAGAGAAGAGCAAAGAGGCTGGTGAAGGGACTGGAGAACAGGCCTTATGAGGAATGGTTGAGAGAGCTGGGGTTGTTTAGCCTGGAGAAGAGGAGGCTGAGAGGAGACCTCATTACTCTCTACAAGTACCTGAAAGGTGGTTGTGGAGAGGAGGGAGCTGGCCTCTTCTCCCAAGTGACAGGGGACAGGACAAGAGGGAATGACCTCAAGCTCTGCCAGGGTAGATTTAGGCTGGAGATTAGGAGGAGGTTTTTCACACAGAGGGTCATTGGGCATTGGAACAGGCTGCCCAGGGAGGTGGTTGAGTCACCTTCCCTGGAGGTGTTTAAGACACGGGTGGATGAGGTATTGAGGGACTTGGTTTAGTGTTAGATAGGAATGGTTGGACTAGAAGATCCGATGGGTCCCTTCCAACCTGGTTGTTCTGTGATTCTGTGATTCTGATAACCAACACCAGACAAAAGAAACCCCTTAACTCTGAAATCCACAATGGATTTCCATAGATGTTCAATATCCACTACTAAACGTGAGATTTGAAAATAAATTATCCTTTTTCAATTCAACTTGGCATCACATTTTTTAAGAAAATATTGCTAAGGCATCATCTGAAAGTGAAGTTATAAGTCTTTCAGTTTCAAACCACCTGATCTTTCATTGAGAGCCCAGAGAACTGATAAGCATGGGAAATAATTGAAAATTTGTCCACTTCATATGCTTTTGATTCGTGATATTGAAACTACAATGCCTTAGTCAAAGTATTTGAACATACTGTATAATATTTAATAAGGATAGTAGGAAGATGCTCATTTGTTCAGCATCTCATGACTGCTAGTATTCACTAGTGAAAATACAAATAAGCAGTCCCATTTTTTACCTTTACATCCCTTCCTGCTGCTAAATATAGTTCTAATGAACTGTTGCAGTGAAGTTAAGCTGGGAGTGAGAACTACACAAAGCAATGAGATGATGTTGAAGATAGTTTTGAACAGGAATGAGGGGGAAAAGAAATATGTCAAGGGCAATTGATTAGGCAGACGCAGATGCTTTGTAAGTAGTTTTTTGTGATGTACAGTAGGTCAGCCTGTAAGACAATTTTTGACTTACTAAGAAAGTGTTACAAATAAGAGCAAACATATATTTAGTTAAAGTACAAAAAAGTGTTAATGAAAAAAATGCACCAACAGAAAATGAATTAGGTAAAAGTTGAATGTAGCACGGAATAGCTATATAACATTTAAAAGGTGGAGAAAATAAGTTTGAATTTTTACTGAAGGAGGTGAAGAGTTGCTAAGACTAATGTCTTTTGATGAATATATTTTGGAAGGACTAAAAATAAAAAGATCTTCTTAAAAGAGGCGCATTGCAGAGAATAGTCACCCAGCCAACAGTGCTGTGGCCTCTGTCATTTACCTGTACCTTGTTGAAGCATTTATTCTTTATTTCATTGATATATCTTTCCTTCATCATCTCTTAAACTTACAAGGTATGCAAGAGAACCTAGGAAACAATTATGATTCTTGTGCTCATCTCAGTAGTACATTCAAGTTATCTATAAGATAGGTGATAAATCATTTTGTTACACATCAGGTTCCATTCATCTAAAACGTGTTTGTATAATATAATACAGAAAATGTTCATTGCTACTTTTACAGCCTAGCAAATCACAAACTCACAGTATCACTGAGGTTGGATTACAATGAGGCAAATATTTAGACTTCATCACCGATTCCTAAGATTCATATCAGTAGGATGGTATAGAAACCCTCTCTAACTGTATTATGAACTTTTCTGCTACACTTTCTTGTGTTTACTTACATACACGGTCCAGTTTCTATCATACAGAAAACCAATTTGCAGACAAGTCAAGTAGTTCCAAAATAGAAGTAATGCCACTTTCTGAAGAGATTTTTTTTTCTCTTTTTTGCCCCTTAGGATGCAACAATCATATCTGAATGAATAGATGAACAACTATTCAGAGCACAGCACAATGCTAACAAACCCTCTTTGCTGAGACCACACAGTAATCTATAAATGAATCAACCTGCACAGGCCAATCATTTATAATTTCATTACAAATTACTAAAAAGTGAAGTACTACCCACATTTTTATTATACTGTGTTGTGGACAAATAAATGCATTCAGTACACAGTTTTATTCCAAATAATTTTCCAGAATTAAATAGATGTGTTAGATGCCCTAACAGCAAAGAAGACATGTTGCCTAAGAAACTGTCTTGACTCTGCCAGCAAAGGTTTACTACAATGTTAGAATTACAGCCACATTGCCCCAGCTATGTTGGTGAAAATAGACTCTTGGAACTGAAGGATTTCTCACAAACCCAACATTTCGTATATGTAAGATTATATGAAGTAAGAGTACCAAATTTAAAATTAGGAAAACAGAAACTCGTACACTAATTTTTATGTAGAGAAATGGCTTTAAGCTGTTCCTCTGCAGTCTGACTGCAGCTATTATCTGATTGTACCACATGCAATAATATCAGGCAATAACCTACAGACATACAAGTTAGGTGACAAAATTACTAGTTGTAGATAACTAATGTGACTGAAATGTATTAGTCAATAACTGGATATAAACTCTGATTCTAACTTGAAAGATAGGCATAAGTGTCAGTGGTGCAAATAGCAAAAGTTTCTGAGAAAACTAAACTAACACTTCACAGTGTGAGGCAACCTGCTGTATAATTTTGGTAACTTAGACCTCTGGTATAATTTAGGATATGTTTCCGTCTCTTCTTATTCTACTTTGCTCTGTGATGCTTGAAAAGCTTTCTAGCCATACAAACAGTCTTAACAAAGCTAAGGACAGGCTGATGGTAGTAGCTGAGACTCTGTTTTGCGGATAATTAACTTTTATTTTAAAAAGGTTAAGTTGATACCTTGTGTATGTCTGATTTCCACTTGCAGTGTAAGCTGGTAGAGAAACCAGGAAGGCCAAAGCTTCTTGCTAGACCCCAGTTACTTTTTATCACTCTGCTCAGAAAACTTGGGCTTGCTGCCACTGTGCTTCAGGGAAGTGACATCCTGCAGCCCCAACAGCGTGCTGCTCATTGTGGCCTCTGCTCTGCTAAGAACTAAGTGTAAGATTACACTTTTTCATTTTCCATTTTTTCTCAAGCTTTTCTCCAGGTTTTAGGAAATTAAAAGGATGAGTAGGTAGTTGCTTAATTTATTTTGTCAGCATGACTTTTTGGATTTAGATTTCCAAAGCTGATTAGGGGATTAAACTGCACAACTGCCATTAATGTCAACCTCCTTTTAGTTAGTTTGAATCTTAAAACATACTTCTTTGGGTTTTACAATTTAATGATCGTATAAATTTTATATACAAATTATGGGACTCTGTAACAAGGAAAGTTTGGGACCAACATTTTCTCAGTCAGTTCTCCAAGAAACTTTTTCTAGACAGCTGACAGAACAAGCCAAGATGAAAGGAACTAGAATGTGCCCAAAATAATAAATTAGTTAATTCAACTTTCTGAATGTTAGCAATGTATGTTTACTAATCAGAAATAAAATTTCATTCACTCGTATCAGTGATAATTAAACTATTGAGAACCAATATAACAAATCCTGATTTTAGGAAAGCTTTGAAAAAATTATGAACATAAATTTGTAATAAAATATTTTGAAAATATTAATCCAATTTTAGAGATTGTTGTCCAAATGGAAAAAAAATGGTTTCTGTAATGAATCAATATTTGTTTATTTTATTTGTATATTGTCACATTGATCATACTTACAAATATCATACTTGGATCTATATTTTCAGCTTCCATAAGAAAGGTTCATCAAATAAACATTGTGTGATTTGACAGTACAGTACTCTTTTGTTCCTGAAGTTCAAAAGAATAATTAATTACACTGATGCCTAGGATGTTTGACTTTTCATTTGAGATGTTCCTATTATTTCAATAACATTTCTTATTTATTGTCTGGACTGCCATTGGATTTGAATGCAAAGAATGAGAAGTCTGTTTTGTTTTTCTGGCCAACATTGATATAGATGATTTGAATTGTTCTCTTAGGGATTTTTTAAAATATATTAGTATCCTTTAAGCCTATTTAGCACAATAGAACACTTAATTGTAAAGAATTCTGCTTGAATGTCTTTTCTCCTTTCCATTCATCATAAAAGGTTGTTTTCAATGATAATAAAGTAGTATATAGAACAACAGTTTAACCTCATAATTGCTATTTAGAAATGTCAATTTATCATTGGTAGTTTATTATGGAGAATCACATTAATGTACTTATACATATCAAATACTAGCCTTCATTTCCATAAGATGTTCAGAATATTTTACAAAGCTCATATACGGAAAGAAAATAATGAAAATACTTTGGTAATGTGCTTGGATCGCATGTATACGTACATATAGGGGAAAGTCAACTTTTTTAAGTGTACATCCACTTCAGTCTGTAGGAATGATGTACACAATATACAGATACACAAAATTAAACAGCTTGGATTTTGAGATCAGACTTACAGATTAGAAGTATATTTTAACTACTCTTTGCAGCAGGATGCTCTTCCTTCATACAAACACTTCATAAAAGATGAAAGTGTTGTTGATTTTATTGATATTTTTAGGCACTCGGCAAATTAATCAGGAAGTTAGTTTCAATGAGAAAGTGGATCTTACATTAATTTGCTCAGTTATGGTTTCAGATCAGCATTCTATGAGCATATTCTGACTCATATTATGGTGATGAATTTTGATTTTGTTTTTTATTCTTATGCTCTTGATCCACAGTGAGATTCTTCAAATTATTGTAATAGAAATTATGTCATGTTTGTATAGAATAAAATTTTTTGAAAGATTGACCATGAAATGTATTAAAATTTAAACCAATAATAATTTAAGTGCAGTTGTTTCACTTGCTAGTACAAAAGAGAATCTTTTTTCAGTCTCTGGAAATCTGTCATGAATTCTGTGAAGTCCTCAACAACAGTTTGAATTTCAATTTCACAAATAGAAATTAAACCTTGGGTTTTAAACTAGGAAGTATTACATTTTTTCATAAAATTAAACTAACAAAAGAACGATTTTATACATTACCTCAATCTGACATTTCCTGTTGAATATAAAAAACCACCTTTTTGTACAACAAACATTTTTGTACATTCTGATGTGCAAAGTCTTGTTGTATTATGTACCAACAGTATTCTATGGGTAATATGTTATGTTATGTTATTATAGGTTATACAATAGCAAGCTAAACCTAGTTGCAAATCTAAGTCTACAGCTGAAAAACTTTGTATATACTTTTATACCACAATTTTTTTTTTTCCCGAAAGCAATGGCGTTTGTAAAAATTAAATAACGTTTTCACAACATTTTGAAAAAAAAAAAGAAATACAAAATAGGAGGCAATAATACAAACAAGGGGCCCAATTAGAAGCCTCTTTTATGGCAAATGTATTTACTCCAGGGTGGGTATTATCACGAGTATATGAACACAAAACCTATTATTTGTAATTTCCTGATTCTAAACCTGACTCTAGATCTTTTCTCTAAACTACTGAAGTTGACAACAGTCCCATGAAAACCACAAGCTCCTCAGCCCAGTTTCATGGAGCTTCAGGAATACATCCCAGCACTAAGGGAGGTGAAAACAGCTCTAAAACCAGAAGCAAAACAGTCAGATTTGAGTGTTATAGTTCTATCATCTACTAAGACCTCCAGACTACTCAACATGTATCTTTTAAACTTTCAGAGCTCATATTTGAACTTTTCAGTCAAATCACTCCTTATAGTTTATTTCTCTCAATTCCACTACTGACTTAATGTATATCTGTTCTGTTTGACTCTTAAAGGGTTAATGTTGTGCAGTGGTTTCATCCAGGATCCCTTTTTCTACCATTGTCTTAGTTGTTGGGAAAATTAAACAAGCAGTAAAGGTTTTCTGTGATGTTCAATTATTTTTAAGTGTTATTCTTTAGAATTTGTGCATTAAAATGTTAATTTCTATACATGCCTATGATATCCCAGTCTGTTTAACAGAACTCTCTCCTTTTAGACACCTCTGAAGTCAAGCTTGTTAATACTTTCATTATGGAAAATAACATTCTAGTTTGTAACTTAAAAGTGGATATGGCCAAGATAGAAAATTTTGGAGAATCTTTAATTTACAAATAAATGGAATCACAATAGTAAGTCAGAATCAGTCTTTATTTTCCACAAGGCATGAGTATTATACCCTCTGAAAATAACTGTCAGAAAAAATGAAAATCAGGGTTCTGGTACATGTGGTTTCAAGTTACACAGCTGCAAATCCAATTTTGGTTATATGTTGTGTTCTTTTCTCCTTAAAAAAGGCCATCTGCAATAACTCTGACTTGTTCTGGGCATTTGAACAAATTTGACACCATGCAACAAACAGTAGCTACTCCTAGTTCTGTGTGGACTAGTACTGTGTGAACTCTATGAAATTTAAAGTTCTGCAAGTCACAGCTGCATACAGCTTCCTAGGTACACTTTAAATAGTCATGATTCTGTGCATTCCATTATAGCATCTGCCTTTCTGAGGAGCACAAAGCAAAACAAAATCTTCTCCTTTTTCCTCTCAGGAGTTTCAGCTAGCATGTCAGACTGCATTGAGTCTAGCACACAAAAAAGACCTAAATCTAAGCTGCATTTCTGTCCATCCAGTTCCTGCCCTCATATGCCTCAGCCTCTCTTTTCTCACCCCATCTTCCACCCAGCTGAGTGACCTCATACATTCTACCTCCTGGGTACAGTGGTTTTTCTTTTCTGTTCCCTGAATAATGACTTCTTGTTTGTGAGAATGCTAATTGACACAGATTAAACTTGTGGTGAGGATGTGCAAATAATTAATAACTATGAACCACCAGAAACCTAGGCCCTAGAAAGAGAGTTCAGCACTCCCTACTTAACTTATCTTCCCATAATTCCTCCTGGCTGGCTGAAAGCTTTGTCCTATTTTACACTAAAAGCTTTTGCTTTCAAATCTCTTCATCTTTGCCAAACCCATTTCTTTTCTCCCAACATCTGTCTGTTTCCTCTATTCCCCCAAGTTCTAATTCTCCTGAAATTCTGGATAAAAATAACATAACCTTGTTGTTCTCCCTTGCTGTTTCTTTCATTCCTTGTCCAATCTTGTCAATGTTTTGTCATCCTGTGAATATATAGCATCTCTGTGAGAAAAACTATATGCATTGACAAGCTGCTTCCCAAAGCTAGACTGCACCATAATAGGCAACAGATTGTGAAGTCATACAAGAAAGTGATTTGGAATGACTGCTTTCTCTGCTTCTGCACAACATGATTAAGGCCCACAATGGGTCACTCATCTGAATTACCCTGAGGCCATACAGCATTATATTCAAAATCTTGTTTATGGCAAAGTAGAAATATAACTTATAGACAAATAAATCCCATAATTTACCGTTAGCGTAGCTAAAATCTGAAGAGTGCAGTCATTATTAGTGCACTTTTAACTGCTACAGAAAAAGAAGTAACATTGCAGTTTACATGCTGCTTTGTTTCCTCTCCTTTTCCTGGTTTTACGCCTACTCTCTCTCTCTCCCGATGCTGCTCTGCATGATATGGTTGGAGTTTCACTCTGCTGGTGGAGGTCAGAGGGTGTTTTGATTTTTTTCTTATGTCTGAGTAGAAAGATGGAAGGACATGGGGTTTTGTTTGGTTTGGTTTGGTTTGGTTTTGCTTTGTTTTGTTTTGTTTTTTGGCTAGAATACCTGGTTAAGCAAGAATTTCTGGCACAATTGCCCAACAGATCTTACATATCTGTAATATGCAAGTCACATATCAAGGCTAGCTGCATCCAGGTGGTGACCTCACTACTCTTGTCTTCAGATCT
The DNA here is from genome assembly GCA_033558105.1 of Coccyzus lansbergi. NCBI lineage: Eukaryota > Metazoa > Chordata > Aves > Cuculiformes > Coccyzidae > Coccyzus > Coccyzus lansbergi. Next base: position 2,660,061 of record JAUMJK010000227.1, read on the forward strand.
GTGTGCTGTTGTTATTCTTGGCTGTGTAGAGCCCTGCATGAGCAGTGAGAAAGAGCTGTAACAACAACCCACCTCAGTAATTTTCATGTATTTCCTTAAGCTCAGAGTGCATGCGTTTATCTATGTAGGATAGCTTTATACAGCTTTTTCTGTTAGTACTGAATGATTGCAAAGTTTCCTGTTTATCTTAGTTGACTTTGCATTGACTCGTTGATGATTCTTAACTTCTTATAGTATATAACTCCTTATACTCCCTATATTGCTTAGCCGAGCTAGATGTGTACAATTTATTTGCAAGTCTGAGATATCTTTAATGGATTATACAGAATTCATACAACTAATCACCATGCCTACGAGCTGAAAGTGTACTTTTTCCTATTATTATCTATTATTATCTGTGATTTCTTAAAAAAAACACAAAACCCCACCACACAGTACTACAAATAATAAAACTTGTAAAGTAGACAACAGACATAACTTTCCCACATTGACTTTAAAACAAGAAAAGTATATCTTTTGACAAAGAACATTTTGATCTGTAAACTTGAAGTGAAGTGGAATCTTCCATTCTCTTTTCAAAGTTAAACTGTTTCTATTTTCCTATTTTCAGACCCAGTCAACATGGGCTTACAAAAGGCAGGTCTTGCCAAACTAACCTGATCGCCTTCTATGACAAAGTGACTCAGCTGCTGGATGAGGGAAAGACTGTAGATGTGGTCTTCCTGGACTTCAGCAAAACCTTTGACACAGTTTCTCACAGCATCCTGCTATGGAAACTGTCAGCATCCGGCCTGAATGCTCTCCTGGTGTGGAAAACTGGTTGGATGACCAGGCCCAGAGAGTGGTGGGAAATGATGTTAAATCCAGCTGGAGGCCAGTTACAAGTGGGGTTCCCCTGGGGTTAATGCTGGGTCCAGCCCTATTCAATGTCTTCATCAATTGACCTGGATGAAGGCATTGAGTGCACCCTTAGCAAGTTTGCGGATGACACTAAGCTGGGTGGAAGTGTTGATGTGCTGGAGGGTAGGAAGACTCTGCAAAGGGATCTGAACAGGCTGGACTGCTGGGCTGAGACCGATGGGATGAGGTTTGACACAAACAAATGCCAGGTCCCGCACTTGGGGCACAACAACCCTATGCAGAGCTACAGACTAGGAGAGGTCTGTCTAGAAAGCTGCCTGGAGGTGAGGGACCTTGGGGTGTTGGTTGACAACCGACTGAACATGAGCCAGCAGTATGTCCAGGTGGCCAAGAAGGCCAATAGCATCCTGGCTTGTATAAGAAATGGTGTGACCAGCAGGTCCAGGGAGGTTATTCTCCCTCTGTACTCCGCACTGGTGAGACTGCTCCTTGAATCCTGTGTTCAGTTCTGGGCCCCTCACCACAAGAAGGATGTTGAGACTCTAGAGCGAGTCCAGAGAAGAGCGATGAAGCAGGTGAAAGGGCTGGAGAACAGGTCTTATGAGGAACAGTTGAGAGAGCTGGGGTTGTTTAGCCTGGAGAAGAGGAGGCTGAGAGGAGACCTCATTGCTCTCTACCACTACCTGAAAGGAGGTTGTAGAGGGAAGGGTGCCAACATCTTCTCCCAAGTGGTAGGGGACAGGACAAGAGGGAATGGCCTCAAGCTCTGCCAGGGGAGATTTAGGCTAGACCTTAGGAAAAAGGTTTTCACGGAAAGGGTCATTGGGCACTGGAACAGGCTGCCCAGGGAGGTGGTTGAGTCACCTTCCCTGAAGGTGTTTAGGGCACGGGTGGACAAGGTCCTGAGGGGCATGGTTTAGTGTTTGATAGGAATGGTTGGACTCAATGATCTGTTGGGTCTCTTCCAACATGGTGATTCTATGATTCTCTCAGTCTGTATCTTCTTTCATACACCTCAACGCTGTGCTCTCAGACCAAGTTCCTTCACCGAAGGTGCTTCCACATGTGATGCCTAAATATACTTGGAATATCGATTAAAAATATGAGGCACTACTTTTCTCTGTATACAGAAAGGACAGAATTGAAAAGGACCTTCTAAGATTTTCCTATTTACCCTATTAACTAAAACAAGAACAGCATCAATATTGTCTTGCAAACCACAGATATACTGTTCCTATTTTTTTTCTTAAACACTTTTTTGAGCCATGTTTGAGAGACAAAATGATTGAAACTAGCTTAAAAGAACCCAAACAGCATAAGTTGTTGTCACACCTGTTAAAGTATCTGCACCAGCATGGCAAAGAGAGATCACACATCAGTCACTGCAATTTTAGAAGGGGTTCAAGAGTGTTCAATAGTAAACTAATTTTAAATACCAGAATCTACTTTTTCCACCAAAATATATATATAGATTCACTTGTAGTTAATGTGGAGGATATATGTCAATGTACATAATAGGTTCTGGGTTTCTGGAAAGTGCTTCTTTTATGTCAATATGGAATGGGCAGATCTTTTTTCTCATTTGTTTCCATACTTAAGCTTGTAATTTACTAGCACAAAACCAACTGAAAAATGTGAAAGGAAGAGTGAAATAACAGATATTAAAAAAACTTTAAAGATTAATTTATTAACATTAAAAATACTATCAAAAATATTTTTATACAGATGTTCATACTTAGGATGTAAATTGAACATTTATGAAAATTAGCCAAAAATACATTATTTTTTATTCATGGACCTATATTGTAAGTCATAACACTATATATTCACAGAAACACAGTATATATATGCACAACCAAGAAAACACAACAGCAACTGTATTTTGTTGTCACACTCCATGCTAAACATGCTATCTAGTCTTCACTGTATCTTTATTTTTTTAAAAATAAATCTTTACATAGAGCCTGAAAAATAAGTGCCTTTATCCCATCAACAATAAATCTTATCTCTTAGCATAGAATTATTAAACATTGAGTTCTAAGTTCTGTACACACTGGGTTTCTCTGATGCCAGTGCACAGCAAATGAGAAATCATCCCCTACCTCCAAGAGTATTTCACAAGGCCTCCATCTTTCCAGTTATAATAGCTACTGCATCACAACTTACAAGCAGTTGAGTAACATCATAACAATTTTTTATCTACACGGCTTCTTCCTTCAGTCTTGAAATTTTGTCATAATTGTTATACCACAAGTGATATATGAATCACAGTCTAAGAGTTGATGGAGGTTTCCTCAGGTTTCAATGAATGTGGGTTTCATCACCACTGACACTCTCTTGGTGTCTGCATCACTCCACATGTTGTGCCCTTGAGAGCTTTTATGTGCATTCCCTCAGTTGCCTTCTTGGTGCCTCAGATTTCCTCAGGAATGTCCCATGATCCAGCATTCCTGGTCACTGTACAACATCACAAATCTCCTTTCACTAGTGGTCCAATCAGGGTTCCAAGTACAGCTGTCATCAATGTGCTATAAATGACACTAGAGTAAGCAGACTCACCACTGAACAAAGATAAGAGCTTGTGGTTCTGCCCTAGAATAGACAGATGCACCAAAGGCTGGAAAAGTTAGGCTGTCTGTTCTTTCCTAGTATTATTTCAATTATTACTTCTATTTCTGACTATTGCAGTCCCTGTTGGAGGAACTGCAAAATTCCTTGGGGACTGATATCAGAATTTTAGACTGTTCTTATTTGGAACATTTCTAATGTAAAACTAAGAATTATTAAATACTTTATGCAAGCACCATATTGATCTAATGAATGAAAGGGATCTAAATAAGAGTTACTAAATTTTTGATTGTATTCTAACATTATGTGCTGATGCCTCTAAAATACATAGAAGAGGCACCAACTTGGTATTTTCTTTATTAGCATTCTTAGATTTCCTACTGCAATTCCAATTGACTGTGATGTTCACAGAAATGAAGATGTAGATATAGAAAAAGTCTTGTTTAGTTCTGTGGTAAGTCCATCTGCCTGCCAGTATATGGTTATGTGTTTCATAGTGACTTTTGCAAGCTATTTGAAAATGATTCAGACAGTAATATTTCAGCTGTTACTATGCTGGAAACAAATAGAATTGCAGGCAAGTAACCTTCTCCTAATAACTCCCTCTTCTTCTGTGAGTTCCCTCCAATCTGCTGCTGCTTTGACCTAAATTGCTGGTATATAAATACTAAGATATGTAAATATTGGACACATTTATCCAATTACGTATCATTTATACTTTCAAAGTAGATTTCAGTCATTGCTTAGGTTATCTGTAAAATTCTGTTTCTTTATTTGTCTTTATAAATCAAGCACTGCAGGTTCTGCTGGTTCTGTTATGCTTAAGAAGAAAACACACGCAGCTTCAGCTTAGTGTGCTCTCCTTCACAAGGATGTGCACAAATGCTGAGGAAAAATGTGTGATTGGCTACTGTGAGTCAGATAGAGATAGAGAGAGAGATGATTTTATAAGAAAAAAAATACTTCTGATTATTTCAACACTCCCTTTCTGTAAAGAAATCTCAGAAATTCTATAAAGCATATCACATTATATCACCTGGAAAATATTGGTGAATATATACATGAGAAAAAATGTAAGTTTTCCTCTGCTTCTCTTTGTAACATAGTATAATGTTTATAATTAGTGTCACCTTTGAAAACTGTGAACTGTACTCTAGCTAAATGTTTATCTCTGAACATAGTGACAGAGATATTAGACTAACGGTGAATACAAAAAGTTTGATACATATTAAAATATCATAAAAATTTGGTTTCATTCAACTATGATACACATGTGAGACCATATGGAAGGAAACCAAAGATTTTTATTTTCTGTATAACAATGAACGGACTCTAGAAGACAATAACAACCTGTTTACTTATTTTCTCTTATGACCTAAGTAAAATTTTTGTGGAAAATGTATGCATATTTATTGAGTTAAGTACTCGGCATGTTTCCTCTGGAAACTCAATGATTTCCCAGTAGTGAAAGCTATGTTGCTCTTACACGAAGGTGGTTAGAATGAAAAAGGAATAATAATTAAATGTGGGAGTCATTTTTAATGCAGAATAATGATGGAAATAGAATTAGCTTTTAGAATTAGCAAAGGAAATAGTTTTCTGTTTAGAAAACTTGCTGCTCTACACTGTGCAATAAATCTTATTACACTGAAGACATACACTGAGACTACTGTTTCTTCCTAAGTGTGAAGAAATGGTGTGAAGAGCTAAGATATTCCCACATTCCCGAAGAAGAATAACTGCAAAAGTTCATTAACTTATTTAAAAATAATTAAAATGCCCTTTGACAAAATTATATAAGAATTTTCAAGAGGAATTCACCTTTTGGTAAAAGAGTTGGTCCTTTACCATGCTTCTTGAGGACTGCAGTGACACCTTTCTTATCTTCTCTGACTCTTAGTCATGACTTAAACTGACTTCTCTTATCATTTCCATTCTATCTCTCCCATTAGTTATTCTCCACAAATAACTATAAATCCAGTGACCTTCCGGATGATTTTTTGAGTTGATATAAAAGGGTAAAAGTATGACACTTTTTTTTCCTAATCAAAACAAATTAAAGAATCTCAAATAAACTGTAGTTCAAAGTTTACAGATAAGAGAGGATACATCATAAAGTCTGTTAGCACATTCATCTAGAAGAAAGAGAACCTGGCGGCATATGGTTTATTTCTTCAGAATAAGGAAATGTAGGGTGATGCTGGCATCTAATTTTGGTTAGTAAGTGAATTCAGGACGACACAAGAACATACAAAGTGGTCAGATGAACTCAAGATTTGTCTGCTCAAGCAACACCTGACCAGAAATGAGTTACTTAAAGCAGAGTAGTGAATAAAAGTTGCAGCATTTCCCCAGACTGTCTTATCAGTTTCTACCAATCAGCAGTTGAATGCAGATGGTCATATAATATCCTCTGGGTGCCAAAATTGAACCACAGCCACGTATTTAACTTAAGAACTGAAAATGAATGCAGGAGAATGAGGAAAGGGAAATATTATGTGTCAGTATGTTGGAAAAAGAAAACATGAGAAAAAAAATACAGCAGGGGAAGACACACATAGTAGGAGAATAACTTGGGTGTGTTATAAAATTCTGTTTGTCAATATTCTACTGTTATTGTACCATTGTTAATCTGAAGCTTTATTAAGATTTGGAGCTCCTGTGCCTCTTTATTTCCCAAACATCAAACACTTGTCCAGCAAGGGATTAAGCAGTAAAGGTAAAATACTAAAAAAATTCTGATAGTTTGCCTGCCAAATAAAACTTACATTAAGAAGTGTAAAATGAAGGACAGGTAAGGCATCAAGCTCACAGAAGTGTAGTGTGGCATCTAATAAAATGGAAATGTACTGGGTTTATCTTCTTCATAGACATGAGGAGTCAGCCTGGCACATTTCTGATATGAAATTTCAGATGAAATTGCAGCTTAGGTTTTATCAAATGGTTTAATTTATACCTTGAATTGCCTGGAAGCTACAGAAAAGCTAGTGTGCAGAGGAAAGGCTTGAAACAACCCTAACTGCAACTGAAGAAAGGTATGTCTTTCTTGCTGAATAGTCAAAAGGTAGAACTTTCTGCACCTGATGGCCTTGCTGCCTCTCTACCTCTCTTTCCTCCTGAAGGGAAACATTAAGTTTCTCAGCATGGCTTGTACTACAACTATTTTCAGTAAGTATGGGTTTTACCATTGATCGTGCCATGTTATTTCCCTCTGTTTCCTTTCTCATTTATCCATGATACTTTGTTACAAAGATGATCAAAGAAATTTTAGTAAAATTCTGAGTTAAAATATATTGTTCTGCATATACAATCTATACTACTAGATTATAATGATAACAGAGTTCCATTTCATCACCTTGTTCTTTTCTGTTTCTAGATAAGGTGAAGCACTTCAATTTAGGCATATGGTTACAAGAACAATGTAAATGTATAATTTCTTATTTCTGAGAGGAAATACAAGGTTATACCTGAGATACAGAAATTCCAACATGCACAATGTTTTCTGCATTTACACTAAAGAGAAATTATTAGGTAATATATCTATGTATATTTCAGAGGTGACAACTGTCAAAGCCATGATACAACTGAGACTTAACGTTGACTTAAATATATTTCTTCTTTCAAATATGAAATGTTTCTTTAAAACACAGGATTTGTTAACAGAGAGAAACTGAAGATGAAAGGCAATGTCTACATGAAATGCTAGATACCTACTTATAGATATAAAAGATTACTTTTTGTACCTTTACAAAACCACTTACCATGCACTTAGACATAAACATACAAGTAGGTCAGGAATATATCTTGCTGATGTAGGTTGCTGTTTAAATATTATATATGAATATATATTTTAAACATAACTTATGAATAAAAAATTGACTGATTTAGTGGTTATACTTCTGTGGTTCTTTTACATGACACAATTACTATTTGCTTATAAGAGGTAATTTTATGAGTTTTATTTTTTTAACTAAGAAAATACATTTTTGGATAGTTCAGGGTTAGTTTGGAGGGGTTTTTTCCATTCTGGAGGATACTAGAAAATGAATACATTTTCTTTCTGGTAACTTTCAACAACACTTTCCTTGCTTTCTCCTGAAACAATTTTGCACAGCTGATTTCTCAGACATTATGAACCATGAAGAAACAGAGTGAACTATTAACAGAAATAACTTATCAAATTCCTAATCTTTATGTTTACAGAAATTTTATTTGGATTACCTTAATTTAATTCAAAACCATGAACATGTCACAAGTCATATGCTAGATCAAAACCATTACAAATGTACCTGATAAATAATAAATATAATTTCAAACCCCATTACTGCAGTAGGTGCTATCAATAATTTTAAAATAGAATTGTTTTTCTTGTGTTTACTCTTCATTTTAATTCATAGAGAAAAATATACCCAATTAGGAAAGGTACAACATTGGCTAAAATGGCATGAATAAACAGAAGAAAGAGCAAAGAGATTTTAATATTCATTTACACAGTGATGCAATTAGTGAAAGCCAGTTTCCAGCTGGCAAGGTATTTAAAAAAGCGATAAAGAAACAACTGAGACATTTGTACTGTAATTCAAGGATCTTTAGCATCAAAATTACTAGGATTACCAGCATCACAGATAATATTGTAGGAAGGAGAGACCAAAATATGCTAAAGAAGCAACCATGACTTGAAGTATCTACTGGTTAAGCAAGAAAATTGTTAGGAAGTCTTTGTGACCGAGCTGTTCAGTACAAATGAAATGAAATGAAAAAAAAAAAAAACCCAAAGAATAAAAACAAATCAAGATTAGATTATAGGTTTTTTTGGAGAGTGAAAATGGACTTGTATATGGAATGCAAAAGGATTTTTGAAGATTAATGCTAAAGACCACCTGGTATCCCCTGAATTTTGATAAAGAGAAATAAAATATGATGGCAAATAAATTTCTTAGGCCAATACTCATTAAACTACCTGAACTGCAAAAATCATTTTGAGGCTTTCATCATGTAAGAATGTATGAGATTTAGGAGAGCATGAATTGATATAGTTTATAAGAAGCAAAAGAATCATTAACGTTGTAACTGACATTGTAATTTATATTTTCTTATTCAAATGAAAAATATTGAAAATATTGCAAGTCTAATAAAGTCAATTGGCAAAAAATAACCTATGAGAAGACTTGAAGTCTCTTTCTTCAGTCAATACGTAAATACTGTGCATGAACTTACGGCTCAAAGAACTGTCAAGGATGGTGTCTAGGTCCAACTTAAGGCTACCTAAAATAAGGAGTCAAATAAAATATGCCGGTGAAAAAAATATAATATTTACCAGTGAATTACACTTTTTTGGGAATACGAAATTTACTTAGAAAATTATTTGTTTATGCATTAATTTCTTTTATGTGTTGTAATTAGCTTCTCATATTCAGAAGAATGCACAATAGAGTTGTACTCCCTGTATCATTGCAGACTTCTATCAAGCATCAGAGACATAGGCAAAAGGGTCTACATTTTGATAACAGAAAGACATATATAAAAATACTGTATATATTGTGTTCAGTTTAGATTATGTCTCCATAAGATGGATATAAATGTTAATTTGTACCTCAGTGTCCACCATTAAAACACTATGGAAAAAAAACAGAAGGGCATTCTAGCTTTTTTCCAGTGAGGCAATCTGTCATCACTTTAACTGCTGCTGTCTGCTCTGCAGTTTTCCACTGCCAGTCCTATGCTCAGTTGCCATCTGTCAGTCCTCACTAATTGCTATCCAGTTTATGCTACTACTCATTCATTTTTCTTTCAGGTAGCTATCAAACTTGCTGGTGTTTTTTTAAATTATCAGATTTGGAAACATCTCCTAAACAAAACCTGAAATGTATTGAATTCAGGAATCTGGAATAATGAGATTTATGGAAATTCGTGTTATATGAAAAGGGAGTTGTGTGGTTATTATAGAAACATAGAAACATAGAACAACCAGGTTGGAAGGGACCCACTGGATCATCAAGTCCAACCATTCCTATCAAACACTAAACCATGTCCCTCAGGACCTCATCCACCTGTGCCTTAAACACCTCCAGGGAAGGTGAATCAACCCCCTCCCTGGGCAGCCTATTCCAATGCCCAATGACCCTCTGTGTGAAAAAAACTTCCTCCTAATCTTCAGCCTAAATCTCCCCTGGCGGAGCTTGAGGCCATCCCCCCTTGTCCTGTGCCCTGCATAATAATGCATTATAATTGCATACTAATGTGTTAGATGTCATAGTGTAAAGAACAGACTTGAGCTTCTGACTGTTGTTATGTGTGTGTGTGTGTTACATCTGCTTCCCCAAACAAATGACTAGACACTCCCACTATATGAGGAAACCTTCAAAGGCCAGCAGTACACACTTGACTAGTTGCCTTATCCAGCAAGACTAGTCATGATATGAATTTTTGTAAAGAGCTGATTTGTGAGTTTAAGAGCTCCTGTATTGCTGCAATTCCAGATAGAGAGTATGCCTTTAGGATCTATTGACAAATGGCTAGAGATGAGGAAGCTCATAGATTTCTCTCATTAATCCCCAAAACCAGACAGACTGTTGGCGGCTCACTTGCCAGGTAGTTTGAATTTCAGAATCTATGCCTAGATTGCATCACAGGATTTTCTCTTTCAATTGAACTTAAGAATTTCACAATTGGGGGTCAACTAAAGTAATTTTCTGGTCATCGGTCTCTACTTTTCACACCCAGCAGTTGGAAATGAGAAAGGTTGTTTTATTCCCTGTGTAACATTTCAATTAGGTTTTGAATAGTTTATAGCAAAAAGCACACATTTTGTATTTCTCCTGTATAAGAGGCATACCAAGACATTTTCATGCTTGGTCAGGAGTGTTCCAGAAGTAATAAACCCAGTAACAGCTAGGTGAACCAAAAGCTCTAAATTTGCAATTGAACTTTCTGCATAACTAGCTCTTTAATTTTTATGCATCAATTGTATAATACTATGAGCTTATATGCAATTATTTTGCCTTAAACCAGAATCAAATTAAACTTAGACTCTCGAGTAGAAGTTGTCTTTTCTAATGTGCCCTAAAATCTATCCAACTAGAAGTTAAAGAACTAGTTGCATAGCTTGGCAACCCAGCCACTAGTGATGAAGCTCTTTACCATTTGTACCACACTTAAAGCAACAGTCCCTGGTAACTCATGACCTTTTCTTGCTCTCAGTTACTGCAGGAATTGAATATTTTCTTGCCTCCTACACTCAAACTATTTATGGCTGTGTAAGGTAAATAAAACTACTATTGGGTACTTAGGCACCAAGAATTACATTTTCACAGAAAGGGTCATTGGGCACTGGAACAGGCTGCCCAGGGAGGTGGTTGAGTCACCTTCCCTGAAGGTGTTTAGGGCACGGGTGGACAAGGTGCTGAGGGGCATGGTTTAGTGTTTGATAGGAATGGTTGGACTCAATGATCCAGTGGGTCTCTTCCAACCTAGTGATTCTATGATTCTACTATACTGTGATTCTACATGATGACTTTCCTTGTGTAGCAAAGTCAATTTTCTCCTAAATTTGTCTCTGTTTTGGCAAATTTAAAAAAAAAAAAAAAAGGTATTGCTGGTTCTCTGTGAAGGGCAGAGTCTAGAAATACATTGGTGTTCACTTTTCCTGTTCCTGATCACCCATATGGAGTCAGATATATTTGGTATTCTTTGACACCTGGAGATGACCACTAGTCTGAAAACTGAAAGAAACAAAAAGTTTGACTCCGTTTCACTTTTACCAGTTTAGATTAACAAATGCTTCCATTGACTTTTGCATTGCAATGTCAGCTTTTCCCAGAGCTTGTTATTCAAAAAAGTTCAGCCTTATCTTCCTGTCACTTAATTCAGAAATATTAATTGGTCATCAATTCAATATTGCTCTTAATCTCTACATATATTGAGAGTAGACCAACTGTTTGCAAAATGTGTAAATTAAAGCATTTGTGTCAGGCTTTATAAGATAAAGACCAATAATGTTGCCTATCAATAAGACAGGATTCCACAATCTAACTCAAGATCTTTAAATATTTACCAAAAATAAAACCATTAATTGCAGCTTTAAACTGTCATTCTTCAGGTGGTATGGAAAATGAGCCCAACAGCTTATGCAGGACAGAAAATTACACTAATAAATTACGTCCCTGTTTACTGGAATCTAGCAAAAGGTAAAGAATGTGCTATATCCTTTACAGATGCTTCAAAAATCAACGGCATTATTAAAACTATCTATGTTGTCATCAATTTTTAATCTATCTAGTTTTAATTTCTACCAACTAAGTACTCTTCTATTCCTATAAATAATCATTGTTGGTGAAGTATCTGTGAAGATACTAATTTAAAACTTTTGAGACTTCTCTTTACTTTCTCTGATAATTGAAACACGTGAAGCTTTCTATAACTTCAACTGTAAAGAATTTTTAAGCCAGTTTATTATCTCTTAATGGCTTTGTTTCACTGACTTTAGTCTTTCATCATACTTTTTGAAGTATGGATGCTACTTCACTACTTTCACTAGTAGTTTCAACTGTTCAGTATATTTTATTGGATCTTTTTTCCTATCCCTGTTCATTGTCCTTTGTCTCCAAGTCTGCAGTATCCTTTTTTTCTTTTTACCAGGGAGTTGGCCAGAGTTATTACTTCTAAACCTATAATAACTGTTCTGAAGGATATTCCATATTTTTCTCTATCAAATGATTTGTCCTTTTGCAAGATATTATTATGGTGATTGAAGTAAAATAAAAAAGCTAATAACTAATTACATAATTATTTCTTATCTGATCTGAAAATTGGAAGTTCCAAACAAATAGGAAACTTTGGAAATGTCTTTACCTTCTGATTGTCTGAGAGATGTTCTCAGTTTGCTTATAACAATCTGTAAACATTGCATTGGCAGACTCTTTGGAATATTTGTTATAGGAGAATTTAACAGATAAAAAAAGACTTATTTTGTTTTTCTGAGCTGACATACTTAAAAAACTGTACTTATCAATATTCTTAAAGAGAACTTATTGCTTACCTTTTTAACCAGGATTTCTTTTTTTCTTCATTCATGCATACGCGATGCTACAAACGGAACAGGAACAGAAAAAATACTAAACAAAGCCTTTGCTATCTGGTAATAGCTTCCTGTTACGTGGAACCATAAGATGTTGGAGCATTTAAATTCACTCTGGTCTGTTTCCTTGATATTCTACCAATCTCTTAAAATTGTGGGTACTATAGTAAATAGATATTTCAGGGTTTCATGGAGGCAGACTACTCTTCTCTTGACATGTTAATTTATATGAGACTGCTGTGAAAATTCACAGGAAAGACTTTTTATTATCTCCTAAATACAGTTACTCGTAAATAGTGACTCATACAAGAGGTGCATGATGCTGGTGTTTTTAACATACCTTTTTTGAATCTGCAAAATCAAAACCAAAATGAAATAAATGTAGTTGTTCTCACACAATTAAAACTCCTATGTAGAAAGAATAGAATTTTCTTGGCTGACTATAAATAAACAAAAAATTCTGTCATATTATTTATTGAAAAAATAAAAAAAGACCATCAAGAGGTTGCAAGATGAGTCTTATTATTGTTATAAATTTACCAGACTTAGTACACAATTGTTCCTATGTAATCCAGAAAACATAGTTTAGGCACATATCTCTATCTTTGTGAATCAAGAGAAGATTAGTAAACTCAAAGTTTAAAGTTAAATCTGTAATAGATTTAAATTAATCCTTTTTTTTTCACTTCCCCAAATTATAGGGCCAGTAAATATTTTACTTTTCTGACAATAATCAGATTCTATTTGCACAGTGTTATTTGTTTTAAATAAACAAATAAACAAGCCCCCCAGTCTGTACTGAAAGCTTACTTTGTCAAAGCTTTTTTTCACACCAGCTGTGAGAATTATGACACTGGTACCCCGAAGCTTTAAGTATCAAGCTGTAAGATGTGCGTTTTTAATGCAATATATTCCTCTGAAAACTGGCATTGAAACTTTTATCACAACTCTGTCAATGCTGTTTTGAAGAAAGTTTTCTATTATTTCTATTATTATATACAGTTTTCCCTAACTTAAGAGTCAGTGGCTCACTCAGTTTGATTGCACAAAAAACACTTACTAAATCTCCCCTGGTGGAGCTTGAGGCCATTACCTCTTGTCCTGCCTCCTGTCACTTGGGAGAAGAGGCCAGCTCCCTCCTCTATGCAACCTCCTTTCAGGTAGTGGTAGAGAGCAATGAGGTCTCCTCTCAGCCTCCCCTTCTCTAGGCTAACCAACCCCAGCTCTTTCAGCCGTTCCTCATAGGGCCTGTTCTCCAGCCCCTATGCATCTTTCCATGCATCCTTGAACTACTATCTCTCTAAATGGTGCCTTAATTTCCAAGCAAATTTCTAAAGTTTCATTTCATTCTTTTATGTACTCTGGTTAGGTCTCATTCATTGTTCTTTTTTCAATTTTTTTTTTTTTAGTATGCTTGTTTTAAGAAAGAATGCATTTCATGCTTTTCTGACTCCTGAGTCTTTCTCTAAGGTTGGAAGTCTCACAAACTTACCTAGTTGGTGCTGAAGCTACTGCTTTCAAAACTTATTTTTTGTTGTAGAGATCACTTGTGCTTTTCCAGCTTCTCAGTACCTATGCCATAGATGTTCTTTTCATGTCTAATCTTTTTCAAATACTTACTCTATATAAGCTACCTAAGTCAAACCCTGAACATAGGTAAAAAACCCTTCATGCTGCTCAAAGTTTCCTCTTCCATCACTATTACTGTGTTTTTTCTATAATAAATCATTTTGGTGGTTGCAAATTCATATAAAATCTATTTTTCTGTATTAGGAAACTTCTCTAGTAAAGAATTAATTAAAATTACTATCATTTTCATAACTCTAGTTGCTTATATGCCTGTCACCATGTTGAATATATAATTGTATAAACATTGCCACTATAGCTGATTGTATGTAGTTTGATCCTGACATTTCAATCATTCCATTTTGACTGTAATAAAACTCATGCTTTGTCTAAATGTACTGGAAATCCCATTTCAGTCATTGCCAGGCATAATTGTCAAGTCCCATCAAATGCCAACTGTCTTGATGAAACTCACTTCTCACTATTTTATCTGGAAAGAAATAATATCACTGGAGGGAAATAATATCACTTTCACTCTCCTTTCTAGACAACAGTAAGATTTTTAAATACAGTTCTGGCACATCGTAGTACTCCTCTCTGCCTTTCCTTCCTTTCTATCTCTCCTTCCTCCTCACAACCTTTCCCTCCTCCTCTGCTTCCATCCCCCATTCCTATCATTGCTGGTACCCATAAAACTTGCAATATTACAAGTGTATATATGAAAAATACGTCACTTTTAAAACATGCATTGAAACATTTGCACTGTTGTATGTTCCGGAAGACAACCATGGAAAACTGTATCTGTCAGGTGAGTGAGTTGCACTGCTTTTGATTTACAACATAACTCATCTTTGAAGCACTTAATTTGGACAAAAAAAAAATCAGCCATTTCTTGACAGAGAAAAATACATGCTTAGAGTATTCTTAATGAGTGTTCTTCAACAATGAAAGTCTTAGCCTGCTTCATAGTTAACATTAACTTACTTAGGAATATAATACGTCTGTTGTCTCTTAGCTTATCAGTTTTCTTGCAAAATTCAGGTTAATGTTTTCCAGTCTTCCATGACTATCATGATTCTAAAGACTCTTCCATGACTTAAATCTTTTAACTGTTTCAAATCTTTAACAAGTCCTTTTTTACCTTTCTTTTACTACTCACTGGTCATTTTAGTGTCATTGTCCTTTCCTAGGACTTGCTAGCACTCTTCTATTATTGTATATATACAGCTTTCAGGTTTAGTTAACTTGTTTAACTAGCAACAAAAATAATTTATGAAAGAAACATTTTCTGAGTGTTAATTTAAACTAGGCTTGTTGCAAGTTCTGATTTTGCTAAGCAATAAACTTGCATATACTTTCCCGCAGAGTGGTGGAATCAGTTGAATGTGATGCAAGAATTAATACAATGAAAGAGATGTAGCAATTTTACATTTTTCTGAAGAAGGAGAAGGAGAAAAGAAGAAAGGTAGTGTCTCTATGACCTTTTGACCAAGTCTTTGTAAGCATAAAATTAACAGCCCTTTAAAAACTTGTACATTATGCAATTTTTTTTTTTGGCTTCTTGACGAACTAAAATTCAAATGCTGCCTTTTTTAACTTTTTGTGAATCAAGGTTTTTGTATTATAGAGGTTTTTTTGTGTTTTCTTTGAGATAAGAAAAATCAAATTGTAAATGAAGAATTTCACCAAAAGTAGCACAATTAAATGAAAAAAAAAATCAAAGACTCAGAAAGATTCTGGAAAATTTTCTTGCCCAGTACATGAAACTTCTAATTCAAAAATGTATTGTCAGATATTTGTATGTTAGGTTTCTAGAAAGGAACATTAAACATAAAAATAAGTAACTTTTCTTCTGGGTGAGTCAGCAGAAAAATGAATCTGCAAGTTAAAAAATAAGAAAAATACAACATAAAAGAAAAAAATCTTTTGATAAAAAAGAAATTTTACCTTCTTCCAGGAGTTTTTGTCTTTTGTAGGGACAGAAAATGACATCAAACACGGCAGACTACTTAGAAATAAATTTTTAGCTACATTGTCTGAGAGCTGATAACCTTGATACAGATATAATATATGCAGAAATTCAACAGATGGAAAGAACCCACATTAACTCCAAGTCTTAAGTATTTCTTTTTGTATTTTATTAATGTCAATATGCAATTAAAATGGCAGTAATATTTCTGACATAAAAGATACAGTATTTCAATAATTTATTGTTGCTATGAGTAACATGATATAGTCTTCATTTAGTTTAATTAACAGAGAACACCTCCTTTAATAATTTCATGACAGTCAAATCATTGAGAGAGCTCATATTGAGAAAAGACTGTATTTTCTCTACAAACTACATGAACTAATCATGATTGTGAACTAATTGAACTGCCTAATAAATCACAGTTATCTTCATTTCTGGCAGTTACCTAAAACGTAGATCTTTTTCAGTAATATCACTAGGTACTCAGCTTCGTGACTGATAGCTGTAAAAAAAAAGGAAAGTCAAACTGTTTTAGTTTCTAGATTTGGACATATTTTATTTTTCTACTGGAGGTCTGAGTGTTTTAATTCAAATGTTGTCACAACTCTTCATAATGAGTGCAAGAATATGTATCTTCATACTAAATTGTCCTCTTATAAGTTATTTAAAAGAACTGGTTGTATTTGTTACTTTTTAAACCACTGAGAATTCATGTTGATCAATTGTTATTGTTTCTAAAAAACTGTGACAGAATCCTGTTACTCTGACATCTTCAGCGCAAGACCATTGAATGCTCTGAAACTGCTATTTTAAGATATAAACTAAAATTGAGATTTATAAATGGGACACCAGAAAAATGGCATCCATTGCTTAGATGAAAATTTTACTGTTCTTGTAGTGAAGGAGAAAGAAGTGAGTGACTTCAGTTACCTGAGATGTTATCAAAGATGGAGACATCAGAAAATAATCCTGAAATAATCCTTTGAAGATCACTTGTCTCTTTTGAAGGTTCAGGATCTCTTGATGGTGAAGAAATGTAATAGATATTATTAGATACTTTTCCCTTTTAGGATTTTCTCTACCTGAATCTTTGCTAAAATAAGATTCACAATGAAAGAAGACTGTCTCTTTTTAGGGCAGATAATACTGGAGACATGTTCTTATCCTGTGCATAATAAACAACAGAATGAGGAAGTTGGATGAAGGAAATTGTACTCCCTATTCTGATGCAAACAGGCAGCAAAGGGAAGGTTGAACAGAGGAGGGGAAAGGGGGCAACTTCTTCTGATCTTGTTAATCCAGTGCAGTCTGTGGCCTGTGAAAAAAGTGTGGTGATAGTAACAAGAAAAGAAGTCACTTTGCAACATAACTTAGTGGACATAAATATAGAGCTTCAACATACTTCTACAAATCAAGTCTCCTATACCACAGATAAGCTTCCTCACCACCAGTTTATGCAGAAGATTGCAGATATTGCTGTATTTGGTGCTGATCTGCCTACACTAGTTATGAAACAGCACCTGAGGCAAGACATAGACATCTGCTTCCCAGAGAGCCTCCTGCGAAGCATGTTAGTCAAGCCAGAGACTTAATCTGGGAAACTAAGTAAATTTGGAGGTGAATGACTGTTGTATCGAGTTCAGGTAAGATCGCAAATAACTAACTCTTGATTTCTGAAATATATCCCATCTATGATTACTAAATGTACACAGAAAGCTCATTGTGCTTTACTGAGATGTATAGATGAGAATTAATATGGACACAATAAGATGAAGCTGATTTTTTTAAAGAATATATGTGGTCAATGGCCTCGAATAAACCAACCAACCCTGCTCCAAACCCTTTCTCATATCTAGAAACTCTGTGTTTTGCTAACACTATATTTCAAAAACTAAACAATAACTTTAGTGCTCAGTTACCAAGACTACTGCAGAAATTTTGCTGGTTTTGCTTTTTTTAGAGCTTCTACAGTAAGGTTACACTACTGTTCAGATTTTCATATTGTCTATTGGGAACCTGAATTATTTTCTTGTGAGAATCATAGAATCATAAAATCACCAGGTTGGAAGAGAACCACCGGATCATCGAGTCCATCCACTCATATCAAACACTAAACCATGTCCCTCAGGACCTCGTCTACCCATGCCTTAAACACCTCCAGGGAAGGTGAATCAACCACCTCCCTGGGTATCCTGTTCCAGTGCCCAATAACCCTTTCTGTGAAAAACTTCCTCCTGATGTCCAGCCTAATCTTCCCTGGTGGAGCCTGAGGCCATTCCCTCTTGTCCTGTCCCCTGTCACTTGGGAGAAGAGGTCATTACCCTCCTCTCTACAACCTCCTTTCAGGTAGTTGTAGAGAGTAATGAGATCTCCTCTCAGCCTTTTCTTCTCCAGGCTAAACAACCCCAGCTCTCTCAGCCGTTCCTCATAAGGCCTGTTCTCCATCCCCTTCACCAGAGTCATTGCTCTTCTCCAGACTCGCTCCAGAGCCTCAAAATCCTTCTTGTGGTGAGGGGCCCAAAACTGAACACAGGATTCAAGAAGCTGTCTCACCAGTGCCGAGTACAGAGGGGGAATAACCTCCCTGGACCTGCTGGTCACACCGTTTCTGATACAAGCCAAGATGCCATTGGCCTTCTTGACCACCTGGGCACACTGCTGGCTCATGTTCAGTCAGTTGTCAACCAACACCCTCAGGTCCCTCACCTCCAGGCAGCTTTCTAGACAGACTTCTCCTAGTCTGTTGCACTGATTGGGGTTGTTGTACCCCAGGTGCAGGACCCGACATTTGGTCATGTTAAACCTTATGCCATTGGACTCTGTCCATCTGTCCAGCCTGTTCAGATCCTTTTGTAGAGCCTCCCTATCCTCCAGCAGACTGACACTTCCACCCAGCTTAGTGTCATGTGCAAACTTGCAAAGGGTACACTCAATGTCCAGGTCATTGATGAAGACATTGAACAGGGCTGGACCCAGCACTGAGCCCTGGGGAACCCCACTTGTAACTGGCCTCCACGTGGATATAACACCATTTAGTACCACTCTCTGGGCCCAGCCATCCAACCAGTTTTCCACCCAGGAGAGTGTGCGCCTGTTTAGAAATTGTAAAACTCTGCTATCATGGATTAATATATTCTGGAAGCAATCCTAGCCAAAAGATAGTGAAAATCAAGTATGATTTTTTTATCAGTTGACTTATGCCCATAAGAATACAATGTCAGCTGTCAAAATGTAAAGATTTTTTTGACTTCATGACAAATGAAGTACAAAGAAGAGAAATAAACTAAAAAAAGAACATTGATTTGCATGTATTTGTCCTGTCCTCTAGTCAAACAAGAAAATGTAGATGTCCTTCATCTTGGCTGTAGCTGAAGCCATGAATTATGTAAGACCAAAAAAGATAATCATATTGGGAATTACACTTTTTTTCTTGTGCAGTTCATGCTTTCACTAAAGCCCTACAACTCTCCTACAAATCAATATTATTTATTCTGTGTTGCACACATCAAGACTCATATTCCCATTCCATTGTTTTGGACAATACAGACTTTAATTGTTCATTCCTTAACCTACAGAAATGTCTGGGGCAACTGATGCCAGGATTATTTTGTGATGCCCTTCATATTGCCCTCCAGCACTCTCCGTGCCTGTGTTTCCAGACACAAGATAAACTATCCAACTTTTTTTTTTTACTTCTATAGCATAGGTGCAACTGCCAGTGGTTTGCTTTACAAACAAATAAGATATTGCATTTTATTTTCTTACTCGCCCTTCTCAATAAAATGTTTGAATTACAGGGTATTTTCTGGTCAATGGTTAAGAGATGGTTGACTGCAGTAGGATTTTTATGTCCAGTGTAATGTAATTCATAGGTCTGATTAAAACATCTCCAAAATGAAAATTGTGAAAAATGGACATGAGCAACGCTATCAAGTTTGTAAAGAAGTAATTGAAAACTATGGCCTGTATATCTTGAGAGAAGATTTCAATAATCACTTGCTTTCCTTAGGACGAGACCAGGAGAAAGAATTTTAGAGATGAAAAACACCCAATTTCTCCTCCCCTTATAGCACTGCTTGATTTTGGGAAGGTTTTCTTTGTGATTTTCACTCCTCTGGTGCAGGTGACTGATGCTGGTTGTGTCCTTCCTGGTTGAGATGCTGGGGAAGGAGCAGTAAAGGCTGGAATCACCCTTGCAACCCCTCACCCACTTGCATCTTCCAATCCCAAACCCAGGCAGTGCACACAGACCCAACTGGCCACTGATCTGGGTGGCAATTAATTACCTGGGGTTTCTCTGCCGCTGCCAACGGACTGGGAAAGACTGGGAAGGGCCCCTCCATGCCATCCCTGGCCACTCATCCCAGGGATTTGCTGGCCATGGAGATAAGGGATGTCACTAGCAGCTGTCCCCACTCCACTGAATATTGTAATTAAGGCCAAACTTTGAAGTTAAAACAAAGTATGTTGTTTCAAAATGGCTTTTGAGGGAATATGTAGCTCCCGTCTCCCTCTGGTCACTCTGCCCCACCGCCCTAAGGACAGGCCTCGTTCTGCCCATTGCAATAACTGGGGGACAAAGTGCCTTGGTCTGTCTCGGGGGGGAAATTTGGGGTACTGTGCCCCACAGTCCAATATTTTACCAAAAAAAACCCCAAATCAACCAACCAAATAAAAAGCAACAAAACAAACAAACAAACAAAAACTTGTCCCCTGAAAGATGCAAGTTCATATGGCAGATGAAATTGTTTGTTTGTCCTATGGAGAAAGTAATTGCTCAGAAGAAGACAGCAGTATGTTTGGAGGGGGCTTCTTCACTCGAGTAATTAGACAAGCAACAGAACTGTTGCACCTGTGAGGTATTTTTTTTCCTCATAAAGGTAGCTATCAATGGAAAAAGCAAAAAGATTAAAAAATAGAGTAGCACAACTCTCCCAGAAACTCTATAGTAGGTATTTATCTCTCCTCTTTCCATCTTATTCTTTATTCCAGACTTACTTTCATAATCAAAACAAAAAAACTTCCAGCTATATGTGGTTTAATATAGACTTCTTCAGCAAATATTTTCCTTCAGCTATATTTTCCCTTCAACTATAGGAAAAATTAATTGCTTGTATGATCAAAAAGACAAAAGCAAATGGACAGCTTTACATGCTTCACATTTGCAGGTAAAAGGGAAATTAGATGTATGTACTATGATCATGCCAGCAGCACTTCAGCAGTGGGCACGTATCAGTCCCCTTTCAGATGACAGCAGCTTCTTTTGATGAGAAACTCAAACTACCATGCTATGCTAGAGAAAGGATTCATAAATAAGTCACTATCTTCTGTGGGTAGAGAAGAAACAGGACAATTACAGTTAGTGGAATTCCCATCAAAGAGTACATCTGAAAAACATTACATAGTGGCACAAGGGAGTGACCTTAGTCATAGAATCATAGAATCATAGAATCATAGAATCACCAGGTTGTAAGAGACCCATCGGATCATTGAGTCCAACCATTCCTATCAAACACTAAACCAAGTCACTCAGCACCCCATCCACCCGTCCCCCAAACTCCTCCAGGGAAGGTGAAGCAACCCCCCCCCCCAGGCAGCATGTCACTAGCATGATTACATTTTGAATATATTTAAAACCAAAACAAAAGAAAAACAAACAAGCAAACAAACAACAAAAAAAAACCTGCCAGAAAAGATTAAAATGCCCAAACCCATTTTCTTCAATCTACAACTTACTGAAATATCTACCCACAAAGAGGCAGAGCTGAATGGGTAAAATTGAGAGACATAAAAGGTAACCACATAGAGTAATAAAACAGCTAAGAAAAGGTCAAAAGACAACAATGTAGCAAAAGCATTTATTGTGAACAAAGAACAGTTACTCCCTTCTGAAATTATAAGACCACTTGCCTAATTGCCTGAACACTTTGTTTGTGGCAGATGAGAGAGATGGCTCATTACTCAGCAAGCTCGTGGTATCACCAGAAGCAGGTAAAATACTGTGAAATTTGAACCCTCTTGAGCTTTAATAAGTGTTCACAGAGTGTACTCTGAATTAATCTTAAAGCCGGAGTATGGCTCGAGTCTTACTAAAATTACACTACATTTTCTACAGCATTCAGAAGTGGTAAAAATATCACTTCTCTTCCCATAATTTTGGAAGACTGCCCTGAGATATCTCTGTTTTCTTAATTCCCTGACCACCTATTACTATCATCCTCTCCTAACTTTTTCATCTTATGTATTTCCTCTTGGCAGAAACACTAGTTCACTCTACATTTTTGTTTTTAGAAAAATATGTGCATACTGTGGCAATTTAGAAGCCTATTGGCCACAGGACTGTTAAAATGTATGGCTCTGAAAGAGTGTAAAAACAATGGCAAGCACTACTGTCCCACTCCAACAAGGTCAGACATGATATATGAGCACTGAATTCCCCACAGAAATATTTTTTTCAGTTCTGTTGCACTGGCTTTTTAAAATCTTTACAGCAGAGATGCCTCAGAGGAGAGAGGATTGTAGAAAAAGTACATCCAGGAAGTTAAAAAATGTCATTACCGTGCCATAGTGGCTAATTACAATCCAGTCCAAGGGATGTCCTCAAAAGGAGAGAAGTAAGTTTAAGAAAACTTTTTTTGGTTCTTTTCAGAAAATTGGAGAAATTGTTCTTCCTGTGGCTGTCCCCATGGGGGAAAGGCAAGGGAATGCACACTGAATGTACACCTATTCCCAGAAAGAGATAAAAAAAGAGGAAACTGACAGTGCTTATGCACAGAAAATATTATGAGGAAGGAAAAAAAAGTCTATGTCTAAAAGAGACTTTTAACAGTTGCTGGTTTTTAAAGGAAGTTGTTCCTCACATATCAAATAATGTGGGAGACCATATTCCTTTCTCTTGGTGGAACAGAGTAAGGTCAAGGAGAGATCTCTAGTAGGATCAAGCACATAGCAAGGTGGATTCTCTGTTAAGGATCTAGTGTTACCATGTGGCTCATGAGCCATGTACTTATCACCAGTATTTTCTTCAGCTGTAGGAGGGAGAGAGGAGGAAAAAGCCTGAGTGCCTGGGCAGAGCAAGGAGGTGCTACTTGAAGATGGGCATGGAAGCTCTTAATACTGTGCCAAAGAACTGTCTGGTAAAGTTCCAGGCAAGACAAATACTGATCTTCGATTCAAGTTTTAATCTTGACTTGAATCTTCAATTCAAGTTTTAATGTAGGGATGCATGAATAGGGCCACAGCAAGTTTATTCATTAGTCTTTGAGAAGATCATGAACACAAAGCTATAAACATATTTGTCTCCCCTTAAAAATCTGGAAGTGGGAACATGAGAAAATGTAGTATCCTTGTATTTTTCTTTATGCAATGAGAAACTGATTTCTCCGATCAACCATCAGAGAAACCACAAAAAAAATTCCTGTTGATGACCTTTACTTTTCTATGAATGTTGTTCACTCTGCCATTATTTTATGAAAAGAAAAGAAAAAAAAGTCAAAAGAAAATGAAGACATGAAAATGAGTTTGGATGAAAATGTCTTTTCTTCAGAAAACATAAAAAAAGCTTTGACTCGGCTTGTGCAAGCAGAGGTTTGCAACACATATCTCTACCACAAGGCTTTTTGGTTATAACACAGTGCCTCCTTTCTTATTACAGATATTTCACACACAATATCAACTTAATAATAATAAATGGTGTCAAGTGGTATCACAGAGTTCTTTTGTAAAGGAAAATGGATGGAGAGACAAGAGCTTCTTTCTTTGCATTAAATACAATCTCAGAGTTCTGCAGGCATTACCAGACTTGAAAGGCTGAAATCTTAAAATTATTTCTGCTATGTGGGCACTAATCTGAATTGCATTGTCTTGTTGACATATGCAGCTAGTCACAGAATCTGTATTTTCATAACTGCAGAACTAGTGGTCTGCAAGGGATTCCTTATTTTCTTTCAATTTACCTTTTTTCTTATTAGCAGAGAAAGCGGAGAAAATAGGGATCCTCCAGAAAAGAAGAATCTTCAAGACAAATTCAGGACATGCTTGGTGACATATAATGCAGATGTAAAAGAAAAAGGAAGCAACAAGTAAAAGAGAAAAGAGAGCCAATGATGTCTTGAGGAAAATGCAGTAGTGTAGGAGATAAAAATGCAATGTACTGATAAGATGCAAGACTACAGTCCGAACTCTATGACACTGATGAAAAATCTGACTAACATCATAGCCCATTCCATAAAACCCTTCAGAACAAACTTTAATTGTTTGAGTTGTTAAAGAAGGGGATTGGGAGCAATAGCAGATATCCTGCTCAGAACAAATTTGAAAAAAAGTACTGTACCAACAACCTGTGCTAGAACAGGACAATAAATGCATTAACTATTTTTCTTTGCACAAAACAGAGGAATAGAAATTACACAGGTTAGTACAGGGGAAACTCAGTAGGTATGGTATAAGTAAATAAAACTTCTATGACTATAATAACAGAGGTCCAGCAAGGTGAAAAGTACTGGTGATGCAAATCATCTGTCAAAAATTACATGCCAAATGTATAGATGTTAATTATTTCAAGTTGCTAAAATTATCTAAAATAAAGAGTAAATTCAAAACATGTAGACTATAAAGTCTGGTAAAGATTTGCATGTTTATAAGTTGGCACAACAATAAATCTACTAAGTAATTGTAGAGAAAATGAATGGAAAAGTACAAGAAACCAGTAGATATTGCTGGGAAACAGATGTCTTTGTGTGGGAATGCACCAGGGGCTGAAAAGGAGAAAACTTCAGAAACTTTTGGACTTACCAGAGGATAAATAGAACTAAAATAGTGCCCAAGTATTTCAAGTGAGAAACTAACATATGAAGAGAAATTTGTGAATAAACAGTCTTCTAGAAAATGAATGTGTCAGCTATGCTAAAAGAGGGCACAAACAACACTGTGGCTGAATACTTCATATGATCACAGAAATATTCTGTAAGAGAACACAACTTAGTATTTAACTGGATACTTTTGTAAAAGAGTCAAGGAAGGATGCATCTTGAGTATAATATCAAGTCCAATTCTTTTACTAGAGTCTTGCTGACATTACCACAAGGCTGCACATGCTCTCACGTGTTAAATTAAGCCTGAAAGATAAAACTACCTGGAAAGCAAAATAGTAAAGTTGGGGAGAAATTGCTAGGAAAATGAGTAATTTGAGTTTCTAATGTAATAGTAGGCCTATATGTAAAAAGTCACCTCTGAAAAGCAAGCATTTCCAAAAGAGAATATTTGATGGTGTAAAATCACTATACTACTGTATGAATTAGGAAAAAAAAAACCCCTCTCTATTGCACTCATAGCTTTGTTCTGCAGTCCTTATCAACTATGAATAGATTTAACTTACAGTAAAACCTTGAAGGCAGACAGAATATCCATGTGAGCAATTCCTGAACATTTTCTGCTGCTTCAACAACTTAGAAAGAGGAAAGGAGCATAAAGTACAATATTAAATGTCAGATTTAGTTCACATTTCTTTTTTATTTTCTAAATTATAATATTTTTCCATGAATTTAATTCTCAGGAAAATAAGCAATTGAAAGCTTTGAAGACTTAAGTATGTGGTTTAGTACAGAAACAGTATACCTTCTAAAATGAATACTGAGCAAATAATTCACGAACAGTTCAGAAATTGTTGAATTAGGAAAGTTCAAACAGAGGTTATCATCATCTAAGTTTGATGCAGAAGGTATAGACATCTGAGAAGACATAGTCAACACTCGCACTTATTGGATATCTTCCCTACCTATATATTAATCCTACTTAATGTTGGCCAGCATGTAATCATATTACAAAGTTTTAGTAATCAAATCAACTGCAATGGTTAACCTGTAGCTTTTCTAAGTCTTATGCACATTACATAATATGTACAACAGGGACCTGGAATTATTGAGTTTGGCAGATTCTTGGGAAGCAGTTTTCTAGAAAGGCTAGTGCATCACAGTGTCTCTTTCAGAGGGTTGGTTAAAGATGACTTTCCCGACCTTCAAGTACAGCAGTTTCTTTCATTTCCAATAGATTTTTCTGTCTTTACGCATGCTGAAAAAAAAGACGATTTTGCATCCTAGTGGATAAGAAACTTTCTTATCCAGTAAGTTATAGTTAAAGATTATATTTTATATTTCAATTGTCTGTTTTTAAGTTCCTATATCTGGACCAATATATCAGAAAGTAAGTTCATACATTTTAACATTAGCACCTTCAAATTCATTTAAGGTGGACTTCTGTTCTTGGATGTGCCAACTGTACTGAAAAATCTGATTGGTAGTTAATTACCCAAAAAATCAACATCATATTGAAAAACTGTAGATTTGTCAATATTTGTCAAGGTATGTAATAGGGTGGTGGGTTTTGTTTGCTTGGACTTTTTTTTCTTCCTAGAAATTTAAATGCAAGTATCTTTTTCATAACATGTACCCCATCTATATTTAGCTTCACAGCGCCAATGCTTGAGGAAGAAGACAGAATCTGTGTACTGTATTGCGCATACTCTTGCCTTACAGGAGGCATTCAACAAAGTGTAGGAGCAACTGCTGTCACATCCTGCAGTACAGAATACAACATGGAAGATATCTCTGTATATAGCAGTCTGGTAGAAACTAGTTCTGTGTGTCTTACATGTCATTGATTCCAGATTATTGCGAGTGTGTATGGGGGTGTGTGTGTCTGTCTTTTAAAAACAAGGAAGATTTTGTTTCCATTTCTTTCAGGTTTTGTTTGAATTGAATCTAGTTTGTAAAGTTCTAAGTTGTTGACAAGAAATTCTGCAGACTAAAGCTGTTATCTCATTCTCTTGTTTTGATTTTTCTGATATCTCTAGGATATTCTGCGGGTCGCATTTCAGGCAGATGCTCAAATACTGGTGTCCATTTCCATCCTCTTTAAAAAATATGAATCTCCAGTTGAACTGACACTATATTGTGACACTTCCTAAAATAAAGATGATTTATGTAAAAAGAACAGGTGAAATAAGATGATTACATAAGTTGCTGCTTGTTTTCATAGTTGTATACAATTGATTTAAGTTGAACGGATCAACTTGAGTCTCCCCTCCCCTAATTTTAAGCTCGTTTTTTAAATAATGTGTGCCTTTAGGGTAGGAAGTTGAAACTCAGCATTTGAAGCTGCAAAGAACTGCAGGCACAACTGGTGCAAGTTAGCAATTCAGAAGAATGTCACAGTGGCAGTCAAGTAGTTAGAAAACTAAATTAGATCAATTGCTTCCATAGTGTACCTACCAATACGAGAGAGAAGAAAGGGTTATTCGAGACTTTAAAAAAAAATGATCTCTCTTGCATATTAAATTCTAGAGTTGTTCACACAAACTAGAACCTTATGTGTCTACCTTTGCCTCTTCCTGTACCATTGCTTAGCTTATATTGTCAATCAGCCTGGGATAAACACTGTTCATGTATCTACAGGTATAAAACCACTTCTAATTTTCAGGGAGTGGCTTTTTTACTTGTTTCTGAATTATATAAAAATACATAAAACCAAAACCAAACCAAACACAACATCACCACGCCCCAAAACCCAAAACAATTCCCAGATATTGTCTCCAAATGATTTTGGGGAGCTAAGTATATCAAAATAGAAGGGAAAATATCCTGCTTCTGTAAAATTTGGGGGGAGGAAGATATTCACCTCTTATAAGTCAGATGTTTATTCTCTCTGTTTTGTTCCTTCAGCTAAGGTCAAACACTTCAAAGAAAGGAGTTCAGATAGCTGAGACTGAATGAGTAACAAAGTGCATAATTAGAATGCTCTGTTTTGAACAGTTCCTATGTATTTGACACAAGTGAATATTTATGCTATAAAACCATATTTTGTGTTGTGCAGCTCCACTGCTTGTCATACAGGTTTTCAGTATTTCACTTTACAGCATATATTTGCATTCAGAGTTCATTATGCACACATCACAAACACTACACAATGGTTGAGTTTAAAACAAGTCTGTTTCTGTAGTTTTGGATCAGATACAGCTGGCAGACTAAAGTACAATGAAAGCAGCAAACCTCAGTGATAGCTGAGCTGCATATTCTGAAATCTACAGACATTTCCAATTACAGAGTTTTCAAACAGTTGTTTAACTTATACAGCTGTTTTAGGGAGTCCATGTTTTTGCAAGTTTTAATGAACAGAGGCTTGCAAAAAAATGTCAACCAGAAAGTAATAACAGGAAAATTTTCTTTTTATCATGTCTAGTGGCACTTCTCTTTAAAACATCAAAAATTAAAAGGAATAAGATGAACCCCTAACCCTTTTAGTATATGGGAATTTAGTATATGAGAATATGCTTGTCTTAAAAAGGACTTTTGTCCAAAAATACAAATAAAAAACATGGAAAAAAAAAATCTGATCTTAGTTTTCAAAAGTCATTAATGAGTAGGTTTGATTTGGGTTCCTCTGTAAGAGAAGTTTACTAACCATTCCAAACCTTTTCAGAGCCCCAGAGGAACAACCAAAATAATTTGACATTTCAAGGAGGGAGAGAAGAGTAAAATTGTGATTTCTTACTCTAACAGATGCTTCCAATAAGAAGCTATAATACGCACATTGCTGTTGAATGAGTTGAAATCAAAGGTCAGTACTTAAATTCACCTTGAATTACTTCAGCGTGTTGTATCAAGCAATTTTGTTTTCTACATTTCCCTCCTTCCATATCTCCTAATCTGAAGTGCTCCAAGTCACAAAGCAGAACAATGCAAAAGAGCACGGATCTGTCATCAAAGAAAAATAAAATTAAAATTAAATGACAGAGAAATTATTAGAGTTATAAAACAATAATCCTACATATTTTTCTAAAGTAGTGCCACCTAATGTAGCATATCCCCTTGAAACCTTAATCTTAGATATCTGAGGAGTTTTTTGAGGAAAGCAGGTAAGCACTCCACATAAAAGGATTAATAAAGACTTATAATGCTGAAAATAAACACCTGCATAAATGTTTGTCTATCTGTGCTTAATTGCTTCTCTACCTGTGCAGTGGTCAGACATGAAAAAAGAAACCAATTAGATGGTCATTTTTAAGAAGAAGCCTCTCTTTAATAATGGTAAATTCTGCTGCAGCACAGAAAGACTAAAATGAAGGGCGCTTGAGTAGTCAGGTTTTTTTAGCTTAGTTTTCTGGGAAGTCCTCTAAGCTCATTGAAATGATATAGCTTGTCTAGACATTAAAATAATCACACTTTTCTGTGAAGCCCAAATGGAGGATTTTTTTGTTTCATTTTGGTGAGCAAAGTCTGCATTGAGGACTAGATCCTCAGAGGAGAAGCTTTTGTTCATCATGACAGCAGACATCAAACCCACATGTAGGGCTGAGAAGTGCCATTTCATGGTCATTTTGCTGGGAAAAGGAAAAAAACACATGTAAATCACTCCAGAGCACACTTGCTTTTCCACTGTGTCTAGTGTTCCCAAAGAATCACACCTAAGACAATAAAACTTGAATAGTTCTACAGGAAACAGGCAATTAAAGTACATTTTTTCTTGTGAAATTTAATACACAGAGCAAATGGACAGCATAAAGAATCCATCTGCTGCCTTCTACCTCTCTTCCTCTCTGAGAGCAAGTTCAGGAAAGGTTTTAATGTAGAGGGATGCTCTTTATATACTAATGCAAACCAAATATTTAATGAAATTATCACCTTTAAAAAATTCCTTAAGAAACATTATTATTGCACTGTTTTAGTGTTATACAGAGAGAAAAGAAAAGAACAGATCTATTTCAGCCATTTTGAAATATGAAACACAAAATATTTCTGGTTACTTAAATGACAGGAATGATATAATTTAATTGTGAATGACAGTTAAAAACATCCTTATCTGGGATTTCATACTGTAAATTACATTTCCCTACGTGGCTTGGCAAACATCAGATAAATAATGCATTTTTACTTTGTTTGCATATTGGCTTGCTAAGAAACTAGTGACTGTGTCTCTTTGTGGAGGGGGCTTGTCACAATGTGTTGTGTGCAGCATTTTAATTGTAGCAGTCATTAACATTCAAGATTGTGAAGTAACCCCATCATCTTTACTTTTGCAGCATAGATTTGTATCTCAAAACATGTACTGAAGCTATTTTCAAGGTCTGTATGAAGTGAGGTTGCTGGAGAGATTTTATTAATAGCTGGAAAAAAGGCCATTTTATTCTAGTAGTTCTGGTTGCAAAACAGTGATGAGCTAGGGAATTTGAAACTTATTCATATTTTGTTATAAAGCTCTATGTGCTAATACATGGTGTCACTGTTATTTTATTTTTTCAAGTACAGTTAAAAAGGGCAGAGAAAAACAGACAGCATAACCATGCATAAAAAACTATGGTATTTATTAGTTGTTTTTGAAGATTTCACAACTGAGGGAAAAGTGATGCATGACAATTTTTTTTCTTCACGCAAGCAGCCCATATCCCAGTTGTTTTTTTTCTTACTCCATTTACAGATGAATACTGAAAATATGATATTGGAAGAGTTTTATCAGAGATGATTGAGGACTAAGATACATGGAAGTTATGATAAAATTCTTTGCATATTATGATTTTATTTTTATATTTTTGTGTTAGAGTGTTTCTGCCTCTATTCTGGAAAAGGACTGTTGCCAAATATTGCATAGATGAACTTTTACTTACTGGACTTCTTGCAGAGTATTATTTCATATTTATGCCCATGGAAATGATGAGAAAGTGTCCCCCAGGACCCTCTGTTTCCCTTGAATTTAAGATTAAATTCTCTGAGAAATTATTTCTAATGAGAATGTGGAATACAGTTACTTCTGAATCCTGAGAAGCTCTAGTAACTTGATAGATAGGCATATAGATGTGAGAGTTTTGAAATTCTGAGATTTGCAAGACCCTTATCTTTGTATACTGGTGAGGCTATAACTTACTATATAAGATGCAATATGGCTCTCTCCCACATATCGATTATAAGAATGCCTATGTCTGAAGAACCTGAAAATTTGTGGGATTTTTTTACAGTTGTTAAGCCAATGCTTTGCTGTTTTGGTTTCACAAATTTAATCATGCAAAAATATTTTTTTCTGTGGTGAAGTTGGTAGTAGTTAATCATATCTCTCTGAACTTGGCGAGGGGTGAGGAAGAGTTGGTTATAGTAGACAACATATTTGAAAGAAATCACTGTGGTAAGGAAGATGGTACATAGATGGAGATCTGTGCCTTTGAGCACAAGAGGCAAAGGGTTGGATGGCTGGAGCTCCCCCTGCCGTCATTCATAGTAAAAAGAGAGAGTGGGCAACAACTAGCGTTGTGTCCAGACTCAGATAAAAATGCTGTGCATTCAGTTCCTGCAACAGGATAACAACTTCTACCACTCCTAAAGCTTTCTTTGGGTCAATGTTTGGATTTATTTCATAGCTGACAGAAAGCCCATATTATTCTCATCAGAAAGAGAGTCTTCTGGCATTGTCCTTTGGATTTCAAAAGACTTCCTTTTAAAAGAGATAGAAGTCTATGGCGGTGGCATTTCTGCTGTGACATTACACACTGCTACAAAGTCATAATGTTTAATTGGATAGACTCTAGGAGTTGTTTAGTTTACAGTTTAAGCAGTAGAATCATTAAGCCAAGACTGTCTTTAATTTTTATATAAATAAAATATTGACAACAAGGATCAGACTACTATTAAATTTGCTTAATCTTAAAAACTCTTAATATTCTTGTATCTATTTTCAGCACAGTCTAGAAAGTGTGATACAGTTCTTTTTCTCAGGAAACATGATGAGGTTTTGAGAAAAACTATGCTGAAAAGCTCATTTGGATAAGCACATGGAAGTAACTTCTTTGATGACTGTCACTGTAGGAGATACAATATTTGTATTTGGCATATTCACTGTTCTCTTGCCACCAATCCATAAATGAGTTGATAAAATTTCCAGGCTAAATAGAAAGGCTTACTGAGAACAGATTAGAATTTCTTAATGGATTAAATATCTATTGCACGTGTTTTACAATTTCAGCAGGCTCTTCAATTTCTGTCCCTCTCACACAGGCATGAACATACACTGAAATCAACCCCTAAACACATCAGATTCATTTCTGTGTATATGAATGCATAATCTGAGCAAGTCAGTGAGCCAGCTCATAGCATATTTGTTTTTCTAAAATAATTTATTTATTTATAAAATAATTTATTTTATAAACAGTTATTTTGAAAGAAGAAAGTAGGGTCCAGGTGGTCTAGACGTGAAAGAATACGGCCCGTGCCGTAAGAATGGCTGCAGAAATTATCCCTTATTGTAGAAGGTAAAATATAGGCTACCGAATCGCTTATGTCATGTTTGAATAGGATGATTCTAATCAAAAGGTTTGAATTTTCCTCTCAGATCTGCAAGGCAGATCTCCACTGCAATATTATTCTTTCCCCATATGCATGGAACTTCAAAGGATTGTGTATGTAAGAAGAGAAGAATATCTTAATCAAGATCAGCCATGCACATCTTGAGAGCAGAGTTTGCATCCAAATGAGGACTGACTGAAAAGTGAAATATTCATTACTATGACCAGAATTGTGTGTAAAATTGAGAAGGTAATTTGTGCTGTCAAGTTCAAATAGAAATGGACAAAACATTTCAGAATACATGAAAGGGAGCCCCCTTCTGTTGGCATAGGAGAGGACTAGACAACCCAGCAGGCAACTTGAACACTTGTGAGATAAATTGTGCCTGTAAGTACAGCCCTGAGCAAGGAATAGTATATACAGTGAACCACCCTGAAAGATATGTGCCTCCAGGTACAAATCTTTGAGATGTAATTGCCTCCTCATTGCTAGTCTATAACTGAAGCAAGTCATACCAACCTGTGCTGCCTGGAAGACAGATTAGAAGACAGTCTAACACTGATGAAATAAAATAAAACAGTCTCTCAGTCCTTTCCTCCAGCTCTCTGTTCCTTTCCTGAATGCAAATATGTCAAAGGATTTGTTTCATTAATGAAGAAAACCATACTGTACCTGCTTTTAATAGCATCTATCATGGAGAACTGGAGAACATGCAATACAAAACCCTGCAGACATGTGAATAGTTTTAACTTCAACACCTCAGAAAGGTCCTTTCACTGTTGTTGAAGTTATGGTATATATGTGATCAAACTAATTCAAATATGTTCCAGATTAGTCACTGAAGCCATCTAACCATTTCTGGTGGAAGCAGCATATGGGCACCGCCTGCTGTCTTCTCTCAGAGACTGGCTAACGAAGCAAGCAATGCCACTTATGATTCTGGAATGGTAGAGAGGATTCTTTAAACCTGCTTGTTTGGTTTTTGTTTTGTTTTTAAAAATGGACAGTTTAATATATTAAAAATGAAAGCAGAGGAAAAGAATTTGGAATTTGTTACTGAACAACATAGTTATATGCATGAAGATATATTTCAGCACTAGCTAATCAGAATACAGTCAGATGTTTTTAAAAGAAAAAAATGTTTGCTCTTTAAAGTATTAATGTCCTTTAGCTCCGTGTTAAGTTGCATTCAGTTCAACAGGGAGTTCCATACCAAAAGACCATCTGCCATGCAAGATGTAATCAATCCCTTTAAAAGTATAACAAAAATTCCCCCTTCTATACTGGCACTCTTTAGATAAACAAGGGCATCCTGTGTCCTTTCTGCTCAGCCATGAGGAAGAATAAGGAATTATTCATTCCTGAAATAATTTGCCCAGCAGAGATTGAAAGCATGTGAGTATACCCCACTGATGTCCAGAGACTTTTGGAAGACAGAGGTCTCTCTTAAGAGCCAAGAAGCAATGAGTTGTCACCTTTGGTGCCATGGCTATATATGAAGAGAGGGCATGCATACCGTGCAACATCATTGCAAGTTGTGGTTACATAAAGCCTTTGTGACAACCCATAGGCAACGATGAAATAAAAAGTGACATCTTAAGGTAACAGGCATCATAAAAGAAAAATATGCAGAAAAAGCAGCTGTTCTCCCACTGCTGCCTCATCCTTCTTTTCCCAATCATAAAGTTTTTTTCCAGTTTTATTCCAGAAATACAGTTATTTTATGTTAACCACATTAAATTATCTTATGATAAATAAAAAGAGATTAGGCAAAGAAAATGCAAGCATCTGTTTGAGCTCAGAATTCAAAATAGATTTGTTTTCACTCAAGCTTTCTCTTTACACAAGCTTACTCTTTACACAAGCTTAAAATCATATGAAAATACAGTAAGACCACTTCAAGACTCATTTGATGTATGTAACCTATCCACTCAGCACTTCTACAGATTTTTTTAAGTGATGTTTTTATTTTCTGTTTTATTTCATGTTTCTAGGGCAATAAATGACTTCAGAGTTTAATGAGAAGTGTTCTCTTACAGAAGTCTTGCAAGCTTTTGTGCTTCTGTGTTTTAAATTCCTTCTTATTTTGTGCTTATTTTTCCTGTTTCACTCTTGTAAAAATAGACAAATAAGTTTAAGAACATTTAGTATTTCAATAGTTTCTACTTAAACCATAGGTTTGCTGAGGCTAGCTGTTATGCTGTGGTGGATTAGCTCAAATATCATATTTTAGATTTCCCTGAGGTGCTAATCCTAAGGGGTTAACATGGGGGCCCTTTCTCTCCCTCTCTCTGGAAAGGAGACAGAATGCGTCTTTAGAAGTGCAGAGAAAAGATTAGAGATTTCTTGATCAGGTTTTGTACCATCCTCAATAATATAGTGGATATCCTACTTTGTACTCAACTGCATCTGGTCTGTAGATGGAAACCACTGAAATCCATGAGAAGCTTGCAATGACTAATTGTTCCACGCCACTTACTGCACTTTAGTTTATAAATATTAGCACTGCACTCAATGGATGTTGCAAAAAAAAAAAATTAAAACAAGGTCAAGTTAGTGATTCCAGCAGCAACAGAGATAATGTATTTTTATTGCAGTTATTATATATTTAAAAATGAATAAGAACTTTAAAGATTTACAGAGGGAGGGGTATGCTGGAGGAAAAGGATTTGTTTCTGCTTCAGAGCATCATAATAACTACTTATTAAATTTTTGTGGAAGTTTCAGTGATATACTGCACTGCTAATATTCTTGTGTGAAGGAGCCATATACTTGAGAGAGCACCAGTCTCCATCAACTTTCTTTCGTCTTTCTGCTGTGACTGTGAACTGTGGTGATAATATTTCTATTTGTGACACAGATGCTCAACACTGGGACAAGTCATGAGCTCTCAAGATACTTCTGACAGCTTCTTTTGTATTGGTCTGTTGAGAAATCAGAGAAGACTTTTTGTTTGCAACTCAATTCTAAGTTCATTTTGTGGGGGAAATAAAAGAAATCAGAGCAACCCATTTTCAGAATTTCCTTGTCCTTCCTGTGCTGAGAATTCCAGAACTGAATAAAGTACTTCAGGAGAGGTCTCAAAAGAGCAGAGTTGAGGATGAGAATCACCTTCCTTGACCTGCTGGTCATAGTTCTTTTGATGCAGCCCAGGATACTATTGATTTTCTGGGTTACAAGCATACACTGTCAGCTCATTTCCAGCTTTTCATTAACCAATACCCCAAGTCCCTTCTCAGCAGAGTTACTCACAATTCATCATCCCCTAGCCTGTATTTATATCAACGATTACCTCAATCCATGTGCAGGACCATGTACTTGTCCTTCAACTTCATGATTTTTGCACAGACCCACTTCTCAAGCTCACAAGGGTCTCTTTGGTCAGCATCCCTTCCCTTCAGTGTGTTATCCACTCCACACAGCAAAATTACAATCTATTCAATTTGAAGATGGGGTGAAATTCACTGAATAAATTATTTGTTATTAATTATTCATCTAAATCTAGTAAATACATAATTCCTTCCAAATTTTAGTAAACCCTATAATATTAGGTTTTCAAAAGGCATTCAGTAAACTGTCAACATATCAGCTGCTTTCATTTCTTAGTTGAGAGGTCCATGAGCCAAATTCAGAGCTCTTTTCTTTCAAAGAAAGCTTATATTTATTGTCTTTAGGTCACTGGAGTGTCCTTGAATTTATACTTCACATGTTAAACTATAACCTTGCCTTTTCTCTAATCAGATTAGTAATTATAGATAACTAAACAACTTTGTTGCAAGGATTGCTCCAACTTACATGATTTATATATTTTAAAGAGCTTTTTCCTGTTAGCTTTTTTTTTAATATAAAATTATCAACAAAAACTAAGATTCAGTGTAAGAGTGAAAAAAGAGTAAGTTGCATAGTTGTCCACTTCAAAAGTTTACTGGTTGCTTTTTCCATTGCTATAAGAATTTATCAAAATGATATGGAAATTCCAAAATTATCAATATTGACCAGCTCAGTGCTGGGTTCAGTCCTGTTCAATGTCTTCATCAATGACCTGATGAAGGCATTGAGTGCACCCTTAGAAGGTTTGCAGATGATACTAAGCTGGGTGGAAGTGTTGATCAGCAGGAGGGCAAGGAAGCTCTGCAAAGGAATCTGAACAGGCTGAGACCAATGACATGAGGTTTAACACGGCCAAATGCCAGGTCCTGCACTTGGGGCACCACAACCCCAAGCAATGCTACAGATTAGAAGTCTGTCTAGAAAGCTGCCTGGAGGAGAGGGACCTGGACGTGTTGGTTGACAGTCGACTGAACATGAGCCAGCAGTGTGCCCAGGTGGCCAAGAAGGCCAGTGGCATCTTGGCTTGTATCAGAAATGGTGTGACCAGCAGGTCCAGGGAGGTTATTCTCCCTCTGTACTTGGCACTGGTGAGACTGTTCCTTGAATCCTGTGTTCAGTTCTGGACCCCTCACCACAAGAAGGATAGTTGAACCTATCCAGAGAAGTGCTATGAAGCTGGTGAAGGGACAGGAAAATAAGTCTTATGAGGAGTGGCTGAGGGAACTGGGCTTGTTTAGCCTAGAGAAGAGAAGACCGAGAGGAGACCAAATTGCTCTCTACAACTACCTAAAAGGAGTTTGTAGAGAGGAGGGTGCTGGCCTCTTCTCCCAAGTGACAGGTGCAGGACAAGAGGGAATGGCCTCAAGCTCTGCCAGGGGAGGTTCAGGCTGGACATTAGAAAAAAAATTTTTTATGGATAGGGTCATTGGGCATTGGAACAGGCTGCCCAGGGAGGTGGTTGAGTCACCATCCCAGGAGGTATTTAAAAGATGGGTGGATGAGTTACCAAGGGATGTGGTTAATGTTTGATAGGAATGGTTGAACTCGATGATCCAGTGGGTCTTTTCCAACCTAGTGATTCTGTGATTTTGGCCAATTGTAAAGAAATTCAGAAAACTGAAAGGAGGAATTCTCAGTCTTGAAAACCAAACAATTCACACCATACGGTCATAATATGTCTAAGAACTTTTCTCATTGAAATTTCCCCGCAAAGAACATAATATCTCCTGGTAAAAACAAAGTCATCTTAAGAACTTCTGAGCTCACATCAGGGAATGTAGAGCTTGCCAAATAATACTGGGTCTATAAAAACAGAAGGATCTATCTGAAAAGACACAGTAGTCTGGAAAATTTCCATACTCAGAACTTCAGTGAAACAAAAGAAGACTTCCACAAGAGAGGTCTTGTGAAATAGGCTCAGCATTTCTTTTAATCTACTGTACAAAAATGTGCTAGGAGGAAAACTTCATTTCTCTGGTGATTTCTCTTGCTCAGTTATGCATTAATTACCATTATAAATTCTTACCTTGTAGCTATTAGATCTATGCATCATTATAATGCCCTATACTTACCACATTTGTTTGTCCTTTCTCCCCCAGTTTCATCTCTTATCTGGTTTATCCTGGGAAGTTCAAGTGAAATGGGAAATCTGCCAACAGTTTGATTTCCTGGTGGAAAATGATGAAATTGAAATTACATGTTTTAGTAAGTGGCAAGAATGTTTTCACTTTAAAACCACATAATGGGATTTCTTAATTTCTTAAAATTATATAGGGATATTTGTACTTTATAACATAGGGCATGTCACTTCAATTCACTATGAAGCAAAACACTAGCATGGTATTAACTGTAGAAATATGTCATATGCTTTAGTCTATTCTGTAAACAAGATGCTCATATGACCTCTTGGTATAACATAACTAATTAGCTTTGTCTCTTTGGGAATACTGACTCCAGCTACAGTACTTATCTTAACTAATTATGTGTGTACTGTCTTCCATGCCAGTATCAATTGTGTAAGTGGAGAGCTTTCATAACAATGCTGCATACAGTAAAGGATCAGAGTGACTCGAAGAAATCTGGATCTACTGGAGGGTAGGGAGATTCTGCAAAGGGATCTGAACAGGCTGGACCACTGGGCTGAGTCCAGTGGCATGAGGATTAACAAGGCCAAATGCCGGGTCCTGCACTTGGAGCACAACAACCATGTGCAGAGCTACAGACTAGGAGAAGTCTGTCTAGAAAGCTGCCTGGAGGTGAGGGATCTGGGGGTGTTGGTGGGCAGCTGACTGAACATGAGCCAGCAGTGTGCCCAGGTGACCAAGAAGGCCAATGGCATCTTGGCTTGTATCAGAAAGGGCGTGATCAGCAGGTCCAGGGAGGTGATTCTCCCTCTGTACTAGGCACTGGTGAGGCCACTCCTTGAATCCTGTGTTCAGTTCTGGGCCCCTCACTACAAGAAGGATGTTGAGGCTCTGGAGGGAGTCCAGAGAAGAGCAATGAAGCAGGTGAAAGGGCTGGAGAACAGGTCTTATGAGGAATGGCTGAGAGAGCTGGGGAGAAGAAGAGGCTGAGAGGAGACCTCATTGCTCTCTACAAGTACCAGAAAGGAGGTTGTGGATAGAAGAGTTCTGGCCTCTTCTCCCAAGTGACAGGGGACAGGATGAGAGGGAATGGCCTCAAGCTCCGTCAGGGTGGTTGGGGCTGGACATCAGGGAAAAATTTTTCATGGAAAGGTTCATTGGGCACTGGAATAGGTTGCCCAGGGAGGTGGTTGAATCACCTTCCCTGGAGGTGTTTAAGACACAAATGGACGAGGTGCTAAGGGGCATGGTTTAGTGATTGATAGGATTGGTTGGACTCGATGATCTGGTGGGTCACTTCCAATCTAGTTATTCTATGATTCTATGATTCAGTAAAGTTCTGTTCCTAGCCCTTTCTGAGGCTGTGATACACAGAGCTCTTTTCTCATACATCTGTGACTCCAATCTCCCTGCCCTTTATCTCAACAAGTCCATCAGGAGGTCTTCCTTCACATACAACCAATTCTATGTCATTAACAGTATTATATGCCTCCTGAGTTGTTTCTGTTGAAGTGCGAGTGGGATGTGAAAGCATTTGGGAAAGAATCATCAACTGCTGTTGCTGAGCCAGAAACTATGAATAAGGCTTCCTGACCATGTGACTACAGAGTATCAAAACAGAATCAGAGAGGGCAGCTACTGCTAGAAGAATAAACCATTACCCTTTATTTCTGAAGAGAACAACTACAGCCCAATTTACTCTGCTCTCTGGGTCACAAAACAGGGGTTCACTTTGGTAACATTTTATGAATCAAACAGCTGAGTTGTCTTGTACAGGCAAAACCAGCATCAGAACTGTGCCTCCCCCAGCATACTGCCATCCTGAGAGTTGCCCTAATTTTCATACACCTGAGGTCAGCTTTGTACAGTGAAAACAATGGTATCTCTCCAGATTTGGATGTTACAAAACCCAAGATTAAATGGCTATTATATATTATTATATTTTTATCTTCTGTTCCCAATTAAACTGTAAGTCGCTTTTTAACAGAACTAGAAGTACTCAGTCTGTCCCCCAAACTACAGCCCTACTCTATTTTGGGTCTGTCATTTAAGTGTATTTCATTCCTTTCCTGAACTCTGACATGTAATTTAAGTGCATCATGGGTGATATGTAGAAAATGTGATTTGACTACTAATAAATAAACCTAAGGAGGTTCTTTATCCACTCTATTTGATTTCATGGCAAGCTTTGACATCTGTTTCAGGTAAATATCTCATACTAGAACTTGCTTTTGTTGCTGACGTTTTAGCCAGCATTTCCCCTTCAAAGCTCACGATGACCCAGAGGTTCAGACACAGAGTATCCAACCAAGGATTGACCTTACTTCAAGCAGATCCACTGGCTTTAGCCTTTAGTCTAACTATAA
The DNA here is from genome assembly GCA_033558105.1 of Coccyzus lansbergi. Taxonomy (NCBI): domain Eukaryota; kingdom Metazoa; phylum Chordata; class Aves; order Cuculiformes; family Coccyzidae; genus Coccyzus; species Coccyzus lansbergi. Next base: position 2,700,206 of record JAUMJK010000227.1, read on the forward strand.
GGCTGAATCATCTTCAAATGATGCAATTAGAAACATTTCAATGTGGTACTACTTGAAAAGTTTTACCTCTTTGGGCTTAATTTCCTTTATACAGGGTTGCAGATGTTCTGAATCACTACTATTCGTTGTTATACCCTAGTAAAACAGATTAATATTCTAGTGATGTATTTGCATTCATTTTAGTAGTTCTTTTGTTCATACCCAGACAACAAAATTTAAAGTGCAAGTTTATATCTGTTAGGAATATATCCAACAGATATATCCATGCTTGAATATTAATACTTTATGTGACTTTAAATTTACTCTTCTTCACAGAATAACTTTTACATCTAAAGTGAGAGGATATCCAACAAACATATTTGCAACCCAAGCAGAGGGTGCATAGTATTGAAAAGGCATAAAAAGGGCAGCTGAGTGTAAGATCATAAGAATTTTCTGAGGGTGTGGGTACTAAACAGACAGAAAGCAACTGTTTCTGAGAACAGTTTAAGTTTTAGAAATTGAGTTCTTATTTCTACTCAGTATAATTACGTTACTCAGTTCCAACTTTGTTTTATTGGCATTTAAAGGAAAAAGATAGCTCTAAAAAGGATACTGAGGTCTCCAGACTCCAAGTGGTGCTTAGGGAATATCACCCTAAGCAAGAAAAATTCCCAGAAGTTTACTCATTCTCTTAAAAGATAACAAGAAAACATTTTAATATTTCTGCACAGGAGAGCTGATTATGCCTTTATTTTTATAAATGTAAACTTTTTCTACCATTGGACTGAAGTTGGATATCATTAAATGAATTAGATCAAACCAGACAAGGATTTACTGTGTCAACAATACTGTGTGAATTAAATTTTTAAGGTTCTATCACCAGTGAATGAAGAATGATGATAACAACACCCATAATACCACAGACTTTTATATTTAGGAGTGGTGCAGAAACTGGTAAGGTCTAGATCTTGCAAGCAAAGATAAGAAAGCATCAACAGAAATGGAAGTAGTTATGCTGCAATGATTGGAAGCTACTTGTAACTCCCATAAAATGGCAATGCTTCCAGACTCAAAAACATCATTTCTCTAGAAGACATGGTGAGATAGGCTCATACTACACTGGCCTTTACCTGTTTTATTCTTCTTGGCTGACATCCAAGTGAGCACAAATTATGATAAGCATGCAGCATAAACAATTTTCTTTATTGTATAAGCTAACTCACCAGGTTGATCACATTTCTTAAAATATGACACACATGAAGTTCTTAAGTACAGAATTTTTCACAGGAAAAAAATAATAACTACTGCTGCTGTTGATTTGTAGCTGCCACTGCTGAAGACAAAAGATATTTTTGGACAGTATTATTGTGGATAAATTTAGACCTGACTATAAAAGAAAGACATTACAAAGCTCCTGCATTACTTAGTACCCACACAATATTTTTCAGAGAGACAAGGGAGTTGCTGCCTACTACTTAATACATTCCTGAATTTTTCATATGTTCATGAAATGAGAAGTGGTCAAGAACACTCAAGAACTTTTAGTTCATTTACGAATATTACTATGCAAATGAAACCATTACTTTTCATATAATATGTTGTTTAATACAATGAACAGAATTTTATAACAAAATCTTTAATATTCCCTGCACTTACTTGTGTATATAAAATAACCTAGCCAAACTAAATCAAATTTGGTTAAGAAATTTTTTTGTGGGATTCAGCTTTGGACTAACACACCTAAACATAGTTCCCCACATGAAGGGAAATCAGTTGCCTAAACATAAGCATCGTATACTTCCTGAGGTACACCAGTGTATGCAGTACATCAGAGTAAAGCCCTTAAGTATGATGCATGACTGCATACATCTGTATTACAAGTTCAAAAGCAAGTGCAAACCTACCCTTTTACCAAACAAAAAACACACAAGATGCCCTAGTTTTAGGCAGCTGAATCCTATCCCTTATTCCCAACAGACAGAAAGAAGGTTGGTTGAGTTGTATCCACTTGGATTTTCTGTGTGGTCTAAGATGCTCAGGAGCACCCAGCCTGGTCTCCTGATAAAATGCTGGATTTAAACCATGAATTAGCTATTATACTAAATATAGTGTGTGGCTGCTAAAGGATTGTTGAACTCTAAGCAAATACCACTCTCTGGCTGGTTGGATAACTCTAAGTTTCTTCATATTTACTGACCAAAGACTTATCACTTACATATGCTCATACATCCAATGCTACTTGATATTTTTTAGGCTATCTGAGGAGTCTGCCTCTATGTGGCAAATATGACAGGACACATATTCAACTCATGACTGTCTGGAATGACAGCTGGAGATGGGTCGTAAGGTCATACAGTACTGCAACTCAGATGGCACTGGATGTCTTTGTGTAACTATTTTAATCAAGAAGAAAAATCTTTGAACTGTAACTATCCAAAAAAGCTAATAAAACAATGAAACGACATCGCTCAGAATTCCACGTACAGAATTCTCCCTCTTTCTACTCAAAACCCACATGAATTTTTGGCTTGATACCTACCTCATGCTGCTATAGATTATTTCAAATAATTAAACTTAATCAGTCTTCCTTTGGAAAAAAAAATGGAAAAAAGAACTTCAAAGATTGGGATGATAAAGTCATATGTGATAATCTTATGGTCACCTCATATTTTTTGTACCTGAGACAATGGAATGGTTGTAAAACATTTTACTTTATCTTTCACCATACAACCTGGGTATAATGTTGTAAGTACACAAAAGAAAATAATAAACGTAGGACAGCAAAGGAGAAACTGATCTTGCATTAATGAGACTTCAGTTACATGTCTACCAAATTAATCCTGAGTAGGAACAAAAAGGCAAGGTCAGAGAGATATTAAGCATCTAATTGTATACTTTTAGTGTATAAAATCACCACAAAACATGACATTTTTATTATATCTGGTTTACCCATCTTTTTATAACAGCATTGAGAGAAATATAACAATCTATAAAGGCATTTGAAACTGTCATATAAGAATGACGTTTTTGGAAAATTGTGGTTATGGTAGGAAGAGAAAATATAGACAATATAAAACTGCTTTAAAGTTTGGGGAGTTTTAAGGTTGTACTTTTTTAGCTACAATGTTGCTATGAATAAAGGCACTTTCTTCTTGCAGTATAAGGATATATTTGAGCTAAATTTGCTTCAGTACACCAAAGCTAGTTTAGAAATTCTGTGTCTAATCATAAGCAATTATGTTTATATTTCTACACTCAAGCAAATGACTCCCTTTATGATTTCAGAACCTTGTCATAAAGTCTAACATTTGAAATGTAAAAAGCAGTAGCTTTGATAGACTTAAATAAGCCCAGTCTATCAGGCATTTAAGGAGAATTTGCTTCTTTGACCTCATGCTTCTTACAGATATTGATTCTTGGCTTTGACAGAAGCTGACTACAAGATTGGCAGGAGAGAGGGGGAGAAATGAAGAAAGAGAACAACAATATCCTAGGAGTACTATAGGAATGCCGAAGTACTTTCTCTTGGAAAACAGCCATGTGAACAATCCAGTCTGTGAGCTAACGCACTGAGGGGTAGCAGACACCAAGGACAGCCGAGAAGCGAGATCCCTGGGAAGATTTAGGGAGTACCAGCCTGGATAACCCGCTGATGTGATATGAGAAACTCTATGCTCGTGTATACATGGTGTATGTGTGAAACTGTACTAACGAACAACTATTCTTCTTGAAGATACTAACCAATCAGACAATAAGTGTATTCGCGTAGACACATGACATTAACCAATACTAAAGAAAAGATTTACATACCAGTTGTGTGTACTATTACCTTTTCTATAAAAGCTTCTTATGCTCTGTAATAAACGATTCATTCGCTGACCATATTGGTCTCTGCATGTGTCTCCTGATCTCCCGCCAGCAGAATATCTGAAGGCCTGCTACTTCTGTTGTAGGAAAATGTCATCAGGGTATCACTATATGCACTACTTTGTCTTTGAAAGATACCATTGATCAACTGGAAGACCAGACATTGAGTAGAGATACCTTGTCATTGTTAGAAACCAGGAATTCTCAAGTTGAAAAGGCAGTTGACATGCTGTAAACTTAGATATCTCTTCACACTTACAAACAGGTAAGAACTGGTCAGGTATGTATAAGTTGAGGGTAATTTCTGGTGCCAGTCCTAGAATCATAGAATCATAGAACAACCAGGTTGGAAGGGACCCATCGGATCTTCTAGTCCAACCATTCCTATCTAACACTAAACCAATTCTCTCAAGGCCTCATCCACCCGTGTCTTAAACACCTCCAGGGAAGGTGAATCAACTACCTCCCTGGGCAACCTATTCCAATGCCCAATGACCCTCTGTGTGAAAAACTTTTTCCTAATGTCTAGCCTAAATCTTCCCTGGTGGAGCTTGAGGTCATTCCCTCTTGTCCTGTCCCCTGTCACTTGGGAGAAGAGGCCAGTTCCCTCCTCTCCACAACCTCCCTTCAGGTAGTTGTAGAGAGCAATGAGGTCTCCTCTCAACCTCCTCTTCTCCAGGTTAAACAACACCAGCTCTCTCAACCGCTCCTCATAGGGTCTGTTCTCCAGCCCCTTCACCAGCCTCGTTGCTCTTCTCTGGACTTGCTCCAGAGCCTCAACATCCTTCTTGTGTTGAGGGGCCCAGAACTGAACACAAGATTCAAGGAGCAGCCTCACCAGTGCTGAGTACAGAGGGAGAATCACCTCCCTGGACCTGCTGGTCACACCATTTCTGATACAAGCCAGGATGCCATTGGCCTTCTTGGCCACCTGGGCACACTACTGGCTCATGTTCAGTCGGCTGTCGACCAACACCCCCAGGTCCTTCTCCTCCTGGCAGCTTTCTAGACAGACTTCTCCCAGTCTGTAGTTCTGCATAGGGTTGTTGTGCCCCAAGTGCAGGACCCAGCATTTGGCCATGTTAAACCTCATGCCATTGGACACTACCCAGCGGTCCAGCCTGTTTAGGTCCCTTTGTAGAGCCTCCCTACCCTCCAGCAGATCGACACTTCCACCCGGCTTAGTATCATCTGCAAACTTGCTAAGGGTACCCTCAATGCCTTCATCCAGGTCATTGATGAAGACATTGAACAGGGCTGGACCTAGCACTGAGCACTGAGTCATGAGATAGTAGGGTTTAAAATCAGGACAGGAAGGGGAGAAAACAGGATAACAACTGTTGACATCAGGAGAGTGGACTGTTCATAGATCTGTCAGGAGGAACCCTGTGGAAAACAAATCTGGAGAGAATCTGGAATCATAGAATGATAGAATGGTTTGAGCTGGAAGGACCATTAAAGATCAGCGAGTTCCAATAGTTGTGTCACAGATGGGATATCTTTCACTAGGTTGCTCAAAGGTCCATTCAATCTGACCTTAAAAACTTGAAAACATGAGGCATCCACAACTTCTCTGGGCTACCTGACACTGGGTATTTCCCCAAACCAAGTACAGGACCTTGTTGTACTTGTCCTTCCTGAACATCATGAGGTTTACGTGGGTGCACCTCTCAGTGTCCCTATGAATGGCATCCTTTCTTTCTTATATCAACTGCACTGCTCAGTTTGGCATTGTCTTCAAACTTGCTGAGAGTGCACTCAATCCCACCATCTCCATTGTTAGTCAAGATCTTGAACAGCAATGGTCCCAGTACTGACCACTGAGGGACATCAGCCAGTACTGGTTTCCATTTGGATATTGAGCCATCGCATGCGACTGTTTGGACATGGCCATCCAATCAATTCCTTATCCATCCAACAGTCCATCTATCAAATCCCTATCTCTCCAATTTAGTGGCAAGAATGTTGTGAGGGACTGTATCAAAGTGGTTACAGAAGTCCAAAGATGAAATCTGCAGCTCTTCACTTGTCCAATGATGTAGTCACTGCATTGTAGAATGGCAGTATGATGCCACTCACGCATTATTTGCTCTTGTTGACATCATGTTGGCTGTCTCTAACCACCTGTCTCTTTGCCAGATTTTATAATATATTTTCCAAGGTGATTCATTCTGTGATCTTATTCAGCACTGAGAAGAAGCTGACTGGTGGGTTGTAAAGCCTGACTTTGCTTCTTTCTTTACCCTAAACATTTTGTCTGAGGGCTGGCACCAGTAATAGTGGAGGTGATACAGTAGCAGATCTCCCCAAGGACGGATCTTGGGATATTGCCTAAGGGCCTCATCTGTGGTACTGGGTTCAATGGAGGGGAGGTACAGGAGTAAGCACCACTCTCCTTCTCCTGACTGAGTTTAAAGTCTGGAGCGTCTACTACAGGGGGAGGTGACGCAGGGGCAGCCACTGCCCTTCCCCTCCAGTCCTCTACCCGCTGGACTGCCCAGGCTAGACCCTCCTGACAACACATGGAAAGACCTCCCAGGCACATGCTCGTGGAAGTCAGATGGGCCTTATAAAAGAACTCACAAGGAACCACGTGGGATACTCTCACTCCCATGCTCTCACTCCTGCACTCACTCTCTCCCAACTATCACTTCAATCAGACTAGTCTGAACGCAGTTTGAAAGAAGCTGCTAAGACTATGCGTTCCTAAGAAAATGCTGCTGCCCATTGATGTAGTGATTTCTTTCCTTTTCCCTTCTCTCTGTTTCTCTCTATTTCTCTCCCCCGTTACCTTATGTTGTTTGTGTCTGATCAGACCCGAGTGACCTTGGTTGCCTCCAGGGATCAGATTGTCATTTAAGCAGGTTGGGATTTGTTCCTGTAGCTCTGTCAAGTTGCACCTCTATATCTTGGCTGTGCACCCAAGTATTTTGGTTTATGTTTTATAGAGTCAGAGTAAATATTGCTTTTGATTTTTGCCCTGAGAATGACCTTATCAACCTACCAGTGACCGCACAGATAAACAACCCCACCACCACCACCAGTCAGACCTAGAGGTGAGTGTGTGTCTTGTGGGTCTAGGGCGGAGCATGGGTAGTTCCCAGGGTCCTCCTTATTACCCTTTTTAAAAATGAGTGTGATATTCCCTTCTCTCTAGTAACTGGGAACTTTGACTGCCATGGATTTTCAAATATGGTGGAGAGTAACATAGTAACTACATCTATCAATTCCTTCAGTTACCTGGAATGTATGTCATCAGATCCCAAGGAGTTTTGAATGTTCATTTTCATTAGATGGTCTTGACCTTGCCCTTATTTTCTGATGGGAAGAGCTTAAAAGTTTCTGATCAATAGCAAAGAGTCTAACTGTAGACTTATCAGTAGTCATGTGCTCCAGGGTCAATGATGGGCAAAAAACTATTTAGCATTTTCATTAATGTACCATATGATGGCACAGAGCTCATCCTCAGCAAGTCTGCATATGATGCAAAACTGAAAGGAGTGGCTGATAGACCAGATGGTTATGCTGCCAGAGGGACCCTGACAGGCTGCAGAAGTAAGTAAACTGGAACCTTATGAAGACAACAAAGAAAGCACTACTCCTGGGGAGGAATAAACCCATGCTTTAGTACAAGTTGAGGATTGACTATGTGGAAAGCAGATGTGCTTGGACTCCTGGTAGGCAAAAAGTTGAATGTGAGGTAGTAATGCCAACAGAGTAAAGAATATCAACAGCATTCTGGGTTCAATTAGGAAAACCACTGTCAGCAAGTTGAGGGATGTGATCCTCTCTACTCAGCACTGGTGAGACACTATCTGGAGTTCTGGGTCCAGTTCTGGGCTTTCCAGTATAAGAGAGATATAAGCATACTGGAATAAGTCCAGTTAAGGGCCACAAAATCAATTAAGAAGTGGGATTAACTATTATATGAAGAGAATCTGAGAAAGCTGATATTGTTTAGATTGTAGAAAAGACTCATAAGGATTTTTGGTAAAAAAGTTGTTACATGTTTTAAGAGTTCACCCAAATGTGATCACAATCACAATTAGAGTCTTTAATCAATGCTGTGATGTAAATTTTGGACAGTAATACAATCAGCAGAGTGAACATAACTAGTTTGTTAAGATAATAATAAGTATGTAAGACAAACACTGTATGAATCCTTGGGCTGTTCTGTGCCATAGACTGTCGTAAACCCCACCATTTTTCACTTGATCGAATTGTAATTCAGTTAATTGTAAGCACTGAGTGCTTACGGAAGACATTATTGTATGGTAGAATACTTTTTAAGGATTAGGGTATAGCATTAATTTTAGCAATATCTAATTGATATTTATGAAAAGTACATAATGTTCATATTGTTGGGTTTTTTCATTTGTTCTTAGAAAAAGTCAACAATATCTATTTAGTACATTTTTTTCTGTTTTTTTAGTCACAAATAATTCTAATGGTAAAACTGTACTTAAAGTAAGAAATTATATATAAAAAACATTTTTGGGGGGTCCTCTAACACCAGAAACTATTACATGTCTTGGTATTACTCCATGTATATTAAGTATCCAAATAAATATTCTGCTACTGACTTTTGCTTAATATTAGTTATTCCAGAGTGGAAATTCACAGTGACAATATTTCCATCTATAACTTCTGATAACATTATGCTCATTTATATCTGTATGAGTAAAACACGACCACAAAATGTGATTACACTGGCATTATTTCTTATACTATATTACTTTTTTTTAAATAACGAACATTTTAGGAAAATTAAAAGGAATCAGGCAATATACTGTGGAGTGCCTGCTAGAAAAAAGTTTTTAAGTAGTATTTGTAAAACATTTTTTAAAATCAAGATGACATGAGCTTCTTAATTGCAACATTTATACTTCCATCCATTTGCTCAAAATGTCTTAGTCTTTACTATTCTAAGGTTCTGAGAAAACCAAAACATTTCATATCTCATTTAATGAAGAAGAAACAGTACATGATTTAACCACAGATTTTGCACATGTGAGGCAAAGTTCATCATTCTCTGGGCAACATATTCCATGGCTTCATCACCCCCACAGGAAAGAATTTCTTCCTGATATCTAAACTAAATCCCCTCTTTCAGTTTGAAACCACTACTCTTAGTCCTAAAACTACACTTCCTGAAAAAGAGACCCTTCCATCTTCCTGGTAGGTCTCCTTTAAGTACTGGAAGACTGCTATAATTTCTCTCCAGAGCCTTCTCTAGGCTTAACAATCTCAGTTTCCTCAGCCTATCCTCAAATGGAAGGTAGTTCACCCCTTTCATCATCTTGGTGGCCCTCCTCTAGACTGACTTAAATAGGACTGTGTGTTGCCTATGCTGGAGACCACAGAACTTAATCTAATACTCCAGGTAGGTCTCATGAGAGCATAACATATGGAGAGTCACCTCTTTTGACCTGCTGACTGCAATTCTTTTGATGCATCCTGGATGAGACTGGCTTTCTGGGCCGCAAGCACATGTTGTTGGCTTATATTCAGTTTTTTGTCTACCAATATCTCCAAAACCTCAGCAGAACAACTTGCAATCCATTCATTACCTAATCTTTGTCCAACTTTGGGACCCATGTGCAGGACATTGTTGCACTTGGCCTTGTTGATCTTCACTACGCATCATGTGGATCCATGTCTTTAGCATACTTTCCCTCTAAAGTATCAACCACATCAATTAGATTGGTGTCATCTGCAAACTTACCAAGAGTGCACTCAATCCCACTGTTCATGTCCCTGAAAAAGGCATTAAATAATACTGATGCCAACACGGACCCCTGAGGGACGCAGCTCATGACTGCTCTCCACCTGGACATTGAGCCGTTGACTTCAGCATTTTGAGTGAAAACATCCAGCCAATTCCTTACCCACTGGAGTGTTCCACCAAGTGGGTTTTTTATGAGATACTTGCAACTGCATCAACAATTTCAAGCGTGTACTTTTTATATGTGACATTGCTTGATAAGAGAATTTGAACCCTTTTTTCTTTCCTTAAACAAGTTTACTTTTTCTAAAGCAATAGTTACAGCACAACCTAAGAGTAATGTTCAGTAGAATAGAACCAAATCAAAAAGTGGAAAAGTATACATAAGACGCATATTAACATCATTAAATCATTAGTAGGCACAAAGGCGGAATGAACTCTGAAAGGCAATGTGGTGGTGTTTTGAGATTATTGAAATTTAGTGAGATATAGGCTATCAAATGGGAGTCAAGCCCACAGGTGTAGAATATATGATGGGTTTTCAATTCTAATTAGCCCATTTGCACTAGAAGAGCAGAAAAGTATGCAAGTTTCAGCTTTCTGATCTAAATTTAGGTTTGTGATTTTTTAAAGATACTGTCTATAGCAGCTGTTTATGTACAAATTAAGCTATGTGATTAGATAGCTGTTCTAGTATAATAGTAACATCATAAAATATAAAGGTACTTGGCATGTCTTTCAACAGGAATGAAGGAGCTTCTGCCCACATAGGTCTTATTCAGACCTTCTTTATCCTCAAAGAAAGAACTTTCCTACAATTAGTATATGACAAGTGTGACATATAAATTAATTATTGGTTTTGTTCACAGAAACTGGCTACCCTCAAGTAGAGGCATAGAATATCTCCAGTAAAAAAATCCTTTCCATTGACCCAGTAGGGTTTCAACAGCAGTAGAAAATATTCAGATAAAAGACCCAAACAAACATACATGAGAAGTTTTTACAAAACACAAACCTTTTATCCAACAGTAAGATTGTAGTTCCCTTGTATCTATACATTTTCAAACATATCAGCCCAAAATGATCACTCCAATAGAAAAGAATGCCTAATTTTAAATTCAGAATAAATTAAAAGATCAATGGCTGTTCCACACAGTTGGATGCTAAGTGATCCTATAATGTAATTCCAGCCTTCAAATATACAGTTTGGGGTCTGTTTTTTCTTCCTTCCAAATGTCACATAAAACTGACCGAACAAGTTTACAGAATACCTAATGAGAAAACACTACATCATTTTTAACACAGAGCACAAGCAAACAGTTTTATTCCTGTTTGTGCAGCTTAACCTTCTGCAAAAGTAATTAGGTCTATAATTAAAAAGCTATTTGGAATGATTAAAACTCTGTTATCTCATGGCATTTAAAGACAAATGCAAATGTCAGAGAGGATGAATTAATTAAAATTACTATTGAAAAAAAAGAGTATATAGAGGATGTTATTTAGTGAACTGTTACAATATGAGGTGAAGTTAGATGTTCAGAGAATATGGTGAAGGTTGAAATACTTTTACCTGGCATTTTGTAACGTGACCTGCTGTCTTTCATTAATATATATTGTTAGGTGCATATATAGATATATGCCTCAGTCCCTATGTGTAGATTTGGAGCATAAAAATTGCTCACAGGAATCCTATATTTCATATCTATTATCTAACCCAGAGCTGAAACATCAAGGGTGGACAGTCAGAAATGAGTTCATGTTAACTAACAGAGATCTCCCAGGGCAAGTGCTGTGGAAGTATTTCCTTCCTTCCTTCCTTCCTTCCTTCCTTCCTTCCTTCCTTCCTTCCTTCCTTCCTTCCTGCCTGCCTGCCTTCCTGCCTTCCTGCCTGCCTTCCTGCCTTCCTGCCTTCCTTCCTGCCTTCCTGCCTTCCTGCCTTCTTACCTGCCTGCCTTAATATGTAGACAGAGTGAGAAAGCCAAAGTGGGGCTTTTTTGTCTCAAAGACAGCTAAGCTACTGCCAGTTGCAACACATGAACAGACAAAACTACAAGTCAGTGCCCTGCAGAAGACTGGAGGGTGGGGAGGTGGAGTGGAGTGGAGACATGCAGTTATTGCATGCAGAGCAAACTGGAAATACAGGGTATCTATTGTGCATGCACAGGTAGGTTAAGATGTGCAGTATATGTTGTATGTGATGAAATGAGCCAAGAAAAAGTACAAAAGGACCCATTGAAAACCCACCCATACCTCTGCCCACCACTGACTCTTTGTGGGACTGCAAGACACTGCTCCTTGAAGATGCTGCTGACATGGGGCTAAGGAGCAGGGGGACTAACAATCAGTGATATATAAGCTTTAACATTTAAGGTTGAATAGAATAACAATTATTTAGTTTTAAGATTTTAGCAACTATTCAGGTCAAGGACTCTGTAGAGAAGCTCCTGATAACACAGTGCCAGCCCCTGAAAAGGAGCAAACCTTGCTGCCTTCAGGCAGCAACTCAGACTGGTCTAGAATGGCCTTGGGACTGGGAGGAATGCCAAGGACGCAGGGAGCATGTGGAAGGAACAAGATTACTGAAGTTCACAGAGAAGGTATCTTACTTCACCTAACTTCATCCCTGAAACTCCAGACCATGACCACCAGGAGAGTCTGAGCCTGCACAAGTATGGGAGAAGCTTCTCGAATCTAATTACAATACAAAGCAGGGAGATGTCATGGATATTTAGTAGGCATTTATGAATAAGCATGTCTTTACACTATAAGTAGCTGTTGCCAAAGAGAATGAGTTAGGTTTATTAACACCCTCGCACCCACTGGTGAATAAACACGTACCTACTTTATAACCCTTGTTTGGGTTTCACAGTGAAATTTTTAGATTATGTTCAATATGAGGTTTAAATGGTATTTTCCAACCTATCTTTTAAAGGCAACAATACTGATAAATAGTGAAACTCTCTTCTTACTGCATTGTTAAAGCACTGCAAAGATTTATTTTCAGTACACACAATCCCAAATGTTAACGCAATATCCACCCAAGTTCATATTCCTCATCCAGAGGCAGTAACCCCTATTCTTTCACATGACTTATTTTGATAAATCTCTGTCTATAAATCTGTCATCTTTTCAACTTCATTTTAAGATCTTCATGAGACACTTGATCCACAGTCCACACATAGGTGAGGTCTTCAAAGATTGTGGGGAAGTGGTTGAGTTACCATCCCTGGAGGGTTTTAAAAGACATATATATCAGGTGCTCTGGGACATGATTGAGTTATAAACTTGGCAGTGTTACGTTCGCAATTCTACTTGTTGATTTTAAACGTCTTTTCCAACTTAAACAGTTCCATAATTTTGTACTTCTATGATCAGAAATGACTCTGTGTTAAAAAAAATTCTGTGAGGTAAGAATGTTCAAATAACTACAGCACAGCAGATCTGAGTGTCTTGAAAGAACATTGTATCAATTACATTATTTCTCAAAAAGTAAAATTCATATAAAAGGATCATAAGATTTAAATTATTTAAAAGAAAAGAAAAAATTCTGACTTAAAAATATAATTGTGTTATGGACTAAAAATTTCAGGATGTTTCCTGACATTATCAATTACCCATAATTCTAAAAGAAACATTTTTTAATTGATTAGAATATATAATCTCAGGAGTCTTTCCATTCTGATTGCATACACATCAATGCATTTTTATTATCTCACAGCAACTGTGAGGACAAGATAACTTCATGCTCAAATTTTTTTTCATAGGAAACAGGTATATACATACATGCGTGTACGCACACACAGACACACACAGACATACACAGAGAGACATACACACACGCAGAGATACACACACACTTAGCACCATTATGGATTCAGCAGAGGGCCAGGACATATACTCAGACCTGGAAACTCAGTATGTGCCTCTGTATGTACCCACAAAACCTAGCTGAATCCATGAGGAGAGTAAGGTAGAGTCTGCTACCTAAGCAAAAATGTTAGGCCTTTGTAAATCAGATGTTTAATGTGCTAAAACTACACTGTTATCATCAATCGAACATACCTGTGTATTTTCTGAGTTAAAGAAATGTGTGAAAATATTTACCATATTTATTTTATTTTACTAAGTCTGAGATACTGTGGTTATTGTTCTGATAGATTTCTGGACTTCTCACAACTGTCTGGTCACAGCTGTTACTAAATGTCTGTTTCCTAAAGCCACAGCTAGGATCACAACTCTGAGTGAGAGAAGTACTTTCTTCATTGCTGAAATCAAAAGGGTTACACTGGGTTTTCATCACTAGGGATAAAATACCAAGCATGCAAAAACAGTGTATTTGGAAGGATTTTGTTTGTTAACTTTGTTTATATTAAATGTGTTTAAAGCAGCATGAAGAATTCAAAGAGACACCCACCACTAACTCACTAATTTCTAATATCAGTGGATCACTATTGTGCTGTCAGTTTTAGGATGTGATTTCTTTGACTCCGTGTCTGTTTTCAGTTTGCATGTTAGTCCTTTGGGGCCATAGCTAAAAAGTACAATGAATTTTCACAGTACCTTTCTGACTCAGCTTAGAGCATTTAGATAATACTGTAATTTAAATTGAATCATTTTAAAGTAATAAATTAGTTAACTAATTTCAGAACTCTCACCAGAAAAGGTCAGTGAAAGCGTGTCTCCTCATTTCTCTTTGCTGTTATTAAATAATTTGATTAAATTTTAGCATGTTAAATATATTACTGTTTGTGTGCACCAAAGTAATCTTTCTGCAAGTCTTTGTACAGAGCACAGCAGGGAACAGAGTGCCATTAAATTTCAACCCTAGTGTTAAGTTACTCCTTTATCTGAACATAAGAAAGGTTATGCTCTAGGCATAATTCTCTTCAGTGAGGCCTTAATTCAAAAACTCATTGCACAGTAAACAGAAAATATCAGAACTGGTCAGCTTAGTCTTCACGTGGGAGTAGCAAGTTAGACAGAAGGTACTTTTACTTTTGCTCCCTTCATCAGGAAAAAACAAGAAGAGGCAACAGAGGGCATTTGAAATGTGGATGGAAAACCTTTGAAAAATATTCTGTATACATGCAGGGGCTAGAGAAGAATTCCTTTGTTTGGCCTCAATACTGCATGTAGAAGACTGTCCTTTTTCATTTTCTTTCCTAATCCCACTCCTGATCATCATTTCAGGCAAACATTTTTATTTACTGATTTTACAACATGCATATGAAATTTTGTCCTCATTGTTTGAGATGGAGGTGAAATAAAAATGACACAACTAAGGGAGCTAAAGGGAGTATTTGACGTATTCCATTGATGTCATCTGCTTGGACTTCTGTAATCACTTTGATACAGTCCCTCACAACATTCTTACCACTAAATTGGAGAAATAGGGATTTGATAGATGGATTGTTGGATGGATAAGGAATTGATTGGATGGCCATGTCCAAACAGTCACATGCAATGGCTCAATGTCCAAAAAGAAACTAGTACCGACTGATGTCCCTCAGTGGTCAGTACTGGGACCATTGCTATTCAAGATCTTGACTAACAATGGAGACAGTGGGATTGAGTGCACTCTCAGCAAGTTTGCTGAGCAGTGCAGTTGATATGAGAGGAAAGGATGCCATTCACAGGGACCTTGAAAGGTGTGCCCACGTAAACCTCATGATGTTTAGTAAGGACAAGTACAACAAGGTCCTGCACGTAGATTGGAGCAGTCCCCTAAACTAATGAAGATTGAGAGATAAATGGATTCAGAAAAGTCCTGCTGAGAAGTCCCTCCCATCTTTCTGGTAGGCCCCGTTCAGCTACTAGAAGCTTGCCATGAGGTCTTCTTGGAGCCTTCTCTTCTCTAGGCTGAATAATACCAACTCTCTCAGCCTGTCCTCATATCAGAGGTGCTCCAGCTTTCTAACCACCCTTTTAGCCCTCCTCTGGACCCATTCCAGCACTTCCATATCCTTCTTAAGTTGCGGATTCCAGAACCGGACATAATACTCCAGGTGAGGTCTTACAAGAGAAGAATAGAGGGGCAGAATCACCTCCTTTGACCTGCTGGTCACACTTCTTTTGATGCAGCCCAGGATACAGTTGGCCTTTTGGGCTGCAAGCATGCATTGCTGTCTCATGTCGAGCTTCTCATCAGTCAGTACCCCAAGTCATTCTCTGCAGGGCTGCTCTCAATCACATCATCCCCCCTCCTGTACCAAAAGTGTGGATTACCCTGACTCAGGTCTAGGGTCTTGCACTTGACCTTGTTGAACCTCATGAGATTCAGTCAGGACCACTTCTCCAGCTTGTGCAGATCCCAGATATATATATTTATATATTAAATATATAATGTATATATATTTATATTTTATATTTTATATATATATTATATATATATGTAAAATAGGGCTTATAAGAAAGATGGAGAGAGGTTTTTATGAGGAGTAATCATTTTAAAACTAGGAGAGGATGGATTTAGACTCGGTACAAAGAAGAAATTTTCTACAATAAGGGTGATGAAACACTGGAACAGGTTACCCAGTGAGGTAATTAAGGTCCCATCCCTAGCAGCATTAAAGGTCAAGTTAGGTGGGGTTTTGAGCTATCTGGTCTAAAGATATCCCTATTCAGAAAATTTGTGGATTCCCCATCTTGGTAAATATTCAATGTCAGGTTGGACAGGCCTTTGAACAACCTGTGTAGTGAAAATGTACCTGCCCATGACAGGGAGGTGAGTGACTGGATGATCTTTGAAAGTCCTTTCCAGCCCAAAGTCTTCTATAGTTCTCTGATTTTCTGCAAAACTAAAAGTCCAAGGATGTTTTTTGGGGGAACTTACAAATATAATCCTCGCTGTTAAAGCTTTTGTTTATTTTTTTCTCTTTGAATGAATTCTGCCATAGCTCCTGGAGTCAGATGGATTTCAACTCAAAACTGATTTGTAGTGCATTATGAGAATACACTAAATAAGGGGTGCAAAAGTCTTCTGATGCATCTTGTAAGGAAAGACAATGTCTGTGTTTTCATTAGCTGTATATTTGTCTATTTTAGGATCTAGTAAATTTGGTAGCAATCAGATGCCCCACTCTTCTTTCTTTGATAAGAGAGTTGGACTGAGTCATTTTAGGACAGAGATATTACAGCCCTATTTTTCACTTCCAGATTCTGATTCTTCTTATGTACTCTGTCATCAACCATTCTGGACAATCTCCAAGGGACATAAGGCAGTGGCCATGATGACCACTAAATGGTCAGGTACTTCAGGGTGAGAAGGTTAACTTCAAGACTGTCCTTGCATTATCTGTGCAGCTGTACCAGAGTGGGCATATAGTAGGAGGCTATAAAGCCGAGTGAACTGATTCACACTTGTCCTTTTCTTTGCGATAGCACCCACTCACCCAAATATAGGCTTTAATATAAGAAGGGCCTGGTTTTCCCTGTTTTGCCAAAGTGTGTTGTAGCTCTGCAAGAATTTGTTTATTTAATTTTCCTTCACACTTACAGGTGTTGACTTATCTGATATGTATTATTCTACATGTCTTTTCCTATCACTGGTCCAATAGCGTTCCCAGCAGTAGAGTATGACAGGGATTATAAATCACTTCTGCTCATTGCTTTTTAATGTAATAGACATAATATACTTTCCTGTGGATGTTATTTTTTTAGTCACTAGTTTTGTTGCTGTTTGATGGGTTTCTTGACCTCCCAAAATGTATGAGCAATTATCTCTTCATTATGGCTAGTTTTTTTATTTCCATTGAACATGTATATACACACATGTGTTAGGATAGTTAATTATTAAACCAATAAAACTGACAGACCTCTAAGTACCAGATTTATCTTCAGCTGCCATATTCAGAAGTAAAGGTAACTAAGACCATAATTCATGTTGACTTGAGGGACAAATAGGTTATTAAAGCAGTTTTGGTGGCAGAAAAATTATCTGTTTCTACTTTATGCTATAAAAATATACATAAATATATATATATTTGTGGCATTACATGAAGGCCTCACTATGGTATTCACTAATGACCTTTTAAAGCTATATCCGTGATGTGAATTCTTTGGAGTTCTGCATTGCATTAAGATGATTGGGTTTTGTTTGTTTGTTTGTTTTCGGGTTTTTTTTCTCATACTGTTTCTATCCCCTGACTATTTGTTCTTTTTAGAAGAAAGAAAAAAATAAAAAAAAAGAAGATGTATGGGTGATTACAGAAGAAATAGGACATTCTTTCAGTGATGGGAAAGGGTAAAACTACCAGCAGTTACAGTCAATAGAATCAGTGCATAGCAGCCATTTAAATGCACACACTCATCTTTTTTTCCATTGTTGAAGAATAAATGAATTAACAAGTCACTGCCTTACATTAAGGAAAAAGAAGAAAAAAAATGGCCAAATGCTTATTCTGTTTGTAAAGATTTTAAATGCAATGCATTTCATCTTGTTTCTAGAGAGTTGCCAGTTTAAATGGCATTAGAAGCAAACCTATGCAAAGCCACATCAGAAAGAAACAAGAAAAGTTAATGAGAAATGTAATCTAGAACTATTTCAGGAAACGTCGGTACTTAAAACCTCATGTTTAGGATGTTAAACCTTTTCTTTAGTATGTTCTGGATGACTTTCATTGAGGTGTCACAAGGAACAGCACAGTAATATCGCAAATGATCATCAGCAACAGATGATGTCTAAATCATCTAGTTTTGCCAGCCATCCAAATTAATCCTAAATATAGTACCACTCCAATATGTTACCGTCTTAATGAGCTGTGCTACATTCCAAATATTCACTCAGTCAGACACTTGGTCACAAAATGATCCTGCTAACTGCAAGGAAGAAGACTGGAGATAGACACTGATGACTTACTTTTTTTAAAAAAATCATTTCAAAAAATAATTTCAAAAATTATTATCATTTCAAATGATAGAACTGTGATGATGTATTCAGATTTAAAAAGAAGGCTTAAGAACCTAAATAAATTAAACATAGGCAGGGAGTACAAATCTAAGGTAATGAACTTGACATCAGCTAACTTATGAAGGAACCTCAGTTCCATAATAACTACAGTTAAAGTTTTAGTCCCTGAGTGCCTTCTGCACTACTGTCTCATTTTCAATACACATAAATCGAAAGAGGATCCCCAAAGTAGGTACTTGAATGATTGGAATACTTAGGAGAATGCCCCCCCCCCCCCAAAAAAAAAAAAAAAAAAAAACAACCACCTCTTACCACTTATCTTCTTCCTCATTTTAGGAATTAAAGTAATTAATCACTGTAGGATAGTAACCAAAGCCTGTTGAATACGAACCTGCATTCACTGTCTGACTAGTACCAAAACACTGAAACTGACACTTTTCAGGAGAGTGTCTAACTTAGCAGGTATATGGGAATATTCACCTCTCCTCTCCATACCACCTCCACAACATCTCTGGGCAATATGTGCCAGTGCTTCATCAACCTCACAGTAAAAAAAAATGTTTCTTGATGTTCAGAGAGAAGACTTGTGTTTCAATTTGCTTCTAGTCCTGGCTCCATCCTCTCTGCATCCTCCCTGTGGGTGTTTATATATTTATTTTATATATATATATATAGACACACACACACACAATATCTATATTTTTTATATATATACACACTGTAATACGGTGTATATTTATATATGTACATTATTTATGTACTCGTTATTTAATAATTAGACTCCTCCTAAGAGTTTAGTCTAAACAGTCTCATGTTTCAGTCTTTTCTCATAAGAAAGCTGCTCCAGTCCCTTCATGATCTTTGTTGTCCTTCATTGGACTCTCTCCAGCATGTCCATGTCTCTCTAGTACTGGAGTCCAGAACTGGATGCAACAATCCAGGTGAAGCCTCAGTAGTGCTGAGTATATGGAAAGGATCACCCACCTTGACCTGGTGGCTATATTTTGTCTAATTCAGCCCAGTATGTCATTAATCTTTTTTTTCTATCAAGGGTATATTGCTGGCTTATGTTCCTGTTCAGCTTAGCACACTGCCAGCAGTTTCTTTGTAACTATAAAGCTGCTTCTTTTCTCCAAATTGTGTGCTTCCGAACTGCACACAGGTCCCAATGTACCAGGTTGTGTCCAGGTGCTGAATGCGCCCGCAGGATCTGCAGTCTCACTACCTTCCTGGGGGCTGACAGCTAATGTGCAAGGTCAGTTCTGTTTCATTGTAGCTGTGCGCCTGGGCCAGGCTACTGTGAAAACATGCTAAGCAAGCTTCTGGAAAATCTTCTGGGGCCTTCACACCTGTCTTAGTAGATGCTCCACTCCTTGCCTTTGGTCCCTACCTGACTTCCCCTTGCTGACCTGGCCCTGAACCTACTTAGACATCTGGTCTGTGTCTGAGATTAGCACAGGCAGACCTGCTCTACTCTTCTTTTTGGAGTACCTTGAGGGTTCTTCCTATGTGGGTGAGGGCACTGCTCTGCTGACAATGTTCCCAACTCCCCAAACCCTGCACTAGTTACCCTGCTGTTCCATGTCACTAGGTAAACTGTCTCAGGGCCAGAGAACTGATGTACCACACCCAGATGGTCTGTAGGTTTCCTACTTTCCCTCTTCACAACTCTGATAGAAAGGATGGGGACTGTTAGACCTGCATCATGGTTAACGTAGTCATACTTCTGAATAGTTTTACCATTCATTAATCATATATATAACATAGGAAGAGCTTCAAGTGAACCAGATTCTTTAAGGAAGTAAAATAAGTAAACCGAAGAGTATTTTACCTATTTCCATATTTGTTTGCTCAATATTTACAGTGATGTATCACTTGTCTTTGTGAGAATTTTTATATCTGTAGACATATAATTCACAGAGGAGAATGTGCCAAATCCCTGAAACAGTACTACCTAAAGCAGCAGATTGCTTGTAAGAATGAATGTGACCTGTCAGTTTTAAAGAAGTCAAACAGATACTCAACAATCCTGTCTAAGTTTCACTTTTCCAGTCAGATTTACTTTATTTGAAATGCTTAAGGATCTGTACTATTCAACTACCATGCTCTGGTTACAAACAAACAAGATCCTCTCTGGTATGGTTGGGGTTTTTATTTTTCAGCATTCAAACTACTTGGCCATGGAAGACATTTTTTCAGGGAAGGAATTGACAGAGTTTATTGATAGAAATCTATATTTTTTTCCTAGTTAAACAGATGAAAAATCTAGACAAAATCAATGAGAGTGACTAAAACAGGCAAAATCAGCTCTTGTCAGTTTGGTAGATCACTCAGCTTTCTTTGTCTGGGTTGCTAATGCTGTTGTACAGTCATAAAAATCTTGTTTAATAAAACATAGTCCTTGTTATCTTTCCTTGATTTAAAGAAAAAGATTGTACAATCTTTTTCTACTTATATGGGGCATGGTGACAAGAAACACTTGTCACATCAGATTTTATGGAATTATTAATAGATCATTGAAATCAATACATTGTTCTGTTGCTATTAAGAACTTCTAAAATGCCATATAGCTTCATCAGTGAAATGTATATAATCCTGGCCTAAAATGGACTGGTATTAGTTATTCCCTTAACATGAGTCTGTGTTTTGCGCCAGCTGATGTAAGATTCACTGGACAGATCCTGAACCACTAGTGAAAAGGTGTTGTTTCAGGGATGTTCTGCAAGATAAAGACCTTCCTATATTCTGAGCAGTCAAACAACTTCTGAATACTTTTAGTGTAACTTTATTTATATGAGTTATTTTTCTCTGAGTCTCTGGGAATCCCATCAGAATGATGACAGGGTTAGTGTATATTTTTCCCATGGAAACAGATGCAGGAATATGCCGTAGATGAAAGAAGGACAAAGGAAGGGAGCTTTGCATTGCAGGTTTTTTGGTTTTTTTTCTACAGCAATCCTTATCTGTTATTCCAGAAATACTCCCCCAGATGTACAAGTTTTTAATGTCCAAATGTAAAACAAATATTATTAGACTGACATTGCTCCTTTAGTGGATATGACAGTTAATTTAGTTGAAAAATCAATGTGATTTCATATTTGCACTTATGGAATATTTGTAAAATGGACCCACTTATATACATAAGGATTTAAATTGCGGGTATCGTCTCTACCAACTGAATATTTATCAAACATTTTTACTGAAAATTATCCTGCAGGAAAAGCAGTATCTGGATAGGATTTAGACAGAGCCCAGACATGTTCACCTGTTAGTTCAAGATGTTCCTTAGTTAAAGTAAAAAAAGAATTTGGTTATTCTGGGACTGATGTACTAGGGTCTCTTTTAATAACACCTTCTAAAACTTCATATGCTTTCACTGAAAAAAAAAAAAAATTGACAGGTTTTGAAGGTGGTTACTACCCACTGAAGTACCATAACTGCTTTTCTAAAAAAGTAGGGGGCTTGTATTAGAATTTTTGAAGTTAGGAAAGGGATATGCATATTCTCATTTCAGCTTAGGCTACATAAACACATTCGTAGCTTAACTGGAAATATATGTGAGAATTGCAGCTTTAGATAGTCACAGATACTTAAGTATTATCCAAACACTGGTAGCATCTGCAACATTGAAGGATGCCTCTGCAACACCAAATTTTGAAAAATATTCCAATAACAGTCCCCTTGTTGTTGAACTTTATTGACAGTCCTGGAGCATGGATAAAATGATATAAAATGTTATATTACTTAGGTACAAGAAAACAACACTCGTCCTTTCTCAGTATAAAGGACAATGGAATAATTTTCGTAGGTATCATTTTAGGAAATAACAGACTTGTGATAAATTCAGACAAAAAAGTTTTACCTTGTTATATCTCTTAGGAGTTATGTTTAGAGAAAACTGTTTGTAACTTAGATGATTTTCTACCAAAAAAAATCTATATCACATTAGGAATCATTTAAATTAAACACACTTTTCAATGATTACTGGCTCTTATTTCCAAATGTCACATTCAAAAACACTTAGAACAGAAGGTCCATGCCTACAGAATAATGATTTTTCATGTATATTTCCAACAACATTTAACAGAAATCAATGCACACGTTAATTGTTTAGAGATTGACAAACATGATATATGCTCACACTTCAGTAATCAAAATTATTTATTCTAAAGAGCAAAAGAATTCTGCATTTATTTCTTTTGCACATAAAACTGTTTTATTCCGAGATGCATGTTGAAAGCAAAATTAAAATGTGAATTACATATGTACTGTTGCCAGAAGATGTCTGAATTTAGAGAAATGAATTGGTTATGCTAAAAATCAGTTAAAAGGAACATAAATCTAAATTTACAGTATCTGACAACTGAGTCTTGTTGAGAGATTCAATTTATATATAGTCATCATGCATTTTACTTCTATAAACTCCCTTCATGAAAGGCCTCACCAGACAAAAGGCAATTCTTTTTCACTGATTTAGTATATAGCCACACCTAAATCCTCAATTCAATAGCACTGGCTGTGGCCATGGAAATTGCTATTTTCAGCATAACCACTGGCTCATACTAAAATCTATGCCTCTTTGCGATAACATTTCTTGCAATTAAGGCATGTGATATGACAGAATGTATGTCATCTTGCCTCAGGTGGCCTATTAGGTTTAAAACTGAAGACCAAGTGACACAACCATCTGCACATTGGTAATGTTTCTATGTGATATCTTCCCCCATGCCTCTACTCCAAGGACTTATCCTGGTTACCAAATGTCCCTGATATTAAAAATAAAATAGCAAGTGATATAAATTTATTAAACTTACTATGACAATCCTCAGAAGCTGAACAGGTTTGATGTCTGCACAAAACAATGCACTTTTCTTCAACTATTTATACTTTCAAAGCCTTCAGAACTTAAATACAAATTGTTTAATTTAATACGGATATAATATAAACCGTACCATCTTATTAGTTGTTTCCATAATGCACCCAATAGTATCAAAGGATGACTAGAAATATCAATGTGCTATTGAACATATTGTAGGTCTTATGTACATATGTAAATACAGGTTTGGTGGTTTTTTTTGATTATCAAACACCAAAAGAGGACAGATGGATAAGACAGAAGAAATTGTTTCTATTTAATAATTTTTTACCCAGAATTACCCATCCTTATTCCCAAAATAAACCACAAACATGGAGTACACCAAATGCAAATGCAAAAATCCTCAGGAACAAACATAAAACTCCAAAACTCCAATGACTGAATCCCACTTATCATTTTGGTCAAACTCCCTGCCATGGACTGGGAAGATGAGACCACCTCTTGATCTTTCACCAGTACAAGCTCACAAGTAGAAGTCCCCAAGATCCAGACACTGGAGAATTGCTGAAACTTTCTGTTGCATCTAAATTCATAGGGTAAGCAAAGCCATGTGATTTTAGCCAGACAGACTTTGGGTTCAACGCAATAAGCACAGCACAATCTTTTCTGTTTGCCTAATTGTGCAAGGGATGCTACAAAATATGGTCCATTACCTCATTAGCAATACTTTGAGTGATCATACTTTTCAGTTTTATCTCCTTTATTTCATTCTAGTTCACCAAAATTCATTTACCAGTCCTTCTCTTTTTTTATCAAATTTGTGCTACTTACCACCAGAAATTATATTTCATTTGAAGAACATTTTATTTATATTACAGGTTTTAGTTTTTTGCTATTTTTAGTCTTCTGTTGATCTTCATTAATAGAGTGTTTTATCTAGAAAGTGGAGAGTTTGGCAAAAAGCTTCCAACAGTATATGGTGCAATGCTTATTTAAAAAATTATTGTAATCTATAGTCTGTGGTGATTCTGTGGGTTTCAGTTTTCAGCAGTGACAAAACCAGATTTAAACAGCCCTCAGAACAGTGAGCTGCTCCCATGTATGTTTCTCTGACATATCTCTTCTTTTTCCTGGTAGAAATAGCACCCAATCTCAAGTCAAGTTTAATGACAAAATGTCACACATGAAGCTGTAAAAACTTTGCCAAAGGGACTTTTTTTTTCCTTACAGAATATCAGAATTGAAAGACTTTAGCCTTAACTCTGATTTCCCATCCACACTACCTGTCTTGTTCAACTGACAAGAAGTTCCCCAGGTAACAGAATCACGATGAAAGTTTTTGCTGTGTGTTTTGGGAATAAAAGACTGATAAAGACAGATAGGAAGAGCTAATATCGTCAACATTTTGTTCAGGACACCAAGGAATAGTTTCTGAATCCCTTGCTGTTTTGTTTGTTGGAGAGAAATGTAGTTCTTTTCTCAGCTGCAGATCTCCTGAGGGATCAGAGAACTTGTGCTGAAAAGAGCACAGTCCTTCAAATAATAGGTTTTTTCCTTTGTGCCTTGACCACATACCTCAAAGAAGCAACCCAAAAAGGAATTGGAAGGTTTGTCTGGAAGAGATATACCTTAAGAAACAGTCTGTAAAAGTAAACAGTAAGCCCCCAAACAGTCAGAAGCAGTAAATGAGTGCACCAGAAGAGAAGAGTGTTTGAAATGAACACTGGACAGGTTCATTAAAGCTACACCTCTACAGTAGGAAGAAAGGAAATCTCTTTTCTCTACAGACCACAACCAAAAGACCAGAAAGAACAGAACAGAAACCTTAAATAGGTATAGAAAAACAACAGTTTAGAGAAGAAAATAAGGAAAATGTTGATGTCATAAAGACCAACAAAAGTATGAGGTAGAAGTTGCAGAAAGGTAATAGGCTCATGTAGACACAGATAATTTGATTTGAGTGGAGCACATATCCATCTTACAGGAGAAGCAATATAAATCCTGGAGCATTTGTTATTCTCCTATCCATTCATCATGCTTATATTGTAACTGCAGTTTGCACATTTATCTTTCAGTTTTCATTTTCTTTGGGCCACTCATTTCATAGTCAAATCATCTTCTCAGTTCCTGGTGCTGTTGTTGGGATTGTATGGCTATGCATGCAACAATAGAATAAAACCTCCCTTTTGTTATCTCTTTCCCAGTAATCATTCTTTCTCAATACTTTTCTTCCTCCCTGTTTTTCATTGATCTTTAGTGACAATATTGCTTTAAAGATCCAGCTTTCTGACTTTCCATACTTCTGCCTTTTCAAAAACATATTATGAACATTGTTCTAGACTTCATATTATTTCTGTTCTAGCATGTTTTCCTTTGAGGGAAAGCAGAAAAAAAGTTGAATCGTAACAGTTTCTAAAAATCAGTTGGGAATTATGAAAAAATATATTCCACATCTTTTCTTCAAAAACAGCTTTCAAAGATTATCTTTCAGTTGAGTTTTGGAAAAGAACATCATAAAATGGGAACATCATAAAGGGAAAATTATTTTAAATTGGAGGAGGGAAGATTCAGACTAGACATTAAGAAGAAATTCTTCACAATGAGGGTGGTGAAACACTTGGAACCCATTGCCCAGGGGAGTTGTGGATGCCCCTTCCCTGGAAGTGTTCAAGAACAGGTTGGATGGGCTCTTGAGCAGCCCAGTCTAGTGGGAGGTGTCCTTGCCCATGGGAGTTGGGTTGGGACTAGACTGTCTTTAAGGTCCCTTCCAACCCAAACCTTTCTATGATTTCATCATTCTATGATTCTATGAAAGTCTGTAGAGATAAAACTTGTGAAATTAGTAACCACAATATTATCATTTATACTTTGTGAAGGTCAATTAAAATCAAACTAGGACACAGCTTAGGCCTACCTTGCAATGGTCCTCAATGGTTTTTCTCCACTGACCATTAGGGAGGCATTTCACTTAAATATAGCTATCTTAAGTTAATTGCTTAAGCACTTGTACAGCCAAGAAGAGAAGAGGAGGGGTGAATGGGTGGAAGAGGCAAACATTTGAAGGACAACTGTACTCATTCTAAAAATGTGTATAAAATGGCTGTTATTTTAAATCATGCTCTGATGGGTCTTCTCTATATTAATTTCTGTCTTTGGAATTAGCTGAGCACTCTTTCAGTTTCCCACTGATCTTTGATACTTTCCGTCAGTCAAAAAGAAAAAATACCCACAGAAAGGCAGAAATGGGGTCTTAATTTGCTATGAATGCTGGTAAATTTTAATGGATAGACTACAAAGTGAGCGGCATGTTAATCGGAGTCCATGCATGACTGAGCAGAGCTGAGTCAGTTGTACTGAAATGCAATATGATAGTGTTGGTAGGTTTACAGTTTGGATGTGCGTAGATCTCAAAAGATGACTTAAATATTTATTCTAATTCTATGTCCATTGCTGAAATATCTCAAAAGATCTAAAAGCAATTGATAAACATTTGTTAACTACATAGAACTGCAGTGCAATTGCAGTGCAATCTATATTACATTCATTTTTCCCTTTCTCAGTGAATGAGAAGATTGAAAAATGGGAAAACAGGACAAATTAACAAGTTTGCTTTCAGAGATTAGAGTAATTATCAATGCTTCATAGTATGATAACAAAAAATAACAACAACAGCTTACTCTTATAGCATATCTGTGTCTTGATTCACCAAGGAACATTACATAACAGATTTGTACTTTATCAGAACTTAATTTTGGTAACAAACCAGTATTCTTTGTGTACCTTATTATTGTGCTGTTGCTTTTTATTTCCTGTGTTACTTACAACTCAAGCAGTAAAGCTAAAAATTATGTACTTGGAAAAACTGAATCTATGAGTCACTGTAGAACAAATTATATGAAAATTGGAAGAGCTAGAACTTTTTTCACATGAGTGAATAGTTTCTTACAGAATGAATACAAGGCTGCTTGAGTGGAAAAAACACTGATTACCAAAAGACAGGAGAAAAACTGTTCTTTTTTATGTATAAATGAAACAGCTTTTTATTTTTTTGTAAAGGACCTTTTTTAAAAAAGAAAAATAAAGGTGTTTAGCTCATAAAAACAGACTGGTTAAAAAACCCACAAAAATACAAATCCAACAAAAACCTCAAAAACAATTTTTAATCTAATTAATGTGTCCTGTTCAGCTTGTTACAGTGAAGGAGTCTATAAAAAGACAATTTACTGTGGATCCAGACCAGTGTCCTCTGAAATCAATGGAAAGTTTCCCAGTTTTTCTTTTTTTTTTGTCTAAAGCTAAGGCTTCTGTTGTTTCACTAAGGTCTTATTCAAACTCTACTAAAGAAAGTAAGAATCTGCTTTACCTTGCTGTTTTTTAGATTACATCTTATAAAATATTGAGGTGCACTAATACAGAAAGAGGAAAAACTACATTTCTAAATGTCATCTCTTAAGTGTTTTATCTGTGACTTATGTTTCACTCCTACCAGAATGTTTTGGGGATTTTTGACGTTTATTAAGATCTTATCTCTACACTATTTTATAAGTTTTCATGCTTTGAGCTCTTATCCTTATCAAACACCTGTAGCTATTAAGTTACAACCTGCTGCCATCTTCCTGGGACCAGTGCATTTGTCTCAGAGCTCCTTTGCTACAGTTATGTTTCTTTTGATCCATAACGGTAATGTTAGGAACACTCAAGTATGTGATTGTCTTTGTGCAGACCTGTGTTACACAGAGTTATATGCCTCTCTTTTACATTCTTTGATTTTTTAGTGTTGAGGACAATGGTCTGGTGAGTTCTTGTGATTATCAAGTATGGTGTAATTCTGCAGTGATTTGAAAAGTTAGTGATGTAGTAAGTGTTTTAGAAGAAAGAGAAACAGTGTGATCCATTATTCCTTCTAACAGAACAGCATTATTCCCACAGGAAGACTAGTTCTTATGGTTTTGGGGTTTTTTTTCCCTGTCCAAATTTGTACCATGCCACATCATTTTGCATCATATTTTTCTGAATCATGGTAACATATATCAAGTCATATCACATAAAATACGAACTAATGTGATAAGACATGGGATAGCAGGATGAAACTTGCTAGGGTTTAGAATTATTTTTCTTTCTGTCTTTTACTTTTTGTCCACTGCCATCCACTAAAGGATGGTTAAACCCAACTTCCATAGTCTGGGCCCAATGTACATTTAAACCTTTTGTAAAAACTGAAAAGTTGCCTTTGCCAGCTTGTGTAAGCTTTCTTATTGGAACTTTGCCCCCTCTCAGTGTTGAGAATCTTATTAGATACTTACCTTTGATTCAAAAGTACAAACTGAAGAGTTAATCTCCTAGTTTTAAAGCTACACTGCAGCAATCATTCACACATTCTGCCCCTTAGAGTTGTCTACCAGAACTTGTATTTTGATTCAACAGTCAGTGAAATTAATCCAGAACCTAATTTCAGAGATGCTAAGCGTACTCAGTCTCTCCAAATGGCATTTGCTCTTGCTAAGTAATGCTCCTACTCTGTGTGAGGCCAATTTTCTATTTTATCAGACTTACATTTTGGAAGATTTTGGGGTTTTACCAGCTTATGATTTGAAAGAGATTTTGTTCTAAGAAATTTATTTGTAAAAACATAACTGGCACAGAGAATATTTTTCTTTTTTTGTGTGATCTTGTAGCCACTAGTACGATTGCCTAATGGAAATGAATATTTGATCTACTATTAGCAGAGTAATTCACTACGATTTAAGGCCTTAAGTTTGTGAAACGACATGAAAAGTCCAAATTTGAAAGCCGTTTCTCTGGGTTTCCCATGTTGAAAACTGTAGAGCATCCTGTAACTCATTATGGCCAAGCAGATAAAGCAAACTCTTCCATGAAGCTGGGCTATAACATGGCACCGATGGATTTTGCTCAGGTATACTAAAGTGGCAGATACTAACATCTAATCAACCTATAAATGAATTCTACTCCAACCTTACAGAGTGTCCACAATTTTTGATGTCTCCCATGTTCCTATGGAGACTGTTTTCTAGGGAACAACTACAGATTTGTCACATTTCTCAGGGAGAAGGCAGTACTTTTCTCTTTTCTGGAACATCTGATATACTGTCTTGTTATATCTGGATATATTACTTCCTCCTCAGACAACTTTAGTTAAAATTACCAAGAAGACATCGGTAAAAATAAATTAAAGAAACTTGATCTAACCTAATGCACATTGAAAAAAAATAATAGCTTCTGAAAAAAACAGAAATTAAAGTGTTTTTTGAAGCTTAGTGAATGAGAACAATCTAAAAGTCTGTAATACCTCTAGGCTTGTTCAAATCAGGCATCCCAGTTTTCTTTCACAACCCAATAGAGGTTTAGAAGAGGTAGAATAGTATGAATTTTATGCAGCTCATTTATCCTTGAAAATATAGCCCTGTCAGAATATTCTAGTAAATATTTTTACCATCAGTAGCTCCTCTCCATGTGGATTATATCTCCACATACCCCTAAATCCAAAAGTTAGTTAATAAAGACAGCACCAAATTCAATAGGGCCTGAATTCCCTTCAGCCAGTCA
The DNA here is from genome assembly GCA_033558105.1 of Coccyzus lansbergi. Classification (NCBI taxonomy): domain Eukaryota; kingdom Metazoa; phylum Chordata; class Aves; order Cuculiformes; family Coccyzidae; genus Coccyzus; species Coccyzus lansbergi. Next base: position 2,730,068 of record JAUMJK010000227.1, read on the forward strand.
GAACACTATATAAGTGTATTTTCCCCTCAGATTTGATTTGTCAACATACCTAGAATATTAGTAAATCACTAAAAAGAAGCAAAAAATACCACCCCAAAGCCCACCTTCCCCAGACTAGATACTTCAGTAAGCTACATTATAATATTTTTAAAATAAAAGACCAGATGTTTCCATGCTGACGTTGTTCACATCATGTAATCTTCAAAGATCTTTACCTGTGAGATCAAAAGGCCTAATTTTCACTCTTGAAGAGCTATAGAGTCTGCAATTGTTATATCTCAAATCAGGATAAATTTAGTCTCTGTCCAAAGTGGTTTGACCGTTTGCAGCAAAGATAGAAAGAGGGGAGGAGTGCGAGGTGATAAAAAAGGCTACTAAGGTTTAGGTTGCATGTTTGGGCCATGAAGCTTGAAGAAATCCAATTTTTCAGTTCACCTCTTCCTCATTATTCAAAGGTCTCCAAGCTCTGAAAGCTTTTTGATTCATACTCCAATGAAACCACATTAAACTAAACAATGTAGAGTCAGGGTCCCAAAGCAGAAATTATAGAAAAGGTTTATGAAAGATCTTAAAAGCACCTCATGTTGTCAGACATTTGGCTTGGGCTACAGTCCTCTCCAGTAGTTTTAGTCTGTAATCTGCAGTGACATATTAGATGTTGCCACAGAAGTGAGACTGGGAAAACACCATATTGAAATAGATCACATATGTTCATATGCTTCTAAAGCCTAGCCACTGGAAATACATAAATTAGGTTTCTTCTCTGTGTTTGCTAAGCATTAATGCAGAAACATGCAAATAAAGCAATGTTAAGAAAATGCAGAGATGGTTAAGTAGATCAAAAGGTGCCACAAGTTTAGACATTGGTGTTGCACCCTGCGTAGCTGTATTTTTCCAACTTTATCTTCCATGATACTGAGACCAAACCTGCTTTAAAACACTCCAGTGATCAGGGACAAAGGTCAGAGAGAAAGAACACCTACACAGTTTCAGGGCTATTGCTGGACTGCCCCAGCACATATGTGACTTTTCACAATGTACAGACACTTCTATAAGTTTCCTGATTAGCTTTTTTTTTACATATTGTAAAGCCTGTTTATTCTTCACTGAAATCAGTGAAAATATCGTTATTGATTTCCTTGCAGGCAGGTCAAGCTCACACACAATTCTTGCTCCAAACCCTAGAGAAGTGTAATTAAATGGCAAGTCAGCAACGCAGGAACTTGAGAGGACAAGCAAAATTACAGTGCTAACAGATGGAGATTAAACAGATTTATACCAGTAATACAATATTTTCAAAGAGTGAATTATTTTATACTTCTTACATTCTGCTCAAGGGTAGATGATGATGACTTTTTGCTTTCCTAAATATCTTCTGAATATTATTAACATTGCCTTTGATGTCGACTTTATGATCAGTTGTCTTTTTTTCTTTTGAGAATAAAACCATTTCATGGTATACCTCAATTTAACCTTAATTCCAATGATTTGCTTAGTTTTGGTGAGACTTTAAAATCTCACAATGATTAAAGAGTAAGGTTATTAGTTACTTCTTATGGGATTTGCAGGCCTAAATAAATTGTGGTTTTTTACGTAAGAACCCCTTATTTTTATATTTTCATATTCCATCTTCATGTAGCATGGTAAGACTGCTTCTTAGCCATTCAACTTCTTACTTATCAGTCTGCGAATTCAAACAACAAGAGTAGTGATACTGGTAGAAATAATTACAGAAGTTCTTTCTGTGAAGGGGATATTTTCTGTATAAATTTAATGAAAATCCTTCTTTGAATTGGGATTTGCAAGGAACGGGTAAATGGTTTGAGAAGCCTCCATTTTAGCACTATTTTACTTGATAGTTTTGTAGGTGACTTGCCTGTTAGTAAATGTGTGTGCGTATAGCTATCAGTGTACAAGGGTAATTTAGCAGGCAAACAATTTAAAAGTACTTGTCAACTGGGCTGGCAGAGCTGCTCCATTAGCACATCTGGTAGAGTTACTGCTTTGAAATGCAACGTGGATGGATGAACTCCAGAGTAACCAAACTTCCCACATGCTGCAGGAGCCAACAGGACTGCCTGCCAAGCTCACTAGGTTCATTAAGCTCAGTAGAACCCTACAGGAAAAAAATAATTTTTAAAAAAGCTTTCAAAGGCTCCCTGGGTTTAAAAGTTGTTGATTCCTTTCCATCTCACCATGCAGAGAAATCTTTGCTTCTAAAAAAAAAATTATATCCCTTGAATAAAGAGAGAGAAAATATCTTTTGGTGTGTTTGATGCATGTGATCTGGCACTTTTTTTGGAAGTAATTTATCCTATTCATCAGCTTTGTTCACCTAATTCTTGAGTAGAGATTTACAAGCAACCAAAATGTAGTCACTTTAATGAAAAAAAATCTGTATCCCTCTGCACTTCTAGAAGTACTTAAAATCCACATCTTGAAATGCTAGGTTGGATACTTTTTACCAACATATTTTTGATGATCTTAAGAACTCAGGTTTTTACTGTTGTTGATGTTGGGATTGGCGGTGAGAAGCCATTTGCCAGGACAGGAACTGAGAAAAAAACCCTGTCCTTTAATTTGCAAAATATATTCTCTGAGGTACATGTATTTTTTCTGCTTTTCAACTAAATTATGAAAATTAGCTACTTGTTTCATCCCTTTCTGTCACTTCAGTAAGGTAAGGTAAATATTTAGATTTTTCACAGACTAAGTAGGAGTATAGATGTGATCTTGCAGTGTTGACTACCCTTCTGATTTTACTTCAAAGTACGATGCAGTTCTATTAATTGCTGAACTCCTTTATAGCAAAGACAAGAAATCATTGAACACCTCATGTAATGAAAGATTAAAAAATTATTAATAGTTCTATACCTTGCTCCCAATGCTACAATGACGGTCTTTGTGCCACAGGAATTGTTTCTGCATATCAGGTAAATGAGGGCTGAAATTTTTAAAATATACTGATATTGTTAAAGTTCAGTCACTGAACTACAGCTGCCTCATGCATGTAAATTCATTATTTTAACACTGGAGGTGGTGTTGTATAGTAACTAGAGTTTTCATAGTTGCTACATAGCTCTCTGTTTCTCAGATGACAGGATGTTTCTTCTTGTTTGTTTTGGCATGATTTCATTGTTTCACTGTCAGCCCAAGCCAGCTGACAAATTTTTGACTCATCTAAAACTACCTGTATGTTAACATTTAAAGATAACTACATGTCCTTGTAAAAAGTCGCTCTCCAGCTTTCATGTATGACCCAGTTAGGTACTAGAAGTCTGCTATAAGGTCTCCAATTAAGCCTTCTTTTCTCTAGGCTGAACAACCCCAATTCACTCATCCTGTATTCATGGTGAGGTGTTCTAGGCCCTGATAATCTTCATGGCCCTCCTCTGGATTCACTCCAACAGGTCTATGTATTTCTTTGGTTGTGGGTCCCAGAGCTGAAGGCAATACTCCAAGGGGTCACACAAGAGCAGAACATAGGGGAGGATCACCTCTCTGTCTGGGCTGCTTCATGCCTCTTTTGATGCAGCCCAGGATAAGGTTGGCTTTCTGGGTTGCAAGTCCACACCACTGATGATTCATGTTTAGCTTCTTATCAAGCAGCACTCCCAACTCCTCTGCCATGGGGCAGATCTCAGACCATTCTCTGCACAGCCTGTATTTGTTCTTGAGATTGCCCCAGCCTAGGTTTAAGACTTTGCACTTGGGTTTGTTTAACTTCATTGAATTTACACAAGCCCATCTTTTAAGCCTGTCAAAGTCACTCTGGAGGACATCCCTTCCCTATAGCACACTGACCATGCCATACAGCTTAGCAAAATTTACTGAGGGTGCCCTTAATACCACTGTCCACGTCTCCAACAAAGATTTTAAATAATAGCAGTCCTGATATCGACTCCTGAAGAATGCCACTCATAACAATCTCCACTTGGACATTGAAGCCATTAACCACAACTCTTTGAGTGCAACCATCCAGCCAATTACTGCCTTATCTACTGAGTGGCCCTTCTATCAAATCAATATCTCTCCAATTTATAGACAAGGATGTTGTGTGGGACAGTGTCTAATGCTTTTCACAAGTCCAATTATGCATTTCTTATGATCCACACTTTACTGAAACTTCCAGTTTAAATGAACAAATGTGAGTGGAGCATTTGGTGGCCCTGTAGTTATCGTGGTGTTAAAATAAAAAATTTTAAAAAAGCAAAAAAACAAATGAAAAATAAACAGAATTAGTTAATTCTAGGCAAGTAAAACTCAATTAATACCTTAATATATAAAGAAACAAATAAAAGCACAGGTAAGTGAACAAGCCACTCACAGAAAACGTATCTCACAGAACTTAAAGCACTGCTGGATGATGCTGAGATGTTAAAATATTTACAGTGGCACAAGAAACTCTGTCATACAGAACAAGATGTATGTTCAAAGTAGTGTGTGGGAAATAAGTCATGTGATGCCTATTAGAGTCACTAAGAATTTTACAGTGAAAGCCCCATGCATTTCTCAAAGTGTATTTTTAAATGTTTAATGCAATACTTTTAAGCAAAATTTAGCACAGGGGCAGAGTATCTATGCTGATTTTCTGTGTCTTATCTATGTCCTTATCGTGCTTTTGTTTGTAGGAGTTCAGTGTTCTGTATCAGGCCAGACCTGTTCTCTCATCATGCTTGTTTTAGGCTGATGGATTTCTCAGGACTTTGGATACTTTAATATAGCATGTATGGATTGAATGACAGAACAAAGGTGTGCTAGCAGAGATATCATTTCATCAGTAGGAGCTTCTACTTAAATTTATCAAAAGTTTGAAAAGTGTTTCTGCCTTATGAAAGATCTTGACAGCTGTCAGGTCAGACACTGAGAGTGAAAGGAATGAAATCAGAGATCTTCCCACTCTTCCATTCTCTACATATTCGGTGTGAGTAAATACCTCTACCTAGATATGCATATACTACCGATAAAAAGCTATTCTTGTCACATATATTTTTAGCCAAACTAAGTGAAAAAAAAATGAACTTCCAGAATTCTCAATTTTGTGTTGTAAGTAAAATCCCTCTTCTTAGCTCAGCATGATGTGAGGAATAATATCATCTTAGCTTATACAGTTCTAGTTTTCATAAAGCTCCATAAAAGCTGATGCTTCCGTTTGTGAGACATAGACCCCAGTTGAATCACCTTAGCTTCCTAAGGTCGACTTGACTTACTGGCATGTTATTGCTTCCAGAATTAGAGTAATTATATAGGTAAAAAATACATAGTGAGACAGGAAGTGCTTAAGCAGACTGGTAAGATCACCAGATATGTGGCTGACAAGGCTTGACTAGAAATAAAAAGGTGAGAGGAGAAAATGAATACAAAAAATGGTAACAAATGGCAACAGCTATAAGAGAGGGGGATATCTCTCATATTTGGAGCATGGGAGCTATTCAAGAAGAAACAGAACAGAGGGATTCAAAACTGTCTGATTCTACTTATACACTCAATAAAAAAAAGGAATTTATTATATATCTGCCATGAGAGGTTACCACCTTAGAGGAAGTGGAGGATAACACTTCAAGTGGCAGCAATTGGCAAGTGAATTGACTAGAGAAGTTGCCCCACTGGATCTGTTTTTTGTGAACAGAGAAGGCCTTGTTGGAGATGTGACAACTGGAGGATGTCTAGGGGAACAGTGATCATGAGATGATAGAATTCTCAGTTCCAGGAGAAGTAAGGAGGGTCGGTCAGTAAAGTGGCCACTTTGGTATTGTGGAGGGCAGACTTTGGACCGTTCAGAATACTGGCTGAAAACGTTCCTTGGGAAGCAGTCCTAAAGTGCAAACGAGCCCAGAGCTGGATGCTCTATAACAAGGAAATCCTGGTGGCACAAGAGCAGGCCATCCTCACATGCTGGAAAATGATCTAATGGGTAAGATCATCTTGGCTGAGCAAAGAGCTTTGAGTGGATCTGAGGAAAATGAGGAAAGTATGTGAGCTTTGGAAGAAGGAGCAGGCACCTAAGGAGGACTAAAATCATGAAGTAAGACCGTGCAGGGAGAAAATCAGAAGGGCTAAAACCCAACTAGAACTTAAATTGGCCAGTTCTGTGAAAGATAATAAAAAATGTTTCTAAAAACATATCAACACCAAAAAGAGGGTCAAGGAGAATCTCCATCCTTTATTGGATGAAGGGTGAACAATAGTGATAAAGGATTGGCATTAGGCTGAGGTACCTAATGCCTTCTTTGCCTCAGTCTTTAATAGTAAGGTAAGAAGTTCTCTGGGTACTCAATCTCAAAGGGCAGAATACGGGGAGGGGAGCAGAATAAAGCTCCAGTAATCCAAGAGGATGTAATTAGAGTCTTGCTCAGCCAGTTACACATTCACAAGTCTATGGGTCCAGATGGGATCCACCTAAGCCTATTAAGGAAGCTGGCAGAACTGCTCACCAAACTCTTTTCCATCATCTTCCATCCATCCTGGCTGACTGGGGAAGCTCTACTTGACTGGAGATTGGCAAATGTTACACCTTTTTACAAGAAGGGCTGGAGGGAGGATCCAGGGAACTGCAGGCCTGTCATTCTAACCTTGGGACTGGGGAATTTCATTGAGTATGTCATCTTGAACACTATCACACAGCACGAACAAGATGAGGTTACTTGCTTAATGGATGATGGAAAAGCTGTGGATATAGTGTACCTGGACTTTAGTAAAGCCTTTGACACCATTTCTCACAGTATTCTGCTTGAGAAACTGGCCTGGACAGGTACACCCTTTGCAGGGATAAAAACTGGTTGAATGGTTAATCCCAAAGAGTCGTGGTAAATGGAGATAAATCCAGTTGGAGTCACAATTTATGTCCTCCAGAGTTAAGTGCTGGGTCCACTTTTATCTTTATTTCAATGTCCTTCTCAGTGGTCTGGATGAGGGGATTGAATGTGCCCTTAGTAAGTTAACATATGACGCTAAGCTGGGAGGAAGTGTCAATCTGCTTGAGGGTAGGGAGGCTCTACAGAGGGATCTGAACAGGCTGGATCAATAGGTTGAAGACAACAGTATGAGGTTCAACAAGGCCAAATGCTGAATCCTGCACTTGGGACACAACCCCAATGCAGCGCTACAGGTTTGGGGATGAGTGGCTATAGAAAACTGCCTGGCAGAGACAGCTGACAGAATGTGAATCATGAGTGTGCCCAAGTGGCCAAGACGGCCAAGACCATCTTGGCCTGTATCAGAAATGCTATGGTCAGCAGGACCAGGGAAGTGATTGTGACCCTGTATGTACTCAGCATTGGTGAGGCCACTCCTTGAATCCTGTGTTCAGTTTTAGGCCCCTCACTATAAGAAAGACACTGAGGTCCTGGAGTGTGTTCAGGGATGGTCAACAAATTGGTGAATGGACTGGAGAACAAGTCTTATGAGGAGTGACTGAGAGAACTGGGGTTGTTTAGCCTGGAGACAAGAAGACTGAGAGGAGACCTTATCACTGTCTGATATCACTACCTGAAAGGAAGTTGTAGAGAGGTGGGTGTTGGTCTCTTCTCTGAGGTGATTGGCAATGGGATGAGAGGGAATGGTCTCAAACTGCACCAAGGGGTGGAGATCAGATTAGGTATTAGGAAAAATTTCATTAAAAGACAGGTAGATGAAGTGCTTAGGTATATGATTTAGAAGTAGACAGATGCAGTTGGACTCAATGATCTCAAATGTCTTTTCCAGCCTAGTGATTCTATGATTCTATGATTAAGCCTTCTGATGCAGGGCTTACAATTAGAAGGTTTTTTTCCAAGAACTCAATAAATAGGAAGATATTAAATCAAAATGTCATATTAAATGTTGATAAGAAATATATTGTCAGAGTCAAAATCATCCATCCTGAGTCTTCAAGCAAGAATCAATATTTTTTTTTCTGAGAATTTTCAATTTGATTTAATATTTTTGCAGGAAGGATTAGCAATGGATGTCCATGTTAACATCTAATACAACTACAAGCATGTCTGTTGTGAGAGTAGATGCTTTCATAAGCTTCAGCAAACTCAAACAGTTGACTTTCTCTGTTTATGTAGTCAACAGAGCTCTATTCCCTTCTTTCCTGCCAAACTTGACTACTGATCACTTTCTGAACATTTACACATTGTCAGAAGTTGTATTAGACCAAAGATGGAGCAATTATTTCCTACAGGTTATTTTCAAGGAAACCCTAGAAAAAATGTCATCCATTAAAGCAGTATGTAAATTTTTCTCAGCACCATAGGGACAGCTGAAAAAATACCCAAGGTACACACAGTGATGTTTCTCCACATGTCAGGCCCAGAAGAACTCAAGGCTTTAGAAGACATTTGAGAAGGAAGAAATAAGAAAATAAAAAGTTTATGGCACAGTTTGCATACACAATCAAGAGGTACAGTGACCACAGAAAATTCTGTTTATAAAAGTAGTTTCCACTTCTTGGATAAGCTAAGAAAACTGTGTAAAGTTTCAGTAATACCTTGTTTTATGTGGTATGAAGTTATATTAGAGAACCATTTGCTGATTTAACTCCATAATTTATTGTGAGCCCATAATCCATTCTTAATCCATTCTGAGCCTAATAAAAAAGAGTACCAGATCCTGAACAAGAGACCATCAGTAGGGATTTATGAATCAGGCATCTTCTGCCTACAGAAGTCATTGGAATCCCTTGGTGGGTTTTACAATCCCCACTATGCACTAGGGGCAGCCGTGGGTAGAGATTACAGAAGACTCTGGGAAACTTAGTCCAGAGAAAAAGCTTGTATGGATGAATTAAAACACACCTTCATAAATTTCTGGAGATAAAAAACCATTCTTTTCCCATGTAAATTGTATATATCCAAATAATTCTTCTTTTCCAGGGAATATGGAAGAATTCTCTGTGTAGAGAAGCCCTTACATAGTTGAAAAGTAGAAATGGTCATTTTGAACCAAGCACAATCTCTTGCACTTTATTTATTCATTTATCATATAAAAATCAAATTACTGCTAGTATTTAAAAAAGAACAGGGACTTGCTTTGCTTATTTTCTAGGAATATGTTAGATACCGATTATGCATTTACATCTAAGAGACAACTATTAAACAAGAAAATTAATGTGCACATTGCATTTTCAAAGGCAGTTTCGGTACACTATGTGGAGAAGTCCTACAGTTTAGTTGGTTTCTTATATTGTGAACAAAGGAAAATGCACTGAAGAGATGTGACTCATAACTACCTATTGACATTCAAACAACAGCACCATTAACAAAATGATTGCTATAAGTTTCAATATCTTTTTGACCACAAGAAACTGGCCTTTATCACTTTCATAACTGTGTACTACATCCTTACCATTAATATTTAATAGAAAGATATTTTTCACTCAAACATATTCCTTCTGAATTTGAAGGAAGATGAGTATTCAAAATAACAGAAAGTTAAATAAAGCTGAAAATATTTAATCAATTTATTACAAACATTAATTTTACTGTATTTATAGAACAATTCAGCAAGGAGAAAATTGATGACATTTCCTTGTGATAATGCTTCCCAAAGTTGAAAATATACTCCATTTTCACTTACATACTAATTCAAAAAAATAGAGGGTTCAAGTGCAGATGGGCTAAGAAAAGAGGAGCTCAAGAAATGAACAAAGAGTGTTCATGATGTAATTACTATGAATGGAAAACACAGAGTGGAAATGATTTGCATTTCACATCAATTTACATATTGTACATGTGGAGGTAAGAGACCAGGAAATTGCATAATATGCTTAGTAATACCTTTCTCAGTTAAATGATTTCCAGAGTAATTTAAAAGTCGGGCTTCAAACTGCACAGATATGTATGAAATGTAGGTCCAATGATCTTGATAAAAAACCACAAATGCATACACAAAAAAAAAAAAGGCAGAAATTGAGGTTACTGTAAGTAGGATGAACTTCTTTTATTTCTGAAAATTATATTTCAGTGCATAAACTTGGCTGGGAGTTCCAATCTCTTTCTTTTGAGTACTACCTACAATCTGCATAAAAAACATATATGAAATAGCAGTGATCTGGAAAGCCTCAGCCAGAAGTCCTAAACAACAGGGAATATTTTTTAAGTTGATGGGTCTGAAGAATCACATCATATCTCTTGAAAAATATCAAGGGGTTTTGTGGTGAAGTTAGCGAGCGGATTGATGCTCTGCATCTTCTTGTCTCAAATGGCAGGCTTAGTACTGTAACTACTTTTCACTAGGTCCAACATCATTTTGAAAGTTTTGCTATAGACTGTCATATACAGACATATAATTAACTGTCTGTTAAATGGTTGACATAATACTCAAATTTTTTTTATTCTGAATGGGAGTAAGGTGGCTTACTAATGGTTCTGTTTCAGAAGCCTGTCACTAGATTTCTCTCAAACAATTTCCTTTCCCTAGGCGATAGTGAAGTTACAGTGGGATAAATAAAGGCAGAAGACACAAAAGTTGGTTCACTTCATTATAAAACATGATGCAGCCTGGCAAAATAATGAAAATGTTATATTGTTTCATTAAGAACAACCAAACATAACTGATTTAAGGGTTGTTGGGATAAAGCTTTTTTATAATATTAAGCTCATGAGAGTTTGTCTTGTAAAAGTAATTTCTTCATTAAAACTGTAATTGAAAGGGGACATGCTGTTCAACAAGTTCAGTGTTTTATATATGCCGTAGAAATCCCATGATGTGTCTAAAAAATGAAATTCGTGTTAATCACTGACATCCTAATCCTCTTGATATAAGATCTGTATTCAGGGATATGTTCTCTTCTGAAACACCAGAATCAACTCTGAAAATGAGATTTTTAGATTAGGTCTTTAGATAGTCTTCTCATAGGCCCTCCCATATGAAATTTGCTATGTGCTTTCACAACATCTGGGGATAAAGATCTCCTGACAGGGTCGGTATTTGTCATACATGGTTAGAAAGCTAAGGCACCATTCATACACTTCACTTTGTAGTTCTTCTGAAAACATTAATCACAATCTGCTACCCTTTCCTACAGTGATTGGACAAGTCACTGTTCTGAACAGAGCATAAACCTTAAGGTCATTTTTTCCTAGTTATTTTGTTCTACTCAAGAAACTTCATAAAAAGTTCATGAAAACATTTGTGAAAAAGGCATATTTTTAGAAAGAGACATTTTATTATCTGTCATCTTTATTTCCTATGCACTGAAATTTATTTGTTCTTTTGACTGCATTTTACAGTGAGGTGCAGATTCCAGTAATAACTCTGCATTAACATTCCTTCAAAACTGCTGTGTGTATGCGTTTCACTATAAGCAGTAAAGGTACAAGAGTCTATGTTATTTTCTAACTCCTTTCTCTTTCACTCTGCATTTTTTGAAAGGAATTTTTTATACAGACTGTCTCCTCACATTTCACAGTGACAATACAGGTAATAAGAATTTGCAATATGTGAAAGGGTCTTTCACAAAGTAATCTGCGATGCTGCAGGAACTTTTCAAATATATACAAGAGCCAGTCAAACCAGTGAATTGGGTTTCTTTTCCAAGGAGCTTGCTTGGCTAGAAAAATACAAATACTTCAATCCATAAATAAGAATGAGGTATTCTGTATTGGACAGAAAATTCGTAACATTCAAAACTTTTAAAGTCATGTCAAAATAATTCTATCCAAACTTTACAAAGCAGAAATAAATTTAACATCAGTGATGTTTTCCTCTTTGTTCATATTTCCATAGTAAGTAAATAGGTTGGCACTCTGGGCAGGCAGAGCAGGAACATGACTGATACAATACAACTGTACTTCCAAGATGTTTTATCACCTTCAATATAGCAGTCGTTAAATTTGTATTGTCTTAATCGTTTTCTCAGCAGGCTTGTAAAAAGCACAAAGCTCCATACTTTCCATAAATGTAAAAAAAAAAAAAAAAAAAAAAAAAAAGTGAAAGGACCTTTATAGGTTTTCTAGCTAACCCACAGAAGTAGGGACATCTTTAACTAGAGCAGGTTGCTCAAAGCCCCACCCAACCTAACCTTGAATTCTTCCTGGGATAGGATCTTCACTACCTCACTGTCCCAGTGTTTCTCCACCCTCATTGTAAAAAATGTCTTCTTTGTATCCAGTCCAAATCTACCTTTCCTTAGTTTAAAACCACTACCACTCACCCTGTCACAGCAGTCTGCCCTACAGCACCCCTTATGTACTGGAAAGCCGCTATAAGGTCCCCCTATAGCCTTCTCTGCAGGATGAACAACCACAACTCTCTCAACCTGTCCTTGTAGGAGAGGCACTCCAGTCCTCAGATCATTTTTGTGGTGCTCCTCTGGACTCACTCCAACAGCTCCACATCCTTATACTGTGGGTCCCAGATGTGTACACAGTGCTGCCGTGAGTTTTCTTCTATAACCATCCTGTCTAAGGAAGCAGATTTTCTGTGGCCTGCAGTTAACTTTTTTCCCATGATGGCCCAAATACATAGGAAAATTCTCAAGCTAACATCCCTTTGTTTGTCATCATGTAGGATATAGGTGACATCAGCTCTAAACAGTTCATTCCATATACCTGCAGACAGGTAGTATCTGCTGGCTGTAAGGAGGACTAGTAAAAGAACACTGAAAAGGTAAAGTCATACTTCAAATGTGTACGTCAAAAACTAAACTTTTAAAATTATAAAGTGCTCTGGAAAGACACAAGAAATTTCCAAGAGATATCTTTGTATGCATAATAGGTAATACAAGCTACACAGTACATCTCATTCGTATTCCTGCCATCAAGGAAACTTTTCCTTTTTGTTTGCATAGTCATATATTATTATTCCGGGGTGGTTTTTTTGAAGCAAGAACTAGAAAGCACACCGTGCAAAAAAGAAATGGACTCTTGATCTCCAGGGTGAACTCAGAGGAGGATGGTGGACATTTAAGGTAAAACACTATACTAGCAAAAAGCCATATTTTGCATCATGCTGGTCATTTCAAAGAACAATACAGCAAACTCAGTTTATCTTATGCCATTATAATCCAACATAACAGTTCATTAACAGTGAATTTCCTCTTCCACATATAGCTATGTTAATTTATCTTGAATTACTAATAACTTATACTCTCTCTTTCTACATTCTTTTCTTTATACTCATCATGGATAGTAGCTCTACTGCAGGGGGTCACAGGGCATAAAAGCAGAAGAAGATAAGCATAGGAAAGAAAAAAGGAATTGGGTTAAACAGAAGCACAGAGCATTATCGAGAGACTAGCAATCCATCTTGCTTCACAGACCACAGCCAGGGGTAGATATTTTTCTTTTGGAATGACACATGTATGTGTTTGAAATAACTCATTTGAAAGCTGTTCTCCCTGAACTAATCTCAATTGGAAAAGGGCATTGTTCATCCTGCTGCTGCACAAAACACACCAACAAAATCCCTTTTGATTCAAGATGATCACAGCTTTTGGCATTTCTTGGCCTAAGATGATTATGTTTCAGATTCTGTCTATGGAAGAATCATCCTACAAGAAACGCATTCAAGCGCATACTTAAGTTTTCACACACACTTAAACCATAATGGGGAAGCTTAAAATTAAGCTCTAAAGGTCAGGTTTTCAAAGAAATCAATATAAGTTAGGCACCTTACCTTATTAAGCATTATTTGAAAATTCCATCTGTGAATTTTGGGAGCTAATTTTTTATCTGTGAGGATCTAGACCTAATTACTTTCCTGCTCATTGCTGACCTCAAAAAAGTCTAGTGGTTAATTGTTTTCCTGATTTAGGGCATGAACACTGTGACTCCTATATGATACTGAAATGTTCTGGCAAAGTTAAGGATGCTTTTGTGGATTTATGATGTTTAAAATGCAAATGTCAAATTTATTACAGAGGTCTAGAGCCTGCACAGGAGGTAAATAGCTGTAGCTCCTTCAGTTGTGGCAGAAATGAATTGATTTTCATGAGTTGAAAGTCTGACTCAAATCCTTTAAAGCTGAATTAATTATCAATCTATTTGCTAGCTGTGAGACTGCCACACAACTGCCTGCACAATTTCAGCACATTTCAACATTTAGCTTTTGTCAGAAGTATTGCTACTAAAAAATATGCGTGTGGTATGCCTTGTAGACCTGCTTCCCTACTGACCAGCTCATGTGAAATAAGATGTTCTGAAGGCAGGGGGGAGGAACATGAGGGAAATAGTTATTTCACAAGGAAGAGAAGCAAATGAATTACAATAGCTTCCAATTAAGCATTTTAATAATGTTATTCATTATAATTAATTGGGGCAGTAGGGATATTGCTTCAATTCATTTTAATCTAGCTGTTACAAATCTTGCACAAGAAATGTGAGACGGTTTTGCGCAGACATAGAAATGCAGAAAGGCTGTTTTGTTTGTAAGCTGTGACTCCATCTTTTCCTTGCTCTTTAAACCCTTGGGAAGAAACAGCCTGGGTTTCCATGGTGCTAATGCACCTGCACAGCTTCAGTGGGACCTGATTTTTCAAACTGATGAGCATGTGAGGAGCTGAAAGGATCCGGTAACTTATGCAGGAGCTTAGCACTGTGTGAAGTCAGGAGACTTTTAAAAAAATAAAATGTGTTATCCTACATGGTGTGAATGAATGTACATTCCTGGGAATCCACAAAATACACACTAGTTGGAACAAAAGCCTTTGTGCTGCTGAACATGCGAAAAAAATCCACTTACTTGCTAACTGAAGCTATTGAAGTTTTATACAAGGTGGCTAAATCCCTAAGTGTTGTACAGCTCTTAGTTTTATACCACCTGATCCACATCACCAGCAAATTAAATAGGAAATCAAGGGAGTAGAAGAGGATCCTCAGGAACAGATTATCTTGGCAGAGGTCTGGCCCAGTGATGTAAAACCAGCCCTGAAAAATTACCTCCTGTGCCTATGGTCTGTAAGGAATGCCTGCAGTAAATTGCTTTCCACTAAAATACTCAGCCAACACTTCATTTGCTGTATCTGGACTACTTCAAGACCAGACAGTTCCATCCTCAGAAGGAAAGCGAGTTCATAAGTAATATCCTTTGGCAACATATCCCCCCCATGATGGAAGAGGGAATTTTTAAAACACTTTAAATGATCCCAAGAACTGATTCTTACCTAACACAGAACATCATATATAAGCACTCAGGTTAGAAACTTCTAAAAGACCTGCTAAACTTTTGTGTCTATTCTCTAATCATCTTCTACATCATAAGACAATAACAATTTAAAGGAGTGAAATAAGTTATTTTTCTCTTCTTACAAAAATTTCTTATCATTACTGTAGCACAACTGAACACTTCCCTAGTGGGTTCCTGGTTTTAATTTTTAGAAGCCATGTGACAACTAATGAAAATAAACTTAAAGGAATGCTCAAACATTAATGTAATTATGGAAAAAAAAATAACACATAAGCTTTAAAGAATCAGTGATACAACCAAATAGGCTGAAGAAAGCCTTTACACATCAAAAGGAATTATCTAAATGTACATGATCCTCTGCAGGCCCAGTGTAAGAAACAAAAACAAAAAACTCTACTAACATACTTTGGTTTAAGATAATAGAAATGCCATCAGGAATATGAGGCTTTTTTGGGGTGATCTGGCATACTAGAGATACAAAATTCACCACATGAAATTATGAGACAGGGCATGTGGAAAGTCTCCTCAGTTTCTGCCTTCTAGTTATAAACTTCTCACAGCTTGGTCATTTCTCCAGCTCCTTTGGAATGAAAATTATTCAAAATCTCAGCTTTTCCTTTTAAAAAATGTTGCCGCAAAAATCTTCAAAGTATGATTTAGACACCAGAGTGTTGTAAAACAGATGCAGAGATCAATCTGATCAATGTGCAAGCGCCTTTATTCAGCTTAGCTGTCTTTCTATGTACCCCATTTGGTTACATAACTGTGTGCCCAAGAGGGTGACTACAGTGTATTATTGGCTAAAGGTAGTTGTCCATAAGACTATTACCAACATATTATTGGCTAAACTACTGCACGTGCCAAGAAACCAAGTTATACTAAAGTTAGCTATGTTGACAGTTCATGTCCATTGTTTTCCTTTCAGCTGGTACTCGTTCCCACCGAACTAGCTGCTGGATTCCTCCCAGCTGGCCTGTGTTTATCTTTCAGCTCTCTGCTTCAAGGTCTCGTTAGAGTTGCTCAGTATCAAGCAGTCTCACGGCATCCAGGCCTTCTCTGTAAAATCTTCCCACACCAGAAGGCAAATGAAGCCTTTACAAATGTACAGTTAAGTATGAAATCCATTGAGACTTCCATAAGCTCCCATTTCCAACCAGGGAAAAGAAATTATTGCTATTTCTGTGATATTTACAAGGTTTTCAATTAACAGTTCTGGCTAAAGCCAGTAAACCAGTAGAAAATATATGTCCAGTGTTGCAGAATTTTAATGAAAGTACTCATACCTCCTCCAACTCTTTGTTTAGAAAGATCATATGAATGACAGTAGCCATTGTCTGTGCCTCACTCACAGACCTTACACATCTGTTTACATTCAGGTTGAATTACAGCAGCAGTCCTGTCAGCCATGGGGCTACTTGTACCCAAAGGAGAGAAACTTGGAACAGGTAAAGTGTGATGAAAGAAATAGTGTGGTGAACTTTAAATCCACAAGCTGCTTCCTCTGTGTTCAACTAGACTGGAGTTAATGCATCTCAATAGATATTCATATACATTCAAGGATTTAAGCCACTGTGGAATAGTAGATAGAAGTGATAAATCAAATAATGGGTGGAAAGGAGGACTGTCTCACCCATTAGTGGTGAATGGGACCACATGGCCTGAAAGGAAGTGTTCTGTCTCAGAAAGCTGCTTTTCCTTAAGCCAACAGGTCTCATTCAACTAACCCAAGCAAAGTCTTAATTTTTTAGTGTTTTCAAGTGCAGTCTTTAAAAACATCTGTTTCAATCAAAAAAGAACATTATATTTTTCCTTTCCAGTTTCATTAAAAATACTACAATAATCCTTTACAAACAATGATTGCAGGTTTTTAGCTCAAACACTTATGCAAATCAGCAAAAAAAGTAAATAAAATTCAGGTAAGGAGGAGGTAAGGAGGTTTTACTGATTGTTTTCTGGTATATGTTCTGCCCATGAACATATTTTCTTCTAGATTCACACCTAGAATATACATTAATAAATCTACAATGTTGCTTGTGTTCAACTTTATTTGTTTTTAAATATACATAAGATCTGAATGTGTGATAAAAGCTGTGTTTTCTTTATGTTGTAGTTACTAGTACTGAAAAAGGATGCAGACTCATTGAATCATAGAATAGCTTGGAATGGAAGCAAACTTAAAAATTGTTCAGTTCCAACTACCTTGCCATGGGCAGGTACACTTTCCATAGATCACGTCGCTCAAAGCCTCATCCAAAGTGGCCTTGAGCATCTCAAGGGACTGGGCTTCCACAGCTCTTCTGGGCAACGTTTTCCAGTGCCTCACCACCCTCATGGTAAAAATTTTCCTCCTAATAGCTAACCTAAATGTACCCTCTTTCAGCGTAAAACTGTTACTCCTCATCTTATCACTATACTCCCTGATGAAGAGCCCTTCCTCATCCTCGTGGTAGACCTCCTGGAAGACTGCCATAAAGTCTCTAGGCTAAGCAAGCCAAACTCTCTCTCTTCAAATGGGAGGTGCTCCAGCCCTCTGGTCATCTTTGTATCCCTCCTTCGGACTAAATATAACAGGTCCATGCCCATGTATGCTGAGGAGTCCAGAATTGAATACAACACTCCAGGTGAGATTACATGCTAAGTATGTAATAGTTCTGGTTTTCAGAATTATTTAGTCCTCCTTCTTGCTTTTACTCTTTTTAATTATGTGATAGAAGTGTCATGATATATCCTGAAGTATTTAGTCAATTTTTGCTTAGTTTTCAGAGTGTTCTCTTCATAACTATATTTCTTTGAATGACTCTTTAGGGACCAAAAGGTTACATAGGTCAATGTTTTGTTATATCTCTGAAATTTTACATATGTTGGTGTTTAGATCTAGTCTGAATTTTTAGAGAAAGTTTTGAAAATAAATATTAATTAAATGTTAATGTGTAGAGCTTGTTCTCATTAAAAAAACTTATTGTTGCTATAGAAATAGCATTATAATAGCAGTAGTAATACATCATAGTAGTAGCAACACTACGTTAACAGAAAGAAGAAATGCTATCTTATGGTTCATCTGGCATTATGAACCAACTGAACTTTATGACACTGCTTAATGATATGAAGAAGTCAGAGAAGACTGTCTTCAGCACATCAAAAAGCAAATGAACATTTATTAACTTTTCAATGATTTTTGTTTTCAATTGTCCAGTGAGCACATTAAACCCCTTTGCTTCAAATTCTGCCCCAATTCAGATTAAAGGGGATATTATCATTGGCTTCCAAGAGGCTGGGATTTTATATGAAAAATTATTCACAATCTGATCTGAATGCTAAACATACTTATAATCATTCTAGGCATTAACATTTTAAGATTCTTTTTCCTAGTAAAGTATTAGTTAATTACTTTCCTGACAAGTATTTTGGTGATGAGAAAATGGTGATATGTCTGATTCTAACTAATGCAGTAGGACATTGTCACTCTCCCTTAAGAAGGGCTGGGGGTTGCGCATTTTTTATTTTTCGTATTTCACTTCCTCAGTGTGCAGCCAGGTGATAGAACGTACTCAGCTGGTGAAAGTATGCAATTTCCTTGGTTGTCTAAGCAGCATCACTATTAGCATAATGGGACTGACCCAGTGTTTTAGAATAAGAATGTGCTATGTTTCATTTCTGAAAATAAAGTACTAATAATGCCCTGCAGAAACACATTATGTGATTTTTATGAATCACACCCAGCAACTTATTGTAAGTTTGTACCAGATGGTTTTCTGATTAGGTTTCAGCTAATTTAATAGCCTCTCTATTCTAAGAGATGTCCGTTTAAAGCCTGATAAAAAAATACATGGTATGATCAAGTGCCAGGTGATACCAACACTTGTAATTTGTTGTGTATTTCAGAAGACTCAGGAGAAAGACCTTTACAGAAAGCAGATTTCTTCTGCTTAAAGAATTTTACACTTCTTTTGTGTTTCATGGGCTTCCCTGCTGGTGGCATAGGTAATCACTGATAAGTTCCTAAAATGTTTCCCTAGAGATATTTGCCATCCTACCCACAGAAGAATAATATTCCTTCAGTAAACAAACTCAGTACAGAACTGAAGGTGGATAGATAAGCAACATCATGTTTATTTCAAGAAATATCAGTGCAATATGATAAAGTCAAATAAGTCATCATTTTCAGTTTACTTGTATCCTTTCAAAGCACAGGACCAAACCCCAGTTTTACTGCGTTTAAAAATTACTGCTTGCTTACAAGGTTTCCACATGGAGTTTTCAAGAGCAATTAGCAGTTTCTAATTGTGGCCAATTTAGCAGCTTTTTTTGTCTTATTGCTTCACATCATAAAAAATAACTTCTATTTTTAACTCTGGATAATTTCTTTTCTAGTCTGATATTTCACAAGCACTCCTATTTTAATCTTATAGCTCTGATTCTTTCTAAATTGCTACTAAATCCCAAAATGCAATTCATATACTTCTAAGTAAATTACTTGCCTTAAAAATACAAATTTCCCTTGGTATTTCAACACAGGATCATCTCAAACATATAAAGATGAGAAAGAACTTCTGTGCCCAAATTACCACACTACAGGTGATATGCACAGCATGAAAAGCATAGCTTTTGTAGTTATACTTTATTCTGAATAGAGCAATAAAATCTGGTTGGCATCATCAAGCCTGAGAGTTATTTTGAGTATGAAGTGAATTTTGAAACCTCGAGATAGAGGGCAACCACAATTCCATTAAAGCAGGGAATTGAGTCAAAGATGTTCCCATTACTACTGCGCTGATACAACAAAATGAAATATGGAGCTGTTTCCATACATTTCTGCCATGATATATGACAGTATAAATGCAGATGAATCCAGAATAACACAAAGCATTTCAGTTTTTTGCTAGGTAGAAGTTATGGGAAAACTCTGATTCTTTTAGATCACAATTTTAAAATATAAGAAATGAGGAAATAAATATTCACCAGAATGTTCCTAATAGTCTCCAAGGGATGGCAGGTTGAAGATGACAATGTTTTGTTGTTCTACAGGGGCTCAAAACACAGATACAGAAATCTGGAGGAAATTACTGTCATTAATTTACCTACATCACCAATTGGTGGTATTACTTAACCATTTCACTTTCCAAGAGGAACTGGTTTAACATTCTCAATATACTAAAAAATGCACTATTAAAATTCAGATATTACAGTTATTCAATGGGATGTTTATACAGATTACTGTTGATTGGTTTAAGAACAGGAAAAATAGCACAAAACCTCAAGTTAATTTAATGTTAATCCTTCAAAATTGAGCTCTGAGGAAAATGAGCTTCTAAAGAAAAAGACACCCTCAAGCATTAGCTTGGCCATGTTGCAGAAAATATCATACATTAAGATTGAATTTATGATACTAAAAAAACCCTAATATAATTTGAATTTAATTGGAAACATAAGTAAGAAAGCCAGTCACATTACTGTTCATTGATTCACTGGTTGTAATGCTTGAAGAAACTGTTCCAATCATTTGTACTAACATCACAGGACATGGAATTGTGCTCAATAATGTCTGCATCAATTTAAGAGTTTATAATTGAGTATTATAGGCATTATTCTCCACAAATCTATGCTATTCTGTGTCTTCTAAAAGGACTAAAGATCTTTTTAGACGTTCTCAAATGATGAAGTTCTATTCCAAATTATCCGTGTGATCCTATGTAATTATTCATGCAAAACTCAGAGGCCCAAGCTGAGCTCTTAGCTTCACTGAGCTTGGCACAGTGCAAGCATGCTCAAAAAAACCAATTTCAAAGAGAAGCTTGGCATCAAGTGGTAGATAAATTAGAGGTATATGAATTGCCTGAAGGTCAGAGGCAGGACTGGAAATAAGGAAAGAAGTGCCATTGTAGTGCCAATTCCACATTGTCTTTCCATAAGACATTCAAAAACTTGCATATCATACCTCCACTTCATGTATCAGTCACTCAGAGCCAGCCTTTAACAGTTCTCTCAAAAAGGAATAGTTCAGCCTATTTTTTATTTTTATAATAAAACAAAATAACAAATCATTAATATGTCATTATTTATACAGAGCAAGAAAGAAAGAGAGAGGGGATAATAATAATTTGTTTCAATTATTCATGTTTGTATGACAGGAAAAGTTTGTGCACTGCTGAAACATAATAAGACCTGACAAAAGACAGCCTAGTGCACAGTCGGCAAGTTTCTAGTAAGAAAAGTACCTCCGGGTCTCCTTGTTGGTTACTGGCACAACTCATGATAGTTCTTGCTGGTCCATACAAAGACTGTCAGTGTGTGGTATATGTACATCCGTGTGGTTCCTCTTGGAGTCATGTGTTTGGGAGCTTGTGAGACTCCCTCAAATCCAGGAACTCTACGCACATCTTTTGGGACAGTAAGGCAGTGAGTGGTTTCTTCTTGTAATCTAGAATTGTAATTCTCTGGAGCGAGTCCAGAGAAGAACGACAAAGCTGGTGAAGGGGCTATAGAACAAGCCCTATGAGGAACGGCTGAGAGAGCTGGGGTTGGTTAGCCTGGAGAAGAGGAGGCTGAGAGGAGACATTATTGCTCTCTACAACTACCTGAAAGGAGGTTGTGGACAGGAGGGAGCTGGGCTCTTCTCCCAAGTGACAGGGGACAGGACAAGAAGGAATGGCCTCAAGCTCCACCAGGGGAGATTTGGGCTAGACATTAGGAAAAAATTCTTCACAGAAAGGGTCATTGGGCATTGGAACAGGCTGCCCAGGGAACTGGTTGAGTCATCTTCCCTGGAGGTGTTTAAGGCACAGGTGGATGAAGTCCTGAGGGACATGGTTTAGTGTTTGATAGGAATGGTTGGACTCGATGATCGGGTGTGTCTCTTCCAATCTGGTGGTTCTATGATTCTATAATTCTATGATTCTAGCTGATACTAAATGACAAACCTTACTTTCTGAAAAAGATTCGTAGTTTTACAGTTTTGTGTGGCTTACCATTTGTCTATTATGTCTGGTTTTTTTCTAATTTATTTGGTTTATGCCTGTTGAAAGCAATGACCACATAATTTTGCCGTCCAAAAATAGGTCAGTGCTGAAACTTGTTATGCTGGAACAAAGGTGATAAAAATAATCCTAAAATTGCAGTAGAAGTCTGTATTATGGTTTTTCTAAGGGACAGCACATATGAGGTTATTGTAATGGGCTGAAATAATTATTTTAATGAAGATTTAAATTAATAATCACAAATTAATACAGGCCGAACTTTTTTTATTTCAGACTATTAAATATGTGACCGCAGCAGAGTAAAACTAGACAATATGTCACACTGATTTATTTTGTTATTATTATATTTTAATAAGAGAGAACATAAGATAAGTATATTATTACCTAAAATAGAATCAATGAATATTTAAGGCATATGTAAATTAATTTTAAAGACCGATAAGCTGTTAAGTAAGTTATAGAGTTTGCAGTAACTGTATATTTTTTCAAAACCACACTGCAAATGAGTGCTATGAAGAATTCAAGGCAAATCTATCGAGGTTCACAATTAAGGAGTCTTGGGGTGTGAGAAGGCTTCATGTAATTTATTTGTACACTTACACTTACACATATCTCTGTGTGTATGTATATGTACGTAGGCAGACTGTATAGATGAATGAAATAAATTTTCTTAGCCCACAATCCATATGTCCAAAGAGTGGCCAATTCAGATACAAGAAGTTTCATTTATCTATTGTACTTAAAGAACCAAAAAGGTAATTTCTTCAGTTTCAGGCATACTGAAATTCTGAACCTGGAACTTCTGTAGTACTTGAATTCATATGGAAAAATGGATGCTCAGTTTTGGAGCAAAGTTGAAACTGTTGAATTCCGTGGACCCTACACTTCATAACCTGTTTTAAAATTTACTTCAGGCTTGTATTTTGTAGTAGTTAATGTCTGAAATGCACTTGAAAAGCGCTTCCTCTTAAACACGTAATTCATGTGGGATATTATATACATCTATCTTTAACAAACAGAAACCAGTATCTTAGTATCTTATTGTTTTGCAAAGCATAGCATGTATTAGGAGAGGAACTAAACAGATTTTCAGCACTTCACATTGGAAGAAGTATGACTACTAGCAAGAAATTTCAGAACTTTCCTATTACTTTATATCATAGTCCATTTAATCTCCCTGGAAATAAATGAAATGACCTTTATGGTAACTAAATATGAAGAGCATATGTTCCTTAACTCTTAAATGTATTGGCAGTTTTTACTTCGATTTTCCTTCCAATTAAATGTAAGGCCTCCGACCCCCCATAACATAGTGAACATAATGAAAACTGATTTTCTCTGATCCTTAGCTTCCTTCATCTGTGGAGGGTAAATGTGAATTTATTAATGGCAGCGGCTGCAGAGGAGATGGACTGGATCTCCATGAAGCACAAATCAAGTGCAAATCAATTTAAGTCACAATTTATGCCAGCTGAAAAGCATTACTATCTTATTTAAATTATTACATTTAAATGGGAAGTTATTACTGAGAAAAAAAAAAGATAAACAATAATTACTGTGTGATCAGAATTTAATTCGTGTCAAAATCTGGCTTGCAGATTTATGGTTTCCTTTGATATTGTGATGTTCTGGGATATATTATCTCCTTCCCTAACGGTGTTTATCCACAATTACCAGACAAGCTACTAGAGAACCTCAAAATGTAATGGTTCAAGAGTACATATACATATATAACTTCCCTAAATAATTTCTCATAGTATAGTGAAAATGTAATTTTCTGGCATTTAGAAAATGTAAAATGTTCTCTAGTGTACAATACCTAATTTTGCTGATATGACAAAATTGAAAAAAATATTAAAATATTTTTAAAGGGTGCTTTAAGGTTATGATGCAGTAACCTACTAAAAAATTACATTGACATCACACTTCCATTAATAAAAATAAGACAAAATCATATTCATTGTGTTGAAATACTGGCTGTAAATAAATTGTTAATGGAGTACCAAACAAAACATGGATTTTCCTCTTCTTTTTTCTGGTTTTAGAGACTGAAGTCTCTTCCAAGTAACTACAACTACTTTAACAACGGTGGTCTTTATTAACTAAATCTGTAACACTTTTCATGATGAATTGTGCATTTCAGATGAGTTATTAATTATAAAACTGATGAAAGTATGTTATTAAGAAACTAAGGACCTAATAAAATACTCATCACATGTAAAAGCCTACAAATTTTCTTCTGGGCAAGCATATAAAGGATTGTCAGAATGTCAGAATACTTAGCTCTAAGCAAAACAAGTAGCTCATTTTGTTTTAACAGCAATGATATATATCCTAGGCAATCAATTATAATGACATTTTCTTAGACTAGAAGTATCCATTGGATATAGAATAAGCACTTTCCATTGTCAGTTGCTAATCAATTCCTTCTGTAAATCTAACTCAGAGACTATTTCTGTTCTAATTTTATTTTAGATGCAAACAGCTAACCATGAGTAAAATGAAGTAGCAATTCTGATTATTGTCTCCAACCATTAATGCAGTAGAATTACTTTCACGTCCACTCAATGATGTAATGAAATTTTTACAATTATATAAAATGTTTCAGAATTTAACTGTGTTAATGACACAATGCAGTTTATATGAAATGACAATAAAATCAGGTTTGTTCACTTATCCTTCAGATCAGTAGTTTCCATTTGAACAAGTGAAACAGAAAAATATTCTAACTTCAATGTAAATGGAGTAATGTCGGCACTGCTGTAATTCTCTGTTAAGTATTTTGGTGTCTATATTTAGACATATTATAAATTCAAGTTTCAGTTGAGTTTTCATAGAATCATAGAACAACCAGGTTGGAAGGGACCTATCAGATCTTCTAGTCCAACCGTTCCTATCTAACACTAAACCAAGTCCCTCAAGACCTCATCCACCCTTGCCTTAAACACCTCCAAGGAAGGTGACTCAACCACCTCCCTGGGCAGCCTATTCCAATGCCCAATGACCCTCTGTGTGAAAAACTTCCTCCTAATCTCTAGCCTAAATCTCCCCTGGTGGAGCTTGAGGTCATTCCTTCTTGTCCTGTCCCCTGCCACTAGGGAGAAGAACCCAGCTCCCTCCTCTCCACAACCTCCTTTCAGGTACTTGTAGAGAGTAATGAGGTCTCCTCTCAGCCTCCTCTTCTCCAGGCTAAACAACCCCAGCTCTCTCTGCCACTCCTCATAGGTTCTGTTCTCCAGCCCCTTCACCAGCCTCGTCGCTCTTCTCTGGACCCGCTCCAGAGCCTCAACATCCTTCTTGTGGTGAGAGGCCCAGAACTGAACACAGGATTCAAGGTGCGGCCTCACCAGTGCTGAGTACAGAGGGAGAATCACCTCCCTGGACCTGCTGGTCACACCATTTCTGATACAAGCCAAGATGCCATTGGCCTCCTTGGCCACCTGGGTACACTGCTGGCTCATGTTCAGTCGGCTGTCGACCAACACCCCTAGAGGTCCCTCTCCTCCTGGTAGTTTTCCAGCCAGGCTTCTCCCAGTCTGTAGTTCTGCATAGGGTTGTTGTGCCCCAAGTGCAGGACCTGGCATTTGGTCGTGTTAAACCTCATGCTATTGGACACTTCCCAGGGGTCCAGCCTGTTTATTTATTCCCCAGAGATAAGAAAGAATGTTTGTGTGCACATAAGGACATTAAGAGCAGTCCATACATACAACAGAGTTCATAAGAGGGGTTTTATTTTACTTTTTGCTTCAAATTCTTGCTATCATACTAGAATAGGATGATTAAGACATGGACTGGCAGAGAAACTCAAACAATAATAACAGCTTTGGCACTTTGAACCTTGATCGTGGTCTTAATGAACTTGAGATTTGCCTTAAAACAAAAACCAAATTTTGACCACTTTATTTTGATTACTCTCCTAATGGAACACAGCTCCAGCATGTTGTGCTGTCACTATTAGCTGGCTTCTTCCAGCTAGGAGAAACTTTGTTTTATCTATTTATTCACTAGAAAACAACCTGTTATCACTGACTGGTGTTGATCTTTATGCCTGCCGAAGTTTCATCTTACTCCTTTGTTTTAAACCCATGAGATCAGCTTTCCTTCTTTTCTTATTCCCATAACCACTTTCTGAATTTCATTATTTTGAATTTCCTTTTTTTGAATACAGGTCTTCAAAATCATGCACAAAATTGCCAATGAGGTCTTAGCAGATCTTTGCACAAGACAGGAGGCTTGTTTTGTTGGAAACATGAACATGAGGCATCACAGGATTGCGTCAGCCCTAGAAATGTAACATATTAATATGAAAACAAAAAAATAAATTGAATTATTTGTTGATGCAGAAGTAGTCCACTAAAATATTTTGAATGAAGAAATTATATTTTTTAAGAAAAAAAGAATATTTTTAGGCTGTTCTGTACATAAAAATCCCATATGCTACACCATTACCTTACCAAGTGACAGAATAGAACTTTCACTCAGCTCACTCTATAACCTGTAAATCCTTTTCAATGATTGGTTTCCAACAATAACCAGCTAACAAAACTGAGTTTAAAAAGAAAACAAAACAGAACATTCTTTTCTACAAATGACAGATACTGTCATCAAGAGCCAGCAATAGTTTTGTTCCACAGAGGGATTCTGTAGCTTGGGTCAAAGGTGAACATACTTGAGTAAACAATGCAAAAGAAAGGAACTCTTCTCAGAACAATTTATTAGCTGCCCATCACTTCCACGAAAGGGCAGATCTAGCCTGGAATACTGCACAAATGCAAAGCCTCTAGTACCTGGGATGTAGTTTGTCTAAACATGGAGCCTGAACAGTTTGCCCAAGAAGATGATGTGCTGGTCATTTGAAACTGACAACAAATGAAAAAGAGAAAGTTGGTAACAACATCAACTCTTCCTAGTAATAAATAAGTCAGTGGAGATAGCTAAATACTATTGTTTGATCTTTTTAACAGATTGTGGTTAGCACATTGTAATAGCTAAATTACAAAGATGAAGAAGGAATATGAGATCCGATACACACACAAAAAAGAAATTGTGAATGTAAATCTTTCTTTAACAAATTAAGAAAATCAGCTATGATCACCTTCAAAATAGTTCCCTTCTGAGTTGACACACAGCTGTATATGATTCTGTCAATGTTCAAAGCAATTCCACAGACCGCTTTCTGAAGGGCTGTTGAGAAACTGTCTATTTTCTTTTCAAATCTCATGTCAACAAAAAATGGCTTCCTTTGAACACCAACCTGATCTTTGGGACTTTTTCACCATTAGCCTCGGTTGATAATTGAAAAATTTCCATTGTGGGTTTCCCAAGCCTCTTTATATAAATTTGCTATTCAATCTTGCACATCAACGTTTTCCAACCTAGGCTATGAAAATGTCTATACTTGAGCATGTGTCCACTCATACTGAGTGAAGAAACCAAGCTGAGTCTTGTCTCATTGTGACAGGTTTGAAACATGTTCTATA
The DNA here is from genome assembly GCA_033558105.1 of Coccyzus lansbergi. Taxonomy (NCBI): domain Eukaryota; kingdom Metazoa; phylum Chordata; class Aves; order Cuculiformes; family Coccyzidae; genus Coccyzus; species Coccyzus lansbergi. The sequence continues at coordinate 2,757,633 of JAUMJK010000227.1, forward strand.
ACCATCTCTTTGTCTATTCTCTCCCATTCTTAGTTCCTGAGCTATGTAGGGTTAGTCTTGGGTTTTTGTTGAACCTCATCAGTCATAGTGGAGCAATTTTTTGCATTGCCTACTAACTTGGAACTGTCAAAAGCATCATTTGAAATTAGGCTAATTTACAAACATTTTTAATTAAAAAGAACTGTGAAAGACATGGAAAACTACTAGTTTTCACAAATCCAGCAAAATTTTTTTCAGCTTTTCTCATGATAAGCCATTAACCAGCTCTCTCATATACATGGACTACTTAGAATGATGCACAACATTGTGTGTTTACTGTCAAAACATAAAGTTGTGTGTCATCAGCACGATAAAATTCTTTCAGCCTGCAAGAAGTAACACTCCTAGTTGCTTTATATACCTCCCTGAACAAGAGATCTGATGGGTTAGATTCTCAGCGTGCATCAGCAACACTCCAGTGAGGACAGAAAGTTGTTTGGTATTGTTTTCTCTGTCTTCTAGAAAACGCTGAGCCTGGATTTGAGATATAATGCTGTGTAGCATGAAAGTAATTGGAAGTAGTAAGTAAAGATTGCCGCTTGATTAAAATATTCAGTGAATAAGTTTATTTTTAGTCTTGGACACTTAGGCTATGCCTAGTGCAGTAAATTACAAATACTTGGGATTACTTCCTGGCACTGAAGCCAACTGGCATGGAATGGTCTCTGTCTATACTATGAAATTATCTTTTTCTCATTGTAAGTGTCATTTAGGCCTGTGCTAATTTCCCAGCCATGCTCAGGATTTGTCTGCTTAGCATTAGCTGGCCCAAGTCTGAACCATGCAAGAGATTTTTCTGACAACTTAACAATATAGACAATCAAGTTCCAATGTCCTGAAGATATTCACTTTCTTAGCGCTTTAATATATGCATTTGATTGTATTGTAGATAAATACTCTAATGTGTCAGTTCCTTGACTCTGCTCCTGTTCTACTTAGGAGCTGACAATAAAAGTGTTACATCCAGCCATGCAAATGGATGTGGTGCAATAAAGCGGTGTTCTGGGTGGTGAATTAAACTGAAGAGACACTACATGGTTAATTTGAGCTAATTTATTAATTTTAAGGCATCTTGCAAATATTCAGTAATCTATTAAAGTAAAATAATTATTGATTCATGATGAAGGCAAAGATGTTTACATGTACAAAACAAATAAAACAGTATACTGTATAAATATGCCTCTCTGGAAATGGAAAAGCAAAGAGAGAGAGAAGGTTTAGGAAGAGGGGAAGAGAGGCAGATTAAAAAAGAAGGTAACAGAGAATTAGTGGAAAAAAATATAGTTTCTTCTCCCCGATGGATCCCACAATAGGGATGATGCCTATATCCTTGGGTAAGGGGGAGTGTTCAGTTCAAATAAGAAGACTCTCCCCATCATGCAGTTTGGTGCCAGCTAATCATGTCCATTTATGGCCACTGGGCATCCCTCAGGAGGAGACTTTTTTTGCATAAACTGTCAAATGCTGCTTCCAGGTGAAGATGTGCAATTCATGTCAGGAGCATTGCATACCCTGAACCCCTCCTGAAATTAGTTACTGATGTGTGACCTCTCTTTACCTGCTCAAAGAATATTTTAACAGGTACAAAAATAATCACAAAATGTAAGACATTATAAGACAAGGCATTACAAGCATGAATATATGAGACTGTAAACCTTTAGCAGCAATGCTTTCTGCACTACAAATATTTTACATTATCTATACAATGATTTTTCCATCCTGACACACTTGTTTTAATAGACTGTATAGTTCCCACCTCATTTACTTATCAGCTCAACTGAAGTGAAGAAGAAAAATAATTTAAGGGCCAGTAAACTGTAAACTTTGAAAATATGCTTTATTGAATTCACTACTGTTTGAAATGGAAAGAAATTGAAGAAGCAATATGTGCCCTGGCTTGATTTCTATTCAACATTACAGTGTTCATATGGATACAGGTAGAAATTCTCCTGTCAGAGTTATCCCAAAAACACTACATTGCCTCCTTTTTAGTCCTTGTGGAAATAAATCATCAGAACCAGGTGCCACTACTTTTCTGCTGTGTGTCCGGAGAAGCAGATGCAGTAAATTCTACATCTGTGACCTTTTCACTATTCTGTGTTTTGACTGAGTGTCCATTCTAGTCACAGGTTGCTGAGGTTACAAACAGAAGAGGATAGGAATGGCAAGCGAATAAAATTACAGAATACTAAAAAGGTCAGAGTAGTACCATTTATTTTACCCTTCACAGAGCAGATCGGGCATAAAAAGTTATATATCTGTCTCACGACAAAAATTGTAATGATTCAGTAAACAACAACAGATACAAATTCACATTTGTGGCAAACATTTACACTATAAGGAAATAAATAAAATATCAAATGTTCACATTCTATACTTAAAAATGAAGTCTCTTGGAAGTTCTCTTGTTTTGTAATAGTGTCATTGATTTCAGAAATAAACTTGAAAAAAATCTTCTGGAAAAAATTGCAGAATTGTGTTCACCTAAAATAATATTAACTTGACAATAAATTTACATGTTTCTATGTCACGACTTTTTCCAGCTATTTTATACATATCATAGCCAGATGAGCTATTTTGCATAAAAGATGGCTTTTGTTTTGATTGAAATTCTTAGGTGGCCAATAGTCCTCCTTTGAATTTCCAAAAATTACTGCCAACCATAAATTTTTCTAGTATGCTTTTGGATTTATGTCTGTCAGTACATGTAATTAGGATGTTCTATCTCAGTGAAAAGCCTTTAATCTTATTTGCAGTCCACTATATCAACCAAATTTCAGAGCAGTTTCCAATACACTTATACTATAAGAGACTGATATCTGATTTTCAATTATTATGGTTTTTTATTTATTTCAGGAAGTTTTTCTTTTTATCACAACCACAACCACATAATCTGAGTAAAGCAGCTGCTTGCACTAAACTCTTTGTAGTCTAATAAAAATGGTGACCAGACAGCCATGGAAATTAAACTGGTTATGACTGACAACAAACCAGCTCTCAGTAGCACAGATATAGCAAGCATCTCGTAAGCAGGTTTTTGTTTGTTTGTTTTTTACTGAAAGTATGTAGCTCACAGTAATGCAGAACATCCACTTAGTATTCGGTGCAATTTATCCTGCTCTACACAAAGAGGGAACATATTTAAGACAGTTTTCTCCTTGTTCTCATTTATTATATTTCCTTCCTCCTGGAATCAGCTTCTAAGTCAGGTGTGGGAGAAAAATGTGAGCATGTTTTGCCTTCTGAGCATCAGTTGTAAAGGTCTAACGGATTTAACAACCAGGTGGTCTTATTTTTACTACACTTTGAACCACAGCAGTGATTAACATCCAAATAATGTTACTGAAAAAGAAAAGCCTTTTTCCAGGAAAGTCAATTGTTCTTAAAAATTACTCATCCATTTATACCTAGTGAGCATAATTCTATATTCTCCTAAACAATCAACATGGTTTACTTACAAAGTAGTTCTCTATATTAAGCTGATTACTGCTTGACATAGTAAATGTACATAGATCAATAGGAAAAAAATTCCTCTTATTATTGCTTAACTCATATATATACCTCTGCTTTTCATCCAGTGAGTCTCAGCACTCAGGGAAGTTTAGAAAAAAAGCATTAAGGAGGATGACAAGAGGTTGAGAACACTAATATAATCTATGACAAAGAAAAATCTCACACCACAACTATGCATATAGTCTGATCTTCCAAGGCAAAATATTACCTGCCATAAATAAACTATAAAGGCTGGCTTTGTCTGTGTTTTTTGTTTAGAAGTAAGTATGTCAGGAGCATTTTATTTATTTCTTTTTCATTTCAGATTGAGAAGATATCATTTTACTTAGGTATCAGGTTATCTACAGTTTTACACCGTCACAGGGCTGTCCTGGGCATACCTTCAGGGTGAGACAATTCTGAAAGAAGTTTCTGGCCTCTGGAAATTAAACCTTAATCAACACATTGTCCAATTTTTGTCAGTAACACCCACCAATGTTTTGTATATCTGAACCAATGCCATTTGCTTTTCCGTTTTTTTTATCCTTATGCAGTCCCCAGTTACAGTTGGAATATCCCATATATAGATAGTAAAGAGATTTCATTTTTTCATGAGTGAGATTGGCTCTTTTATTTTTTCCTTCAGGCAAGACAACCATCTGTTCCCTTGTTCTTCGGATCATATTACGTCTAATATTTAAATACCAATGATTTGTTTCCCAACATATGTTTTTCACTGTTTCCTAATAATTTTGAACATATACTATTCAATCTGTATTACTACATGTTTCCCTATATAGCGAAAATTTCTTTAAGAAAAATGGATTTTCCTGTACAAGATCTTCCATGCTACGTAATTCATAAACCTTGAAGAAGGAACTACACAGGCAGTGCAAGCAGGAATGGGTAACCTGGAATGTGTATAGGGACACTACTCAGGTGTGTAGGGAGGAAGTCTGGAAGTTAAAGGTGCAGTAGGTGCTAAGCTTGGCAAGGAAAGTAAAGACTAACAAGAAGGACTTCTACAGGTACATCAGTCAAAAGAGGAAAGTCAAAGAGAACGTATCCCCACTGACAGTTGGGAATGGTGAACTCATATCAATAGATGAGGAGAAGGCTGAGTAACTCAACAATTCTTTTGCCTCAGCCTTCAACGATAACTGCTCTCCTCACCCCTCCTGGGTCATGGGATAGCAAGATGGTGACCAGGGGGATAAACCCCCTACCACTATAGAGGAGGATCAGGTTTGTGACCACCTGAGGAACTTGAACATACACAAGTTTATGGGACTTGATGAGATGCATCTCAAAGTCTTGAGAGAATTGGCAGATGTGGTTGCAAAGACACTCTCCATGTTATTTGAAAAGTCATGGCAGTCAGGAGAAGTCCATGGTGACTGCAAGAAGGATAACTGTGTCCATTTTCAAAAAGGGCAGAAAGGATGACTCTGCAAACAACCAACCTGTCAGCATCACCTCTGTGCCTGGTAAGATCATGGAACAGATCCTGTTAGAAGCTATGCTAAAGCACCTGGAGGTCGTGGAGGTGATTAATCGCAGCCAGCATGGCTTCACTGGGGCAAATCCTATATGACCAGCTTAGTGGCTTTCTATGATGGGGTAACCGTAGCAATGGACATGGGTAAACCGATGGATATGATCTATCTGGGCTTCTGTAAAGCCTTTGATATGATCCCCCACAACATCCTCTTCTCCAAATTGGAGAGATACGGATTTGATAGGTGGATGTTATGGTGGATAACGAAGTGGTTGGAGGGTTGTATTCAGAGAGTAGTGGTCAATGACTCAAAGTCCAGATGGCGATCTGTGACAAGTGGTGTCCCTCAGAGGTCTGTACTGGGACTGGTGATCTTTAATATCTGCATCAAGAATATCGATAATGAGATTCAGTGCACTCTCAGCAAGTTTTCAGATGACACCAAGGTGAGTGGTATAGTTCCCACACCAGAAGGATGGGATGTCATCCAGAAGGATCTAGACAGGCTGGAAAAGTGGGCCTATGAGAACCTCATGAGGTTCAACAGTACCAATTACAAGATCCTAGACCTGGGTCATGGCAATCCACATTTTCAGTACATGAAGGGGAATGACGTGATTGAGAGTATTCCTGCAGAGAAGGACTTGAGAGTGCTGGTCAATGAGCAGCTCAGCATGGTCTGGCAATGCATGCTTTCAGCTCAGAAGGTCAACCATATCCAGGGCTGCATCAACTCTAACTTTCCAACTTTAACTATTCTATGATTCTATGATTCCATCCCATAGCAACTGTCATCAAGATTTATCACAGCTAAATGAATCATAGTTACATGTACCAAATATTCTTTCAATCTAATTCTGAGTTTTCAAACAAATAAGGAAAATAATGTACGTACATTGGCATGTTCCTAACAGGAGTACAAATATCCGAAGTGAACGACTGGATACTTGCATGTATGATTCATGAAGTACCATATGTAAGTGCATAAACAGGCAGTTTTACTTGCATCTCGGTTTGGAAATGCAGTCACATAGCTTGACAACTCATTAAATATCACAATGAGCTTTTTATTTGTTTCTGAACATGCTGAAGATCAATTTAAACTGCATTAATTGGTTTAAAGATGATTAGAGAAAGAAGACTTTTTAAAAAAATTCTTCAGAATACCCCTGTTTAAGAACATGAGTGTATTTGACACCTGTGCACTGAAATACAGATTCTGAAAATCAGTTTATAGGAAGACAATTCCACTCACTGACTGGAGACCTATCACTACTGGAAACACGTGATCAGTTATAAGTCTGAAGTTCATAACCTGAACGAATACAAATCAAAAGAAAAATTTAATTATACCAGTTTTGCTTTGTACCCTCATCATTTTGTTACATTTTCACCCCTGTTTTGCTTTTTTAACTTTAGTCAGTGACAGTTATACTTTGCATATCAAATCTGCTTGGCTATGTCCCACAGAGTGTAAGGGGTATAGAACTAAACAGAGCTGGCAAAATGTAAAGGCTACCTGTCAAGAGCAGGTGGGACTGTTATCTATGTTTTATTCTGAAATTTCCTGCTTTCTGAATAATAGTTTACAGATTTGCCAATGCTTTTGATCTAGCTACAGAAATATATATATGTATATGAACGTGTGTACGTAACTACAACATTGCCTTGCATGATAAGTCTAAAAAAGAAATCTACTGTCAACCTGCAACAGGAGAGTCTGTAACGTCAGTCAAATCCCTACTAGCATAGAAGTGCCTTCTATAGGACAATGATGTGTACAGGTTTTTTTCTTAGAAACTGTACTTTGCATAGCTGTGGTCTTGCATTGACTTTAAAAACAGGTATTGGGGAGGTGGGAGGCACAAGTAGTCTGTTACAGCACCAAGGACTTACAGATCGTTAGACAACCTCATTCTAACTAACCCCTCCCCTGCCATTACCCATAGCAATTCATCTGCTATGATTGAACAGTTAGGTAATGGTTTGGATACCACATCAGATGTCACCCCAGGGAGCACAGTGTGATGTGGAAAAGTATGGCCTTAGTGAGAGACTTCTCCTTTCTACAATATTTATGTCTGTACCAGAATATATGGAGGAAGCTGCCACTTGATACAGGCAAGACAGGTGGAATGTTAGTCATCTCTCTACATCATCTGTTTTGCAGCTAATTCTCACACTGTTTTTGTTCACCTACCCTCTTATGCACTCCTACCTGTTTCCACGCTTTACTTTCTGCTTGCTTTATCCTTCAGGCCTCAGTTTGAACTGGAAACCCTGTATGAGCTTAAGGAAGATACTATTAAGGAAAAAAGCACCAAGCACTGTGGACACTCTGAGCAATCTTTCTTGAAATCAGATTTTACCTTGTGGGAACTCTCTCCATCAGGCTGGGATTTCCCAGAGAACATCAGAATGCCTCTCCAACAAAGGATTGGGAAGAACTGGACACCCAGATGTCTTGGCCTCCTTTAAAAATTACCTTCAGTAAGGACTTCACACTGTGTCCCATGCAGCAGGAACCCAATTTCAATATTGAAGTTAGCAGAAGCTAACACCGGGAGGGGAAAAGAAATCCAAACAATGTTTGAAACCATGTACGGATTCAGAGTGGAAACAGAGAAACAATTCATCTAAATGTTGACTGTACCTGACTTTCCAAATGCCACAGACCAGTGGTTTTAACATTCATAAAACAAAGCTAATCTGGGGAGATGATATTTTCTCTTGATTATTATGCAATCCTCTTAAAGTCAAATCCCTTTTCAGGTAAAATGTCACTGGAAGTAATGTAATTATAGCAAGAATTATAACTTCCACAGAAAATTTCTGATTTTAGACAAAATAGTTTTAATAAAACTAAACTAATGCTGAGGTCACAGGAAGCAAATACCTGTGCTGACATGGAAGCAAGGGGAAATAGATGAACATGATCCATAACCACTAATGTGACAGTTAGACTGTGCAAGAAAACCTAGGTCATAAATTAACACCTGGCTCTTATTGTAAACACCTCATGTATACTTGAAACTGACACTGAGGTCGTCTGGAATCATGATGTTACAGATTTCTTTTGGTTCACTATCCCACACCAAGCACCTGCTATATTTCTCATTATAATTCCCTTTTCCAGAGTGTAGGAAGGTTAGCATTCACCCCAATTTACATGCCATCTCTAGACAGACTCCTGATTGCACGTGACCAACTTTCCAAATTGTTACCAGAAAAAGAAACATTTTATAGCAAATGCCACTGTGGTCCTATGTTCCTCCCAGTGGTGACGCATCTTGACTAATGTGTAGTCTTCACAAACCAATAATTGTCTTCTAGTTCTGAAGAATTAGGGATACAGAGATTTAGGAATTACAGGTTAGGGACTTGAAGCTGTCAGTGAAATCACACAAAACATCTGTCAGAAAGCAATGCAATGTGGATGAAGTATGCTTTTCTACCTTTACTCAGTAGGTACTCCATTTTTGCCCTATATTACAGTACTTCTCCTTCCCTCCAATAATACCTGGAATGACATAAGACTGACACCAACTGAAGAATGTATATGGAAAGCCAAGATATTAACTTACTAGTTGAGTATAAACTGGTATTTTATATAGTTGATTTGATTGAAGCCTGAGTCTGACTGTGGTCTTGTTTCATTTTTGGTTTTGGACTTTTTTCAAGATTACATTGTCCATATTAGAGGGATGCCTGAGATGTAAGATTTGAGATTTTGGCATCCATGTTACCCTGTTATGTTCTCCTTGTGTTTCAATCTCTTATTAAAATCCAGTGAAGCTGGAAAATGAGATAAACAAAAGAAAATTACAACATGCTGTACAAGTCCTTACTGGTTTTAGAACTCATTTGAAGTCATGTAGTGAAGTTTACATGTGTATTTAAGAGCTCCATAGTAATTTCTTAAAATAAAATACATAGTAAAAGGAGGAGAAAAGGAAGAGAAGATGGATCTTGTCAAGGCTTATAGTTTATAGATTCACATAAATGTATCCGTTTAAGGAAAACATATTTTGTTATTCCTGTCTGACATTTACATATTCTCAGGTTCATCTGAATCTCTGTGAATAAAAAGTATTGGTGTTCCTAATGTTTTATCTTTGCTGTTTTGCTTTTATTCTTGACTTTTGATATTTAATTCCCCTTAGCATTCTCTCCAGTCTTGTTTGTGACTGTTGTCTGTCTCTAGTAAGATGAATTACAGACTCTCATTACAGTTGCATAAGAACAGTGCATCACTGTACAGATGCAATGCCAGACTACGGTGTTTCCAGCCCAGTTCAAGAATTTTTGTACATACTGCTCCTTTTCCTTCACTAAGAGTAGTTCTCCCATACACCAGTTTTAGCCATTCTGACCAGCTTTCTGGGAAAATTAGGAAGTAAAAAGCCATTCCTTCATTCCTGGCCATTCATTAGTATCTGTTTGGAAATAACAGCTGATCAGAATCAGTCTGTCTATATGGCAGTTTCCTTGCTTATTGTATAAGGAAGCAAGAAAGAAAAACTGTCTGACTTCTACCTTATCTATACTTGAATCCCAGTTTTTACTCTTTCTTCTATTTTTGTTCTTGTTTTGCATTCTTTCACTTTTTTAATATTTCTATTCTTTTTCATCTTTCTATCTATCAATTTTCTTTCTAATCTCTCTTATTTACTTTAACATGTCAATTTAAAGCATTATTTTTATATTTTTGCTGAGAAACTTTTCACAACGTCGAGTGATCATGTAAAATATTACTGGGGAGTTTGAAAGTACGTACACCTTGGGTTCCAAATTAAATTTTCTCCTCTTACAATTGAAGTAATTTCTTTTTGTATTTGGTATTTTTTTTAATTAATCAATTCCTGTAGGCAATGTTGATAGGAAATACTGTCATACACAATTCTGACTTCCTCAAGAATATGGACAATGAAATTGCCAAAAGGTCCCTTCTGACTTTTAATCTTGTCTCCTATAGCAGCTGCTAACTTTTTTTTCCACAAGGATCAAACTGTCTCCAATTTGATTCCTAATAAGACATTAGGATGTTAACCTGTCTGAGACCTCAGTCTCTTTACAGTTGTATCTAAATTGGAGAAAGTATTTTCCAAGATATAGGCTTTGGGTTGTTTTCCCACAAACCCCAGGACTCTAATTTATTTGCAGTTCCATAAATACAAATAATGGTTTCATAAACATTAAGTGACCTTCGCTTTTATTCTGTGATATCAGACTCTGTAAGCAAGTACTTTAGTCCTTTAAGTTACAGTTGCAAAATATAACCTTAAAATTGATATTCCAAAATGTTTGCAGATAGATTCTGATCTGTGAGATTCATGTCTAACACACTCTTATTTTTCATCTAATTCAATATACTATAGATAGCTTTGACAAAGTAAACTAAAACACACATACAAGGAGATAGGGTTTCGGTAATGTTTAAAAAAATGACTGGAGCCTGGACAGTGTGGAAATTTTCCATCCTTCTTGAATGTCAACAGTGTGCTGCAGTCACGTTTAATGCCACAACAATATTGCAGCAATCTGTGAAGTATATCAACTTAGCCTAGCAGTATAAAATCTTGTCATACATGAAATACCAGAAAAAGTTGCAGTTTGTCTAGGTGTAGCGCATAACGGTTGTGAAGATAAATATGGGTGGGTTTTTAAAAAGGAAAATAAAAACAGCCAGTTCTACTTCTTCACCTAAAACCAAAACATGAGGTCATTTGCAGGTAAAGATCAACTGTAGTACAGATAATCCCTGATTCTATATAAAGAAATTAAAAAAAAAAAAAAAAAAAAAAAAAAAAGAAGAAATATCATAGAATCATGGAACAACCAGGCTGGAAGAGACCCACCGGATCATCAAGTCCAACCGTTCCTATCAAACACTAAACCATGCCCCTCAGCACCTTGTCCACACATCCCTTAAATACCTCCAGGGAAGGTGAATCAACCCCCTCCCTGGGTAGCCCATTCCAATGCCCAATGACCCTTTCTGTGAAATTTTTTTCCCTAATTTCTAGTCTAAAAGAAAATGTCTTTGCCTACAACCACAGTGAGAGCAGGTCATGGGTACTGAACGTTCTTTCTCTTTTGTGTTAACTTAATTGTGATTTTCCTGCATGACATCCAATTTACATAGACATCAAAACCCAGTTTAAGTTTTGGTTATTTCATATAATGTAATTTAATATAGCTTGCATAAACTAATGTAAAATATGATATTTTTACTTTAAAACATAATATCCTGAAATAGAAAGGATCTAATCCACCTGTGAGAAGGAGTTGTACAAATCGTTGTCCCATTGTTTTGTAAAAGCTGACAGCAAAAACTCAGTCATAAGGGCCAAACAGTGCTGCTTTAGTCTATAGACAACAGAGAGCTTGTACTGAGGAAGAATTTGGTCCTTAAAGTTAGTACAAACCACATGTACATATCAAAAAAAGACACCCCCCCTCGAGCATACTGGTAAGGCAGAAATGTGCTCAGCTATAATGACATTATAAAGGTAAGCCATAAAAGCAGTCACCCCACTGACTAACAGGAAATATTAGGTTGGTGGGATAAATCACATCTTATGCTTAATTCACTGGTAAATTGCATTAGAGGTGTACAGTGTGGGAGCAGAGAATGCACACTGAGTAAAAAGCCTTGTTCTATCACTTAATTTCCTGGAATACTGAAAACAGTTCTTTGAAATTTGCTGGTGTGTGAAATCCTCATACCTACATGGTACTGTGGCTTATTACAAAAAGACCACCTCATTATCACATCACAAAGTATCCTTCAGCAGAAGAAAAACATCCTCTTGCTTTTCACAAAACCACCCCATTTGTTTAGACACATTCAATGCCAACACTTCTGAATCAATGTCTGGAAATGTTTCCAAATGAATGACCACCAATTTTGCAAAAAGGGTTCCAAGGAGGCAGTCGTGCTAGGATTAAACAAAGTGTTTTGAACAGTGTTCAGAAGTCTGCCAAGCCAGTGGTCAGTTGTTTCGTTTTGCCTTCTTTCCACCAACTTTCCGCCGCCCTACCCCCCACCCCCTTCCATTATTTATCATCTCTCACTGATAAAGTCTGACTATCCTGGCAAGGGTTCAGGAAGCAATACTGAGTACCCAATAACGTCTGCTGCTGGAATGAAATAAACATCTATTCCAGCTCTAAATGGTTTTCAGTTCCACTGGTGCTGAAACACCATGTTATCTATAACTTTGTCATCTAATGGGTATTTTATCTGGAGTTGTTCTAAGAATAGCAAGAAATGATTCATGTACATGGCAGACTGGGTCCTAAAATGTAAGTTGTAAACTGCACAGCTTAAGGATATAAGTTGGAAGACAAGAAAAACCTCTGTGACCCTGAAGATACCAGCATACGCATCAAAAAGTGAATGGTGCCATCAAAATTCCAGGCTCACAGTATCCATGTTGTTTAAATAACTTACACATCTTCCTTTTTATTTCTCTGTCTGCTGTTGCTCCAGCTCTTTGATTTTCAGCTTCTTGCAGTAAATCCAGGACCAGAAACAGCAGCACAGGATACTTCAACTTTTGCTCTGTGAATTTCACACTCTGTACAGGATGATGTATAAAGCTGACAAATATTTTTATTATCAAATACTTCTATTATCAAATAAAATCACCCAGCTTCATACATTGATTTTGGTTTTTTTATTAAGGACTATGGCAACAGATGTTAATGTGGTATAAATGAACACATCAAATTTCTCAGACCCATGATGACAAGTCTTAGGGAAGTTCACTTGCATTCAACATGATACCTGATCTTTACCAGTTGCTCTCTGTTATATCAAATTACTCTACTTCCATAACAAGATTTTTATATCCTACTATAGTGTAACATAAGGCACATTTCTTGAGGAGGATTAAAAATCTCTTTCTTGTTTAGCTCTATGTTAAAACAATATTACAAATTCTGTCTTTCACTAACACTTAAGAATGCTTTCTTTCAAGGGCAAGAGGAGTGTAAAGATTCAACTGGCTTCTCATATTTCTGGCTTCATATTTCACTATGATAGTGTTGTTGGGTTTTTTTCACCAATGTTTTTTTTTCACTGATCTGCTCCTAGCAGTTGAATTCTCTTCACAGAGGTGAAGGCTTCTATTTATCCCATTATAAACCTTCTAAGTCACAGTGCACCTGTGGAGATGACTCACACATTCGGCTTGTTGGACTTGATTTGCAAATGACTCAGAAGTTGATCATATTTCCCAGAAGTTAAAGCACAGCAACTCTAAAAGGTTAATTGAAGAAAGGCAAAAGGATAGCTGAGAAACTAGAACAACATTTTAAAAGTTGCTATTGATGTTTTAAAAATGTAGCTTACTAGATGATTATAATAAACTGTAATCTCAGTTACATAGTCTCTGATTCAAACAAAATTGCTAAAGTATCAAAACCACAGCAAGTTAGAAGGAGCACTAAAACAGTGTTAATTCTTTTTTGGGGCTTAAAACCAGTAAATTTTAAAGTACTGTGTGTGTTTTCCTCTCCTTCAAGAAATGTTTTAGTTTTTGTTTTTTTCATTCAGGCCAAATTTTCTTTTGAAAAAGTGCTAAATAACAGGTCTTTCAATTTTCCTTTTGTCTGTGAACTGCTGTCACTAACGATGCCAGGAGGAACAAGTCCAGCTATACACATACGGATCAGAAGAAATGTTGAACTGCTTAGGAGGCATTTATGGGGTCTGCTTTGCTGTGGGTTATATGCGCTCAAACAAGAATGAGTACTATGCATTTTGTGCATTAAGAAGAGACTTCTAGGGGCACAGTTACTGATACTAATTTTGAGAGGTGGAAAGCAATTGCAATAGAGGGAAGCTCTTAAACACAACGACATGTAGTCTGTGCAGTCTGTGTTTGATGATGTGTTTATCCAACAGTGTAAGATAATGTCTCAGGTAAAAGTAGACGCATGCCATTTTTTAGCACAGAATTTTCAGCACATAGCTACTGGGGATTTAAAAGACTGTGGCCACTCACTTATAGCTGTATGACTTTGTGTTTATAGTTTAACTAGTTAACTAAACTATTTCAGCTATGTCTGCAAACTTTACAGTTGCATTCATATATATGCATACCAGGCAGCACATCTGTGGCTGACATTAGTGTCTCCCAGTTGCCAGCATGTGTTTTTCATCATAATAGTTTTGAAACAGAGAAATACACTTCTGAGTCAGAGAAGTTTTCCCCCATAGGTCTTGTATTGCAGAGAAACCTACGAAAGACAGTTTTGCTTACTAGAAACCTTAAACAATGCATAGTTATGCCTCCCCATCATCTACAGTTTGAGAGTCTATGCCACATTTTTTCAGAAAGATAGATTACTAAATACGCGTGTACACTATGTTCCACTTCTTTATGCCTCCAATAGTTCTTGGGCCTAGTGACCCATTTTAATTGCATTTGAAAGTTTCAAAAGACTCTCAACAACATTAAGTTTTTCAGGTTAAAACCCAAAGTAAGGTAGAAAAGAGACAGCAGGCAGTAAAACTCATCAGTTCAGCAGGAGTTGCACCAGTCAGTGTGTGTGTACAGGCCAGTTAATCGGCTCATGTGTAGCTCCAAACTAGTCTCAGCATTTGAAGTCTCCCTGTTGATATGTACCGAGTGGAAGGAGAACTGTGTTATTACATGACCTGTCTCAATCAGATGGAGAAATCTATGATATACACTACTGGAAGACAGACTTTTCTTTAAGAATGAGCCATCAAAGCGTAGGCATCATGACTGCATAATTCAGTGACTCTCTTAGGTATAAATAATGAAGATATGCTCAAGACTTAATGTCAGACTGTAAATCATTGCTGGATTTTTGAAAGATAGTGATCTCAGCATGATTTCCATGCATGAAGAAGTTCTGCTGCTGCACTACAATACAATTGCATAGGTTTATTCTGTGCACTCTTTTTAAATGCATATTGCTCTCTACTCTGGTTTACACAGTTGTAACATCACTTTGGGACTGGAGTGACTGACAGGGCTTCCCAAGTTTTATTTTGATTAGATCCCTGTGTTTGGAACCCTAGAGTGCAATCAAAGACAATATCTAAACAAAGCCAAATACAGCAGCCATTCCTCCACTCAGAAGAATCCACACTGCTGATGGGGTTAGGCTCGTCAAAGTGTTCAGGACAGAGTGGGCAGTTAGCATCTCCGGTTTTCCACTAGTGGATTGATTATTCTACCAGCCAATAAAAGTTTGCCGAAGATACTGCAGTGCCAATAAAATTACTTAGGAAAAAGTTTGTTTCCAGATGACGACCAAGCCTGTTATCTTGGTCATATAACATCTCCTTGAAGTACATCAAGCAATGGGGCTGTCACTCTTAACTCTGTCTTTCCTTTGAGATTATTTTAAATATTAGGCAGGTGGTTTACTTTTTCTCTGCCAAGCCTATTGCTTATAGCTAGCTTCTCTCTTCTATTTGCAGAGTTTTGCTTTCTACTTAGTTTGCATCTAAATTTCACTTCTAATTTATTTCTGTGTTGCTCTAGCTCCCCAGTGCTGCCCGAGGACATGAAAAGATGATACAGTACCATTAGTGTATTAATGTACAATAATACTGAGCTTACAGTATCAAAGTAATCCTCATTGATTGGTGTCTCTGAAGACACAAGGCAGAGAATAAAAATAAAAAGCAGTACATTTTGCATCCAGTGGGAGCTTTTGTTCCTATTATACTGCCAGGGACTACCTCAGTAGCTGTATTTTGGAGAGCAAGTAGCCTCCTTGTAGAAAATGTTTGCTTCCATTTCTTCCTTTCCTACATAACTGTTCCCCATGACGGTAGTATGTAGGTTATATCCATTACATTCTAGTAACTTGCTGCCTACCGGTACTTTTATTGTTTTCTAATCTCATGTGTTTTTTAATTTATATTGTCCTGGCCTAGACATTATGTTTTCCCCTTGCCCCTCACTTTTTGTCCTTCTCTCAACCTGCAAAGAATCACCTTAACTACAGGTGCAATAGAAGACAATAGTACCAAGTGCATTTGCAGTTTCTTGGACAACTACAGATTTTCATCACAGGTACAAAACTAAGCAGAAAAAAAAATCCTAAAGCAGTCCCAATCTTTCTCCTTCCAGAAAAGGTGTGGAATTGAAGGAAGTGTTCATAAGTAATGCATCCTGTACATGTTTATAGCCAAAGGAGACAACGAATAAAAATTCCAGGGAAAGGAGACAAAAGAACTTTAGTTTCAAGAGCAGCACTACATCAGGAGCAACTCACTGGTGAATCTAGTCAACAAAAAATTGTATGTCATGTCAGGGAGCAGCAGGACTGGCTGCATTGTAGGGTTCAGGGAGCTGGAGTTGGCATCTCACACAGGAAGCAGCCCTATGGTATAGCCCAGCAAGAAGAGTAGAGTAGGTCTAGTGATAGTACCGGGGTCAATCACAGGCCAGTGATTGCTGGATAAGTCTATAGAGATAAGGTAGGTCTAACATCAAGCCAGAAAGTCAACTCAGAAGATAAGGATCAACAAGGTACATGACAAACATACCTACAACACGGTTCTACCAGAGAAGTGATCTGCATGTAACTGCAGCTCCCAAGCAGAGGGACAATGGTGAGGATCAGCAAGCCTTCCCCTAGCTCACCTAGTAGACATCTTTCATGACTACCTGATCCCATGACTACTGTGCTCTACAAGAGCTGCTGAGGCACACTGATAACTCCCCATTCACAGCTTTCATTTTGTCACCAGTTGATTGGTTTGTGAAGTACAGAATAGAGCGTAAGTATATACTGTATTATTTCATACAATGATAAATTTTAAATCAAAATATAATGCGATGGTAAGTCAAATGCATTTATCAACATGATCCCATATAAAACCCAAACTTATAATCTTGCCCCTAGGAAAGGAATTTGTCTGAAAACTGTAAATTTCTAGAAATCTTGTTGACTGGCATTATTTTTACATTTTTAACTTCTAATTATTCTATGTTAGAGCACTTAATTTAATTTCCACTATTTTGCACAGCCTTTATTATTCTTATACAGAATATATATATACAGAACTCTAGGTCATCCCTTTTACCAATCTAATATTAAAATTTTGTTGACAGTCCTCTAATCTCTTGAAATTCTGACAGTATTTCTGGATTTGTGAAGATCAGCACCAGTGCATGAAGGTAGCAGCAGGGAGAACCCTTGTACAGAAGCAGCCTGATTTTCTATCAAGAATATAAAAACTCATAAACCAGTTCATTTCCCCACACAGAGTATACAGGACTACATGGAGAATACTCTTTAACATGCCTTCCCTCCATCCACAATTTCCTCCACAGACAAAGGATGACTTACTAGCTTCTTCCAGTAAGGTAAGTTCTAGTGTTGATCTTCAGCTCCTACCTTTCAGTCTACTCTCTGGGATGGTATTTCTTGTTGATTAGATTTTTAGTCCATTGAAGATGGAATCCTTTCCATGGGATGCCTAAATGGACAAGCATTACTAATAGAGTTAAGTATTCTACGTTGGGATATATGACAATGTTTTAAGAATTTTCTTTTACCATCTTTCTTTTCAAGCATATTTAATCAACTGTCTCTGTATAAGTGCCAAGACCTTAGAATAACAGGGCAAATTCAGTGAATTATAGCCCTTATACACAACTAGTACTCTCTCCACTAACTAAAATCCCTTAGTATCTTTTCCCTGTATATTCTTTCAAAAATCTCCAGCATCTAAAGGGTCCTTAAGTGTCCTCTTTTTCTCATAGCCTATATTGAACCATGTTTTGTGCTTTAGTAGCCTGCATCCTCTTTTTTCTTTTGTTTTTCAGATCTACTGGAAAGAAACTAGCCTAATTTTGCTGTTAGAAAGGTCTTTTCTTTCTCCTTTCAAGCTTTCAGAATTTCATCTGTGTTCTAGAGCTTCACATGGCTATCTTTAGGTTTACTAGGCCAGATCACAATTATGTGTCTGTTATCTCACTGTCTGAAGCTGACTAACTGCTTCATCCTAATTATTTGTCATCTGATGGATCTTCTCTAGATTTTTCCTAAGACAAGTAAGCAGTCCTTCAAAAACCTGAAAAAAGCTTTTCTGTGATAAAGGAGAAGGGGACATAGCTTGCCAGTTTTTTTCCTTTGTGTAACATCATTTGATGGTACTTTAAAAGCTGTAGTCTGTTATCTCAGGTCATTTCATAACTTTGATGTCCTGATTATTTCTGGAACAGATCTTTTATCCTGTTGCTCTGCACCCAGCACTGTAAAGTGATGTATGCATCTGCCTCATTCTGGACTTGGTGGTGGACAGTTCTTCTTTTACCTCCTGTGGAATTCATCTTTTGTCTCCAGTCATCCCAAATGATCTGTCTTCATGACTGAAGGTCTGAGAGGTGATTCAGAACTGACAGGTAGCTGAGTGAAGGAGCTGCTCTTACTTCGGAGTTCAATTCTATCCTTTCAGATTGTGAACTTGAGATGTGAGTATGTAAGAGACAAAAGCATTTATTGTTTAAGCAGAACACTATTGAGAAACAAATAAATCACCTGTAAAATCAATAACCTAATTAACTAATAAACACATTGCTATTACTAAACAACATTTAGTATTTTTGCCTAACACAACATACAATTTTAAATGTAAGATTTTTTATTAAAAGCTATGAATCATAACTGCTATTGAATTACAAACTCATCTACTATGCCTCCTATACCTCTTAGTGCTGAGGTCTAAATCTTCAAGTCTATCAATCATTAATCCATCCTTTTACGCCAAATTGCTTGAACATAAACCTGATTGAGGAGGTGAATGAGGTAGTGACCTGAGGGATTTTCTCTTTGGTGTCCCAGTGGTCTTGCATCCACAACTGTATTCCTTGCCACAGACATCTGTCGAGTCAGACTGTACATTTTTACCTTAAACATTTTGTCCAGCGGGCACCAGTGCAGGACCAGGCACTAGGACCAGGCACGGGTTTACCCTGCCATCCTGCTCTCTGGAAATGGAGCGGGGGTACACAAAGGACTGGGAACCGGAGAGGCAGGGAGACTTGGACCATGCGACCGTGCCGAATAGGGGCCATGAGGTCAGGGCTCCCGGGGGAGTGGTCCGCCCTGGGGGACAGGAGCACCTCTCCAAGCTCTCTGCCGTGTCGACACTGAGACACAGACCTGGATCGGAGCAGCCTGGACCATGCGATCAGACCACGTGTTGATACAGTAACTTCTTAGCTCTTCCCTTTCTCTTTCTGTCTTTCCCTCTACCTCCTGCCTCTCTCCCTGACCTCACAGCATGCATGTCTGCTTTCATCAGCAAGTTGAAAGAGACCCACCAGATCATCGAGTCCAACGATTCCCACCAATCTCTAAACCATGCCCCTCAGTACCTCATCTACCCACACCTCAAACACCTCCAGGGAAGGCAAGTCAACCACCTCCTTGGGTAGACCGTTCCATTGCCTAATGACCCTTTCAGTGAAGAATTTTTAACTTATGTTGAGCCTGAACCTCCCCTGGTGGAGCTTGAAGCCATTCCCTCTTATTCTGTTCCCTGTCACTTGTGACAAAAGACCAACTCCCTCCTTTCCACAACCTCCCTTCAGGTAGTTGTAGAGAGCAATAAGGCATCCCCTCAGCCTCCTCTTCTTCAGGCTAAATAACTCCAGCTCTCTCAGTCGCTCTTTGTAAGACTTGTTCTCGAGCACCTTCACCAGCTCTGTTGTTGTTCTCTGGACTTGCTCAGAGCTTCAACATCCTTCTTGTGCTGAGGGGCCCAGAACTGAACATAGTATTTGAGGTGTAGTTTCACCAGTGTGGAGTACAGAGTACCACTTTAAGAGTCATCCCCTGGCACGATTGTTCTGGAACCCTTTACCTCAGTGGTTTTTGCTAAAAATGCAGCTCACTGGGTATTGAAGTGTCACTGTCACTCCTACCCCTGCCCACGCTGAGTCAGAGCTGCCACTCACTTGTCAGGAGACCATACTATATATACTCTTAGTTGCTGCAATATATCTGTCTTTAGTATCTAATTACCAAACCATGAGGTGAAATCTAGTTAGGGCAATACTACTATGTCTGCTGGCATAAAGTAAGTAAAAGAAATCACAGGAATTATAGCAGTATCCTGGTCTGAAATACCTGAAGGAACTAATTATATCATGCCCCAGTAACCCCTATTGTCATAACTGACCTTCACACGCATCTTTCAAAGTGGCTTTCACCAGTGTTAAGAGCAAGGAGAAGTTGTTTTGGGCATTTATTGATTCCTCTCAGTTGACCCAATTCCTACTTTTCTTACACAATTATATAACATTATAATCTTTTAACTTTTTAAAAAACAGTTATGTTTCCTAATCTTACCAGATTTATGGAGGGCTGGATTTGGACCATCAGTGCTTCTTGTGGCATGAAACATCTTCTGATTTTTATTTCTGAGTCTACTCAACTGAGAACGTTAAACTGTGCAAAACAGGGTTTTGTGAACATGGCATGGAGATGCCAACAATGCTTGGTTCAAAGTGAATTCCTTTTGGTAAGAAGTGCCTATGTTCTTTCATTCAAAAAGTAGTATCAACAATCAACTCTAGCAGTCCCAATATAAGCAGTTCTTACATTGCTGCCAGTGTAATTCTGACTACATAATGAGGTGCTATAATAAATGTTTTCAGAGTTAAACATTGCCCCCTCCCTGGAAGTGTTCAAGGCCACATTGGATGGAGCCTTGAGCAGCCTGGCATAGTAGGAGGTGTCCTTGTCCATGGCAGGGGGGTTGGAACCAGATGACCTTAAAGTTCCTTCCAACACACATCATTCTATGATTCTATGATTCTATGATTCTATGATTCTATGATTCTAACATTAATCAGATTTAAAACATGTACTAGTGGTAAGTGATTTAGCACTCTAATTAAATGAGCAGGTGGCACAGAATCTTACATAAGGCAGTAAATTGTTAAAAAATCCGAAGGAAAAATACCAGCAAAACAATAGATTTCTGTATAATACCATATACCACTGAACTTCATTATAAGTGTCCCCAAACTTGAACAATGAACAATTTCCATAATAAGGTACATGGCATATGAATCAAGAACTTAAGCGAAATCTTCCTTCCTCTGTAATGATATTTGAAGTTCATAGAGATGGAGAGCTTACCAAAATCATCATGCCATTTAACTCCTCTTTATTAGTTATGGATGCATGTGGAACTGGAAAAAAAATAGGCCTATTGTACCAATGGTGCCTTGTCATGTTCCCAATGTAGAAGAAACAAACAATATAGAATTATGAGAGTTCATTCAAAGCTACATACAGGAACTAAAGTGAATTTGGTGGAAATTGTTTAAGCAAGAAAAGACTATAGAAACTGCAACAAGTTTGCTTTCTTGCTTTCTGGAGGAAGGAAAGGAATATGAGAAGGATGAAAAAGAATAATTTTCCCAGTATATTTTATTTCTGAATGTTTACACAAGTCCAAATAATCTTTTCCTAGAGGGATGATTTCCTGTGTGATCACTAGCTCTCTGTGCTGATTTACAGGACAGAACACATCAATCCAATCAGTGAGTCACTTTTGTGTGTGTGTGCTGTACAAGCTGTCTGTGAAGTGCTGCCTGTGCCACTGGATTTAAAAAGCAGAACAGCTTCAGGAGTTTTTATCTCTGCATGACTGCTGGCTAGGGATTTGAACATAAAAGAAAACTGCAAGAGGAAATTGGTTTGGACAAGAATAGCTTCTGTACATAATTCTTACTAATTTGAAGATGAAATGCACTCTCTTAGAAACAAAAAAAAAGATACTGTGTGACGGTTTGCTCAATATGGTTATTGCTACAGGATTCAGCTCCATTTTCTAAGGTTTAGAACTGACTACGCAGCACTATGTTTTTACTAGGAACAGAATAACAGGAATTATTCTTCTCGGAGATGAAATGTGCAAAGAACAAAAGGAATCAGATAAGAATGAAACTCTGTTTTCCAGTGCAGAAGAGATGCATGGCAGCTTCAAGGATGAAAGAGTGACTCCTATTTTTAAATTTGTTACATTTTTAGTTTTATTTTGAACACAGTTTTGGTCAGGAAAGCTAAATTTGATATTGAAGGAAGACAGTACAAAGTATAATTTGACTTGAGCATAAACACCTACTAAAACAATCAAAATAAATTTTTTATTCTGGGGCATTGTTCAAAGATTTTGTCCTCTTCTTTTTACTTAATAAACCACAGTAAATATTTACTTCCATATCTAAATGAAAATAGGCTTCTGAACACATGGTAGAACAAAACCTCACTGTCAGTTTCTGGGGCAGAAGAAAGTGAGAAAGCTGTTTATGTCATAGAATCACCAGGTTGGAAAATACCTCTTGGATCATTGAATCCAACCATTCCTGTCTGCCACTAAACCACATCCCTGAGCACCTCATCTACCTATCTTTTAAACACCTCCAGGGATGGCGACTCAAGCATCTCCCTAGGAAGCCTGTTCCAGTGCCCAATGACCCTTTCTGTGAAAAATTTCTTTCTGATATCAAGTCTGAACTTCCCCTTGCATAGCTTGAGGCATTTCCCCTGTGTCCTGTCCCCTGTCACTTGGGAGAAGAGGCCAGTTCCCTCCTCTCTACAACCTCCTTTCAGGTATTTGTAGAGAGCAGTAAGATCACCCCTCAGACTCCTCTTCTCAAGGCTAAACAACCCCAGCTCCCTCAGCTACTCCTCATAAGATTTGTTCTCTAGCCCCTTCACCAGCTTTGTTTCTCTTCTCTGGACACTCTTCAGAGCCCCAGCATCCTTCTTGTAGCGAGGGGCCCAGATCTCCCTGCTCAACCAAGCTGGTTGTTTTCACCTTCTGGCTCATTTTCTGGCACATGGGGACAGTTTGTTCCTGCACTGCCATGGTTTCCTTCTTGAAGCGTACCCAGTGCTCTTGGGCTCCCTTGCCCTTAAGGACTTTATCAACTAGCCTTCTGAACAGTCCAAAGTCTGCCCTCTGGAAGTTACAGGTGGTCGTTCTGCTAACCCCCCTCCTCACTTCACCTAGAACTGAGAATTCTATCACCTCATGATTGTTTTGCCCCATGTGTCCTCCAACCATCACATCCTCCACAAGACATTCTCGGTTCACAAAGACTAGGTCCAGGAAGGCACCTTCCCTTATCGGCTCATTCACCAGTTATGTAAAAAATTGTCTTACACACACTCCAGGAGCCTCCTAGACTCCTTTCTCTCTGCTGTATTGTACTTCCAGCAGACAACTGGTAGATGAAAGTCTCCCACAAGTACAAGAGCTATAGCAATCTTGAGACTTCTCCCATTTGTTTGTAGAAGAGCTCGTCAGCTTCCTCTTGGCTGGGTGGTCTATAACAGATTCCCATCACAACATCTGCTTTCTTGTGAGCTCCTCTGATTTTTACCCACAGACACCCAATCCTGTCATCACCATAATTGAGCTCAATGGTATCAAAGCACTCTCTAACATAGGCTGTAACATGTCATAGGCTTTTGAACAACATTTCTGTACTGTTTATACATATCTACTTTTGATTTCTTTGGCCTAGTTGATTGATAATGTCTGCACATGTCTCAGTAAGAATAGTTTCCAAACAGTAGAAGAAATTGGTTCTATAATTTAACGATATAGGTGGCATTCTGCTCTTAAAGGTGAAAATTTCCTTTTTCCTTCTTTTATTATATTTTCTCTTCCTCAGTAATTTAAAGCAATTTTATAGTATCAAAACTTAGCACAAGAATCATATGTGTGTCCTTTGGCTGATTATAAAGTTATTAGTTCAAGAATAAAATATTGCATTCTACATAGTATACCTGTTCATTTGATGACTAATTCACTGTTACCAAGTGCAATTAACTATTAGTCAAATGTAAAGATCATGAAAATAAGAATAGAAGTATAACGGTAGTGGACAATGCAGACAAACAATAAAAACCACATTTTTGGACCTGACAGGTATCTAACTAAATATATCTGGCTATTCAAGCAGGAAACCATGTCCTATATAGTACAAAAATTTATTATCTTTACAGTATTTTCTGAAGCTTTTGCTTAAGAAAAAGCAGCCAATACCCTAATTTAGATGAAATTACTTACAAAATAAGAGAAAAAAATAAGAAATGTTATTTTAAGGTATCATTTAAAAGTTATTATACCTGAAAAATGCAGAAATAGCTAAATAGTCTCATTCATCCAGTAATCATCATAAATATTGCATGAAATCTGGGGCACAGATGGGTGCAGCTTCTCAGGATAAATTATATGGGTTCTTCTAATTATAGTCATTCTACATTTCAAATACAATTCCATTTAAAGGAAATTGTTCATGAAAATTATTAAATAGATGGTAGCTATACAGACCTACTGATCCTGAATATAAATGATAAGTCACATGACCTAATGAGAATTCAACCTGATAACTACAGATAATAAAAAAATCTTAAGTAAAAATTTTCTGTGAAAAATTTTTATCAGATTTTGGGGGGGTTTGCTTTGGTTTTTGGCTTTGTTTTGTTTTTCAGCAAATGTAACCATAGGGACTATGTGAGTTAGCGAAGATTGTTACATTAGTGGTATTTTAAACTTTACCTCTGTTTAATATTTTGATTTTCTCATAGTACATATGTTTGACATTGACCTAAATTCTCTTGAGTGATGGTAAGCAAATTTTAAAATGACCAAAAAGCCTTAAAATAAAAGAATTAATAGCTCCTGTAAAGAAACATACTATAAACCAATACAAACTCTTTGATTAAGAACACAGAGTACAAATATAGCATGCAAAATGAGAAAAGAAGTATTTATAAAAAGTATATTAAGAATTAAAATTCCTTTTTTAAATTATTATAACATATTTAAATAAAGTTTATATTCTGAAAATTCTTGGTATACATCTTTTCAGTTTGGGTGTATTTGGTTAGAATGCAAGTATAAATAGCATAAAACTGAAAGAACAATTGCTCTTAGAAACCCATGTAATCATCATGGTTTATTTCCATCCCAGCTTGATCAGCAGCCAGAGATGAGCAGACTCCAAGAGAAAGAGAAATGAGAAAAAAAGACTTGTGGGTTAGAAGGTAAAACTAAAGCAAGTTTAACAAAACAAGAACAACAATAATAATAATGAAAATACTGCTAATAAGAAAACAAAAATATATACAAATACAAGAAACTACTCCTCCGGTCCCCAGTGATGGTGTCACCACAAACACCACAGAGCGGGCATGGGGAAAAAGTCCCTGACTTAAATTAGAGGCAGGAGGGAGCTGGATTCAGGAACTGGATTCAGGAACACGGGTTTCTGGGATCAAAGGCAAAAAGACAGATGAGATGCTGACTGGTTGTCAGGCATCAAAGAAGAGCACCTTACCCCCATAATCTCTCAGTCTTGTACCAAGTATGATGTATATAGAATGCAATAATCTGTTAGTCTGTTTTGGGTCACCTGTCCTGTCCTTTCCTCCCTGCAGGTACAACTCTTTTTTGCCCCTTTCACTTATAGCATTTCACCAACATGAGAATGACCTTGGTTTCTATAGGAATAAGTATAAGGAAC
Organism: Coccyzus lansbergi; assembly: GCA_033558105.1. Lineage (NCBI taxonomy): Eukaryota > Metazoa > Chordata > Aves > Cuculiformes > Coccyzidae > Coccyzus > Coccyzus lansbergi. The sequence continues at coordinate 2,783,220 of JAUMJK010000227.1, forward strand.
TGCATATTAATGCCCCGTGCTACCACTTCTAGACAGAAACATTGTTGGAAAATCATGTAGTTAACTTTCAGAAAGTGTAGCTATTCAGATGAGTATTAGCTGAAAAGGTAGAAAAACTGCTTCTGCTTTAGCTCAAATCAGAACAGTAATTCAACCCTCAAGTTTTGAAAGATATCTGTCAGCAGAAAGATACAGACTTATCCTGACTTTGTAAGTCTGCTTTTTGAGAAAGACCAATAAATAATTCAAGGAAAGACTGATGATCCTATATTACTTTCTGGGTATTCATCTATAAAGTACCTTTAGACCTGCCTTTTCTCAATTACTTCTAGGTGTTGATGGAGAATTTTACTAGCTAAGGCAATACAAAGAGTATTCAAATGTTTCCATCATATTCTTCAAGTTTTCTCTAGGACATACTTTATTCAATTATTGATGATAAAAAGGTTCTGAGTAATAAAAATCTTTAAAAATTATTTGCCTATTTATATCACTTGGAAAGAAGCAGAGCAATCATTTCTGACCTTCAAAGCTTTCTCTCCATATTTTTTTTTTATAATCCATAACTCTCCCTACACTATCATAGTTCTCCCTACACTAGCAGAGGATTAGGGCTAGCTTTAGTAGATATAATAGCTTTTAGCTAAAATAACACAGTTGTAATATGAACTTTTGTCCATACAAACTCAAAATGTCAAAGCTTGGAGAAGATTCAGGAAAGTGGCCTGTACTTAGGAATATGTTCTTTGTATTGCTGAACAAATTCGAGACCCGAATCTAAGCATAATAGTATCTTTCCATTTACTTTCACCCACAGCAACACATATACAAAGTTACATTAACACATATTGACAGTGACAGAAAGGGTGTATCAGACATTTTATACGCCGACATACACACAAGGGAAAACATTCTCTTGGAATAGAATATGATTGTGTATAAGCTATCTCATGGCTGTTTAAACCATACTCGTGGCTGTTTAAACCATATAGTAAAATCAAGAATTTAAAATTTAAAATTGTGATCTCTATTTCCTAGCTTAGTATAAACATTATATTAGATTATTATTAGTAAGGCAAGCAGCAGCGGTATAATAAAAAAGAAATTATTGAATACGGATTAGAATTATAACTAAAAGATCCTGAGTCTGGGAAAACACTGGCCAGTACTGTCAGGTCTTGCTGGCCAGTGACATCTCCATGAAGGTGGATATTGCTTGTTTGCCTTTCAGCAGCTCCTGTATACAATGGTAGATGCTACTTCCTTTGGTCTTCCTTTCTCCCTTCTCCCAGGTTTGACCACTTGTGGTTTTGAACCAATGAAGTCTTATTTCACAGTGTATAAGAAAAATACAGACACAAGTTCAGAGAAGTTCAACCCTGATAAAATGTACTTTGGACAGGAAGGATTCCCTAAACTGCATGAATCCACAGATATCTTCCGTCCACCTACATGCACGTGATTTGTGTCTCTTTACCCCTCAGTCGTAAGCTACAGTACCTATGCAAGATGGTGTTCAGCTCAGTTTACATCCCATACAACAGCTTTTCTTCATTATTATGTAGTCCTGTTCATAAATGTGTGCCAAAAATCCAAATCACACCTGTAACTCCATTATGACAGAAAGACTAGAAGACAAAACTCCTCCAGTTGCATCCCCCTGTTAACAGCATTCTGTACCATTTTCCTCACCCCTGTTGTACTTTTCTCTCATGCAGATTCCTGCCTGCTGTTCACCTTCAATGTGTGATGGGAAAATGCTCTGTAAGGTTCAAGGAGCCAGGACTGTGAGGACTTCTGGCAGGGGACACACAAAGGAAGCAGGACCATGGCACCCCAGCGAGAAGAGTGCCCAGAGTCAGCCAGCACTGCTCAAGCTTGGGCTGAAGGTCCAAATCAAATGTATATGTGGCCAAGTACAGGCACTGGTGCAAAATGGTTAAAGCAAGAGCTTCTCCTGAGAGAAGTGGAACAAACCCACACAATGGTTTTGCACAGTTCTTCCAACAAACAACTCTGTGCTTCAGGGTTGGACTTCCTCACTATCATAGCTGACCTAGAGCACAGGCAGCCAAACCCTGCACATCCAAAACCTGACATTTAGGCAAAGGTCTTGACAGGAGTCAACATTTAGTTGCTGCTCATCTCCTGCAGAGCTAGCTGAAGCAGAATAGGATGAGCTTACAACTGGCTGAAATCTGAGAAATCCTCTTTTGTTTTCATGTGAATCATGGTTTACCAAAGGTTTAACTGACTTTACTTTTTTGCTGTTTCCTCCAAGAATAGCTACTAAGGAAAGTGACCTTATTTAACACGGTGAATAGATTTGCAATATATTAAATCACTTCTATGTTGAGACAATTGTCACAAAATAAAAGTCCTTATTGCAAGGCTTAACATTCAAGAGAAGATGAAATTCTGTGGGCTGTATAAAAAATTAAATTTCCCTGTATGCATAGGAACCATTTCTGAATTAGCAGCTCTGACAAAAGAATGAATAGAGAAATAACAACTTAACTTGTAAGAAGTCACCTTCCAGTTTTCTTCAAGTCTTGTAATTAGCCAGTGACAATTCTTTATCCAAGGGATGAGAAGAAAAATCCATGAAAAACCATTGTCAGCAAGTAGCTTGTTTTGTGCTACAGCACAATTTCCTCATTACAAAGCACACAGGCAACCGGCTACAGTCAATGGTTGACTAACTGTCCTACTGAAAGAGAGAATACTACCCGTACTTCCACCTTCCAAAAAATTTGAAAAGATTTTGATCATCATAAATGTCCAGGGCATATACCCTTTCTGACTGGCATCACTCTGGTTAAAAAGCTGTCACTGAACTAAATAAATTTTCACTTGTCTGACAAAATGCTTCTCAGCTGCCTTGGATCATCTGAAAGACCAGTTTCAGCAGAGAACCCATGAGTCACTTTAGAATAACTTCTTGGCAAGAATGTAATCAGCAATAGGCCTGTGGGTGAGTATTTGGACATAACGTTTTATTTGAGATTGGTACTTGAGATCTATTGTTTTTGTAACATTGTATTTTTTGGCATGCAAGCCCAGGGATTTCCCCATCTTTATTCAAAAGGCTACAGTGGAGTTCTACACTGCTCTGAGATGAAAGCTATTGGGAGGGTGATAAGGTCAGTTTTAAGATTTTGCAGAGCACCATAGCCAGGCACTTCTCACTGGATATTGTCTGTCTTTCTCAGTGCTTTCACAGCAGGAAACAATGTTTTTGAACTTATCTTCCCATTCACTGAATGGTTACAACTGTTTTCTAGATGAAAAATGTTGTGACTTCTTGAAAAATGGGCAGAGAAGCGTGGCATAATCAAGAAGATAAAAAGAAACAGGTAGGGCCTTCTTGGTTACTGCAGCACATGACCCAGTTTTCAGTTTCTAGATTTGTTTCTGTTAAGCTTGTAAGTCTGATTACATATATTATAGAAACTACTGATCAGATTCACTGTTCACACCTACTAGGAGTACCATCTGTGGGAATCACATCTAATCTGCAGTAAAGGTTTGCTGAGAGAAACTGGAAAACTGACCAAATTTTACCCTCAAAATCCACACAAGAAGAAAAATCTCTAGCTGAAAGCTACTTGTCAGTGTCTCATTTTGGCAGTACAATCACCCTTAATTAAGCAAGCTACTATTCCTTTTGGAGAAGGTTTTTCATGTAGAGGAAGGAAAAAAAAAAAAAACCACCAAGGAAAGATGAGATGAATACTCCCACTTAACTTTGATACTACCTTCTCACAATTAATCTTGCTAATAGACTTGAGAATAAGGATGCTGCTATAGATATTATCAAAAGTCAATGAAAATGATGTTTTAATGGGCAAGCCTAACTTCTTTCTATAAAAGTGAAGATATCTAGTTTAGAGAAAAAATTCTGGATTATTTCCCTTTCCATATTTTTTCCAGGTATTTTATTTTCTATTCAGAAGAAAAAATTAGGGAAAAGTTGTTTCTAAAAAAAATAGTATAACACATAGTCTAGTTGCATTGTGCTCTTTTATTTTGATGAAATGAAATTATAGTCTTTCAGGTGAGAAGTCTCAATATTAATATTTTACAAATAAATTTAAAAAATTAAAAGATCTGTTCCAAAAATGTCAAACAGAATATTTCTTCATTCATATAGTACTTCTTAAATTTTTAAATGTAGTTCGCATAAACCAGAACATTTTCACAAATATCTCTCTTTGAGCTAAATATTTTTGTCAATACAAGATCTACTGGAAAATGCCTGATCATATCCAGAGAGACAAATGCATAATGAAAGCAAATTAAAAGTGAGAAATATTTTGGAACAGCTTCAAAAAATGCTACTTTGAAATTTGTTTAAATTGTATTAAATTCTGAACTCCATCCCCAATGCATCATATAGACTGAAGAACCACAAACAAAAGGAAAACAAGGGATTTTTTCCATCAAAATTATGTTTTATAATCTTTCATTAATTATTTGGGAAATAGAATGGACATTAAATTTGTAGATCAAACAAACATATAACAACATGTGCTCTTTTTTCAATTTCCTTATATGTAGATTTTTCCCACACCCATTATGCATTTCGTTTTGGATCATTATGAGGACTTTTGCAGTATAATACTTAACAGCTTCAAAGATGCACGTGCATTACCATCAGGTAAATGCCATGAAATGACAGAGTTTTCTGATTTGTCTTCTAAATTATATATTCATTTGGGTAATTTATCATTTCTTGATGCTTATGTGTACAAATGTATCTGGAAGACATTGAAGATAAGTTAGAGTTCTTCTGCATTCAACAATGCCAAAAGAAATAGCAACTAATAATGGTAACAGCCCAGCTCTAGAAAACCACCTGATACCCTCCACGAAATTCAAACAATTCATTTTTAAAACACTTCTTTTCCTAATGCTGCCCAATCTTCCAGCAGGAAGCCAGGATTTTCAAAGAGGAATTTTCTGTCTCCTATCAGACTCAGAGCAGGTGTTTAGTGCAGGCATTTCAGATCAAACAAGTGTCTTATTTAAACCTCAGTCAAACACTAAGCCCCACACAGCCTCTTACTCCCTCTCCCCAGCATGGGATAGAGGAGAGAAGATAAAATGTGAAAAATCATCTGTAGTCATATAGACAGTTTGATAGGTAAAAAGTGAAAGCTATGCCTGTGAGGAAAGCAAAATAAGGAGTTTGTTCACTTCTTGTTGAAAGACAGGTGTTCAACCATCTCCGGGAAACTAGGGGTCCATCATCTGTTACTTGGGAAGACAAATGCCATAACTCTGAACATACCCCCTTCCTTCTTCTTCCCTCAGCTTTATATACTGAGTATGACATCATATAGTATGGAACATCCCTTTGGTAAAGTGGGGTTAGCTATCCTAGCTGCATCCCCTCCCAGCTTCTTGTGCATCCATAACCAAACTCGCTGGTTGGGTGATGTGAGAAGCAGGAAAAGAATTTGACTGTGTAAGTGCTGCTCAGCAGTAACTGAAACATCCCTGTATTATTAACACTGTTTGCAGAAAAAATCCAGAACATAGCCCTATACTATCTACTCAGAGGAAAATTAATTCTTTCCCAGCTAAAACCAAGGCAATAAGCTAGCTTTAGACTAACTAGCAAGTACTTGGACTGCTAGCCTGTCTCTCCTGCAGATCAAAGATGAGTGCAGGCTAAGCTCTGTGTTGCCATGGCTACATTGATAGCAGTACCCAACCTGGTTAGCTTAAAGCTAGCGTATGTCTCCTGCTATGAGATATAGACTCAGTGGCTGCCCTGAAGCCATGCCTGAGTACTTGCTCTGTAAGAATTCAATTTTGCAGAGTCATTGCAATGTGATTCAGAATTAATGGTCCCATATGTACTTCTAGGAGTAGCATTCCCTGACTTCATCAGGACAATGTGCATCTATATAGGAGGTTGAATATATTCGGGTTGTTTTCACAGTTTAGTAAGAGAAAAGAAGATTCTTCATGATGATTCTTGTGCTGTGGTTAACCCTCTTAAGTCTCAGGGTATAGCTGATTAACGGCTACACAATCCAGTATCCCTATTTCAGACATAGCAAAAAAACCCAAAAAAACTGCACAATGCTTTGCATGGCTCTCCACACTTACAGAGAGAACTGAGGATGTTGGTTGCCATTTTCCAGTCAGATGTGTAAAGTTACTCTGCAGGACACAGGTGCCCAGGAGAACATCTTGTTTCTTTCCTTCCTTTCTCCAAGAGAAAATAGAGGATTTTGTACTGTTTCATCTACCTCTGCTTCACTACTGCCACAGCTTAGAAATTTTTTTCAACCATAGATTTTAAACATTATTTTCAGAGGTATTAAAAAGGGTGACAGTTTTAAGAAGGGTGAGCCATCCATTTGAAAATACGCACACTCATTTCTGTGTAGAAAATTAAAATTACATGATGGGTACAAACATAGAAATATTTGGGCAAAGCCCTACACATGGCAAAACTCATGCTAAAATCGTTGTATGGGACTAATGAACTATTACAGCTGGGTTGACTACATTAAAATATTTTTCAATAAAATCTTTTCTCTTGTATATACTACAAAAATATGTGTGGCAAACGGGTACACTGAATAATCAAGTCTTAACTAGCAATCAGTATCAGTTGAGAAAGTAGCTTTGGGGTTTTTTTTTGTTTATTTTGTCTGAGTTTTATTTATTCATTTGTTGAATTTCATTTGCAGAAGAAGCAAATCTCGGTGTTTTCTCCTTTGAGATTCCTCAATCCAGACATTGGTTTACAAGTATTGATTTTAATGGGTAGAAATTATATTATATAGAATTCCCTCTTCCTTTTTCTGTACAAGAGAAAGATCATTTGCAATGTAAATTATCAAGACATGTATTTATTCTTACTTTTTCTGTACAAAAACTTACAGAGAAGCATCAATCTAATAGTCTTTCTCACAACGTTCAAGTATTATAATAGCTGTCCTTCTAAAAGAATTGAACAGAAAACAGATGGGGGTTTCTGAAGCAGTCATTGCTTTTTCAGTCCAAGCTTCCTCAAAATGGACCAAGAAAACAAGTACCCCATAAATACCTCAAAGGGAGAAGAAATATGATTTTAGTGATGCTTTCTTCACTTGCAGCTTCTCTGTTAAGAAATAAACAAAGAACCCAAAACAAAACTGAAAAAAACAAAGGAGGAAAGAAAAAAGAAAACCTCACAATTGTATAGCTTCTGTAACCTGTCAAAGATGTGCAAACTTGAAGAAGCATAATGTTTGAGGGAGAGGGATTGTTGCTGTTTTGTAGGATTTTTTTTTCAAATAGCTTTTAGCTGATATTATGGTCACAGATTCACAACAGTGTTATAAGAGCTGAAATCTTGCCCAGTTAGCTTGCCTTATTAAGCACAAGAGAAAATTAAAAAAAAAAAAAAAAAAAAAAAAAAGAAAATGATATGAAATAAGAAGGGGAAAGTATTAGATACACAAAGGAGAGTTGCAGCAAGAATCATTGCCTAGCATAAACACAGTGGCAGGATTTTAGGATTTTGCTCTAGCTTGTAGGTAGCAATTAACTCACAGAAATAGTTGCTTTTTCTCAAAAACAAAAGAGCCTGTTATTTGACGGAATCAACTATCAGAATAATCACTTCCCTTGGAAGAACAGGGGTTAGAAATTTAAAATTTACTTAGCAGATCTAGACAAAAGTCTTGATTTTGCTAATCTTTTATCTTAAGTCCTTCATGTTTGACATCTGATATAAGTGTTCTATGAGTGTCTACTATCAGAATTTTTCTTTTTTAATAAATGAATACTCACTGATGTCAGGAATCTTGAACTCTCATATCCTAATTAAGTGGTAAATACTGTCTGCTACTTTTTCTATAGTTACATTATCTGTTTCTTTCTTCTGGCTCAATAAATGTTTAACCGAAATGATAGAAAACTGTGAATGTAAAGTGTAGAAGTCTGATTCTGTGGAGACTGTTCCCTGGGAATGTAAAGTACCTAGGAAAATGAACTATTAAACTTAGTGTTCTATTTTCCAATATGTTATCATTGACCAGTCTGTAGCTTACAAAACATTTTCTCCGTCATATTAAGCAAACAAACTCAAAAAATCATTCTTTCTGAACTTAGAGATGAATTTTCGTAAAGAATTCTGATTTCAGTGAATGATCCCTTTCCTTCAATAACAAATCATAGAGAATTTTTCAACTGGTTCTAGTGACATATGATTTACTGTCCTGGCCCAGAGGAGTTTTAGAATCGCTTACACAATCTCACAGCTGCTGCAATCTATTCCTACAAAAATGTGGTAGAAGTAATGATGTTCATTACTTTTAAACCATACCTGCACCTCCAGGAAAAAAAAAAAATCTTTTTTGTTAATCAAGGTAGTGTTCCTGTAGGTGTAGCTTTCTAGTTTCTATGAAGTCCTAGTTCATTTTCTGATCAAGAGATGATTTTGGAACACAATTATATGTAAATTTTGTAAATTTTAGCCTTTATATAATGCTAAAAAAACCCCTGTCAAATTCTGTTTGTTTCAAAAATTGCATTTTTAAAAGAATGTTATTAAGATATGTGGTAAGTAGGATTCTGAAAACCTTGAACCACTTTAAAAAATCCACTTACATTTGGTAACTTGCTTGTGTGATTCCTTAGGTGGATCTGTAGGAAGAATACTAATGTGAAAGCTGGAAGCCTGGAATAATACAGAGTTTCAGGAGTGGAATTTATTACTAAATTGAAAGAATATGGACATAATGTTTTGCGGTTAGAGATTTGTTTTGAGTGTTGGAAAATGCAGATGTGACAAAGCAGAATGAATGTATGGGTGACTGACAGGTATAAGCGAAGAGCATATTAGGTTAAAAAAAGGGAATTTCATAAAAAAAGAAAGAAAGAGAGAAGAGAGGCATACCTTGCTTTGCTCACCTAGTATTAAATTTAACATTCATTGCCATAACTGATATTGAAGAACTGGTGGAGTAAAAAATCAAAAATTCCAAATCAATTTACTTCTTGAAAAAAATGGTTGACTCAGATATAAGATATGATTTATCAGTGTGTGATTGCACTCAGTGATCTCAAAGGTTGTTTCTGACCTAGTGATTCTACAATATGCATTCCATACTATATCTCCAAAATGATGGTGCTATTAAAAAGATCCTGCAAAACTGAAGGCATAAATTTTACTTTTTGGGGTTTTGTTTTTTTGTTTGGTTGTTTTGGGTTTTTTTTAACTACATAACTCACCAATGACAAATTGTAAGTTAAAGGCATTTGGTGAAGTGTAGTATAAAAATGATGAGGTTTAGAAGTCTTGTGACCATACGGCTGTAAAAGATTTGTATGAAGTGGGTCCTAAGCTTTGTGTTGCATGATTTGCGTTATGTGGAAAAGGGATTTGGACTGAGTTGTAAGGACTTTTGTTAAGGAATACAAGAAAGTTATAGGAGACAATAGTTTGCACAAGAAATGGTTTGGGTAAATAAAGTAACTCTGTGTATATCAGTATAAAGGTGACACTTTTCTTGTGGGAAATTATTTGCTTGCTCTTTCCAAAGGAGTGGTAGAGCATCATTTTTGGTACTTTTATCCCAAGCAAAAAGAAAAATTACTTTTAGAAAAAAACAGTACTTTTGAATTATTTCAAAGTAACTTTCTTGCATGAATGTGTCCTAAATCTGCCAAATGAAGATAAATAAAGATTGATTTAAGCTGAGAATTTTGAAAGATATTGACAACTGTAACAGAACAAATAAGGACTGCTGTGATTTGAGTGAGCAACTGCCTACATTGTAATAGGCTAATATGGTACTTCAAGTGGGCAGTAGCAGGTTTCAGTGGTCTGGATGAGGGGTGAAGTATTTTCACACATATTACATTATTCCTATTTTAATCCAAGAGGTGGAATGAATGTATGTTCTGACTTAAAACACATGAAAAAATGAAACATTTTACAGAAATAAAACTGAAACAAGTATTACCACATAACAGAAGTCAACTGAAGTTGGAGAACAGTGGGTAGTTAATGAACATCTAAAGCAACAGTTCTAGAATGTTTCAATGCAAAACTATTGCTCATCCACAGAGTTGTAACACAATTACTTGTACTCCTGAAACAGACCTTGCAAAACTTGAGACTATCTCCAAGAATCTGCTTCATTATGTGCTGTTTGCAAACTTGTGAATGTTTTTGCTATTTATATTGAAAATAAGAGCTATATTAAATCGCAGGAAGACTGTTTGACTAAATTTTGTGGAATAGACTACATAGGAAGAGTTTCTGTAAAAAATACTTTTAATAAAAATTCAGTCTCTGAAAAACTACTACAGACTGAATGTGTAAGGAAAATCCCATTGAATTTGCTTCATGAGAAGATGGAGACTCTTCATAACAATAGGCCAGGTGAAAGAGTTAAAAAATATTAGGGAAACTTCTTAGAATGAATATTTTGGTCAGAAACAGACAGAAACAGGCAATGTGGGAATGTCTGGATTTTTCATGTGTCAATTAAGTACCTTTTGCTTTTTAAATCTCAAAAGCTACTATGTTTGTTCCATATTAAAAAAAACCAAACCCAAGAATCAATACTTTTCTTACTATAGTTACAATAATGGGGTTTTGTGGATCTTGTTAGGATATTGAAAATAAATTTGTTCCTTATATGGAGATATCTTATTCCAAATGTTAAAAATTACTTGAAAATAAGAAAGGAAAGAGTATCTGAAAGATTTTTGAAAAATTACTTGAAAAACAATTTGATAATTTTCAATGAAGTGCTAAAATAATGTCAAGTATAGTTAGTTCTAAAACCAGAATTAATGTATTAATGTTACAATTTGCAATAAGAAAAGACATGAGAATTACAGAGAATATGCTTTTTGTTTCACCCTAAGGGAAAGAGGTCATTCACTTACTACAAAAAAAAAAAAAAACCCTATGTCATTCATCCACTGCAAAAAATGTCTTTTCATCAGTCTTTTAGTTTCAATGGAAATGTTTGCCAAAAGTAGCTCATCACAGGAAACAGCTATTATATATTATGGTGATTTCACTATGTTTGAAAGATCAAAGAATTTATTCTTTTTTTCAACAGGGAATATCTGACATTATGATATAGTCCCAGGAGAATATTATTCTTCTATTCTAGAACCTAGAACTAGTCTAGACCATTCCTTGTGTCATTTGGTGAACTACCTCTGTTCAATGCCTTCCACTACTTTGATAGTTTTCTCTGTTTAAGTTCTCTACTAGGACTGAAAAGTATGACAAGTTATCTGTCCAGTTTTTCAGTACATAATTAATGCCAAAATAACACCAGCAGAGATTTGTTAGGTGTTTTGATCCTATTTCTTTCTACACTGTTCTCTTTTGAAGTGCATTTAAATATGAAGTAGACACATAAAAGCTTAGGAAAATGCAAATTATTCAGAAACATCAGTTTTATAATTCTCTTCATCCAGGTATCAAAAGGTGATGAAAGCCTGCTTACAAGAGCAGCGAGAATATGCTATCTATATGCTGTAACTAATTTCCTTACATAGGCAGCAGAACTGAAATGCTAACCAAAAGGGTGGATATACTACATTTGCAGGGTTATACTGCAGTTACTTACAGGGTTAGAGAGATTGAAGGGATTACTGGAAGTTTTAAATTGGGGGAAAAAAACGGTAAATTATTTTGAAAGTTTGGGATTAGTTTTCTCTCAGTGAACACACACGTACACCAATCTATTTTTGTCTTGACAAACACAAAGGAGTAAATAAGAAGTAAGAAAATAGTCTGAATTATATCGACAACAGTGACTGTAAAAAGACTGTCAAAAGGTCATGGAGAGGTTCTGGACCCTCGATGAATGTTTCTCAAATTTTCTTAATCCTGAACAACTCTTTTCATCACTAAAATTAAAAGATATGCTGCGGTGCTCAGACTGCTATGTCTTGGTGCCTGACTTGTGATTCACAACTGCAGCATGATAAACAAGTATTTATTTTCCAGAAAAAAATCTTCACTGAGAGTATTAATGACTCAACACTCAAAGTGAAAATCTTCAACATATCTTAAACTCTATGGTTTCAGAATATAATTTGACAACATCTATCTGCCCTAATAAGTAAAATAATCTGACCTCATGATTCAAACTGTGAAGCCAGATTGCAGAGAACGATAGGATAAATAAATAATACTGTCAAACACTGTTCTACGAAATTTGGGATATATTTTGTATTCTTTTACATTGTATGATACTTGGTTTAAAAAAATATTAAAGATTTAAAAGGCAAGCATAGAAAACCTTGTAGCTGGATGGCTTGTCACAAGGAAAAGCAATAGCTAATTTTTATATAAATAACACTTGTTTCTTTTTTTTTATTGAAAATGACATAAGTAACATTTATAAATTATGGGAAAAATAATCCCTGCATTTGAAAATTTAGGAGAATCCCTAGAATGGAACATGCTTGAGGATTTAAAAATAATGCAAATAGTAGTACAGAATTAATTAAGTAATAATTTCCCACTTTTAGCTATCAGTTGGTTATTTAACGGCCCAATTCAAAGGACTGTACTTTTTTTGGCTTGTTGATACATCTGTCATTTATCTGTGGTTAGTAACCAATTTCCATGCATTTTGAATGTAGAACATATTCCATTAAATTTATAAATTCATTAAAGATCTTGTACACCAGATGGCATAATATAAGAAATGTTTGAAGCACTCCATAATTAAAGCTTCTAACATGTAATAGATGTTACATACATAAAAGCTTAGAATATTGAAGAATGTTATGTAAATAACAAAATAATTTGTAATGTCTTGGTTTTAGAGTCATTCAGATAGAAAGGATCATAACTATAACAAATTTATATTCTGATTTTTGAGTCCAGTTCCTTCTTCCTATTATTCAGAAGGGCGGGAGTCATCATGCATTTTGACTGTCTATTAAAGCAGCAGAAAAACATTTTACTGACTTAATTCTATACAGACATTGTCTATAATGTTACAGAAATGTTATACATATAGGCAAAGTAAGGAATTATGGCTCCTTCTGGTGTGTTTCCTTTTGGGTTCTCTCCTAGAGTGTCTTTACACATAAGTGGTCAACAGCTTTTTCAGCTTTGTAGAAGTGACAGCTGTTAAAAAGCTGCTGGAATCTGGTGAAGTGACTCATCAGGACTTTAGAGAGATTGACTTTTTTTCCCCAGTCCTCAGGCAAGATGGGAAGGGCAGGGAAGATTTCATTCCCTGACTAGAAGCAAGAACTATGGCTAGAATTGCAGCCTGGGAGGATACAATGCATTTCAACACTTCTGGGATGTATATTTCTCTCTATAAAAATATCAGCACATGTGACTAGGATAGACCAGAGGAGCCACAGGGAAGATGATATCTATTCTCAGGTTACCCTGCTTCTTGGTCAGTTAATCTGAACAGTGGTGTCAGTGGAGACAAAAAGTGCCAAGTCTCTCCTGAAACACAAAGGAAAGACTTGCCAATTTTATTACTAGATACTACTGGTTATGTAGTATTAGATGCTGCTCCTAAGAACACTTAGTGCTCTTAGGCATACAGTCTAGAATTTTTCTCTACAGAGTGGTGTCTTACTGTCTCATGTAAAACTCGAGACATTATTGGAAAACTTTGCTATATCAAATCTTGTTTACTTTGATTTTAAAAGTTCTAAAATTGATTCATAGTCCTGATTTTTTTTCTTTTATTCCCTCAAGAGCAATAGGACTGCAAAATGATCACTTCACTACTTAATGTGTTAATTGCTGCAAAGTAGCAATAGAAAATCTTATAGCTTCCTACAGAGGGCTTTTTCTAAACTGGGACTGCACTTAAGTTGATAACTCACCTTTTTTTTTTCCTGACCTTAGTTTTTGTAGAAGCTTTCATTAGTGGGTCACAAACACCTCAAGGTAACTGAAGAAAATAATATAAACTTTCTAGTACTTCTGTATCTGCATTGCTCAATTTCAACATTTTAGGTCATGTTGTATGAAGAGTTGCATAACTGGAAGTGACGAACCCTCAGACTCATTATACTGAAGTTTCAGGATTAAATGATTGACTTGATGTGTGGCATCAGCATTTAGCCCTGTCATACTGACAGATCATGCCTAGTTCAAAAAAGTCCTGCATTGACCTATTGAAGTCTCTGGATATTACTAGATGTAGGGCTTCTTAAAGTCATAGAAAGACAAGGAGAAATGATCCATCAGAAATTGAAACATAAATTTTAATAAATAATCTTCCCTCTGTATATCTCTCTGAAGTAAATAATATCATTACAGAAAAGACTGTAATATGGAGACTGAGAAAGTATTGGGTTAATTGGTTTAGCTGTCAGCTGGACAATAGCCATGATATATAGTACAGGTAAGAAATTTAGATAAAATTCCTTTTTGATAGCTATTTTCATATATTTCTTTCTTTCTCTGCATTTTCTCCTCATTATACCTTTTGACAGAAAGTTTCCATGAAGCTTTCCATTTTAAAATAGTCTTTACATTGGCAAAAGTTTGAAAATAACTACTTGAAAAAAATTGCTAAGCACTTTTATTCTAATATAGCATTTAAATTTGATCTTTTAAATATCTCTGCATTGTTTACAATAATAAAATAATTCAAAATACATGAAGAATTTTTATGGGTGTATTTTGAAATAAAATGTAATATATTTGTAACATATTTATTCTAAAATGTAGTGTTTGATTTCTGATATACTAATATTAATACAAAACTAATATGTTTTCTGAACCTTCAGTATGCATATGCATGTGTATGTATATGTATTATATAATAATTTTCTTTATTCTTCATATTAAATCAAATTAGCCACTATGAAAACTGAAAGTAGACAATAGTGGTTATTCAAACACATATTCCATTTCAGTTTTATTTTCTCTTAAATCAGAGTCTATCTGACATTGTTAACTGTATTTTCACCTATTATAGAGTAAGGGATTTTCAACAAAATACCAGGTTGACTTTGAGATTCAGGAAATCATAAGAAAATTAACTTTGACCTAGGTTTTTCTTTTTATTAAAGTCACTCCAAATGGATTGGTTCTGTTAAGAGTAGGAAGAAGGCTTCCTAATTTTTTCCTGCACCTTACTGATGATGAAGCTACAATTTGGTTGTCTTCTTCAATATCTACTTTTATTTTCATTAAGTGGAAGACACAAAGGTTTACTTGGTGATTTCCAAAGTAGAAGACAATTGTCGGTTTAGGATATCCAGTGAGGTTTTGCATGACTGTTTCTTATGACTATATACTTTCTTAAGCATAGATGCTGTGCTTCTTAGGTTAACTATTTATTGCATAAATATTGCAGGCATAGAACGAAAAAAAAAAGCAAAACCTCGTTAAAACTTACATAATCTAAACAGAACATGATATATCTAAAGATTAAGAATTAATGAATTGTGTATCATTAGACAAAAAGGTATGTACTAATTTTGGGTTATCTTGACTTTTTAGTATCATAAATATTAAGGAAGAGTTTTAAAGAGAATATACTTTGCTTTAAGTGATGATTCCTACTAAGGAAAATGGTCTTAGTAATTTAAATTATTTGAATGACTTATTTGAGTGTCTTACACATATTAAGTGTGTAAGACAAAAGTCTGATAATGTTTTGAGAAGATATTTCCTTTGAAGACAAGATTGAAATTAGGTAAAAAATAACTTGTAATAGATTTAAAAGTCAACAAAGAAAGATTAGGTATAATACTATTAATTATAATAGAAAAAATAAAACTGAAGTGTTTAACAGATTCATAATTTGGTTATAACTGTTATGCATAATTAATTCTTGTGATGAAATAAGAAAACCATGAAAAAATTATTATATTATGCTTTGAAAATATTACATTTATCTTAAGTTACCTAGTTTTCTTAATCTTACTTTAAATGTACCTTGTTTGAATAAGAAAGAAAATGACAAAGACATTCAAAAATATTTTTTCTCTTACATCATGTCCTGGTAACCAAGGAAAAACGCTACCTGTCTTTCTATTTGTCTTTGAAAGCTAGAAGGGGGATATTGAGATCATGAGTTGGATTCAGGGAGATCTTCTATACCACACTAGTCAGTAGTACATGGGTATGTTACCCCCTAGTGTGTCGTAAAGTATTTTAAGTTTCTTAACTTGGTATAGTTCTCATTAAATTTATGTATTGGGACAATGTAGGAAGTTCATAACTCCTTAAGTATATTTCTGACTCTTTGGAAAGATACTAAAAGACACAAGTATCAGTAATTTTTACATGTTGGAAAGTTAACATATATAGAAGCTTATCTTTTAAATGACATTATTAACAAAATTAATCTTTCCACGTGATGAGGTTTCTTTGAGAAAAAAATTTGTGGATGGATTATTAAAACTTTTTGCTGGAAGCTGTCTGTTAGTGGGTATTTAACAGTGAATGCATTATTAATATGAATAGATAAACAAGTGACAAGGATATGAAAACGGTAAGAAAAGAGTATGTCGGCTTTGTTCCAGGTTCTTTACTTAGACATTAGTTTTCTAGCTACTTATAGTGATAACTACTGCCCCCTTCTGATGTGAGTTAGAAATAGCCCTTGTTTTCTCAGCATCTGATAACTCAAACCTGGTTTAAAAAAAAGTGTTCTGATGTCTCCCTTTCTTTTATACGCATGTAAAAATTGAGATAGCTTTTATAAAAAGTTAGACTCTTTTACAGTCAGAATGATTCCATACGTGGGCTTTCACAGCTGCAGATATATGTATTCCCTTCCTAAAATCTTACGAATATGTACAGTGCATTTGTAGGGTACTGGGATATATATATATTTTGATTAATGTAGCAAGCAAGTGTGACCTTCTTATAAGCTTGTAAGAGATTATCCTCAAGCAGAAACATCTATGATATTAATATTTTCTAAGTATAATTTTAAATAAATATAACTTCACGGAAATATGAGGACAGGTCGAGTGGATCGGGGTTGTTCAGCCTAGAGAAGAGAAGGCTGCAGGGAGACCTTATAACTGCTTTTCTTAAAGGAGGGAGTTCTTCCTTTAAGAATTTCCTTAAAGTACTTAAAGCAGGCCTACATGAAAGGTGGGGAGAGACTCTTTATCAGGAAGTGTAGTGATAGGACAAGGGGCAATGATTTTAAGCTGAAAGAGGGTAGATTTAGATTAGACATTAGGAAAAAAAAAATCTTTACTGTGGGAGTGGTAAGGCACTGGAATTTGTTTCCCAGAGAAGTTGTGGATGCCCCTTCCTTGGAAGTTCAAGGGCAGGTTGGATAGGGCTTTCATCTAGTGGCAAGTGTCTCTGCCCATGACCAGGGAGTTGGAATAGGATGATCTTCAATGTCTCTTCCAACCTAATGACCGTCCTGTGACTCTATGAAAGAGCAAATTTAAAATATACAATACAACATTATAGCAGAAAACATTCTTCTTTTTTTCTTGCTCATTAGACTCATTGTTGAAGTTATCCTGGAGGCAAAACAGCTCAGGGTAACCCTTAGTAGTCCAAGTTTTACAAAGACGTGCAGCAACTGATACCCTCCTTAAAGGGAACAAGGAGAAGTTACATCTCATAGCACTCCAAATTCACTAAGTTTGGAGGCTCCTGTAAAGGAAAGTGAAGAGTAGGGTGGGAGACTATTTGTCCAAATCTTAATCCTGTTCTCAAAAGCCAGAAATATTGAGTATAGTTGCAGCTTGAGTGAGTGATGTAGGAGACAAAGAGACTGAGTGGGGATTTAGTTCTTTAGAAGTTCAAGTAAATATCAAAAATATAAAGCATTATGAGTATTTCTCAAAGGTGGTGGCCGCGAGGTTCAGGTTCAATGTAAGGAAACATTTCTTCACAGAAAAGGTCGTTAGGCTCTGAAACAGGCTACCCAGGGAGGTGGTTGACTTGCTTTCCCTGGAGGTGTTTAAGGTGTGTGTGGATGAGGTACTGAGGGGCATGGTTTAGAGATTGGTGGGAATGGTTGGACTCTATGATCCGATGGGCCTCTTCCAACCTGTTGATTCTGTGATTCTGTGATTTAATTTTCTCCTAAAATTAGAATTTTGTTTGTAGATTTATATGTACTGTGCTTGTAAGACTATAAAGGAATTAAGGAATGCCACCATTCCAGAATTCATAAACTGGTTTTGACATTTTCTTACTATGTGTAATTCATTCCAGTAATATAAGGGAGGATTTGTGTCACTACATGGTCCTGTTTTCACTCTGCCAGAGTCACAAAGCAATTAGGGAATTTCGGTCATGTACTACCTCAGTACAGAGCAACATTCTACTCCCGTGGAAGCTGAAATGACTGCTCAGTTGTCAGTTCCTGCAGCATTTGATAAGCTCCTGAGTCAAGGTCCAGAACACCTGCTCTAATTTGAACAAATGATTCAGCTAAAAATGGATTAATAATTTAGTCTTTGCAGTTCCTCAATCTTCCTTAGATGTCTCTGTGTTTCCTCCATTCTACAGTGTTTATCACTTTCGGGTTTTCCTTGGCATCATGACATGATGACAGCTTTGCATGATGGCATTGGCCTGTGCATACTCTTTATGACAGTTATATTATATTTTTAATTTTAAAGACCTTTGGCATTTTACCTTGCTTTCCACCCCACTTCCTTAATCTCTTGCAGAATTTTCTCTGAAGTTTTGAGCAGTGTTAAGGTCACTAGAGTGGGCATTAGTCTATCACAGTTGCCAGTATTATGTATTGGCTGTGTTATTTACTTTCCAGGCATATGGACCTGCCCCAGTTTCAACAATTTATTAAAATATCGCAGCATGACCTGCTCAGTTACAATGCAACACTATGAGAGAGTTGTTTGTAGCCCCTGGAGGTGAGTCTGCAAGCAAAAGGAGAGCAAGGGTCCCCAAGACATTGTTCAAACAACATCTCTTCAATCAGCATAGCATCAAGGAGAGGAGCAGCACGTGAGTTAATACGAAGACCTGTGATATGAAACCAGACTTACTATCGTAAGATTGTCAATAACATCAGAGTGCTGTTTTGTTTATCTCATTGACCTATCTTCTTGTCTTTGTCTGTGCAGGGGGTGGGGAGGCATTGGAGCCATTGCAACATGACAAATATTAATTATTTGTTTATTCTTTTACAACTAATAAGACTATTATTAGTTACTAGGCAATGTTATATTGAGGGTTAATGTGAAAAATAACGTTGAATTTAATGTTTTGCTTATCTTACTGTCTTTGCAGCAGGACAACTTAGATTAAACCTCTGTAGTTATTATGGTGCTATTAGTCTTTTTATTTTTGTTTGTTTCCCCTAAAAGAAAGAGATAAAAAGTTAGTATATAGTTATACATACAAATGGCTTCCAGCAGATTTGCTAAGCAATAGTGTGTTATTTCCAAACCACTACCACTCTCTCCTTAGGATTCCCACACCCACCTTTGTTGAGTTTTTTTAAATCTAATAACTATGAAGAAAAGCAAACTAATTGAAATTATTCCCCCACAACATCACCTAAATTTAGAGAATGCAATTAACTACGGAATACATACCAACACACATAATTCTGTAAAACACTAATCTTGGGTAGAAATATTGTCATTACTAATTATAAAAGCATAATCTTCAAGAAATAATGATTGAGAATAAAATGCAGAAGCAAATTGTATTTAAAAATGCAAATAATGCTACAGAACTGAATTATGTGTAGGAAGCAAAGGGATTTTAAACTTCAAGAAACGATCAGTGATACTTCTGTATTATTTTCTGTGGCATAAACTGATTTGTACTTGATTCAATATAAAGTCTGCTTATGAGAAACTCTTAGAACTTTATAATTCTGCCTCTCCAGCTGAAAAGAGATTACTTATTGGAATTTCATATCATGCAATATATTCATCTAATGTTTAAAAAAAAACAACCCAAAACTTCAAATCTCTGCTAGTATATATGATATGTATTACTGTTAAGATCCAGAATCTTATTTCATTTTCACAGGGTTTTTTTCATTTAGTCTAAAGAACTCAGCATGGGGCAGGAACACTGATTCTAATCCTGCCTTTGCAATTTGTCTGCTCTGTGAGCTTGAGGTGGTCACGTTGTCTCTTTGTATTACTGATTTCATTGAAAAACCCAGGAAAATCATTAGACTTTTCCAATGAAGAGACAGAAAAATATTTTTGCAAAGTACATCATTTTTGCCATAGGTAAAATTGACTTACATAGGTCATGCCTCCAGAGTGACTTTTATTCTCCATGTAAACCTTCCTCCAATCCCTGTCTTTACATAAATCATAGAATCATAGAATCATAGAACAACCAGGTTGGAAGAGACCCATCGGATCATCAAGTCCAACCATTCCTATCAAACACTAAACCATGTCCCTCAGGACCTCATCTACCCGTCCCTTAAACACCTCCAGGGAAGGTGAATCAACCTCCTCCCTGGGCAGCCTATTCCAATGCCCAATGACTCTCTGTGTGAAAAACTTCCTCCTAATCTCCAGCCTAAATCTCCCCTGGCGGAGCCTGAGGCCATTCCCTCTTGTCCTGTCCCCTGTCCCTTGGGAGAAGAGCCCAGTTTCCTCCTCTCTACAATCTCCTTTCAGGGAGTTGTAGAGAGTAATGAGGTCTCCTCTCAGCCTCCTCTTCTCCAGGCTAAACAACCCCAGCTCTCTCAGCTGCTCCTCATAGGGCCTCCTGGAGAGGCTGATCCCATCACCTCTCTGAGCCAGTGCCTGCTGCCATGGTTCTGCCTGCCTGGAAGCTACCTCCCTTCGCCCAGCTGAAAAGGCACTAGGACAGCCTAGTAGCTGGGTCTCCTGCCTCACCCACAGTGTCCCCTTTCAGGTGGCAACCTGGGGACATCTCGAGGACATCAAGGCCCTGCATTCATTTTGAGTCTGTATCTTTTTAATTAAGGGCTCCCTAGGATCTCATGTTCCCCAAGTTAGGGACTTCTCTTATGCACATCAAACTGTTAAGGTCTCTTGTGCGTAAGTCAGGAGCCCCCAGGAGATGGCTGGATGCCCAGCTTGAAGTGGGAATCATAGAGTCACTAGGTTGGAAAGGACCCACTGGATCATTGAGTCCAGCCATTCCCATCTATCACTAAACCATGTCCCTCAGCACCTCATCCACCCGTCCCTTAAACCCCTCCAGGGAAGGTGACTCAACCACCCCCATGGGCAGCCTCTGCCACTGCCCAATGCCCCTTTTTTATCTTATGACTTTAACTCATGATCTCTTTGGAACAAATGGGTATATAATTTTAATAAGTCTAATAAAATAGAAAATTGTAAGGATCCAAGAAGAATTCTTGTTGACTACGGTTCACCTACATTTCACACTATCTTGCCAATACATGTGTCATTTCAGTGGCTCCATTCACAGTGACTTATAACTTTGTCACACTTTACATGGTATTGTGTTCAGAAAATTTAAAAGAAAAAAGTTCACTCAATTTGAAAACAATAGAAGCTGAGTCTGTTTTGTTGTCAATATCAAAACTGATTTTTTAAAGCTTTTATAAGTTATGAACTGCACATCTGAAACAGCAGGAGAAATATGAAGTGAGGAAAATGAAATCAGACCTCTGCATGTCTTATGAAAACCGCACCAGTAAATTCCTTTAAAGCACAAGTGTCAGTTCTGTGTCCTCCTTCTGCATTAAATGGAATATTCCAAACTCATAGTTTAGTCAGAAGATGAATTTCAGTGGAGTAATTAAAAAAAATGTCAGTGTTTTGATGAATGGCAGGTGACATCCATAAGAAATGAATAGTCATAGTCTGAGCAAACTTTCAGAAAAGTAAGCAGTCATGGGGCCACACACAAAACACAGCTAAAACAATTGCTAAAAAGAAAGGCACTTTCCTAGTATCCTCTGTCAACCTACTCTGCTAAAATGCATCAATATTATATGGAAACTTGTGTGTTCTATGTTCATTTCACTTAATACAGCCCCAAAATAGCAATGTAGAAGGAAGCACTATGTTTGTGTCTTAATCCTGGTTGTTTGTATGTTTTCAGTGCTCAAATGTTATAAAGAAATAACATTGGCCTATAACTTGATGAACATGAACACATCATCAAAAGGGATTTAGACAAAGCAGAGACATGTAATGCTTTTTTTGCCTCTGTCTTCAATACAGGTGATTTGCTCTTCACTCAGGGGGTCATGGAGCACTGGAACAGGCTCTCCAGGGAAGCAGTCATGGCACCAAACCTAACAATATTCAAGAAGAATTTTGACAATGCACTCAGACATATGGTGTAAATTTGGGGTTGTTCTACCTAGGGATAGGAGTTGCACTCGATGATCCTGTGAGTTATTTCCAAGTCAAGTTATTCTGTGATCCTGTTATGTTCCACAATAGGCAGCACTGAAATGTCAGAATTACTGTGGGTAATACTAATTGCAATATTTTTGGGTACTGTCCTTTAATGTATTTATCATCACTTTCATACTTGTTATATAGAGAGAAAGTTTTTTTGTTTGTCAATCATGCCTTGCCCATATTAAATTTCATATTTACATTAAGAATAAACTTCTTTTTCTTATAGTTTACTTTTTAATAAGGTGAGAATCAAGGCTCACTGTGTAAAACTTTATTTTAAAAGTTATTTAAAATACTATATATTTAATCCTGCAAAGCCTTTTGAGACATCAAACATTACTTAAAGCAATGGGAGTTGAGGGACATGTTTTGGGATGTTTTGCTATCAGCTATACTTGAGAATTTTCCCTTCCTCTTTTAAATGAAGTAGTGATTTTCACTGCTACTTTGATCATAACAAGAGGTAGGTATGTTATTTCAATCCTGTTGTGAGGATATTTACATCTGTTTAAAC
Organism: Coccyzus lansbergi; assembly: GCA_033558105.1. Taxonomy (NCBI): domain Eukaryota; kingdom Metazoa; phylum Chordata; class Aves; order Cuculiformes; family Coccyzidae; genus Coccyzus; species Coccyzus lansbergi. The sequence continues at coordinate 2,806,048 of JAUMJK010000227.1, forward strand.
TTAAGCAAATCTTGTGTTAGTTTTGTCTGGAGCAGAGTTAATTTTCTTCATAATAGGTGTTAAGAGGCTGTGATTTGGATTTGTGTTGGAAACAGTGTTGATGCTAGAAGGATATTTTAGTCCTGCTAAGGAGTGTTTGCACAGCATCAAGAACTTTCCTGCTTCTCACATTCCTCTGCCAGTGAGAAGGCTGAGGATGCACAAGAAAATGGGACTGGACACTTCTTGGATAGCTGGCCCCAACTAACAAAAGGGATGTTCCATACCTTAGGACATCACGTTCAGCTTACAAAGCTGAGAGAGGGTGACATTCAGAGGTGTGGCATTAGTCTTTCCAAGTAACTGTTATGTGTGAGGGAGCCCTACTTTCCTGGAGATGGCTGAATACCTGCCTGCCAATGGGAAGTAGTGAATTAATTACTTGTTTTCTTTGCTTGCATGTGTAACTTTACCTATTTAACTGTCTTTATCTCAATTTATATGTTTTCTCATTTCTACTCTTCTGATTCACTCCCCGAGCCCACTGTGGAGCCAGTGAACAAGCAACTGTGTGGGGCTTAGAAGCTAGTTGGGGTCAAACCACAGGTCTTTAAAACTGTGCAGTCCTTTTCCTCAGAATTCCTGCTAAACACTCTAATGCTGAGGTGCTTTGGTCTGTTCTGCTGCAGTAAGAACCCTGAAACCTCACTAAAATTAGTTCTACTTACAATGCACAAGTAGCAGGAGTTTAAAAAAAAACTAATTTCTTTCAGCTTGTGGATGCCAGTGAATACTTTCAAGGACATAAATTATCTTCTGAGAAATCTGAGTAATTAATATGAAAGATTAAATTGTAGTATGGCTTCAGTTAGGCATTACTTAAGAAAAAAATCACATGAAGTATATTAGAATAGTTGAGAGTCTATCAGAAGACAAAGACATAACTCATATAAGAAGGAAATGTTGTTTCATAGCTGGAGGCTAGGACTAAAATCTGGCAATACTGTGAAAGGCATTGCAACCTAGTTTGAAACAGTACCCTGATTTGACACTCCAATAGTACCTTCCCCATGTACTGGGAAAACATACAGTCACTTGGGAACTCCTAAACTCAGTAAAACAAAATTAATCTTTTCTCTGCCTATATATCATGAGTCTGCCTGTTTTCTATGTGTGGAAAGATAGGTGGAGCTTTTGTCAGTAAGAAAAACACAGCAATTAACCGTATCAAACCCATTTTCTAAACTGCATTTTCCACTTTTTGTTATTGTTTATTGACATTCTTGAAAGCTTTATTTTATTCAGCAGTTTTATTTTTGTCTTGTTTTTATATGACCACCAGCAGTACTTCGTTTTCCAGATCTTCTGTTTGTCTTCACTCAAGTGTTATTTTTATGTTTTGGCTTTTGTATTGGTGTTCTTGTTTTGTATTTTTAAAATACGATCAGCTACAATTTATTGTAAAAAAAGGATGCTGTCAAAATAACATTTGTGGCAGTATGTGGGTTTTTTTTTTACATTACTTCATACAGAATCACTTGCTAAATAAATAAAGGGGAAACATCATCAGATTTTCCTAGTGAAGCTCTGAAATGGAAAACTTAGAAGTGAATATTAATGGTCCAAAATCTAAACATTGCTACAACAACATTCAAGCTGACTGCATCTCAAGATCCTAACAAAATGTCTGAGCCACAGATCTTTGGAACAACCTTTATTTTCTTTCTCTCATTATAGTTTTCCATTTCTGGGTTGTGTGTGTTTATTCATTGACTCTCTGTCACGATAGGAAAGATGCTTTCTTTTTCCTGCCACAAGAACAGTGAACAAAGTAATATCACCTCCTTAAAATCTCAGTCCATTCCCTGAGGTTCCTTTGTAGACTTGCTGTGTGCAGTCTTTAGATATAGATATATAATCTGCTTCTAGTGTTTGCTGGGCAGGTGAAAATAGCAATTGATATAAACAACCTCTGTTTACACTTAGCTTTTGGTTGCTTACAGTCCCGAATGAAAAGAAGAGCAATGCATGAAGAACAACAAGGTAAAGCACTACAGTACAGAGAAATAGTCAATCTGCCCTTTTAAATAGACTTACTTCTGCCGATACATAGACTCGGAGAGCTAGAAGGGACCTCGAGGTCATCTAACCCATTTCCTTGCTTCAGAGTGTCATCTCCTGCTCCTAGGTGTTATTCCCAGGATGTGCCTCATTTAAATTGTTCTTAAAGATTCCCTGGTGATAGACTGCATGTAGACCTCTATTATCTCTTCTGACTTTAATAGTTTTCCCATAATTTCTATCCTAAAGGTCCCATATGTCAATCAATATCCTTGCAACTTCTCCCATTCTCCTAAAACATAGAGAAAAGATTATAATTGCAAGTGTTTAGGGAAAAACTTACAGCAAATTCCTCCTGCACAAAAAGGCTTTCTTTAAAAGGGAAACTTCTTTCATTGTTTATTTTCTATTATATTTCTTCTAATAAAGGCCTGTGAAGCAGCCATACAGGAGGAAGTACAACTAATTGCTTCTGTAATTCTATGATATGAACAGAAGTGAGTTCAGTCCCATGTTTAATGAAACTTTTTTTGAGAGTTTCCTCCTATATGTTGAGCTGAAAATTGTCTTAATATTTCTTGCACTGATTTGTTTACTGCTGGTTTCATTAAGAAAGTGAGAAAATTTTCTATGAATAACACATTGTCTCTTGACTAAAGAATCAGCAGCTAATGGAATATTTTTCATATTCAGCTAAACAAACCACTCCAGAAGGGAGACAACTGACACATATTGTTTTCAAAAAACAACATTTCTTAGTGTCTCTTAATATTTTCCTTACTGTAAACGTGACCAGATCATGATTGCACATAGTTACTGGTTCAATTAATTTGATTTTTAATTCTTACTGATTCTTTGAAGACAACATGGTCAGTATCACTTTACTGAAGTTTACATGTAGTGAGTCTACTGCTATGTTCAGTGTTACTTTTCTTATTGAATACTTTCTGAAGGCATTGTAAAAGATAAGGCTGTAAGATATTTACTTCTGCACAGGTGCCTAAATAGGTGAGATTTTTGGACAAGATTACACATATTGAATATCTATTTTAATAACATATTACTGAGCTATGTATCTTCACCAAAGAACAGCAAAGTAAAAAGAAAAGACCCAATTAAATTCCCTCCTCTTGAGCAGTGGATGTTGCTAGTCAGAAAAGAAGTGATGTGCTTTTCGACACTTCAAAGGTGGTAACAAAACAAGACAGCCCATGGCTTAAACTAGGAACTGGGCAGGCAATGGCAAGATCAAAACAGAACTACACATTACATCCAAAATACAAGCAAAATAATCTTGGATTAGTTGAAAGATTTGAGCATGTAGGTTTCTGTGAAGTTTCTGAGCTCCTGAATGAGATGGTTCTGCAGCTACACTTATAAAGGGGGCTTTTCCCCTTAGATATCTAGAATTGTAAATCAGAGTATGCTCAGGCCACAGAGTTTTACTTGTGTCTTTCAAGATCTTCCCAGTTTTGAGTATGCTGTGCAAAATATTCAGTGGGTGGCTCTCAGCTCCCTGCAACATCAACCTTTTAAATTCTTCAAGAAAGTGGATATCCTTATAGAAACAAAATCAATTTGAGTATGTTTCAAGGTACCAGAACCTCCACATGGCAGTTAAACCATATTTCATAGAGAAGGAGTAGATTATTACCATTACCCAAGCTCAGCAAAGGAAATCTTCCATTAAAGAGGCACTAGCTTATTAAAGTATGCAAGCAAGCATTTTAGCTTACTGTACTTCTGCTCCACTCTCTTTGTTTCCTCATGTAACAGCTTTTTGCTTGCCTGATAGCTAGTCGTACATTGTATTTCTCAAGTAAAATTTTCATTGCCTTCAGTGAATTCACCAGGCATAGACAGCAGGTTTCACATACAAATGTTAGACTCAAAAACTAACTGCATGTCAGGTTGATTCTTAATGCTTTCTGAACAAATCTTGTGCAGAGTTTAGGACATTGTTTGATATTAAATTTGTAATCTAGAAATTAAGTTTCTAGATACTTCTTGGGGGGGAGGGGGTTATTTTTCCTGAGGTGTACATTTTAAATATATTTATAATTTATCAAATTTCAGTTGTTCCACACTTAATTTTAAACACCTTAATAATTTCTGTAATATCATTACTCTTCACTAAATTAGAAAAAAAATTCAACCACAACAGCCTTCATCAGTAATGACAACATTTAAAAATGCTTCTGTATAAACCTAGCAATAACCTGTTCTCACCACAGATCTACTTAATTGCTTCTGCGTTTGTAATAGACACAACAGATGATTAATGCTTGGTACACTGAGTAGCAATCTTTGGGAATTACTTAAATAGCTTTTGTATAATACCTTAGGCCATAATTACAAAGGTTTATGTAACTTGCAAATGATGCAAATCATCTTTTCTGCAAATATTTAACAAAACAGCAGCAGCACAAACTGTGCTTCTGAACAACTATAAACTACTCTTCATTTATTTGGGGCATTCCATAACTTATGCTAATTATGGTTGTTAGCTGTAGATAAACACATTACTAAAATACCCTTTAGTGCCTTCAAAAGAAATATGGAAGTTCTACAGTTATTAAATTGCTTATGAAAAAAAAGATTAGGAAAATATGTTTCTTTAGAAGCTTGGAACAGAAGTGATGCCTCCAGTACCTGTAAATTTTAATTTCCAAATGTCTATCTTTAACAAGTCAATTATTTATTTGAAATCATAGAAATTATTATGAATCTATATTGACACCTTGCGGATAGCTTTGACAAATGCAGTAAGCAAGTTTCCATATTTATTTATCTTGGAATACATTAGCTATCTCAGAAATAAACAGTGGGCACTGTTTCTGTTGAAAATCTCGAAGTAGCACTGCATTTTATAAAAGGTATGTGTTTAGCAATACAGTTTGTAGCTGCTACCAAGTTGGTGTGCTTGATAGGTGAGGGTAAAAAAAAGTATTAGTGTGAGTTGACACCTATAAATTTTATCCTGCAAAGCTCCTTAGAAATAAAACTTAGTTTAATTGCTTAACTTTAGATGGGAAAAACACCATATAGAGTTTATACTAAAACCACTATATATAGTTTATACTAAACTCCTTTTACTATTAAATATAACAGTGTCTACCAACCTACTAAGCAACACAGGAGTTGCTGTGCCATTTTTAATGAAGATCCAGTTACAGTCTGCTCAATGCAGAGTGTGGTGTTGATATGTGGTGCTGGGCTGATGATTGGACTTGATGACCTTAAAGGTCATTTCCAATAATAATAGTGATTCTATATTCTTAAGCAATTCAAATATGTATGCCTGAATTTCTTCCATAGATTAGAAAAACTGTGGTGACGTGAAGCTATAAGAAATGTATCCTGTAAGGCCCTGCCCTACATGGTAGGATTGGGCAAGGTAAACTTCTAAATGTATGCACACTAGCTACAAGTGACAACAATCACTCAAGATGCTGAATGAAAATCACAACTCTTTACTTTGAACTCAGCAAAATTACAATCAACAAGAACTTGGCAGGAGTTATTTTACAAACAGCACTGCCTTAGATCTGTTTCTTTTGAGTGATGTCGCACAAAGGTGCCAAGAATAAAGGTAGACAAGATAAGGAGGAAGAGAAAAGAAGAAAGTAATGGAATGAGGCATAGAACAAAAGATAAATAAGCACCCTCTAGATCCAGTGATGGCCAGCATTGCCCTTGCTTTGTGGCCTTCAGTACACAATCTTGATCCAAGAGCTGGTGTTCCACTTTCCTCAGTTTATTTACAGATGAATGTAAGATGTGCAGGGGAGGAGTCTTGTTACATTTGCACAGGGTCTCCTTTGAAAGATTCTAAAAGTGGCACAAGCATAGTAATCAGTTCTGCAAGGTTCCTGAAATAGATGTGGAAGTTTACAAGGGTCACTAGTGTCTAAAAGGTCTTTGCCAGGATAATTGCTGAACAAGCTCTCTGGATGTTCAGGTACACTCTAGGATGCTGTCTGCTTCACCTGCCCAGGTACAGTGACTCAGAAGTTTTGCAGTGGTTACCCAGTCACAAACCCCCTCCCTTCTCTAACCTCACCTTTCTGTCATGGGGGCAGTCAGACGTAAAGCTGCAAACACATAGCAATTTCATTTTGAAACAAATGTTTAGGAAATATTAAAACAAACCATTAGAGACAATTGAAGAAATTGACTCTTACATAAACATAGGAAGCACTGTTCAAAAAACAACTACCCAGAGGCAATCTACAGAAATAACTATCAAATATTTGTAAATATTTACCAGCAAAGACATGCGAATTAGGAGTGTTCAATTAACAGGATAGGCATGAGACATATCTGTAACATCAAATGAAGCAACATAGATTTTCTCTAGACATTTTTATGTTTAACTAAGAGCAAATCCGCTCCCTGTCTGTGGATGCCATGTGTTGAGAACTGCAAGAGCTTGCATATCAGACTCCTTCTGGTTCGTTTGCTTTGGTGATTTTTTTTCCTAGGAAAGAAAATTCAGGTCAGAGGTCAGTTCAGAATTTCTGGTTCCACTCTCTATCCAGACATTTAAGGAAATCTAATTCTAATTCTTCTCCTGTACCTGAACAGTCATACTTATGCAAGTCAGAGTATTAAAAAACTGGCAAAACCAAAAGTGATGTATTACCCGTGACTGTGAAGTTCATAACTCACTAATTTCTTCACGTTTTCTGCGAATGTATAGAGTGCCTACAGACTCTTAATCCCTTCAATGCATGTTGCTTGCTTTCACTTTTAAGTGTCATGGTTATGCAGTAATGGAGCAAGGGGTGGAGACTGTAGAGTTTGGTTCGGGTGGAGTTAACTTTCTTCATATCAGCCTGTACAATGCTGTCTTTTGTGACTATGGCTTTAACTGTGTTGATAACATGCCAGTGTTTTGCTTATTGTTATGCAATGCTTGCACTGCATGAAGGTTTTCTCTCTTTTCTACTCTGCTATGTACTTCTCCAAAATAAGTAGGCTTGTGCAAGAGACTGGGATAGCCAGGAGAGCTGAACCAAATTGACTTCAGGGATATTCCACACAATACAACTTCATACTTGATAATAAAAGCTCAAAGATATATGTTTATGTCATGTGCATGTGATCCTTAATTGAGGAATCAGAAAATACTTTATTTATGACTTTGTCTTTATAAAATGGTGATAAAATACATGTTGTAAATAATGTCATCAACACCCCATATTGAGACGGGGGTGTGGGGGGGAAGTAAAAAGCAATGACAAGCCTTGATTGTTGTTTAATCAGATCTGTTTTAACATAAAGCAAAAGTAACCTAGGACGAGATCAGTTTTACACCTGTTCAGCCTTACTCCGTGCTTCTAAGCTTTTACCTCCTTAGTGAAAAGACAGTGATCAAAATTCTGATCACTATATAAACTTTTTTGATTTATATTTAATTAGATATATGATTCAAGTAATGTTTAGGGAAAGGTTTGGGTTTTCCGCTTTGATTCTGGACAAGTAAATTCATATGTTATAGTCTCACAGAAAATGAGACTTGTAAGGTCAAATTCTCAGCAGGTAAAGATCAATTTAAGCAACTTACATATACAGATGTCTTTGAGCACATATTCATGTCAGATTTCCAAATAAAAATTGCAATATTGATGTATAAATAATAGTGAAATATAAACCCAGATAGTTATGAAGGGTCAGTTCTAAAGCTTTTTCAATTCCAGTGGAATTTTTCTTCCCTTGTTCAGGACTTTGAACAAATTTGTCTTAGAGTCTACGTAAGAATAGATTGTACCATTTATAACAGTCACTGCCTGCAGTTTTTGATGATAAATTAAATTATTTAACTATTTCTCTGAGTTTCTGATATGTACTGACTACACTGCAAGGATGAAATGGCATATTGTATGATACATATCAGAAAATCAAAAAGCTTTATGGAAGCTATGCATTAAACTCATATATTTCCATGCCCTACGAGGAGCTTTTCTTTAACAGATTTTTGATGTATTGTCAAAGTCAATCAAGCAGATAAAAATATATGATAAGATTTTTCTGTAATCATAAATTCAAAATTATATTTCATACATGTAAAGCTGGATTTTGATCAAGTAACAAGGCTCTGGAATAAGCAATAGAATATTTCTACATCTACTTATCTGCAAGCTATACTGACCCCTGCTCCTAGAACACACAATGTTTTAGGGGAAGAGAACAAAACAAGTTCTGACATTTTTATCAGCAGCACTTAAGATCTGATTCTTAGCAACTGTGCAGTTTTGAATTCTTTATCTTCCATTCCAGAATTTTTTCTCTTAAAGAAGTGAGAACAAGCTCTTGAAAATCTCAGTTCTGACTACATAGTTAACATATTATTTATGTTCTACTCACTGGATCTCTTTGAAACCACCAGATGCACACAAAGGAAAATGCTGTGAATCGCCTCACATAAGTAATGAAAAGATTAATTGCAGTAGAAAGGGCAAAAGTGAACTGATCTCCGCACTTCCAAATGTAAAATACATAAAGTATTTTCAAAGTAAATTATCACTGACTTAATGAGCTGCAAGACAGAACTGCATTTCCTGTGAACTGTCTTTATCTTGAAGACTGAGCGTAAGAATAGTTCATTTGCATTAAAATCTAAACTGTAGATCTTAACATTAACTGCTAATTGAATACTCCTGATTAAAATTTCAATCTTTGAAAGCAAGTACATTTTATTCTGAAGCCATTTTTTTACAGATTCCTTTGGTAAAGATACTGAGAACTCTTTGGAAATCATTTTAACAGTGTTAAACTGGTACTTCTTTACACATCACTCCCCTGAAAAAGTCTAATTACGAGCATTATCTACAGTTAGGACTTTGAACTCCCTCCACATTCATGTGAACCTATTTCGTCCCAGCACTGAGAATACAATTTGCAATAGAATGAAACATGCCGATGTGGCAGGCTTAGACAAGTCAAAACTAGGAACAAACTCCTGCATAAATAATATTAATTGTAAATAAAAGAAGTAGTTTCTACCTCAATTGCTTCAGGAAAATAGACTTCTTCCCCAACATTTAAAGTGCAAATGAACAAATGTAGTAGTGAAATTTTAGCTGCATTTTTATTGTGAAACTATAAATCACCACAAAAGTATTTTATTGTAACTAGTAGGGGCAACTAAAGAATATCACCGATTCATATGTGTTTATTTGTGTGTGTGGTATTGTAATTTTGGTAGCCAGTGCTACAGATCTAATTTTTAATCTTGGTTAGTTGGTTGGGTTTTTGTTGGTGGTGGTTTTATTTTTTTAATTGGAAAATGGATTAGTTAAGCATATAGGAATGACTTGTTCACTAGAAGACCTCCCTATACTCCTCTCTCTCCCCTTATTTATCTTTTGTGTTCATGTACTTCTGATAACAGTAGAGGTTTGTTGAATTTTAAACCTTAAGTCTGATTGGGGCAAAATGAAGAATCTTACATTTATACCTCGTAAAGTTGGGTTTGACACATTATTTTTCTGCACTACCAAGAAATTGTACCACTTTTGATTTGGTATAATATTATCTTTCTTTAAAGGCTAAGAGTGTCTTTGAATGAATATTTTCCTGTTTTTTTATGGGGACTCTTGTGCAATAATCACAGGAGAAATGGTTTTGTTTGATGAGGTTTTCTTGTTATAGTAGTGAACCCATTCCTTCCTAGGACATAAGAATTTTTTTTACTGCTTCTTAAACTAGCAATATCTCCTTTCTTTGAATGGTTACTGAAGTCTAAAACATAATTTCAGAAATCTCATTTAAAGAGGTGCCTGGATGATATTGTCACTCAGAGTATCTAGTTGAAGTCAGAGGATTTTGGGGATTTTGTCTGCAAGAGTGCACTTAACTCCATGTGTTTATGATATCCTCCAGGTTAAATGTAGCAAATAAGGGGGCATTGTCTTTTTATAGGTTTCAATACCCTTTGGATAAACTCTTAGAAGTGGCTTTAAATTAATGGTATTGACACTCCTCTTTATTATTTGAAGTTTTCAGAAGTCTTTCAGTGACTTCTCAGTGTAGGCAGACTAATTCCTCTTCTACTTTTTTTAGATTCCTTGTAAATAGGTGCCTTTCTAGTGACTTTACCAATTCTTAAACATTTTTAAGAATTTTGATGTTATGTGTTTTGTGATTTGAGCTAATATTTTCAGGGCTAGAGTAACAGATTTTTGTCCTGAGGGTCTTTTTCCCTTTCTTTCCTTATTTGTCATTATCTAACACACAACAAACAAAATAAACATTACTTTGAGTTCAACAGCAGTTGTAGGGGATAGCATGAGGATGCATGAAGTTTCACCAAGGGACAGTCAAACTAGTCTGATCATCTACTGACATTATTCTGATAAACAAGTTAGAAATGTTCAAAAGCCCAGGAAGCTGAGAAGAATACTGCATTTTGTGGCTCCAGTTAGGAATATTTCTTCAATTAAAATCAACATCTTATCAAAGGAATATAACGTAAAAAAAAGTAGTTTAATGTAAATCCAAGGGTGTATATTGCATTTTTTCTTGCCGAGCTTATTAAATAACGGCATTTTCAACTATTAATTACATTAAAGGCATGAGTAATTTTGATTCCATACACCTTACTTGCCAATCTCTGAATTTCAATTACTTTCTGAATGTTTTTTGTAGCAACTATTACAATCTTTCCTCTCTCAAGTTATATGATGGTACTTGGATTACTATTATTTTAAATTGATGTTGCAGAATAAAACTTCCTTTACAACAGAAAGGGAATGGTTTCAAAAGACTCATGTAATTATTCCCTTGAGATCTCCATACTAATAGCAGTTGGAATCATGTATACAACAAAACGGATAAAATCTGAATATATTATCATTATGGGTGCTCAGTCTTCAGACAACAGAAGCCAGGAAAGTGAAGGTGAAAATCTGTGTTATGTTCCAGTTTCTTCCAGGAAATGTCTGGCTTAGCAATTTTATTGGAAATTCTGATTTAGATGACCAGTTCTTACTGGTTAGTGTGTGAGAGAGCAGCAGCAGTTGATCTTGTACATACACCTGGGAATAATATGATCTTATTATGTCTGCTGTTGCCATAGAAATTCCAGAGTTCTTTAATAATTAATGTATTGTTAAAAGTGAAAAGTATTTAATGTATGTGGCTGTTGTGAGGTATTTGTTTTCAAGACTGGTTTTTTGAAGCTTTTATAACCATTCCATAAAAGATAAATATAATCTCAGAATTTTCCACACTTAAGGACAATGTCCCACTGAAGTAAATACTAAGAAAATGTTTATGCCTTGATTTACAAGAAACACAAAGATTAAGCTCTTTTACATCTGTACTGTGTAAAAGGAAAGCTATGTCTCTAATCATCAAAGTACAGGTAGCTAGTTAATAGGAACACAGAACAGAATACTTTTTTTTTAATAATGCTCAACAAATCATGATCGTAAATTACCCTTTGAACTGCCAAACTCTAAATATCTATATTCTCTGCCTCTTCTGTGATGAGCATCCACAGGCGGTAACTGCAGTATTTTTTCTTAAGATATATAATATTTTTGGGAGTTACACTTGTCAAAAGATCAATGTACATACAACAGTGATGTTAGATGCAAAATGATGTGATCCAGTTCACAGTATTGCATTTGTAGGAAGAGAAAAGCCCTGTACAGTTGTATGCCATTCAGTTCATGTGTTCAAATTGTGGTATTGATAAGAACACTATCCCCTGAATGCTGTTTCAAATCTGAAAGATTAAAACCAGTTGTTTGACTAAGGGATGCTCAGCCACAATAACACAGTAGAAAGCATGAAGCTGAACACTACATCAGGGTATAAAACACCATTTATCCTGCAGGATGCAGAGCAGAATGCAAATGGTTATTTATGATTATGTAGGACATGTGACTGCAACTGGGTTCAAATCTTGCCTTTTTTTACTTTAACCATACACATCCTTTGCCAAAACAAGTTAAATTTTCCAAGATTTAACAGCAAGTTCAACATGTGCCTTTCAACCTGGGATGGATGGTATTACCAGCACCACTCCCGTCTGCAACCACCTTCCCTGCTTTGACCAACCCCTTGCTGCCTTTAGTCAGCTGTTTCATTCACCCAACGTATTCTGCCGCCTTCACAGTTTCCAAGACATAAATGGCTAGAGGTCCAAAGAACATTTTGGGAAAGTAACACTAGAGGCTTGCTCAGATCATACACCTTTCCCTAAATGTTTGTTCTGGGTCACTTCCAGATGCATGTTGTGGGAAGAGTGAGGCTTTATACCTGTCCTGATGTGGTTGCCTGAGGCACAGATGCAAGGGTCACAGGTTTCTTTTCTGTTTGGTTGATTTGGTTTGTTATTTACTTTATAGACTAGTGAAATTTTGAAAACAACAATAATGTTGAGAAAAGGGTTTACAGAAATTTTGTGGCATTCGTACTTCTTATTTTGATATGCCCCTTGCTCATCACTCAAGACTGTAGATAGTGATCCTTCGCATGTCTATTTAGTCCCCCTCTCCCTCCTCTCCTTCCTCAAAAAATCTTGTGAACTTATCTTTCCATTTCATGAGGTACTGAGAAACCCTGAATGAATTAAGAAGTGTTTTGCTGTATGGTACTCAATAATATATATATACACATTTAGAGGATATTGGGAGTGGTATAGCTTTTGAGATTGTTATAATATAATCCAATTGAGGTAGTGTATTTGGTTCAAGACAGGAAAACATAGTGTTGCTGACTCTTGTGCATTCAAGGTATGGTATCATGAATATCGTACTGATATTTTTAGAAGCTCAGTCTGTGAGCTTCAATTATAAGCATTTTTTAAGGAAAACTTCCTGTGATTTTGCCATGTATTGATTTCCTTTTTCTCATTAAACTTTGTGAATGACAATCTGGAAGGAAGAGACAATAATCAAAATATTTGTTGTAGTATCAGATCATCTATTCACTAATTATTTATATCGTGCCTAAGGCTGATCTCTGTTCAAGGTGCATGGGAAAACCATGTTCATCTGTTCTACCTTAGCAACTAGGAGTTGTTTGTACCTCAACAAAGGAGCAGCAAGTAAAGGAAATGGCAGGGAAAAAATAAAACTGTATATATGATTGGGCAATGATTTGTAGCATAAAAGCTAGGGAAACAAGATTTTGTTTCTCTTTCAATAGCCTTACTCTGTTTTCATCTACAGAGTAGGCAGTATGCAACCTTATAGACTAATACAATAGAAATATATAAATACCACAACAGCTCACAAAAATGATTGGATTGCTGGAGCACCTCTGCTATGAGGACAGGCTGAGAGAGTTGGGGTTGTTCAACCTGGAGAAGAGAAGGTTCCAGGGAGATCTTATAACAACTTCCCAGTACCTGAAGGGGGTGTACAGGAAAGCTGGAGAGGGACTTTTTAGAAAGTTAGGTAGTGATAAGATGAGGGGAAATAGCTATAAATTGGAGAGGGAAAGATTTAGACTAGACATTAGGATGGAATTCTTCACAACTGGAGTGGTGAGATGCTGGCACAGATTGCCCAGAAAAGTTATGGATGCCCCCTCCCTGCAATTGTTCACGGACAGGTTGGATGGGGCCTTGGTTGGTGTGATCTAGTGGGATGCGTCCCTGCCTATGCAGGGGGTTGGAACTAGATGATCTTTAAGGTCCCTTCCAATTAAAAACACTCTATATGGATAGTAATTAAAAAGCAATTGAATCCCTAAATCACAGGAGTTTATTTTTATACCATGACTACACATTTGTTTTCTTAATGGTACTGCAGGAGTTATTCTTGTTCATCACTTGCTTGAAGCCTCAGAAGTTACCCGATTAACAACACAAAAAAAAAATCTTCCGCTACTGTGTGGACATAGATAAAACAGTCAATTTGTGAGTCACAGATAAAGCCCTGAATTTCTTGGCTACTGCTTCTTTCAGATTTAGAATCTCTGCTTTAAACAAATATGAAATGACAACATATAGAACCTGTTACATATTGATTTAAATTTCTATCCAATCTATGTCAGATGTGCTTTCATTTTTTAAGAGTATAGTTTTATTGCTCTAGCAGCAAATATCCTACAAACTGTCACATTGGAAGTGCTTGAAGAGAGCTGTCTCCTGTTCTGAGCCAGGCAGGATTATTCCCGTTTCAGTCTGAAGACTGTATTTGCATACTCTGTAGGCACTGCTCCTGACAGGTTTGTGAAGGACGGATCCCCATCAAAGTTTTGTAATCCTTTCCTGAAACTAAACTACTAATCCAGAGGAAAAATTCCAAGAAATACCGGGTTTCTTTCTTATTGTCATATTATGTTTTGGTATAGTAAATATGCTGGTGTTAATGCAGCTTCTTTGTTTTGCTCAAAATCTGTCATTTTCACTAGGGAGTACCTGGTTTTTGGAAATATTTGTTTCAAATAATCTCCTTGCAGTAATTTCTTACCTTCAACTTGGACTTATTTTTGAAATAATGAAATAGTAAGAGGTTTTCATTTGCCAAAGGGTTTACAGTGAACCTGTGTCTTAAGGTACTTACTCCTTCTACAGGGTCTGAGTCTGGGAAATACAGATACAGATAAAGTTAAAGACTACTGTCCAGTTTAAAACCTATCCAGAATAAATGAACTAATGGATTTCTGAGACCTGACTCTCAGAAGAGACATAAGACTCTTCCCACAAATTGAAAAATTATATTGGCTAAGCTTCTTAAATAAAATTACTGTTTTCTGGGAATCTTAGCATGTGTGCTAGTTTCGAGAAAATATAACTAAAATGTTGTGTGATCTCATTTCATGTGGCAGCGCAATAGTACATAACCAGAAGTAATTACAATTGTGTTTTTTTTAATGCAGACTGAAATTTGATGTACAAAAAGGCGTATACAACTCCTTGAAATCTGTGTTTAATTTTTCTTCTTTCAATATGCTTCTTACCTGAGTTATTTTTAACTAGTGAAACATAAATAGAAAAATTAATATTTGCAACAATTTTGAAGTGTTTGGAAAATCAGAAATTTCAACTACTGCGATTTGGTGCTAAGCATTACTGTAAGTGTAACAACACACAATTTAAGCATTTTGACCATATATACACATCTAATGTTAATCCTTCTATGAGTGAAAAATGAAATATTATTAATATGCTATCGTCAGATTTTCATGCAACTACAACTGGGGAAGCCATTAATTTATTTCAGTTGATCTGTTACCTTTGAATTCAGTTAAAAAAGATTACAGAAGAAAATACAAAAAATGTGAAAGAGATTAAAGAATGCTATATTACATATGAAAAATTAGTTATGATGGCTACATTTTTTATAGATTCACCCAGTCCCACCCTAACAATACATTTGTTATAGTTTAATTATATTATTATTATTAATGTATAGTTCCATTTGGAACAATACATTGTAATATTTTCAAGGGCTTTAGACTGAAATTAAAAAGAAGGTCAATGTATTTAGATTTGAAGACTGAAGGTCAGTGATGCAAACAGCTAAAAAAAAGTTATTAACTTAACTTCAGCAAGGGAGAGATATTCATGTAGTTGGAGCAAGTGATGATAGTTGAAGCCAGAAGACAACTTATTTTTCAATGCTATTCCAACATCAGCTGTTACTATTTAACTCTTTCACTAATAAGAATTATTTAAGAGTCATAAATTGTATGACTATCTCTTCCAAAACAAGTCTAAGCTAGAGACATACATTTGGAACTTTTATACTTCAGGCTACGTAATGAAAAAATAGATTGTCATTAGCTTATGAAATGTATTTCAATATCTTTCTAAAAATACTATATTGATGGAAGAATTGATAAATGCATAACTGATTTAACAATATTCATAAATAGTTTAAAACAGACATTATAATTTTAAATAGTGGAATGATCTTAAACTTATTTTGTCACTGATAAGTGGAGATGCTTTTATATTCCAGAATAACGTTCTTCAGTAAAAGTTCACTCTAATCAAAGAGTTCATGTCACCACTTAAATAACTATGAAGTAAATTTTTCCCCTTAAGTAACAGTTTATCATATTTTTTTCTCCTTTATTAATGCTTCTTCTAGTGTCTTTGACACCCTATACCAAATCTTATTGTTATTTTGATGTTAAATGAACACAAAATACTCTGCTTATAAAGATGGATTTCAAAAATCATTATTTGCTTTGTGTGGAGAGAGTTGGAGACAACAGAAGTAATTATAAAGTGCAGAGAAAGCCCTGAATGCCTGGTAGAATGCACATTTAAAACTGTCTAGATGTTTTACACAAAGAATTCTACTTAATCCTTAGAATTTCAAATAGCATGGCGTGAATAATAAAAATCAAATGCATCTAAATCTGGGAGGGTGAGGAAAATGGAGGTCTCTGGTTGTTTACTTGATGAAATGCTACTGTGTGGTAAATATTCTCTTGTCCCCAGGAAATTGAGGGCTCCTGAAAATTTATTTTTAAATTAAGAAAACACACTTTGATTTTGAGAGTTTTACCATCTGAATTCATAAAGTGGAAATAGTTCTAAAAATGTGAGCTCTTGATGGGTCCTAGGTTTTTATTTGTTGAAAACTGAGAATTTAAATGATCAGAAATCATGTCAGGTCTGTACAGATAGACCTTAACCTTCTTAATTGTCTCCAGTCTTTCAGTAAGAGAAAATGAGTTACCTAAAGCTGGTGCCCCTTAAGAGAAACCCTACAACAAACAAACAAACAAAAAGTCTGTGGAAACCTTTTACTAAGATTAAATAATCTTATTTTTTAATAAATTAAAAATTTTTATTTTTAATAATGACAGAGAGTATAAGAAAATTTGTGACTAGCTGGCTTGAATCAACTTCTAGGTACAGAATGCTACAGCTCTCTAGTATTGGAAGAAGTGTGCTTATACTGGAACTCATCCTCCAGCAGAATGGTCACTGGCAGAAAGCCATAGTTCACATCATAAAAATTCATTTGATTAGTGGCCAGACACGCAGAGCATATGTAACATTTTGGCTTTTTCCTCTTTAGTGCAAATCTAACTTTGTGCATGAAGATGAAGTGCAGTGGATAAATGTGTCCCCTTACAATAACCATATCCAAGACAATGCAAGAGTACCGCCCTGCATTTCTGGTCATGGCTAAAGAATTTTTGTTCTTACACTATTTTTTCAGCATACTGGCACTAAAATATACTTTGTGTTTAAGTATCTTTTTGTGTAACCTTTGATTCACAGAAATATCTTCTTTTTTCTTTCTTTTAAAAATTTCTTTCTTGTTCTTTCTTTTCCTTGGAGGTTGTGATCTCCAATAATTCATTTCTATCATATAAGACTTGATGTGACCAAAGTCTGTCACTTAACAGATCTGCAGCATTTCCAGTACACATAGAGAGATCTAGTCAAAGATGCAGTGGTTTTGTTCAAAGTAACTTTTTGGAATGTATCTTGTCTGACTTTCAAACTTGCCTCTCCCTAAGGGTTTTTAAAAATCATTAAGTTTTGAGTAAGTCAATACCAAAAGACTGGAATGTTTTTTGTTTTTTTTAATCTCCCTGTTCAGTTTTGTGCCTCTAAAAATCAGTGAAAGATCAACTGAGCCTTTAAGGTACTGGTCTGTGCTGGGAATGGTGTGGGTTTGCAGAACTTCAGTAGGTGCTCTGGGAAGCATTATGCTTCAGGTAGGCACAATACTCTGCATAACTATTAAATGTGTGATGGGAGCACTGCCTGCTGCTATCTTCCCTAATTGTTGCTCACGTGCTCTCATGCTCCCTTTCACAGCTTGCTACTTCTGATGATTACTGAGTGGAGACTATGACCCTATTTCATCTACACCCCTTTTAGGATTGCTGCTGGTAGTAGCACTAAACAGAAGCTTTTTATAGTTTATTTTATTAAACATATGGTACATGCCAGAGATTTACAGTGTACTGCTTCCCTAAAAGTAAGTTCCTAAGAGCTTAGCTGATTCATTAGGGTATATATGTATTATTAGAGATTTAATGCTAGTACTAGAATAATTAGAGCTTATGAAACAGGCATGCAAAAAAGCTGAAAGATTTATGATTTTCCTTTCACTGTTTATTGCCTTGTAAAATGTTAGCAGTAAGGAAAAACATTGAGTTGAAAGCTTTTAGGTTCCCACTTTCTGGATAGGTGTCAAGGTAAGTCACTTTTGGACATTCCCAATCCTTCTGATGAAATTTTCTAGGTGATGTTGCAAAAATACGGATTTATTTCTTTGAAGATCAGCAATAATAAATGGTGGTGTCTGTACAAATATTTTAGGCACTCTGGTCATGAGGTGCTGAAGAGGAAAAAAAGTAAAATTCAAACTGGAAGACTCTATTTCTCTTTAAAGCCATAAGAACTGAACCATCTCACCATTCAAAAAATATATAATTCCTCTTCTGACATGGGGAAATAATTTCTGTGAAAATCAATCAAGAAACAGATGAAAATAAATGAAAACTGGAAGGTTTGGAGGTTTTGTTTTCTTGGAGGCTCTGGGAGAGAGGTTGGTTGTTTGGTTGTTTGGTTTGATTAAGCAATTTGGGAATGTTTATTAGCTTTCCCAGTATTTGGTATTTCTTTACGTACCTTATCTCTTTATATAGGGGTCTATGGTATGGTGCAATTACCATATAGAAAGAAGAGACTGAGGTACAAGAAAACCTAACAAAGATGGTCTTCAAAGACTTTGTTAGTTTGAAAGGAGGAAGGGCTTAACAAATAGTAGTGCTGTGGATATTTCAGAGGTTATAAGAATTTGATAATCAATTTTGACAAGAAAAAGAACCAGATAGTTCTGTCAAATAAATAAATTTTTAAAAATTGGATAAATAAATAAATAGGATTTACCATAGGAAACACTGAAACAAATCAAACAAAATTCTGCTAGCTTAGGATGCTTCTATCAGTAAATTGAAAAGTGATGAAATCTCTTCTCCTGCAAAGAAATCACTTTGGCAAAGACATTTATTTCTTATGGAAGGTATCCTTAATGCATACCAGAGGGCATGGTTAGTATTGTTGGAGGAGGTAGCTTCTCCAGCATTCAATGAGCTGATGCCAATGCTCAGTACTTTGCCCACTAATCCCTCCTCAATTGCTGGTAGTTACTTCAAGCCCATAGCGTGCATTACACCACATTTGTGAAATCAAATGGTTTGTGAATTATAAAGATCCAGGGAGAGTGGTGCCATCATGGAGTTTTTTAATGGGAGTTATTTTCTGTCTTAGCTTGTAAGTGGCTAGAAACTGACTTTGAAACATGAAGGGATATTTGCTTACACAGGAATGATAGCCTCAGAGAAGCTGTACTCTCTGAGTGTAAAATATTGCTTTAATAAAACACTCAAGTTCTGCTCAGAAAAGATATTTTAGAGCAAGTTAACTAGCTTTTGAAGTCACAAGCAGATATATTTTTTGGACCCAGATATTTAATACAGTGTATATAGTTAGCATTTTTAATGTACAGAAAATTTAAAAAAATCTTACTTTAGTTCTTAGATTTGTGAGCCAATCTAGTCAGTTAGTTTTCGAGTTAAATAAGTCACTTTTAATTTACTAAATCACAGAATCATTTAGGTTGAAGAAGATCTTTAATATCATCAAATGTAACTGTAAATCTAATACTGTTAAGTCCACCACTAAGACATGTCCCTAAGTGCCATGTCTACAGATCTTATTTGGCAATAATTCATTCCAGTTCAACTAACACTAGAGGCAATGACTTCCTTCACTCCAGGTGACTAATTTACTCTAATGGTCACTTTCTCTAGAAACAGACTGATTTTAAGGAGAATCCATTAGATCCAGAATAGGCCTATTCACAGAAAGACCAGATGCTAAAAACAGTGGCCCAGAATGAAATAATTTTGAGTTCAGGTTTCTTGTTTAGTCTCTTGTCTCGAGGTTGTTCTTGAATGAGTCAATATTTATTTTTAATAAATAATAGTAAGAGGGAGAAAGGAAAGTGAACTAGACCTTTTCTCTTACAAGAGGATACCAGAACATGCATCTCTGTTCACCTCTTGCTTTGCTTTAGCAGAACATTTGGTTGAATTTGTATTTCTTACTCAATACACTGGTTATTGGCTATTAAGAAATGAAACTCTCTCAAGACAAATGTCCATGACTTTAATTGTGATGAAAACTGAAAAACTGTTGTAGCCTGTGATCTGTTTACTTTCTGTAATAGCTATTGTTATTATTTTCTTATACCACAGGATACTTACTGTTGGTCTTTAATATCCAGTCATTGTCTGCAATGTCAAAAAAAACCTATCAAGTGCACATAAGATTCTTCTTGAAAGTTATGTTACAATATAGACAATGGAACTAAAAGATCCCATACATGGTTATTCACCAATAAATAAAATTCATTGAAATAACTGAAGGATTTAATGGTTTAGAATCCGTGTGTCATGAAAATGTACTGCTATTGAAAAGTGCAAGGGTAGGAAACAAGCGTGACTAGAAGTAGTTCTAGATTTTTAATTATTTTTAAGTTCTAGACTTTGAAAATTTGTAGTGTTATGTTATGTTTCCTTCTAAATCAGCATTTTCAGGCTGCTCTTTGTATAAGGTGTCTGTAAAACTACTCTTATTTGCTTTTTTCTCAGCAAACTAATAGCACCTGTGGGGTGGTAAATGAAGCTATTTAAAATTCATAGAGACAAATTGCTCTGTATAACAACTATGAAAAAATAGTAAGATACACTTGAATGTATGTGAATATATAACTAATTACATATAAAATTACATGTGGTTTTTTCTTATATGGAGTCTACACAAAAGTAGAAATACTGAGAGACTGAATGAGTGAAATAGTCTTTTTGTATGCAGATGCAAAACAGTGTGTATAACAATGGGTGTGTAGTATTGTACTGAATGTTTCTAAAAAGACTTTCTATACGCTTTATGACTGTGACGTGCAATTGAATTTCATATGAATCAAAAACGGAAAAGTTAAACAGTTATGATTTATGTCACCTAAACAGGTATCAAGAGTAGAATGTCTGGTCTGTAGTCTTGTGTCTTGTTCAAGCTAAGATTTACCACATCCAGGCAAGGTGGAATTATGTGCATATGCTCTTAACCAGCAACATCTCCATCCTTAGCATCCTATATCCACGCACTGGAAACCTCTGCATTGAAAACAACTAGCAAAGGGTTGTTGCCGTAATTTCAGGCTGTGTTTGAAAGTCATAGAAGTAGATATTGCCCGTAAATGACAGGATAAACTTCCTGAATAGGAAGGAGGAACGCCAGTGAAGTTAAAAAAAAAAATAAATAAATAATAAAAAAAAAAAAAACAAAAAACCCTAAACTGAGCAAATCCACCTCACCAAAATTGCACACAAAAACATACCCATGAAACCAACCAACCAACAACAACAACAACAATACCCAGCACCCAAACCTTCTTAGCAGTATCCAAAATTTTGTTGGCATATCTATCTTCTTTCTGCAGATACCATCTCAATTCTAAAACAAATAGTTTGGTCAAAAGATCAAAGAGCTAACTGCTGTTACCCTGACCATATGAAAAGAACCATATTGAAAATGGCAAGGTTTTCTTCCTTAAGAGCTTCGTATTTATACATGGAGATCAATTAAAATAGCATCATGATCTGCCACTGTGACACGTTGTGATTCCACAGCGTCAGTGTAGAGCCCTGAGGTGTGTCAGAGGGGAAAAAAGGAGGAGAAAAAGGAAAGATGCAGAGTGAATATATGAATTCAATAAACCCATAAGAGTACTTTAAAGATAGTCTTTACAATGGAACTTAGGGGTTATACTTGCTATACTCTCAACATATATTCTCAAAGTTTGCAATGGCTGCTTTTTTTTTGTATCAGCATAAACATGGCTCTGCCTCATTCATTGTTCATTATAACTTCTTTTATATAAACATGTCCGTAAAATTTTCATTCTATGTCTTTCATTTGCCACATCTAAGCCTGCAATATGTGTTACTTTAGAATGCGACAGATTATGTAGAGTACTTCAAGATCTTCTAGGATATGGAATTAGATTGCATGATTAGAGAAGAGATATGCAAAAATTCTCCAAGTCTAATCCTAAATAGATAGTGCAGGTAAAAAATTAATGGCTTAACACCATTATGTTTATTGGGAACATAAGGGATTAATAACATATTACCTTTTTTTTGGTTACTCTAGAATACATTTTTTGTTTAGTTCAAGGTGTACTTGAGTACAGATATTACATCTTTTCTGTTTTCATAGATGGATGTATAAGGTTTCTAGCAATCCTTAGGATAGTATTTAAGACAGTATTTAAATGCTACATGATTTCAGGTAGCATTCTTTAGCTAGAATTCCCATCTGATCCATAAAGAGCAGAAAGCTTGTTCAGTGGTGAAAATAGTTACACTTAATCCTGATTTATAATGTTTCCTATGTCAACCTTTTGTGCAATATATCCATGTATCCACAGACAATGTAACATGAGGAAGAGAATGGCATATATGGCAGGGAGACATATGAGTGCAAAAATTCAATATGAGTTTTGAAAAAAAATTTCAGTACTAATTAGTATTCAAAATAGTATTGATACTTGTTTTTGCAATTTTTTTCATGTCTGTGCTTTAAACAGTACTTTGAAAAACATCCAGCAATTGATAAAGAAAATGTTGGTGAGTTAGAAACACATGAAAGCTATCAGGAAGCAAACACGAAGGAAATTAATACAGCAAGTGTATGCTAATAGCTTTGATGTTGAGAGCATTTGAAAAGAAGAAAGCTACCAGTGTTCAGATTCTTATGTTCACCCTGACTATGCCTTTTTAGTGGCCAAAAGGAGCTACATAACAAGCTTTAATCAGCTCTATGAAGTTTACCTTGAAATAAATTACATCTAAATTTCCATCAGCTTAGGAACCTGGAGTGGCAATACCCTGTTTTCTTCAGTGCTTTGGAGAACAAACCTGGAAGCATTTTCAAGCAATCCCTGTAACTTTAGAGTCTCCTCTGGCAGACACCAGAGCAGAAAACACAAACATGACTTGAAACAGTGTCATATACACTGAGTGAAGTCTTGGTTTGGCTGATCATATTTTGATTAAAGATGAGGACTCCCTGTACTCACATAAACAAAAGAAAATATGAAAAAGTTTAGTTTGAAATTGGTGATAGTGTGCTTTACAGTGGTTATTCTGTTCATAGTAGGTGATTGCAGGCAGGTTCCATGTCTGAAACAGCAGGATTTTCCATCAGAAACAGGAGTCACCCTAGAAGAGATTCCCTTTGGAAACTGTCCATGCTGGGTTTGGCTAGTACTTCAAACTTCAGAAGATTCAGTGGCTCAGACAAGGCTCAGCTTGGGATTCTTACATTTACTTTGAATACGTAGTCCAACTTTGGAACATTTAATAAGTGATAAGTATCTATAACCATTTTTGAACTCTCCTATTAACCTAAGATTCTGCAACTGCATTAACAGTTTTGGTATCATTATATGTTGAGGTAGAAATAGATTTAACAATATATCTTTCATATTTAAAGGTTATGTTTAAAAGCCTACCCCATCAGCTTAGGATTTGGAAGGCTGTCAAAGTCTAAATAGTATGTAAATTTTGAGAAGAAAATATGGTTTCTCTTCTACCCTTGACTACTTTATTTGAAATAGATGTGGGGTAATGCCTGTGTTTTAAATGAAAATATCTTATTCTCTTCTAGGATAATTGCATAGGTTGCAATGAACTATCTTGTAGGAAATAAACCTTTCCATAGCTTCTCCAGTCCCCCAGAAAATCCATTCCTGCTGCATGAATACCCCTGAAGTGATCCCACACTAAAATTTTTAGCCTTAGTTTTGCCAACAAAATGCATGTCAAAACACCATCAAAAAATCAAGAGGCTTGTCTGTTGGGTTACAGGTGTACTTGAGTACAAGAGCAGGGATGCTGCTTCTAGTCCTGATTCTGAATATCCAGAAAAGCTTTCTAAAAGCTGATAGTCACTGTAAATGCTTCATACCTTTGTTTGACTAATATATATTGTGGATTCATAGAAAAAGACATTAGTAACTATATTTTTGTTTGGTCGAATTATTAGATGGACTCAGGAAACAAATAGCAGAACTTCACAGATGGATTATTTATTCTTTCTGTTCTTTGACATCAGAGTTCTAAAAGAAACCTCAGGAGGCATAGTTTGATGATGTTCTCCTACTGAGCATAATACAGCTCCACGAATTGTATTGTCAGAAATTTAAGTGAGATAGCAGGCAATAACCCAGCAAGACGAGTAACAATTTTGCCTTTGTGTCTGTCACAAAAAAAAAAAGGCAAAATCTCTCTATGCAATAGTTAACCTCTTCTCAGACAGATGTCGAATAAAAAAAAAATCTTTAATAGAAATAATAAAATAACGGAGTATTTCATACACACACACACAAAGGAAAATCTAAGGAGATTGGCTTTGAAAAGCATTAAAATAGTAGTCTACATTAATAATCAGTTATGCATCAATAGAAGAATATTGATAAATTTTGGATTAGTATTGACTGAGGAACTGTAAACCTGGCTGTTTGGAGCTGACTGTAGTCAGAAAAAAATAGCCAAGTCAAAAATCATTTACTAAATGTTTGAGCTTGTATAGATTATTCTGTACAGTATGGAGAATTAAAGGGCTTCAGTGAGCTTTTGAAGCATATACAGAAAGGGTTAAAAGAATAAGTTCATGATTTTAATATTGTTGCTCTTGAGATTGCAAATAACTTTATTTTTATGGTAAACTGTTACTGTAAGTATAGACCTTATTTTTTTCCTCTTTTTCTCTTTTTTTCTTTTTAACCAAGTTACGAACCTAAGGTTTGTAATATTTTAAATATTTTATTATGTCATGAGGTCCAGATGATTCTGTGTTAGAACTCGACAATTAAAGTAGAACATCAGTATGCAAAACCTCATAGAATAATTAAATTAAGATAATTCCTTGAACGATTAAGCTATTTTAATATGCATAGATGTCTTCATCTAAAGCATGTCTCCTAGTAGTTTGACCCTTCCTTATTGAGTTATTCTCAAAGCATTGCGAGGCTTCTGATCCAATGTTGCCTCAATGAGAAGAAAAGAGAAAATTATCTGATGTAACTCAATAGATAATGCAGGGAGGAAAAACATTGGCCTTTCAAAAAACGCAAGGCCTGTTATTAATCAGTTAATGATGTCTAACAGTTTCAACTTTACTGTTTGATTTGATTCATTTTCTTTATTGCCCTCATATATGCAAACTCAGGGTCCAAGCTGCTAGTTTTTCAGTGGCGTGTCCCAGAAAATATCTGCAAAAATATGCTTTCTCCTATAACCTCCTTCATAGGCCCAATAAACAAAAAGGTAGTTTGTCAAAAAAAACCTTCTCTTTATCATGATTGCTCTAATCAGACAAGCATCACAACTATTTATTTCTATAAAATCATTTCATAGTTTACTGGCACATTAGATGCCAAAGGCTGTATCAATTAATTCAGGAATTCGGTCCACTTCTGTAATAATTGAATAGAAAGCAGTTGTGTCTCTGTGGGAAAGCAAGCCCCAGGAAGAAGGCAGTATCTGAACAAAGTCTGCTTCAGCTTTAAATTCTAACGACAAAACAAAATTATTTTTCTACATTGCCTTTTGTAGTTATAGTTCTTTTGTTTATGCATGCAAAAATAAATATTTTATGTATGATATTCTGTCTCTGATAGCTGTTCTTTCCACCTCCCAAAATGGGAGCTACAGTTAATCACTTACCAACAAGATTCTTGGGTCATACACTTGGATTAGTCAGCTATATTAACTCAACAAAGTAAGGCAGCCTTGGCAAACTGGGGTATGATTTGAATGTGAGAAAAATTTTCTTCTTCATTTTAGTTCTCGAATTGAGGAATTTTCTGTGTTTTTAGGCCTAAATCTCTCTTTGACCGCATGAGTTTTGTGGTGGCATAACACACTCTTGATGGTGCAAATCAGAATTCATTCCAATTGGAATCTAATATTTTTTCTTATTTACATTTCTTTTCATCAAATAATTTGTTTTCTTTTTCCATGAAAAGCTGTTATTTCAATGTCATACATCTGACAGTCTGTTTAATTGTTTGGTTGAGCATGAGGAGGCAAACAAAAGTGGTGCAGTGGGAGTTGCAAACTTCCACTTGTGCCCAGAACAACATATGGATGAGCAGAGAGTCAGGAAACTTTCATTATTTTCTGTTATCTGTCTGTTTTCACATTATAAGAGCAGCATACATCTAAAGCCTGCTTCCAGAGCCTTTCTTGTTTTTCAGTTGTGGGATTAAATTTGGATTGTATCTCCTATATTTGTAAGCACTCTGCAGCAGTGTTTACGCAAAGAGCCCTTTGTGGACTCATCCTGGTTTGACTAGATTGCTACTAGAAGCTATCAAAGGGCTATAAAATCCCCAGAACTGGCTTTACCTTTCCTGTGGGCATTGACCAATGTGACAGTTACTTCACATCACAGCTGAAGCTTTTCCCTTTCAGCTACTCAAACTACTCAGCAGCAGGGATGGCAAAGCCTGTCTGTTCTGACCTGTAAAGCTTCTCATTTCTTGCTGTCTTTGCACCTGGGAGAGGATGTAACACTAGCACAGACACAAGATTAGACACAAGGCCCCAGAGAGCAACTGACTCTAGAGCAGAAATGCTGAAGCAAAAAAAAAAAAATTGATTTCTAGCACATGGATAGGAAATCTAATCAAATTTCAGTAATACCAGCCCATGACCTTTTTATTTAGTGAATTTATGCACAGCTTAGTCCCTGACTCCCTTATCACTTTGTGTGTGCTGGTGCTGTCTTCAGCATAATTATTGGAAAATTTTGAGTGTTAATTGAGCATGATTGAATTTTGGTATGAATCATGTCTACAGTATGTGAGAAGAACAGTGTGCTTGCAATTTTCTTGTGGTAGGAAGGAATTGGGTTTGATTTTTCATGATCTAGTTATTTTAATATAGTTCCATGAACAGAATTATGATGACATGATGCCATGTGGTACAGTACAGTACAGATTTCACTTCGCATCCATAAAATGTACTACAATAAGGTTCCTTGCAGCATTGGAGTGGATGCTCAGATAACAGTATGTTTTCTAAATCATCTATTTTCAGTTGTTCATCATAGCCATGAAATTTTACTTTGGGCAGAAACTCGACTAGTTATGTTAAAAATACACTTGAAAATACTATTTTTTGGAAACATTTTCCAAAAAGTCTTATTTTTCATTTCTGAAATTCTATGGAAGTTATGGCCTCTAATAATTTGCTGAGTGTTTTGATGCTCAGTCTGTACTACAATTTCAAAACTTTTGTTTCCTTTTGCTTGTTTTTCACCGTCTGTTAAAACTGTTTATTTTGTACTTATTGGTGTAGATGATGCAGTTTAATAATTGAAAGTGTGCATTAGAGAAATATTTTAAAGTGGTTTAAATTGCAAAATACAATATATTAGAGGCATTAAAAATAAGATTTTCAAGATTTTCCTGAAAATGTATAGAGTTTAGTCAGCCCTTTTATGTAACATGCTTGTACTTTCAAACTTTCTCCAACAAACAAGGATTAGGAACAATAATTTTGGTTCTGCAAAGTAAAATAGTTCCATTCACTTTGTAAGCATTTGTAAGTAGTATAAAATATTTCTCTAAAACATTTAGACATACTGTGCAGAAAATTGATTCAGAAGATGGCATTTGTGCAATTTCTATGTATTTAAGCTTGCTAGCTAAGTACAAGGTAGATCTTAAAATAGTTCAGGTGTTTTTTTCCCTGTGAATATTATATTCTGTTTTTAATTTGATTCTGAATGTTTTGAAATTTGGTAGTTATTTTCCTTGGAATGAAATAAATTTGCATTTGAAATAAGGCTGGATTGAGACAATATATTGTGAAAAACACAGATTAGATCATTTTTTCTTCATATATTTAAGCTTGAATCTTACGTGATAATCTAAACATACATAGAAGCTTATTAATTGAATGGGGAGGTTTTAAGTTAAAGCAATAAAACAAATGTCTAATCTTAAAATACCATTTAATATATGTAAGCTAGAGATCTTATCCAAGAATGCAGGTTTTCAGCAAAAAATAATTGCTAATTATTTTAATTTTAAAATGTAATTGTAAATGTAAATTATAGAGTTTCACACTGTTTTTCAGTAAAAATGTACTGTTTATTTCTGCTATTTATCAGTTCAGAGATAAAGTCAACTGAGGCTCAGTCATTCAAAAATATTTTCCATGGTCTGTACGAATCACCTATGGAGATGGGGTTGTTCAGCCTGGAGAAGAGAAGACTCCAAGGAGATTTTATAGCGACCTTCCAGTACCTGATAGCAGCCTACGGAAAAGCTGTGGACTGACTGTTTAAAAAGGTTTATAGTGATAGGATGAGGGGTATTGTGTATAAACCGGAGAGCAGTAGATTTAGACTAGACATAAGGAAGTATTTCTTCACCATAAGGGTGGTGAAGCACTGAAACAGGTTGCCCAGGGAAGTTGTGGCTGCCCAATCCCTGGAAGTGTTCAAGACCAGGTTAGATGGGGCCTTGGGCAGACTGATCTAGTGGGAAGTGTCCCTGCCCATGGCAGGTGAGTTGGAACTAAAAGATCTTTAAGGTCCTTTCCAACACTAAATATTCTATGATTCTATGAATTTTTATAAAGTAACTAGATTTTCATTTCTTGAGCAAGTTATACCAAAAAACATGATTACTAGAAAATTACTTTAAAACAACATCTCAGAAATGTAAAAGCACTCCATAAATAGATTATAATTACTAGACTGAAAATTACGTGGACATTTATTTTGTAAATTCAAACTAATCTTTGTTTGGATTGTGAAGAAAAATTTAATAATATCAGCAAACGTGAAGAAATAAGAAGAGAGAAGCTTTTAGAATCATATGATCATAGAATAACCAGGTCGGAAGAGACCCACCGGATCATCGAGTCAAACCATTCCTATCAAACACTAAACCATGCCCCTCAGGACCTCATCCACCTGTGACTTAAACTCCTCAAGGGAAGGTGACTCAACCACCTCCCTGGGCAGCCTGTTCCAATGCCCAATGACCCTTTCTGTGAAAATTTATTTCCTAATGTCTAACCTAAATCTCCCCTGGCGGAGCTTGAGGCCATTCCCTCTTGTCCTGCCCTCCCTCTTGTCCTGGCCCCTGTAACTTGGGAGAAGAGACCAGTTCCCTCCTCTTCCCAACCTCCCTTCAGGTAGTTGTAGAGAGCAATGAGGTCTCCTCTCAACCTCCTCTTCTCCAGGTTAAACAACCCCAGCTCTCTCAACCGTTCCTCATAGAGCCTGTTCTCCAGCCCCTTCACCAGCTTTGTTGCTCTTCTCTGGACTTGCTCCAGAGCCTCAACATCCTTCTTATGGTGAGGGGCCCAGAACTGGACACAGGATTCAAGGAGCAGTCTC
The DNA here is from genome assembly GCA_033558105.1 of Coccyzus lansbergi. Lineage (NCBI taxonomy): Eukaryota > Metazoa > Chordata > Aves > Cuculiformes > Coccyzidae > Coccyzus > Coccyzus lansbergi. The sequence continues at coordinate 2,835,524 of JAUMJK010000227.1, forward strand.
ACCAGTGCTCAGTACAGAGGGAGAATAACCTCCCTGGACCTGCTGGTCACACCATTTCTGATACAAGCCAGGATGCCATTGGCCTTCTTGGCCACCTGGGCACACTGCTGGCTCATGTTCAGACGGCTGTCGACCAACACCCCCAGGTCCCTCTCCTCCTGGCAGTCTTCCAGCCAGGCTTCTCCTAGTCTGTAGTACTGCTTAGGGCTGTCGTACCACAATTGGAGGACCCAGCATTAGACCATGTTAAACCTCATGGTCTCCACCCAGCGGTCCAGATCCCTTTGCAGAACCTCCCTACCCTCCAGCAGATCGACACTTCCACACAGCTTTGTGTCATCTGCAAACTTGCTAAGGGTACCCTCAATGCCCTCATCCAGGTCAATTGATGAAGACATTGAACAGGACTGGACCCAGCACTGAGCCCTGGGGAGCCCCACTTGTCACTGGCCTCCAGCTGGACTTAACATCATTTACCACCACTCTCTGGGCCTGGACATCCAACCAGTTTTCTACCCAGAACAGTGTGCGCCACTCCAGGCCAGAGGCTGACAGTTTCCATAGCAGAATGCTGTGAGAAACTGTGTCAAAGGTTTTACTGAAGTCCACAAAGACCACATCCACAGCCTTTCCCTCATCCAGCAGCCGAGTCACTTTGTCATAGAAGGTGATTAGGTTAGTTTGGCAAGACCTGTCTTTTGTAAACCCATGTTGACTGGGCCTGATCACCCAGTTCTCTTGTAAGTGCTTCATGATAGCACTCAAGATCACCTGTTCCATGACCCTTCCTGGCACTGAGGTCAGACTGACAGGCCTGTAGTTCCCTGGATTTTGTTTTCTATTTACTCTTTTTTCTTAGTTTCCAGTCAAATCATTAGAAACACTCAATTCAAGACAACCAGGTGTCCAAGAGGCTCAGTGATAGACATTGTTGGTGATGATAACCATGCAGTAATAATTTCTTTCAGAACATTTTAAAACATATTTGGTATTTTGGACTAACTGCACTTTGACAAAGCTAAGATTTCTGCAACCTCATTTGTCCTCCTTCACTTGTCATGCACAAGTTAAGTGTTATGAGGACCATAGGGATTTCTCACTCCATAAGACAGAGGAAATGATGGTAACTAAATAAAATAAAATGCACAGTTATTTTAAACCTCATGTCTAATGTTATTCAGTCAGGTGTAACAAAATTTTTGAAGGACCAATGATTTGAATAAATGAACAAGAAAAGATGTCTGTAAATGGTTGGATTTTAAATCCAATTTATGCTGTCGTTTGCCTTTCTTACATTACATAGATTTGCATTCTTAACAGCAGTACTAACACAGATGAGAAACTTGTCTTCCTCCGAAGAACCTGAGAGCATTTATTCTCTCCATTGAGGGATCTGGAAATTTTTTTACCCTTTGAGTCTAATTTTTAAGTATCTCATTAATTTATTGTGGCCTGGTATAGCCTGGAAATAAGTTGCAGGTTTATTTGAGAACAGTTCATGATGACACCTTGCAAATACTACCAATGGAGTATCTTTACAGTGACCACAACTTATATCTAATCTATATCTACCTTTCTTCAATTTAAAACCATTGTATCTTTTCCTGTCTCTCTTCATCTCTCCATCTTTCTTAGAAGCATCCGTTATATTCTCAAAGGCCACAATAAGGACTCTCAAAAGCTTTCTCTTCTCCAGGTTCAACAACTCCAAATCTTGTCAGTCTTTCTCATAGGTCTATCTTTCTTGCACTGGGGAACCCAGAAATATTCCGTCATGCTAAAACATTTCTTATAATTATTTTTTTTTTCAATTTACTGGTTAAATATCAATTTATTTTCTATAAGTATGCAGTGACCACAGGGTCACTGCACTGTAGCATCACAATAACTTCACAAATATTATATCAAAATCTTTGGTATTAAAGAAGCTTAATGTTTTAAATGACCCCAAAGCTAATATGAAATTACTCTAATTGAACTGAGAAAATGAAAAAGTACCCTAATTAGTAAAAACAACAAAGAAAGAACAACCTCAGAAAACCTTTGTCTTCTATCTTCAAAGCAAATTATTCTTACCATTTTAATTTCCATTATAGTTCCCAATGATGAATGCCCAAAGGAGCAAAATTTTACTTTATTTTTCAAAAATGAAAAAGGTATAAATACATAAACGTTAAAATGTGCAAAATTATAATGACCATAATATTGAGGTAAAAAAATTCATGTATATATAAAATACAAAATACTTGAAAGTATATTTTTTCATAAACTCAGTAGGTTTTTGAAGAGAGACATTTGTTATTAAATGTTTAACAGAAGCAGAAATTACATATTTTGAAAGCTACAGAAATTTTCAATATTTAGGTTTTATGCTATTATCATTAGTTCATTTCTAGTTTCCTAATTGTACTAAAAGAAAGCAGTCCATAACTTCCTATGGACAACCCAAGAGATTAAAATTAAAATCTCACACTAAGAGTTCAGAAAATAGGTTGGTGTAATTGTATTCAGGACACCGCAGTTTGCCACGAGCCGTATAGCATATCTCTGCTTTTAGCAGAGCTTGAAGATAACTGAAGTACTCTGCAACTCATATGCAGCATACACAGTATGTCGTGAGATACTTCCCCTGTTTCTCCTCTCTGCACATGAGAACACTAACTTCGACATCTGTAGCATAGATAGGGAAAATGAAAGGAAATAAAGATTTTTGTATTTCAGGCTGCATAATTTTGTTTTGTTATGGCAGTTTGTTGGCAACATCCTTGCTAAGAAAGAAATATATAAAAGATATCACATCCAAACCACTTCATTTTTTCAAAAGCATTTCCGTTACTCTGAAATACTTTGATGTCATAATTTCTGTGACAAGCTGCGCTGTGCTTTCCCAGCAGAAGGAGCAGTAGGTCTGGAGTAACAAGGCTGTCTTTCCTTTTGATATCTCCAAGTGCTATATTGAAATAACTTTAATGCAAAGTACACATTGAAATGCTGTCATTTGAGCTCAGCTTTTTTGAAAATTCCCAAATCCTTTAAATGTCACCTTTGTATACAGAAACCTAACATGAAATAAATTAACAGATCCTTTATAGAGTAGGGATGTATCTATTGAATTCCTTGAAAACTGATTTTTAAAAAGCACTAAGTAAAAAAAGTAGATTAATGGGTTAAATCTCTTTTTGCATTATCACTCCAAAAGACAATCTTTCATTTTCCCTCTGGCAAAATCATTGTTCTTAGCTTTCTTTTCAAACAGCTGTTAGATTTTCCTGGGTCTGAAGGGAAGTTCAAAGACTAGACGATGACTAGGTTGGGTGACAGAAGATTCACTTGTTTTACTGTTTTAGGCCACCACCAGTCAACATGGAACATTATATATTACATATGATGATGCACAGTGGAGTACAGATCTGCAAATAAATCATTAAGAGATCTGTGAGTTTGGAGAATTTGGGGTATTTTTTGTCTCTGGTGTTAGGTTGGGATGAAACTATTATCTGATGGCAATGTCCTTCTCATGCCTATGCTCTTTTGTCAGTGGACCTTAAATCACGAACCATAAAATCTTGTAACCTGTCACTTGTCCCCATTTTCTCATTTCATAAATGATCTTTCGTACTGTAAACAAACATAGGGCATATTATTTCCTTTCTTTTATTACTTCCTAGTGTTTTACCATTATGAGCTCAGACAAAACATTTTTTTTCACTCCCTACTCCTCTAGTTCTGCCTGCTTATGCCATGAAACTGTACTTTGTATTTCACAGAGTATGTGTTTCCTCTTTCTCAGCCATCAGAAGCTGCCACAGTTATTCATTTCATAGAATTTTGAAAAATAATGTTTAGACAGTTCATTCACAACTAGCACTTAAGTAGGTTAATTTTTTTTCTCACTAAGGATTCTGAAGATAACTTTCTGTTTGCTTTGAGATGTTTGGAAAACTAGGAATTTGTCTTTTCCCTATCTCAAGAGCACATAGTCTACTGGTCTTGGCACAAATTCAAATTAGATTGTGTATCTGAAAATGTTCTACGAGATCTAATTTTTTATTCTGTTTTCTACTCCATTTTTTTTTTTTTATTTTTCACTTCCTGCTTACAAGAGATTCCTCCATTCCCAGGGTAACATAGGGAGATATATTCTTGTGTTTTGTGCTAATTTACCAGGCTATTTCAAAAAGTAAATTTCTGTAAATTAGTACTATCCAAGAAGAGTGTCATTTAATGGTTAAAATCTTGGGAGAATTTACAAATATTTCCTTTGACTTTTCCTATTATAAATTCCACATCTAAAAATATACAGGTATAAATAGAAACACACACATAGTGATATCTGTATATTCCAGCATTTTCCTGGGATACCTACTATCATTATAGTGATTGAATGACAATTCTGAGTTTGTGTGCATATGTAATTATCCTGATAATTTATTTTCCTTGATTCCTTCATGCATTTCCCAGTGTACATAAAACCAAAAGTAAACAAAAAACTCCAAACAACCATAATTATGGGGGGTTTAGCCTGGATTTATAGAATAGCCCTTTAGATGACATAACTTAGAAACTAAGAAGACTAGAGCAAAGACAATATTGTTCAGATTCTTTTAATAATGTGAACATAACTATTTTTCTTTGTATCCTCACATTACAAAATACACTAGTGGAAATTCAAAGTGCTTTAGGGTATAAATTACCTTTATATTATTTACTCTGCTGGTTTACTGATGCAGCAAACAATGGATTATTTTCTAGGCAAGATAAACAGTTGTTTCAAAGAACAATCCAGACATTTTGATTTCCTATACACTGCCAGCTGAGTTGATCAGAAATGTTGCCACGACATCTGTGTAATAAAATATCACTGAAAGAAGTTCCTCCTCTAGCCATGGTAGGTGTAGCGTCACATCTTTTCATATTCATACCTCACAGGTGAGAAGGCGTTGTTTAAATATATTGACGAGGTTAGAAAAGATACAGAAAAGAGGAAGGCTCCCTGGAATTTTCCATAATACAATAAGAAATCCCAAATGACAAGTTACAGTAGTCAGGACGGAGTAGAGAATTATAGCAGAAAAAAATACTTAAAAAAATTGTTCCTGTCAGTTCTTCCAGCAGACCTGAGACTAGATGTTCAAAACAAGAGAAATAAAGAATCTTTCTAGGCACCATGCAAATTCTTCTCCTTCTCTTAAAGGTTTATTGTCATAAGCCAATATTTTAAAGTAAAAACCTGGGGAAAATTCAGAAAATTTGTTTATCAGGATAGATAAATTAAAAAATCAGTAGAACAAAAAGAAAAATAGACAAGTATATCAGGAAGAAAACCTTCAATAAAATCCCTTTAATGATATGTTTTTAATTATTTGAAATTAAATTAAAAATACCAGTTATTCTTCAACATCACGGAAACGTGGTGGGATGACTCTTATAACTGGAGTTCGGGTATGGTGGGGTATAAACTCTTCAGGAGGGATAGAAAGGGTAGGAGAGGGGGTGGAGTAGCACTCTTTGTAAGGGAGGACTTGGACACCTCTGAGATGGACTGTGGCGATGAGGAGATTGAGTGCCTGTGGATTAAGATCAGAGGAGCCCATAAGAAGGGAGACTTTGTGATGGGAGTCTGTTACAGGCCACCCAGCCAAGGAGAAGCAGCTGATGAGCTCTTCTTTAAACAGCTGGGGTCAATCTCCAAGTCAGTGCCTCTTGTCCTGGTGGGAGACTTCAATCTCCCTGATATCTGCTGGAAGTACAACACAGCAGAAAGGAATCAGTCTAGGAGGTTCTTGGAGTGCGTGGAAGACAACTTCCTTGCACAGCTGGTTAATGAACCTACGAGGGAAGGTGCTCTCCTGGACCTGCTGTTTGTCAACAGAGAGGGGCTTGTGGGGGATGTGATAGTAGGGGGTCGCCTAGGTCTTAGTGATCACGAGATGATAGGGTTTTCTGTCCTAGGTGAAGTGAAGAGGGTGCTAAGCAGGACGGTAGCACTAAATTTCCAGAGGGCAGACTTTGAACTGTTTAGAAGGCTGGTTGGCAAAGTCTCCTGGGAGACAGTACTTGAGGGCAAGGGAACCCACGAAGGCTGGGAGCTCCTCAAGAAGGAGATCCTGGCAGCTCAGGAGAAAGCCATCCCCCTGTTCTGGAAAAAAGGCCGGCAGGGGAAAAAAACAGCTTGGTTGAGTAGGGAAATCTTGAGTCAAATTAGAAAAAAAAGGAAGACTTATAGGCTCTGGAAGGGGGGACAGGCCTCTTGGGTGGACTACAGGAGGGAAGTGAGGCTATGTAGGGAAAAAATCAGAGGGGCTAAGGTTGGACTAGAAATCAGATTAGCTAAATCTGTAAAAGACAATAAAAAATCTTTCTATAAGTATATTAACAGTAAAAGGAGGACAAGGGAGACCATACAGTCCCTTTTGGACTCAGAAGGAACAGCAGTGACAGGGGATGAGGAGAAGGCTGAGGTACTTAATGCCTTCTTTGCCTCAGTCTTTAATTGTAAAGAAAGCTGTTCCCTCTGTGTAGACACCAGGGAAACAGAGGAGCAATACGAGCCTCCCATAATCCAAGAGGAGGTGGTCAGAGCCCTGCTTGGCCAGCTGGACACCCACAAGTCTATGGGGCCAGATCGGATACATCCTAGGGTTTTGAGGGAGCTGACGAATGTATTGGCCAAACCCCTTTCCATAATCTTCCAGCAGTCCTGGAAGACTGGGGAGGTACCTCTGGACTGGAGGCTGGCTGATGTAGTTCCCATTTACAAGAAGGGTAGCAAGGAGGATCCGGGGAACTACAGGCCTGTCAGTCTGACCTCAGTGCCAGGGAAAGTCATGGAACAGGTGATCTTGAGTGTTATCATGAAGCACATGCAAGAGAACTGGGTGATCAGGCCCAGTCAACATGGGTTTACCAGAGGCAGGTCCTGCCAAACCAACCTGATCACCTTCTATGACAAAGTGACTCGGCTGCTGGATGAGGGAAAGGCTGTGGATGTGGTCTTTGTGGACTTCAGTAAAGCCTTTGACACAGTTTCTCACAGCATTCTGCTATGGAAACTGTCAGCCTCTGACCTGGACAGGCGCACACTCTCCTGGGTAGAAAACTGGCTGAATGGTCGGGCCCAGAGAGTGGTGGTAAATGGTGTTAAGTCCAGCTGGAGGTCAGTGACAAGTGGGGTTCCCCAGGGCTCAGTGCTGGGTCCAGTCCTGTTCAATGTCTTCATCAATGACCTGGATGAGGGCACTGAGGGTACCCTTAGCAAGTTTGCAGATGACACTAAGTTGTGTGCAAGTGTCGATCTGCTGGAGGGTAGGGAGGCTCTGCAAAGGGACCTAAACAGGCTGGACCGCTGGGCAGTGTCCAATGGCATGAGGTTTAACATGGCCAAATGCCGGGTCCTGCACTTGGGGCACAACAACCCTATGCAGAACTACAGACTGGGAGAAGTCTGGCTGGAAAATTGCCAGGAGGAGAGGGACCTGGGGGTGTTGGTCGACAGTCGACTGAACATGAGCCAGCAGTGTGCCCAGGTGGCCAAGAAGGCCAATGGCATCCTGGCTTGTATCAGAAATGGTGTGACCAGCAGGTCCAGGGAGGTGATTCTCCCTCTGTATTCAGCACTGGTGAGGCCGCTCCTTGAATATTGTGTCCCGTTCTGGGCCCCTCACCACAAGAAGGATGTTGAGGCTCTGGAGCAAGTCCAGAGAAGAGCAACAAAGCTGGTGAAGGGGCTGGAGAACAGGCCTTATGAGGAGCAGCTGAGAGAGCTGGGGTTTTTTAGCCTGGAGAAGAGGAGGCTGAGAGGAGATCTCATTACTCTCTACAAGTACCTGAAAGGAGGTTGTAGAGGGGAGGGAGCTGGCCTCTTCTCCCAAGTGACAGGGGACAGGACGAGAGGGAATGGCCTCAAGCTCCGCCAGGGTAGATTTAGACTGGAGATTAGGAGGAGGTTTTTCACAGAGGGTCATTGGGCATTGGAATAGGCTGCCCAGGGAGGTGGTTGATTCACCTTCCCTGGAGGTGTTTAAGGCACGGGTGGATGAGGTCTTGAGGGACTTGGTTTAGTGTCAGATAGGAATGGTTGGACTAGAAGATCCGATGGGTCCCTTCCAACCTGGTTGTTCTGTGATTCTGTGATTCTGTCATCTCAGTTTAAATAGATGACATCTCAGCAAAGTCATGAGTCTTTTCAGCATCATATATAACTCAGGAATCTGCCTTATTATCTAACAATGAAATTAACAATTATATTACTTGTGCAGGAATTTATTTTTAATTGAATACATTATACATATTCAGGTTACATGTTGCTATAACATTAAAAAAAAACACCTAAGGGAAATAGGAAGAACTAGGCCAATTCATTTTTTTCCCCATCTATAATGTCTTTGTTGCTTTAGTAACACTTATTCCATGATGTCATATGCTACTCATTAAGTACTTCATCATCAGTTAGAGTATTTGTCAAAAGTAGATAAAAGACAATAGATGTGATATATAGAGAAAGGGCAATATAAGGTTACTGGAAGCTAAGTAAAATAAACACTTATGCTACTAACCTCACATTTTAATCCAAATTAAAATCTAATTTAAAAGGAGTCGAAATTAAAATAGCTTACTTTATTCCTTCAATTTGCAGAACTATTCCATTCCATTAGGCAACTAATTTCTACCTGTCAGATATAGAATGAAAATGGTCTCTCTCTGGAGGAAACTTTCTTCTACTTGTAATAATTATGTATGAAGAACCTGGGAAGATGACTATGCTTTGATAGTTGCTTGTGCTTAAGTCTCAGAGCTCATCAACTCATGGGTAAAAGCAATTGAAGTGTCAGCTTCAATAGTTTCATGCTACTGAGGGCTAAAATGAGGTTACATATTTCATAATTAAATAACAAAATTACTTTAATTTTTGTTAGAGGACCATGAAAGGTTACCTTTGTGAAATCCATGTTTACAAATCCCTTTTGTTGATCTGTTATTTTAATAAGCTTTTAGAGGCAGTATAAAGAGGTCTTGATTGCTATTAGAAGATAAGAGCCAGGAGAATGTAAGTAATGAACAACATCAAGGCAATGATAAACAACATGAAGCTAACAGAACTGTGCAAGCAAAATAAAATTGCTCCTCCTGCAATTCTCTTTGGATTGCACCTCTATTTATCTATCTGTTTATTTCTTCCCTAAAAGTAACTACCAGAATAGATGAGATGGGGGCGGAGGGGAAACAACTCTACAGTTTGCTGGAGAAAATGGAACACTATACTTGTCATTTAAAAACACATCTCTCTGATTTTAAGAAAAGAAGAAAAAATATGTTAATCAACATTCTTGTATTTTTCATAGTGTATTTGCATAAAGATAACCTATTTCTGGATTACATGGAGACTGACATGTCCATCCTTCAGTCTAGAGCAGACAGTATATTATTCTTCTGCAACTACATTATGATTTATTATAAAGGAAAAGGGGGAAACCTGCTTACTTATTACATTGTTTACATTTAAATCAAAACAAATATGAATTTGTAATTTTTGAAAGTCCAAAGTATTATAGAATTGTTTGAAGATGTATTAAGGGGAAGAAATTATTTGGAGTGGAGAAAAAATTTGGTTTATTTTATTGTCTTGTCCCTGGAGTATTTTAATTTTCTAACAATGTGAGCATTAAGCTGACTGCAAGTCCCCTTACAGGTGAACACAAACTTTGCAAGGTTTAAGTAGGAAAATCCCTGTATACGTCAGTTGTTTTAATAAAACAAAAGCACCTTCTATCTGTTTCCATATAAAAGAAAGAACAGTAATTTTTATATTCCTGCAGAGTTTCTTTTATTAAATTGTATAAGTACCTCAATAAATAGGTTGATATGAGATGAATGAGTGTACTCAGAATTCCACAATGTACTTTCAAGAATGGCATATTTGGAAAACACTAGGCTTTTATTTTACATTTTCTACAATGCTTACAGTAATTTTGCTAATACTGTAAAATTTGTTCCATCAGTAGGGGGTTATGATCCCACAGCATCAAATTAGCATAAGCACAACCTTATTACATACTGTTAAGGACAGAAGGGCCTTGTTAGGAGTTTATGTTAGCAAGAAATAATTGTTTTGTCCTAGAGGGGAATGAATTCTAAAACATTCAGCTCAGGTTAGCAGGAAAAGTGGGGCTGCCTTGAGTCTCCAATAATGATAGAGGTGAGTTTAAAAGTCTGTACTGGCTGGGAAATAAAAATCATTCCTGTTGTTTTAGGAAACTAATTAGATGGTTATTGAGAATGCTGAAACATACAACCCTGTCCATTTCATACTCCATTCATCTGGATTTTACATATACCGCTGGTTCTTATTCTAAGCAATCTCTAATTTTTTAGTTTTGTGGATGTTCTCTTTAAATATGAATATGAATATGAACACGACTACATTGTCACTGTTCAGCAGTTTTGAAAATATCTTAATGACCACTTTCTTCTGCCGACAGACTCCTGGTAGGTATGAAAAAGAAAAACATGTAAAACTGTTTCAGATTGCTAGACTGGAAATATGTTTCTTAAAAAGGAATGGAGACTGTGTTTTCTAGTCATGGAATCTGCTCTTGTAGGGAGCTGGGAGACTGTTCCCCAGTGATAGCTTAAAGTCAAATAAATATCACAGGAAAATAAATGTCACAGGAAGGGCATATCCACTAGAACAACAAGAGAAGGTAATTTTCAGAGGTGGATGAAAATATTTCACAGGCAATAAAAAATCCAGGGTTATGGAAATCATTATGCTTTATGAGGAGATTTCAATCTCCACAAAATTATTTCAGAGAGATTCCTTTAAAATGAATGCAGTATTTTCACATCAGTTGAATATTAGTTTTGATTTGGCTACTTAACTTTTGCATTGTATCAGCAGTAGTTGTATCAATATATTTGATTATCTATATTTTATTGAATATTTCTACAATATAAATGGTGTCACCTAATTAAAATATGGAATTTTCTCCTTATATGGGGAAAAGTGTAATTTCTTCATTTTGTCTTGAAACATGAAGAAGTCTCAAAGCATTAGAAGATGGAAGAAGAACTGGAAAAGATAACTGATATCTATCTTTCAAATCTCTTATGGGTGACAGATTTTAGCAGTTTGGAAAAAATCTTTCATAAAAGTAGCCTGAAAACTGAAGATATCACTGTGTGAAATAACATGATATAGAATAATCAGATAATAACAGGCACAAACATATTAAAACTAATCAATGTATTTACTTTTTCTCAAATGTTTCAGTTGAAAGAAGGAATAGAAATTGATGTTGAATTGCAACTAATTTTGAACAGAGCTATGTAAATAACTTTCAATTTTATATACACACAACTTGTGAAAGAAGCTTCATGTATTTTATGCAATGAATGCAGAGTTTATAAGGAAATACTGCTATTAGTTATCATCTGCAATGATCTCATACACATAAAAAAATAGGGAAAAAAGATTAATTTTTATTTCAGTTATAATGAAATTCACCTTAGGTAGTGGCATTAGAAAATAAATATTGGAGAATGATAATGCAAATATTTTTCAAGTCATCAGGTAACAACTAAAATCAGAGGGATTTGGGGGTTTGTTTGGAGTTGTATTTTTTCTTTTCTTTTTCTCCTTATATTTTAGGAATAATCTTTTCTTAAAGTGATACACCAGCAGCTGTTTTCTTGTACTTTCCCAATGACCTAGTTCCTAGTTAGGTTCAGTGTCAGAAAGACTGGACAATATTAAATGATCAGAGATCTATATACTCATCATTTCCAATATTTTCATAATCTACATCTTCATCAAATAGAAGTAAAACACTGAGGAAATACCATTTTATGTCCTTTATTTATACTTGTCCAGTAGTAAAAAGTCACACACACTCCAGTGGGGTTTTGGTGAGAAGCACTTATCCTTGTTTACTGTTATGTGCATATCTCCTAACCTTCTCTCCTGACTTTATTGTTTTGCTTGGCACTCTGCAGATGAGATGAGAGAGAAGTAGTTTGGTGGGCAGTTGTGGAATGAGGGGAAAAAAAAAAAAAAGAAGATGATTTAGACTAAGAATCCTTCCCTTTATTCAGCTGAGAAAATGGGGGAAAGTTCCATGTCAGGTTTCCTTCCTTGGTTCTCCTTCTCCTGTGACGGGTAAGCCACATCTGGAGGCCTTCCTTTCAAGCCAGCTTTATTATTGCTATATTTGTGAGTATTTTGGACGAAATCTGGTTGGATGTATGTAATCTTAACACATTTGCAGAGCCATATGTAACAGAATGCTTATTTAAAGCTTTGAGTGAAGTAAATATCTTTATTAAAAGGTAACTAAAAGAAAGGTTTTTGTGAAGATAATCTATGACTATGCTACACAACAGAAATATAAAACTATTGACTTTAATCAATATTTTGTTAGTGATCTCCTGAATAGATATTGGGCATATGATCATATGTATACATTGGTTTCTCTTCTCTAAAAAGAACTTAGGATATAATTAAGTGGCATTAGCATACTTCTTTAATTCTTTCAAATTTTCTTAAGAGTTCTTAGATGCGAAAGATGAAAAAGTCATACATGTTTAAAGTTGATCTACAACAACAAGAAAAAGGAAGGATTTCTTGGAGGCTCATCAAATATTTGTAAATAGTTGAAAGATATAAAAAGCTATTTTAAAGTATAAAATGTCAAATAAATGCAAATGTCACCTAGTCTGCTAGATTTGGCTGGATAGAGTTGGATTTCTTCAGACTAGCTAGTGTGGGTTTGTGTTCAGATTTGTGCTGGAAACAATGATGACACAGGCAGGTTTTATTCACTGCTGAACAGCACTTACACAGAGTCAAAGTATTATCTTCTTCTCATAAAAAATCTTCTCTCAAATAAAAGTCTCGTGATATTTTGCTTTTGTTTATAGGTTAATTGGCCTAGGATTTGGGGAAATCTGTAAATTTCGGAAATGAACTTGTGATATATGTAAACCCATCTGGTTTTAAATGCCTGAGGCACTGAAATATTGCAGTATTAAGATTGCTTTTGTAAGACATGCTAACTTTACATATGTTAATGATAAGTTGATTAAGTGTAGATTTATCAAAAATGGACTTCTCAATCTTTGAATAGTTTGAGAAATTTCACTGAAATTCAAAAAGTTCTTAGGAATCTGGTAGGTGATATTTGTGTGAATTCTGAAAGTCCTTGACTGGTATTGGTAAAAGAAGGATGAGAAAAGTTGTGCTGCTGAAAAAGTTGTATGTGTTGTAACAAAAACAAGGCATAAAATGTCCTGTACAATGAGATGCAAGATGATTTAGTAATATATCTTCAAGAATAGTGCGAATGATGTTTTTACAAGTTTTTGCCTTATATACTTTAATTAAATATAATAAAACTCTAAGACAATAATATTTTTATATCAAATTTACAATCAAATATATGAGGAAAATATATTTTTATAAAAATGCACAATGCAAAATAAAAACATTATAACATTTTCCAAGATTGCACAGAGTAAGAGAAAATAGAGAGACCACCGTAATAGCTGCAGATACTATTTTCAGTTGAGAGACTTTAAATAGTATTTCTGAACTGGTCACATTAAGTGCAGGATGCCTATGAGACATCATTCTTTCATAGAGGTTAATATATTTTATAGGAATAAATCTATTTTGCAACTTGTTTTGAGAACACTTGCATGTTCTTGGGAATCTGGAGAGATATCAGTTGACTGGGAGCTGGCAAATGTTGTCCCAGTCTCCAAGAAGGGCAGCAGGGATGACCCCAGTAACTACAGGCCTGTTAGTCTCACTTCACATAAGATTACAGAGATTATTCTGGGAGCTATTGAAAAATACCTAAAAGACAACATAGTCATTGGTTCCAGTCAGCATGGTTTTAGAAAGGGAGGTCCTGCCTGATAAACTTAATTTATATCTATGACAATGTTACCCACCTAGCTGACCAAGAGAAGCCAGTTGACATAATCTTTCTGTATTTCAGCAAGGCCTCTGATACTGTCTCTCACAGTATCCTCCTAAACAAAATGCCCAGCATACAGCTGGATAGACACATAATGCAGTGGGTGAACAACTGGTTGTCTCATTGGTTGGACCCAAAGGGTTATAGTGAACGGGGTTACATTGGGCTGGCAATCAGTCAGTAGCAGGGCTCTGCAGGGATTCATATTACGACTCCTTAATACCTTCATAAATTACCTGGATGCAGGACTTAAAGGTTTACTAACCAATTTCAATGATGTCATGAAACTGAGGATACACTGTTGACACTGTTGAGAGCAAAGAGGCCCTGCTGAGTGATCTACACAAATTGGAGAGCTGGGCAATCACTGGTCACATGAAGTTTAACAAAGGCAAATGTTGAATCTTGCACCTGTAACATGGGAACCCTGGATATACATATGGACTGGGGAGAGAGAGGCTTGAAAGCAGCCCTGCTGTAAGGGATATGGGGGTTCTGGTCAACAGCAAGTTGAGTGTGAACCAAAGGTGTGCCCTTGCAGCCAAGAAAGCCAACCATGTCTAGGGTGCTTTAAGCACGGTATTGCTAACCTGTCAAGGAAGGTGATTATCCATCCCATGCTACTCTACACTGGTGTGGCCCCACCTCAAGTATTGCGTGCAATTTTGGATGCTGCAGTATAAAAAGCGAACCAAACTACTGGAGAATGTCCAGAGGAGGGCCACAAAGTTGATTAAGGGTTTAGAAGGAAAGTCATGAGGAGTGACTAAAGTCACTTGGTCTGTTCAGCCTGGAGAAGAGAAGACTGAGGGGAGACCTCCTTGCAATTTACTGCTGCCTAGGAAGTAAAGGAAGAGCAGCAGGCACCAATCTCTTCTCTCTGATGACCAAAGAAAGGTCCCAAGGGAATGACAGGAAATTGTACCAGGGAAGGTTTAGGTTGGATGTTAAGAAAAGTTTCTTCACTGAGAGGGTAGTGGAGCACTGGGATGGAGAAGTCATGGCTCCAAGCCTGACAATATTCAAGAATTTTGACAGTGCACTCAGCACTCAGACACATGGTATGAATTTTGTGTCTGTCTTATACAGGGAGAGGATTTGAAATAGATGATCCTTGTGAGGTCCTTCCAACTCAGGTCAAGTCATCCTGAAAATACCAGAAGCCTACATTTCTTGTAGAAATGTTTCCAGTACTTTTGTGATGGCAGTGAGTATCACTAGTATTCTTCACACAGAAAAGCCTGTTGTAAGGAATAATCTGTAAAACATACTTGTTGCATGTAGTGTTGAGATAGACTTGTTTCATTACAGTAGAATGCCACGTTCAGGATCAAACTGTCATGTATATTTTTGTATTTAAATGTTTATGTATATATTCCACTAAACTAAGAAAACATTCAGATTGAATTGTTTTGTTTATGTTCCATCAAATATATGATGGTCTTTGAATTACTTCTTACTAAAAAGTACCATGCTATTCACAGGCAGCTGTCATTTCAGTAAGCCATGCTAATGCCATAAAGTTTTCTGCTTGTTTTTCTAAATTATGTTAAATGCGAAAAATAAAATGCATAAATACTGCATCTTTGAAATGCATCAATATGTATTTCATGTGTCAATATGATTATAAAATAGGTAATACCATCAGCATAATTATCATCATCATGAGTATTAAAATGGATCATAGAATTACTTTGATTGGAAGGGGCCTTCAAAGATCATCCAATCCCAACCCTCTGCCATGGGCAGGTACATCAACTAGACCAGGTTACTCAAAACCTCATCTAACTTGACCTTGAACACTTCCAGTGATGAGCCATCCACAATGTCACTGGGGAAACCTGTTCTGTTGTCTCACCACTGTCACCACAAGAAAAATCTTCTTTATATCTAATCTAAATCTACCCTCTTTCAGTGTAAAACCACCACCCTCTGTCCTCTCACTATAGGCCCTAGTAAAAATCCTCATTCCCTCTTTCTTATAAGCACTGATTTACATACTGAAAAGCCTCAATGAGGTCTCCCCAGAACTTTCTCATCTCCAGGCTGAAGACCCTCAGCTACCTCAAGCCTTTCTTCACAGGAGAAGTGTTCAAGTCATCTGGTCATTTTCATGGCCCTCCTCTAGACCTACTCTGACTTGTTCATTTCTTTATTGACTGGAGACCCCAGAGACAGATGCAGTACTCCAAGTAGGGGTCTCACAAGAACAGAGTAGAGGCAGAGAATCACCTCCTCGACCTGCTGGCCACACTTCTTTGTATGCAGACCTGGATTCATCTGTTCAATTTATCTTCTTCTTTCTGAATACCTTTTCTCTGACTGGGAGGATACAGAAGAACACCATCTGTGCTCCAGATCCTTTTAGCATTGCCCCAAGTGATATCTGGTCTCTTTTGGTAGTTCCAAGTTGCCTCATCACAGTATCATTAGACTATAAATGGAATAGTCAGAGTAGATGATAATCTGTAGGGTTCACCAGGCTTGGTAGCTTTTCAGTAACGTCATTAATATGAGCTCCTGGCAGACAGAAAATTCTCTAGAGAAATTTTCTGGATGACAAATAGATGCTTTGACGTCTTTCAGCAAGGAATCTCCAATTACTAATTCCTTATGCATTTTCCTGGTAGCATGGGTTCTAAGAAGGGAGGATGGTTGGATCAGCTTCACACGGCTGGCTTCTCCTGAATCCTGTCTGTTACTCACATGTTCTTCATTCCCCAACACCAGAACATTACATAGTGAAAATCCACAGAATGGAGGAAGGCTCTTCTTTCTATCTTCCACAGGCACAAGGGTCCACTCTCCTTCATCTCATGAGATATTTGTTTCAGTCGGCTCAAGTTTGAATTCAGGATTATCTTTCTCTTTAAAGTCTTAATGCAGGACCATTGCTCACTCTGGGCACAATACCATGTATTTATCTCCTGCCCCCATTCCTGGATACTGTGCTTCATGTTGAACTCTTCTTGTTACTTAATGTATGTAACCTTTCTGTATGGCATGAATGTACTTATTATACTATAATGAAATATTCTTTCTGAAATATGACATAGTTCTTTTCTTATTGTTTAAAAAAAATTCAAAAAAATTTCATAAGTAAACTCTCAGTTACTGCTTATTAAAAGCCTTTCATGAAGAATACTCTCTTATTATTACACAAATTCAAAGCAGATCAATACAACTCCTAAAAAGCGATAGTCTTCAGTTGACTTCAACAGGTCTGCAATCTGAATTACAATACTTCTTACCGACTAGCAAATTGGTACTGGGAGTCCTGGGCAACATCACACTTCCTTGTTTAGTTATCCTCCAACCATTTAACTTTATCTTCTGCTTTCTGGAAATGAATGGACCTTGATTGTTCTAGAACTGAAAGTGTCTATCTGATGCTGGTACAAGATTAAGCTTCAGGCAGAGACTCTGGAGAGTTGATTTACCCATCACTTTCAGCTAACTAAGAGAAAGTAGTTGACTAAAGAAGTTATTTCAAAAAAAGAAAAAAATTACAAAATTGTCTATGAAATATGTTATTTATTTTTTTTGTAAGATTTAATTCCACATTTCCCAGGTGACGACATAAAACTTTTACCAGACTAGGTAGTCAAGACTTTTTTTGTGCATAAGTTTAATTTTAATAGCTCCCACAGGGAGACATTGCAGAAATTATCATACTGTGTTTGATCACTGTCTCCGTCGAGGTTTGACACTAAGAGAGGAAGGAGACATACCTGCTGTTTTAAAGAAAGTTAAGTCCTTCCCATTTCATTATACACTATCACGAGTAATAATTATCAGACCTGTTTGCATAGGAGTCATTCTCTACATCAACAGGGAGAATTTACATTTTCAGCTGTAAAATTAGATTCTGTTATATCAGGGATCTTTTTTCCTAAGGTTACAAGCATTGTTAATAGTCATAAAACTGTTAATTCTTTTTTAAAAAAATATTTTTTTCCAACAGTGTCCATTTGTAGTTTTTAATCTTACAATTTAACATTAAAGTGCATAGGGAAATACATAGATATCTAGGTCAACAAGCAGAAGTATTTTTTATTCATGAAAACAAAAAGAAATGTTGCAGTTTATTTGTCTGTCTTCTCCTTTCTAGTTCTCCAGCTTTACATTACAGGAAAGGAGTGTTTCTTTTTTATTTCTTTGTTAGTACAAGATATTGATACCATCTCATATACTTCACTGCATGTATGCAAACATGTAGCACAGGAAACAAATAAGAGGAGTTAGAGATGTGATCATGCTTGCAGGGCTATGTTCTTATTGGCATCATAGAGACATTGTGGCATGACTCCTATGACTGGACTGTTGGAATGGATGGATTTAGGCTCTTTAGGAAGGACAGACAGGGGAGACAAAGGGTGAGTGTGATTCTCTTACGTCAATGACAAGTTGGAATTTATGGACTTCTACCTATGGATGGATGAGGACCTAACTGAGAACTTATGGGTTATGTTTAGAGAGAGGGTAGAGACAGGTGACAGTATAGCAAGGGTCTTCTACAGTCCAACCAACCAGGAAAACTGAATGGATGATGCCCTCTATAGACAGATAAGGTCAGTCATGCATTCACAAGTCCTTATCCTCATGAGGTACTTCAACTACCTAAATATCTGTTGGGTGGACAACAAAGCAGGGCATAAACCATTCAGGAGGTTCCTGGGATGCATTGAAGATAACTTCCTTCTCCAAGTGATAGAACAGACAACAAGGAGAGGTGCTATGCTGAATCTTGTTCTCACCAACCAGAAAGGTCTGGTGGGGAATGTGAAAGTCAAGGGAAGTCTTGTCTGTAGTGTACATATAATGGTGGACTCCATGATCCTTAGCACAGTGAGGAGGATGTGTAGCAAGCCGGACTTCAGGAACAGACTTTGGTCTCTTCAGGGATCTGCTTGGTAGGGTATAGATTCACAGAATAACAGAATCATAGTATAGTTTGTATTGGAAGGGACTTTAAAGATCATCTAATTCCAACATCCCTGTCATGGGTAGGGGCACCTCCCACTAGATGAGACCATCCAACTTGACCTTGAAAAATTCCAGGGAAGAGGGCATTCATAGATTCCCTGGGCAACCTGCTCCAGTGCCTCACCACCCTCATTGTGAAGAATTTCTTCCTAATGTCTAGTATAAATCTTCCCCCTGCAAATTATAGCCAGTCCCCCTGATCTTATCACTACACACCTTTCTAGAAGTCCTTCTCCAGCTTTCTTGCACACCCCCTTCATGTTCTGGAAGGCTGTTATAAGCTCTCCCTGGAGCCTTATCTTCTCCAGACTGAATAGCACCAACTGTCTCAGCCTGTCCTCATAGCAGATGTACTCTAGGCCTCCGATAAACTTCATGGCCCTCCTTTGCACCCATTCCAACAACTCCATATCCTTCTTATACTGAGGATTGCAGAACTAGACACAATACTCCAGGTGGGGGTCTCACAAAAGTGGAGGGACACACTCAACTTCCCTGACCTGCTACCCCCACTTCTTTTGATGCAGCCCAGGATACAATTGACCTTCAGGACTGCAAGCATGCATTGCTGGTTCATATCAAGCTTCTCATCGATGAAGACCCCCAAGTCAGCGCAGTGCAAGCAGGGACAGGTAACCTAGGAAATATGTTGCAATGCTGCCAGGTTGTGTAGAGATGACGTAAGGAAGGCCAAGGCACAGCTGGAGTTAAACTCAGCAAGGGAAGTGAAGACTAACTAGAAGGGCTTCTACAGGTATGTCATTCAGAAAAGGAATGTTAAAGAGTATGTAAACACAGTGATGGTTGAAAATGGTGACCTTGTATAAACAGATGAAGAGAAAACTGAGGTACTTAATTTTTTAGCCTCAGTTTTCACTGACAGCCACTCTCCTCACCCCTCCTGGATATGGAACGAAAAAATGGTGACCAGGAGGGTAAACTCACTCCCACTGTAAAGGAGGATCAAGTTCATGACTGCCTGAGGAATCTGAACATATAGAAGAGAAGACTCTAAGGAGGCCTCATAGGGACCTTCCAATACCTGAAGGGGGCCTACAAGAAACCTGGAGAGGGACTGTTTACAAAGACCTGAAGTAATAGCACTAGGGTCATCATATTTGAGAAGTGGTAGCAATCTGATGAAGTTCCTGATGACTGGAAAAGGGGAAACATTTTCCCATTTTTAAAAAGGATGACTCAGGGAACTACAGGCCAGTCAGTCTCATCTCTGTGCCCAGAAAGATCATGGAGCAAATCTTCCTGGAAACTCTGCTGACCCATGTGGAAAATAAGGAGGTGGTTGTTGACAGCCTCTTTACAAGGGCATATATGATAGGACAAGGGGTAACATCTTTGAATTCATGAATGGTTCACATCAGTAAAGTAAAAAGCACTTTCTCACGAGAAATACAGCAAAATAGATGTTTAAAAAAAGCAGGAATAAATCTATCCCTTCAATATGTTTAAAATTCCTCAGGGTAAGTTTTAAGGTTATTTCAGAAGTCTGCTAAGTTGAAAGCTTTTATATTTCAGTCCTGAAGTGAAGCTATTCAGCTCACTTAAACATAATTATTGTATTTAATATTACATATTCAAAAATTTAAGTCATTTAGACATCATAACTGGGGAAAAAAATGGAATTCTCTACAGAGTTTTGTGTAGCAGTGACAGAGCTCTGAGGCAATTTGTCGCATTGAACTGCCAAAAGGGAAAATCTTCTATGCAAAGCATAACTGAAGACTGACTGGGATTTTATTCTAAACATTGTGAAACATTGTGCCCCAGTTGCCTTAATTAAGCTGCAGTATCTAAACACCAAGTTCCCTGCATGTTGCAGAGTTCCTGTGGAGTTCTTCTGTAACTCTTTTCCTTAGAAGTTTAGCAGCTCGAAATGATCCTGGTGTTATCTCTGCTATGCTGCTAATGGCTGCCTTGGCTCCCACTGTCACCAGTGTCAAATCAAGTAACTGGTGTTAGAAGATTGATGCAACTGGCATTTGTAACTGGAGCCTTTTTGAAATTAGTCTTAGTGTCCTTCATGACCAAGGACCATTTGGCACCATACCAGTCACGAGAAAGGAAAGAATAAATACAGGATTTTCTCAGTAATTTTCCTTAACTCTGTGAAGGTGAAATTTCTTCATAGGAACCTTTTTATTTGCTTGTGGCCTGATGATATTCCTTCTTGTCCAATCCCCTTTTTCTCTGGCTTTTTCATGTGCTACACTTATGAAGACTTCAGTAAAGAAATAAGTGAGCAAAGGGTATATCTATCATGTGAGTATGACAGAGAAGTCATTCTGTAGAAAATCTAGGTGCCAATGAGCCTTGAAGGTACACTTATTTGCCTGGTAAGCAGGCAAGTTACACTTCTGAGATAGCTTATGGAGAGAAGGAAATGCTTGTTTCTTCAGCTTCTGTTAGCCTGTTTTTGAGTTGTAAACCAAGAGGATTTTAAGCTGCTATTGTCATTTTGAATTTTTAACAAGTTGGGCCAAGTCACTCCAGAGTTTTATGAGAGACAGAGGTGGTCATTCTACTGGAACAGAGAAATTTTACAAACTGTTTGTCAGCAGTCATATAGTACTTTAAGGTCAAACTATCTTCAACCTCCGCTCTAACCAATTATTTTGATGGCATTTATGTTGAGGGCTGACAGTTGAATATCCATCATGATGAATAAGTGAGATTTGGAAGAAGTTAAATTCTACAACAAGCTCCAGGTAGACTGGCCTCCAGGCCTTTGGAAAGTATTGAAAGTCTCAACATGTTTCTCCCAGCAAACACATATCATCTGAAACTGAAGGTAAAAACAAAGAAGCTTACGGACCTTACTTCTTTGGCAAAGTTCTACTTGCCTGCATACCCAGTTTTGATATGTTACTGAAAACCAAAAGATTATGAGGTTAAAATTGTCAGCCAGTATCATTTTATCACTGCTTGTAAATCTTTTGAGAGTGTTTTCTCTAATATGTTTAACTGTCACAAGAAATGTCATGTGGATGCAAATTACTTGAAAAAAAAATTTATAAGTTTAAATGTGTTGACCATTGGAAAGAAAAGTAAATGGAAAGGGTCACCTGTCTTACACATTAGTAAACAAAGCAATGGTCGTCTCTGCCATAAGTTCATTGTCTGATTAGCCTTCACTTAAGAAGTTCAAAATGTCTGACAGTTTAAGTTTATAGAAGTTGCATTAAAGCAATTAGATTATAAAGGGATCTTAGCAGTGAGCTTTCTGAAAAATCATCTTAAAACAACAATTGATCACTGTATCCCCTTTTCTGTCAAGTATTCACCTTCAGTGAAAGTTTTGCATGTATTTTAATTTGTCTTAAATTTATGCATAACTAGATTAGCAGTTCCTGGCAATAATTTGTTTTGCTTTTTTACTCTCAGCCATCTCTTCTTTTTTTACCACCTGCTGTATTTTTCTTCTGCCTGGAGTGTGCTGTTGACAGTTACTAATAATGCAGATTAAATTTACCTACTATAAAAGGCAAAACACTATGTAAAAGCAAAACAATAGATTCCCACATTCTTTTTCTTTAAGTAGTGGCTTAGAAACCCAAAATGTAATTGTAAGAGCATTAATTCATTAACAAAGTAGGTGTTTTATTGGGTTAATATAGACAGCATATAAAACTGACAATGGTGGCATAATACTACAAGGTTTCTAAGAGGAGTGCATATTTATATATATACACACATAAACACTAGAAGTATAAAATATACCTATATGACAATTTTGACTTCTTGGAGTTCATTAGCATTCACTACTAACTAAAATATAAATGTTCTTAAGGAATGAAAATTAGCTTGATTTGGATGTCGTGCTAGGATCAATTCCTAGTTTTACTGTTTATTTACGTCCTCCAAAATCCCTGTCATTCTTGCTCACGATTTAAAACAAACTAAAAGGAAACTATATGCAGCCTTTATAGTATGGCAAACAAACCCAGATAACAGCTGTGTTTATTATACATTTAAGATGTGGGTAGATGGTGGTAGAAGTGATGAGTGTAGCAAATGACTGCCCTCTGAACCAATGTATTGTTGACCTACAGTATCCTCCACATAGTAGTCTGGCAAACCTGTGTAAATTGCAGCAATCTATGCCTTTTCCATGTACTTAAGTTGGAAGATGCATGAATTACAGTGATGATACAGAAAAATCTGCTTCGTGCTGCATTATAATAGATTGCTCCGTAACTGGCATTGTTAATGGGAAGAGATTTGGAGGTTTTTTTGTTAAAATCTAGGTCAAAATAGAATAAGAGTATTAGACATAATTTAACCCAAAGATACAAATATAAGAACCTTTTTACATGGAAATGGAAATCATTTAGATTATCAGAGAATAAGAAAAGATGACCTTCAAAAAGATGAATTTCTATACAGACAGAAACAGTACCTTACAGAATATGTATATACCAGTGATTCATTGGTAGTCAACCATACAGAATGCCAAATAAGTTGGAAATTCACTGCCTAATGTATTTTTAAGAAATAAAAAAAATAGGTGTATGACTGTAAAACTAAAATTGTTTAAAGATGTTATTTTTCTTTCCTGCTGAGGTGTTTTCCAAAGGCTATCATTATATATACAGTCTGCAATGTATAATAGTCCATTGTAACTAGAAGGTGAGGATTTTTTTCCTTGGTGTCTACATTACACACCTAACTTGGGACCCTTAGTTAATTGTCTAGGCTTATTATATAGCCAAAGAATAAATATAGGCATTTCCAAAGGGCATTTCAGAGCAACTCAAATAGGAGGCATCTGCCTCCCTATATAGACAGAGCTGATGCTTTTATCTATACAGATCAGCTTTCTTTACCTGTTCACAGGGACTGTAAATCTTATTTTGAATGACTGGATTTTTTCAGGAGGTAGATTTCCAGGAAACTAGCTAATTGTCACCTGTTGCAAATAAACGTCCAAATTTCTCTCTAGCTGTCATTAACACAGAGACCTTGTGTAACACCAAAAAGCTCATTTAATACTTGATGTAGCATTGATGAAAGAACAATGAAATCATCCAGCTTTGAATATTAGCAAAATGGGATTTGTTGTATTTAGCCGAGGACAATAGTAAAACACATGGAGGCACTGTTAGAGAACATGGCACAGTGCTAGGGAGAAGTAAGCCACCTGCAGTAAGAAGCTCTACAGCAAAGTCTAGTCTAAAGAAAGTAAAATAGTCAAAATTAATAAGTGTTTTGGTTACTGCCATAGAGTCTTCAAAATTAGTGAAAGAAAAGTACCAGAGGTTGCAGTAAACAAGTAGGTTTGGGATCTCAGAAGCAGGCATACAACATACAACAGACAAAAAAACAAATGCTGGAAAAGAGGATTCACGAAACATCTCTGGAAAAGCAACCTCCAGTAGTCATTAAAACTTGGTGGTATGTGTTAATGGATATTACAAAGTTACACAATTCTGCTTTAAGAAAATGTCAAAATGCACATGTTTGCATCTGGAAGAATGTATTAATACTGTAAGACTGAGTAACTGTGGTCTGGTATATAGCTCTTGTTTAGAAACTCATAATTACTTAGCTTGTACAGCTTTGTGAGTATCTGAAGTAGTTATGAGTATCACTGAAACATTTACAATGGGAAGGGAGAAAAGGAAGTCATCAAAAATGACTGAATACATACAGGACAATGTTTTACAGAATAATAACACAGACCTGAGAAGGAAAAAAAATACTAAAAAAGTTTTCAGAGATATTAGAGATTGTAGTGACAGGGATGTAGGATAGAAAAAGGGAAATAAAGCACAAAGGAGAAAACCAAATATGCCTCCTGACATAAACAGATCTATGAATGTAGGTTGAAGCAAGCAAAATTGCATAGTTTTATGGTACATGTTACCAACTGAAAACAGTTGTGATTGATTGATACCAAATGCCAAAACTTTCTATCACAGTTCCTTGGTTTATATTGACAGGGTATTCTAGTGCATAGTATTTTTCTGTGACACTAATGCAGATAAAATTTTGCAAACAGAGTTCTGAATTTCAGATCAAACTGACACAAGTTCATACTAAATCCATGTCATAATGTCTTCTCATTATCTGTGTTCTTTATACATTCAGAACAATTTCTGCCTTCTCAATACACAAGGTGATTAACTATTGAGACCCAATACTAAAGCAAAACTCTATCTTGATACTTTAATGCATACACTAACAATCACAACAGAAATTGGACAAAGGATAAAATTGAGAGACTAAGCCTTCAGAATTTAATGCTTGGTATTTTCTGTAAATTCATATACATAATACAATTTATATTAATAAGAAATGAAACTATTGTGTCAAATATACCACCTCCTCTGCCACTGAATTCCATTTCCCTGTGAAAATCCACTTGTTACTTTGTCTATCTTTGGTCACAGCTACTGGATATGGAGCTTTCCTAAAATTTACTACTCTATTGTAATTATTTTCAAGTCTGTGTTCTGACATATTCACTTTTCTTTTAAAGCTCGAGTCAGAAATCTCAGAGGCTCTCACATATTTCCCCTAAGCTGGTTTCAGTATTAACAACAGGAGTTTTGATAGTGATTTTGTACTAAGCAACTTTTCCAAAGAATTCTTAACATGCAGTAGATGAGAACCCGTGCTCTCTATGGTCATGTTTTGCCACTCTGTCTTCAAAGTCTTCTGTCATCTTGCAGCTGAAAGAAATGCTACAAAAGTCATTGGTTTTAATTTAAAATTGATTCATGACCAGAGAACTAAACACAGTATTTAAAAAGCCAAGACATCAATTTAGACTTCTGGATCTCTAAATGTAGATTTAAAAAGATGATAATTAGACAAAGAATTGACAAGATGGAGAAGTTAGTCTAACATTGTTATTAATATTATCTAAAGGAGATCCAAACATGAAAGTAATTGGAGAAGAAATGTGCAACATGACTAGCTTTTCTCTTTTATTTGCTATGAGAAGCAGTCTCCAGAAAGAACTTTGAAAGATTCAGGCACAATAATAGTGCCCTATTAATAGAAAATGCAACAACTAGATAAAGGAAAAAATCAAGAGACAAAGAAAGGAACATGAAAAAGAAGGAAACAAAGGAGACAGAGAATGAAGAAAAGAATTATAATTAATTGCATAATTTCATTCCTATCCTTTTATTTTTTCCCCTTCTATCATTCTTTGTTCTTTCTTTGTGGTATTTTGAGATATGAAGATTAAGTTCCTCTTTCTGAACACTGACTAGCCTACTTTGATTGACATATCATCTGACAAATGTTTTGCAAAAGTTTATCTGTATGTCATGTATAAATTATCTTGCAATTGGCTTCATAAAATTGCTATGTTGCAGTTAAAAAATTTCTCTAGAAACTACTTGTAATTGCAACATCAGTCTACAGATGAGCACTGAAATATTTTTATTTCGGAATACTTGATTCATCTTTCATAATTCTATGAACAGTTCATTTGCAGTTGGGCTGTAAAATATTTTGGTGTCATTTTTATTTTCCTTAATAACTTTCTTAGCCCCAGAGAAATATAATAGACAACACCAAATCCCTTACAGAACCAGTTATACATCCTCTATTAATGGCACTGTGTCGACTGCATGGTTCCATTGTTTGAAAACCAATGATAAACAACAACAAAAAACCCTAAACAAATAAAGTTCCAGCTCAGTAACACAGGAGCGAGAATTTAGCCTGTTAAACCGTGTATCAGACTCATTATTCTCAAGAACCCAGCAACACTTTTTTTTCTCTCATTAATGAGGAAAATATCTTTCTGTGTGAGAGGTCTTAAGAGAGATAAAAATGAGTACCGAAGTCAAAACTGTAACTGTCTTTTACAGGATAACACAGAGTATGAGTTTGGACATACAGTTTTATTTCTTGGGACTTTTTACCTGTGTTCTTTAACACATAACTGTTTTTCAGAAGAAAAAGAAAACCTCTACTTCTGATCACTTGCAACTTTTCATTTAAATGTATTTATAATTCTAATGATGTTCATCTCAACTTAACTTTATTCCATCTGAATCTGAGACACACATAGCTTCTCTGCTCTTGTGGAATAGGTGCTCTAACAACTTTTAAAAATATGTATCTTTGTTACGGTGGCCACACAGAACTGGACTCAATGTTCTCAGTAGTACCAATAAGCTTTCTGTTCCTAGGTCAGCCTGTGACATCCAGTTCTTTTGATTTCCTGATTATCTATAGATACTGCACATTTCATAACTCTCAGTGTTTAGAACATTTGGAAGTGGATTAAAAACTAAGGAAAATGCTTTAATACCTGCAATGCTATTTTAGTTCTTTAGAAGGCACCTCAAATACAAGTACAGATCCTTTGATAAGTACAAAAATAATTTTATGGTCCGTAGGAATTACAATACCAGCATTTGCTAAATTAGTACAATAGTTCATCCATCATTTGTAGCATTTCAGACATGAACATAGTAAATATTCTATTGCTTCTTTGATAAGGATACTTAAAAATGTGGAAGGGTAAAAGCTGGTCCTGAACTAGGACTGTAAATGGGAAAAATGCAATTCATAAAATCTGATATGAACAGGAAATGTCATTGCAATCTTGCTATGTGTTGCCTGTTTTCATAACAGGAAAAACCTAGTGTTCATTACATTGACAAGCCTAGGATCATAATGCAGACATTCACATTTTCATTGACCACAATCTTGATGGTAGTTTAGGTGTTTTGCAGCACATATCTTTATTAGCTACTTTCAAATATATAAAGGAAGTAAATATGAATCTAGAACTGCTCTTTGCTCCGAATTTCACTCGAAATAAACATACATTGAAACTCTATGATGGCTTTAAGTTGTAACAAAAGTAAAGACAGGAAAAGGACACTCAAGCTGTTCAGAGGTCCTGTGGTCACTGGTGTAAGTGAAAAGGGAAGGGAAAAAATACTTGCTTTAGCTCAAAACAAGAAAGATCGGTGATACTAAACTAATGTATTTAAAGTCATATAATGAAGCTATGGCCCAAAACCTAATCCTTCCTAAATCAGTCTTTTATCAGAACATAGAGGGGTTTTAATTTTTTTTTTCCATTTTATGAAGTGTCTTAATATTTTTTCACCTATTGAAATTAATCCTTTTGGAAAGAATAGGACATAACTCAAAGGAATTCTCTTAGATAAGCTGGTATCTGGAACTTGGGGTTAAAAAAGGGAGAATGAGAGGAAATGTTAATTAACTTACACAATTCATTTTTTTATACTCAATGCATGGTAGAGACACATAATGTTTATTTAGTTTGCTTTGTTAGGTAAAATACCATATATTAATTTCAGACAAATATGTAAACACTATTTAAAATCACATTTTTCAAAAAAAAAAGAATTTTTGATATCTCCTTCTATATCCCCTTCCTTTTTCTTGAGTGTTGCCTTACTGAAAATGCCCAGTAGAGACTGTGGACAGGGCTAATAAAATTTTAAGTGCCACCAGGATAAGCAGAAGCACGGGAGGTCACTACTCCTTAACTATTTAGTATGTACACAGGCATCAGATCTCTTATATCATCTTCCCCATTAAATGGAATTGGATGGGCTAATAAAATGTCTAGTATAGAGGAAATCTTTGAACTGCACTTACGTTTGCAAAACTGTGAGAATATCAGCTGAGAGTAGCAGTAATTTTGTAGAATTCTGAGTGGGTTTTGCTACACTCCATTTTTTGTTTCAGAGTTTTTAAACTCTAATAAACTTAATCTTAACTTACACTTTTTTTTCTGTAATACTGTTGATCTTATCTGAATATTAACCTAAATATCCCTGAAATGTGACATTTATCCCCAGATGTGAATTTTACAACCAACTCTATTTTCTGTAAGTTTGAACCTTAGCTTTACACATTATCTCTATCTCACTTCAGGTCATTTAAAATCTACATTCATATTTGCTTGTCCCATCATTTCTTCTCAGACATACTTTTGGAAAAGAACAGGTGATCATTTTAAAATGCTGCAATCTAGACTGTACAATCTGAGTACCTCATTGTTGGTAACAATGACATTTTAGAAGGGCTCTCTTTTCTCTCTTCAGAATCCTTTTGATTATGCTGAAATTTGTAGTGCATAATTTATCTCTGGTGAATAGTGAAGAGAGAATCTTTTGAAAATGAAAAAGAAAGAGAAAAACACTGATTTTTCACAGAAGTGCATTAAGAACTTACGCATACATACCTAGAGTCTGATTTTGAAATATATTGAGTGTTCTTTTCTTTTGTTGAACATTCTCAGCTTCTAGTAAAAATCAGCTGAGTCTGCAGATTGTAGCAGAAAAAGCGATTTTTGACAAGTTTTTCTTTTAGAACATCTGGCAAATATAAACAACATCAGGTAATAAGCAAGGGTATAATTCTATGGATTCCAAAGCTCTCTAAAATACATAATGCTACCATATTTCTACATATTGCCAAGATTAAACAAAAATATTATTCATTAGAAGTGTACCAAAAAGGTTTTCTTTTGACAACAAAAGGAAAAAATATTTAAGCAAAACCTTTAATTATTAAATTTAATGCAAAGAGTTAAGATCCTGCAAAAATTAGCTCCCTAACTGGGAAAACCTTTCTGAGACAGAAACAGTGGACAAATCTATTGCAAATTCTAGAATCCATATTTCTAGATATTTTCTGAAAGTAGGACAGTCGAGTATACTGCACAAGAAAGACACAGTGAAAAGGGGTGATATTACCTTCTAGAACCCTCCAAGGGCTGCCTCTGAACTTGTGTCTCAATGCAAATATAGAACATGGACTGAAAGACCTGTACCTTAAAATTGTAATAAATGTATAATTAATTTGATTACTGATAAAATATTTACCTTTATTTCCTGTTTCAATTCATATGACACCACTCCAGAATTTCAAAGGGAAACAACCTTTTTTTCCAAAGGTCAAAATACACTGACTTAGTTGCTTCTTTTAAAGAAGTTGTTGAAGGTGTTAGCTGTGGATTGAAAAGGAGAAACCAAATGAGTCCCTGAGTTGGGTATGAATCACTGATAGGGAATACTGACAGCACTACAGAGCGTATATACCAATAGTAAAGACTTAAAATTTTGCAATTTCATATTTGTAAGTATCAGCTTTTATGGTACTGTGTTACAAGGTTAAATGGCTACTCTATAAATCATTTGCCTTCACCAACATTAATCAGGTGTGTGATAACAATGAATTAGATTATCATGACATGGTGTGATATGTGATCCGAGGACAAATACCATGATGCAATTACTATTGTCATGACAGGTGATATTGAACCTTAGAGAACACATGTGCATTCCTACAAAGTCAATGTCTAAATCCCAGGAACTGAGATTCATATTATAGTGTGTGCACCTATGTGCAATGTCATTTTATGATGCCCGTGACTGCTATGCGTAATACTTCAGTTTCACAGATGTTCAGAAATATGAAAAACAGAAAGCAAAAGTACAACAACTTCATTGCTAAGTAAACACAAGGACTATCTAAAACCATTTTTCATGGAAGCAGAAAACATAGGAGAAGCTTTGGAAGAACTAGTCTTATTTAAAAGCTCTTATGCAGCGGTGGCAGGCAGACTTTCATAGGCTTTTTTCAAGGTTTCAATTAGTATGGTTTAGATTGCTCATTGGTGTGATGTGGGGTGTGGGGGGGAGTGGGAGGGTGAGACGGGGGGTGAAGTGAGAAGCAAACCAAACCAGAAAATACTGCCAATAGTGCTTGAAAAAGAGAAAGGATCAGAATGCACATATTGTACTTTATAGGGCACTGAGAATAACTTCATGCTGATACTGCTAAAAATGTTATTGATATCAAGTTCCCTAGATGCACATTAAAGGCCTCTTGAATTACTCAATTAAAAAAAGCAACTAGCCTATCATTATTTGTATAATTATAGCAAGGTGCAAACTTTGTGATTTGCAGCACATAAAATTTTCTTACAGTCTTCCCATTTGTCTTTCTGAAAAGAGCAAAACTATTAGGTAGGAGATTTAGAGCAGAGGTCTTAAAAATACATCCAGCAGCTTATGTGGCAAAAGAATTAATAACAGCTTTTAAAGCTATTAAAAACTTTTCTTCAGTAGCTAGAGGCTTCTTTCCAAACCTGTTAAAATATATTCAGAATTTCTCTCTTTGTTCCTACCAAGTCTTGGAGGCTTAGAGTAAAATTTTAAATACTAAAGTTTTATTTTATCGGGCTCAGAGATTCCTTGAAGCCCAAGTAATTCACAGGACAATCAAACTCTCTTGTATATGACGTGACATAATTATCTTAAAAAAAGAATTAAAATAATGCCGTGAACTATACTGTCTTGGACATTCACCAACTCTTGCAGTAATTATCTGTCTTAGTCAAAGACTTTTTGGCAACAAGAATTGGTAAAAATCACTACAAGCATTCTTGGTGCTTTTTTAATTACCTGATTTGTAGCATTTACTGATTAATATATAGCTTTTTTGTGGCTTTTCTCTGTCTAAAATAAGTTTTACAAGGTAAAAACATCTTCATACCTGACAAGAGTTGTTTTTAACCGCTTTTATTTAAAATAGTCTCTTTTTGATATCACAGTCTCATACATAGTCTCAACTATGTCAGACAAAAAAAACAGGAAACCAAAACTAAAAATCAAAAAAACCAGAGGCTTCTCTGCAGATTTTATGTGCGACTTTTTTTATTCTAGATTACATTGAAAATTCAAGAGATTGAAACCCTTTTTGTTGACCTGTCAGTGTATATGAACTTGAGTTTATTAAAAATCTACCTACTTAGTACTGACATTACCTGCTAACAATAACTTTCTTGTTAAGAAGCTGTTCGTTTATGTGAAAACCAGAGTAAATGTGACACTAATAAAAACTGCATTGTAATATGCTGAATCTTTCAAGTCTGTTGTTTGTAAAGCAAAGCTGTCATTAGGATATAGCAACAATGCATGTTTCAAACTGAAGAACTTTTATGATGACACTTCAAAGAAACTGCCTGATAAATCTGATTCTTAGGTTTTCTGCAAAAACCTTACCAAAATCCTATGTTATTTGGTGTATCTTTACTAGATAATTACTTGATTGGTGCTGTAACTTGGACTTTTGTCTTTATTAAATGAAAATTAAATTTATTACAGGAAATAGCTACCCTTTATATTATTTTAATCTGTTGAATTTTATGTAGGAAAAAAATGTGTTTTAATGTTTTGAAATATGATCTTTTCCTGAATTCTGTTGATTCAATTTTTAAGATGCCCCTTGGACCAAGTTAACAAATCTTACTAAACATATTGCCAGAGGCAAGGACATCTCAGAACAATGATACCACAAGCACAGGTTTTGTTACAAACTTTATAGCCAATTTTATATGATGTCTTTTGTTTTAATCATAAATCCATGCTAATATAGCAGCCACTGGGGAGATCTTAAGAAACAGTAGTAGTAAGGAAATTCAAAGTAAAAATTACTTTGGGGATCCATTTACCTGAGACTTTATAGGAATAAAATAGAGGATGTTTAGAAAACTGAAAATGTTTTTGTCTTATTCTCCTGTGACTGTATGTGATAACTGTAGCAATCCCTGACAGACTATTCAGGAACAAGGACCAATTATGAACTGAAAAACTGAGGGTATGAATTATAGTATTCTCTCCTGGAAAGATGGAAACAGAGTATTCCTGTTCCTCTTCAAAGGTTAGTGTCTCTGTTGCCATAGTGTGCTTTTGTATTATGCTATAAGAAAATTTCTTAATGCCACTATTTTTCTTTTCCTGCATATATTTAATTGCTGCAGTGGCTCATATACATATGTCAAACAGGGAATTTCTGTCTCTAACACCCTTGAGATTTAATGGAAAACAGCATCAACCTCACAAATACATTCACCTTCTAGTTCTCTGCAAATAAACGTACGTGCTGCTACATACAATTTACTTATCTGCATATTTTAGAATAGAAATCAGAAATTGGACTTGATCTAACTGAATGAGACTATTACTATTTACAAATTGATGGGACTTTTTTCCATATCCTTTCTTTGGCCCCAAACCCCATAAACATCTGTCCATTAAGTGGCAAAAATTCAATAGGAGGCGCAGTAGAGCTGTCCTATTGAGCTACATTGCTAGCTGTATGTTAATACAAATAAATTACTTGTATTCTCATGTGAAGGGCATTGCAAGCAGACTCTCTCTAGAGGGTTATGGAACTATAGAAAATATGTCTTATTGAAATCCAGAATCAAGATTCAAAACTCTGGAGCAGTTGAGATACCTGGGAAAGTTTTCGCCTGTCTACCTCAAGCAAAAAGTACCCTGCTCACTGTGTTAAACTCCAAGCTAATGTGCTTAACACCCCCAGCATTATGTGAGGAGCTCAGGCATCCAGCCCTGGAGGTGTCAGTTCTGCTCTGAGAACAGGTTCTTCAGCATATGCAAATGTCATGTGATGATATGACATAAGTTGTCTATTCTGTGTATTCTGTCATCTTTTTCTATTGTAACCTAATTATAAAAGAGATTCAATATAGCCAGGAATGTAAAACTTTTTAGGCATCGGATTGATAATAATTGTACAAAAGTATGTTCAATTTAGATAGGATAGGATCAACTATGAGTTTCTGCAACTCTTCTGTGTTCTTAATCACTAAGTTTATTATTAGAAATTAGGAAAAAGAGAAAGAAAGATAATTAAATTTGTCATAGCTACAGGCTCTATCAAAGATACGTTAAAAATAAAGCCATGGAGTTATCTAACAGAACTTTTTCATGATAGAAAACTAGTTAGACAAAATGGATAAATAACTCCAACTTTTCCTTACAGATAAAGCATACATTATGAGTATGTTGAATTAATTCAAAAGTGTTTTACATAAAAAATGAAATGCAATATGAAGAACTAACAATATGTTACTATGCTTATCTATGTAAATTGCCTAACATCTGTCCTCTCACATAGGAGAGTGGAAAAGGGGAAAAAAATGAATTTCTGATTTCATTGCACTTTCTTTTGTGTCAAATTCATCCTTTCTGAGTCTTTTTTTCATGATATCCTGACCTCCACTCAGTAGCAAATGAGTCCAGTGATCACAGCCCAGTTGTTCTCCCACTCCATTAAGCTATAGAGAACGTAGCCATGCAGCATTCACCCATCCAAGTGAATCATTATTATAATTATTTATGTTGTAATTATTATTAATTGATCACAGCAAAATGCTAATACAGAGGAACTGTTTTATGGAACTCATTTGCTATTTCTTTTCCCAGTCTTGAGCTTTTTTGGAGCAGTGGTGTCTTACTGTTTTGTGGCATTTACAGATTCTCTTCCTAACATTAGTAAACATCCTCATCAATTTAAATTATGTTTTAATCATAGTCATGCAGACACTCAAGGCCATACACAATGAGCACTTGGCTGCACTGTCTGTACCTGAGGGGATGCACTTGAAGGACCTGCTAGAGCAAAGAGACTGTCACATCTCATTGTTTAGATGTGACTGACTGATGCAGTACCACATAATGCTTTAATGAAAAACTTTCAGAATCCACTATTCACTTAAGAAAATAGATTAGTTTTTAAAATATTATGTCAAGATATCTTTTCTTTTTTCTTATTTCAGGGAAGATAAACCAACAGCTGAAGTGGCACCTATTCTACACATTTTGGTGTTAGAAAATAATCAAGTATTCAAAAATGTCCATCGTTGGCAGTAATAGTGCCATCTGCTAGTCATCCTGGTATTTTACCTCAAATCAAAAGTAAGATTCTCAGTCATATCTTAGATGCATTTTCCGCCATGCTTATCTGTTTAGATTTGAAGAGGCTAAGGAGAAATTTTGATTAGTATCAGTTACAAATAGTACTGCTGAGTTTTAGTCAGAAACAGTCTATATATTTGCATTTTTCTGAGATTCTACCATTCACACAGTTGAGAAATTATTCTTATAACTGGCAAATGGTTTATTTTAATAGTGAAAGAATAAATTAATACAATGACAAAGTATTATGCAATCAGGTAATTGTGAACTCAACCAAGTTTTTAAACTTTCTGTAACATTTCATGCTATAAAACCTTAAATAGCTTAAAGTAATACTAGCTCTTGTATTGCATAGCTGATACAATGTATTATTTTTTATTTATCCCTTTCAAAAAAATGATCTGTTTATTCAAGAAGGCGGGTTTATTAAAAGGATGATGTTTCCTCCACACAGCATGTTTCCTTTGTACCCATTGTAGTATGTGCTTGCACTTGAGTGATTGGTTTAAGACAAGACTGGAAAACCTGCTTTGCTTCAAAATCTCCATGCAAATAGTCAAGCAGCTTCAATGATGCTTATGCAACCAGCAGAGAAGATGCCTCCTCCTCACATGTTATTATTTTTAGTTTTTTAACCAGATGCTTAGAAATACTGGACATAGAATCAGAATCACAGAATCACAGAACAACCAGGTTGGAAGAGACCCAT
This sequence comes from Coccyzus lansbergi, assembly GCA_033558105.1. Lineage (NCBI taxonomy): Eukaryota > Metazoa > Chordata > Aves > Cuculiformes > Coccyzidae > Coccyzus > Coccyzus lansbergi. Next base: position 2,870,950 of record JAUMJK010000227.1, read on the forward strand.
TGGATCATCGAGTCCAACCATTCCCATCAAACACTAAACCAAGTCCCTCAGGACCTCATCCACCCATGCCTTAAATACCTCCAGGGAAGGTGAATCAACCACCTCCCTGGGCAGCCTATTCCAATGCCTGATGACCCTTTCTGTGAAAAACCTCCTCCTAATCTCTAGTCTAAATCTCCCCTGGCGGAGCTTGAGGCCATTCCCTCTTGTCCTGTCCCCTGGCACTTGGGAGAAGAGGCCAGCTCCCTCCTCTCTACAACCTCCTTTCAGGTAGTGGTAGAGAGTAATGAGGTCTCCTCTCAGCCTCCTCTTCTCCAGGCTAAACAACCCCAGCTCTCTCAGATGTTTCTCATAGGGTCTGCTCTCCAGCCCCTTCACCAGCTTCATTGCTCTTCTCTAGACTCGCTCCAGAACCTCAGCATCCTTCTTGTGCTGAGGGGCCCAGAACTGGACACAATATTCAAGGAGCGGCCTCACCAGTGCCGAGTACAGAGGGAGAATCACCTCCCTGGACCTGCTGGTCATACCATTTCTGATACAAGCCAGGATGCCATTGGCCTTCTTGGCCACCTGGGCACACTGCTGGCTCATGTTCAGTCAGCTATCGACCAACACCCCCAGGTCCCTCTCCTCCTGGCAGTTTTCCAGCCAGACTTCTCCCAGTCTGTAGCTCTGCATAGTGTTGTTGTGCCCTGAGAAGGGCCATGAAGCAAACTCTTGTTTTATTGAGAGACTGTAGCACACACAATTTTTGTGCTTTATGCCAGCTCAGCCTCTGTGACCAGTATTGTAATTGTATGTAATTCTTTCACTCAATATAGTTTTCCTTAGAACTAAAAAAATCAATGAAGTTTCATTACTTAGGGTGTCCTGATTGGCTGCTTAACTGAATTCAGTCTCTGTAAGGTGATTGTTAGGGTTTCAAAAAGTATATAACTTGTCCTAGAGAGGTGCTCCTGGTTTGGGGGTTTTTTTACCTCTTTCCTTGGATTTTTTCTCCTCTTGTTTAACTAACAGCAAACGTTTTAGTGCATAACATGATTGAGGCATGAGGGGAAAAACAATGGTTTCATCAGAGGTAAGTAGTACAGAGGAAATCCCGGAGATCTCTTTTTCACATTATGCCTGGTTAACATACTACTTTCATGTCAATTTAGAATAGAAAACTAGAATAAATAAGGTAGGTAAAGCAGTATGCTGTTTGAAGGGATGGGTATAAGTTGTAATAGCAGTCAGTGGTCAAAAAAATTGTCTTTTGAAGACTTGCCTAAATTCCAGAATATTCAGTAATGGTCATTCTTTTTTACTATTCTTCTGCTTAAATAATCATTCTGATGATATGGAAGGAGCTGGAGGGTGCATCAAAGTGGAAGATTCAGCTAAATGCAGCATTGTCATGGGAGTGTGCATACTTTCAACTGCTAGCTGAACTTTAATGTATATTTAATATTCCAAGTTTTAAAGATAACCTGGAGAAAAGCTAAACAACAGTGAAATTCTAGTATGGGCAATGGGTATTCAATGTTGATTAAACTTTTCCAGTTTCAATTTGTCATTAGAGCCAGCTAAGATTTTTTATTTTCATAATAGCCAAATAAAGGGGGGGTTGACCCACATTATCATGTTTTTCAGTGACCTCGTGTTAAAGAAGGCAGAAAAATTATATTTCTTTTCCATGCAAATCTGACATGTTAAAACAAAGATGCCTTTTTATTTTCTCTTGCTATCTCACAAAGATACACGCACATTTTAAAACCTGTAATGTATTTGCTATTTAAGATGCAGTCATTTTGATGACAACATATCACAGATGGGAGGTAGTAAAAAGGACAGTTTTTTCAAAAATATATACAGAAATTTCATTTATGCAAACTGACAAATATATGCAGCTGCAAGGTCAGTTTGTATATTCCCTGTTCCCATTTGTGAACACTCACATAGGAAACCCCATTAAAGCCAGTGAAATAATTCGTCTGGATAGCTTTCAGCATCTGCTAAAGTTTAATCACCTGATAGAAATCGGTTTATAAATGATTTGACAAAGAGAAAACAAGGATTACAAAGGTACACAATTTACAGTAAATAATTTTGTCAGTCTCGCTTCTGAGGAAGTGTTATATTATTAAAAATGAAACAAGGTTCCTGCTGTGATGAATAAATAATATCAAGGGACAAAAGGGCACATTTGAAGGAGGATATAAATCCACATATCATAGTGAACCAAATGGTCTGTCACAGAAGAGTATCCATCAAAGCAAGTTTATGATAGCGAGGGAAAAATGCTCTTGTCATAGGCTTATCAGACTTGATCAGAATGTGCAAGAAATCCTTTAAATGCATTTTCCTTTTTTCCTTATCCCTGTACTTTGTGTCAGGAAATGTCACCACTATCTTCCCATAACAGAAATAAAAGTAGATATTATCCATTTGCATTAATAACTTTTCTCAATAAACATGAATATACATATCTTTATGGTGTTTATGAAAACTCTGGAAATTTTAAAAAAACCCCATAACTTCTGAAAATATTGAAAGAACAAATAACAATTTTATATGTTCCCTTGACTGAATTGTGAACTAAATATTTATATATATTTTTTAATATAAATATTATTTCATGAGAGATAATTTTAAGTCATGATGATGAGGCAAAATAGGAAGTTTACACTCTGCGTGAATTTGACCTTACCTCACACTCAGAAGTTATGTAGATAAACTGAATCAATGGTTAACTGTTGCTTCTTTACATCACATTGTGCTTAGACTAAATTTTGCATTACATAAAATTTTATGCACCTGTTTTCCCTAGTACTAAGAACTTACCCTGGTAATGACTCTTAGTAAAATGCAGGATTTTTTTCTATTTCTGCAGTTATGGTTTATTACAACATTTTTATTCTGATGTAACTATCATCCTGTTTCTTGAAAATGTAAAGAAAACTTATGGAGAGAGAGAATATTCATAAAAACTGACTTGAAATACCAGAAGAAAGAAAAATTACCATAGGTCTCAGGTTTAAATTCAGATTTTGCATCTTAGGTTTACCTTATACTCCAAAGACAATATATCTTATAATTCTAGTTGTTTGTTAGTTTGGAGTGCTGGACTTTGAGAAGCAGAGCTCATAGAATCATAGAATCACCAGGCTGGAAAAGACCCACCGTATCACCAAGTCAAACCATTCCCACGAATGACCAAACCATGTTCCCCAGCACCTCATCCACCATCCCCCAAACACCTCCAGGGAAGGTGACTCAACCCCGTCCCCAGGCAGCCTCCGCCAGTGCCCAATGACCCCTTCCGTGAAAATTCCTCTTCTAATGTCCAGCCCAAACACCCACCCCCAACCCCGGCAGAGCCCAGAGGCCATTCCCTCTCGTCCTGTCCCTTGTCACTTGGGACATAGTATGGTATAGCTGTTAGCGTGATGTTCCCCAAGAGAAAACAAATGCCCAGGAAATTCTCTGTGTAGAATCCATGAGAGCCATCAGAACTGAGAAAGATTTAGTCTTTCACAGAGATCATAAATATGCCTGTTATTTTGAATTACAAATAAGCCAAGTTTTAAAAAATATTGAAGATTTATATGATATTAAATCTTCCCTTCACCTTTCTGTCTCTCAACCACTCTTAAAGAATGTAACTAATTATTGCTGCAGAGTGAGAAAGTAGAAAGTGAAAGTTGCTAATGGTTTCTATTTTTACATGGAAATAAATTGTATAACCCAGTGGGACCATATAAGAATGTAGGTGGATAGACATCAGCAGTTATCTTGTACATCTAGAGGGGGCTTGATCATACCCATTGCAATTATTAAATTACTTCTGCTATTAAGTAATCTTTTGAAATAGTGGTTACTGCAGAAAAATAAAGAAGTGGGTTAATAGACATCAAGTTTTTCCACAGCCACCAAGTAACACAGTGCTAGGCATCATTAATTTTCAAGAAGCAACTATCCTGTTCCTGAAAAGCCAATATAATCTTGACCCAGACATTTACTAAATTCAGTATTAGTATGTAAGAGTATTGAAAGTAAAGTATTGTGAGAGCTGAACTATTTTTGTTTATATAAACTTCTTCACAATCATATACTTTAAAGGACGAATATTATGTCCAAACTCTTTTGAAATTTGTATGAATCTTTTGAAGGCTCCCTAGTTTAAGACCCACCCCTGCTTCTTGCATTGCGTACAGTCACCTCTTTGTTGCTTTTGGTATATCTTCACTTTCATCCTAAGGTTACACTTCAATGAAATAAGCAGCTTACAGAGACAAAAAGCGTCCAGCTTTACCACAGTGAACTCAAATGTTGTTGCTGCTACAGCATAAAGATCAATCCAGGCATCCAAATTCACTAGTATCCAGGGATAATATTCAGACTGATGAACTGATCTAAGACCAGTGTGGTCTATTCTCAGCTGCAAAGCTAGACAGCTTGAAAGCAAGTTTGGATGTAGGCACAAAATCTGCCCTCATTCCTACTTTTGAAGGTCCTGACATATCTTAAAGATGGCAGTAATTTTATAGACAATACCCAGAAGAGTTATCTATTCTGGGTAAAAAATCTCACAAGAATAACTCATTAATTTTGATGTAAGAGCCACTGGAAGCAGCTCTTGTAGAAACAGCCATTCATCTGGTTTGACAAACTGATCATTCACAGGGTGTTTTGTAACCTTCATTTGGAAAAAGAAGGGTAGAATGACTAAGCCTAATCACTAACAGGGAGATCAGTTTTTTGGTATTAGATTTGACTCATAAACAAATATGGAAAGGTAATATATACTTTGTAATTTCAACATTAATTGTTTCATTTAACTTATAAATTTACTTAGGATGCATTTTATGTAAAGTACAAATACTTTCTTTAGGGTTTGTGATTTTATATTTCCCTATGAGTATTTTGGCACAACACTGCAGATCAGAATGCAAGTTTCTACATTATAGTTCCAAGTATTGGTGCTGGAAACCTGAATCAGAGTAAAAATGGGCAGTAATACCTGTGTCCAGACAAAGTATTTTATGTTTCAAGTTAAGCACACACAGTAAATATCCATCTTACATCCAGAAGCACCAAGATGCTTATACCAGAAAAAGATCAACAAATTGTGCCTGTATGATAGCAGGGAAAGGAAAGAATCAGATTCATTACTTTAACGCTTAGAATAAATGAAATCAGAATTTAGCCTTTTCACAGAATGAACTCTCAGCATGTACTTCCAGTCTTTCTTTTTCTCTGAAAATATGTGCAGATGGAGGATAACTTTTACTTACATTGCTCCATGCTCCAAAAATCGTCCTCCTACTGAGTTACTTCCTCCCTTCACATTTCACTCCATAACCCTCCTTTTTCACTTTATCTTGGAATCAAATCCTCCCTCCACTTGGCACAACACATCTCCATTCTGTGCTCACTTTGGGATAAAGGAGAGCACTTGCATCTCAGTACTTCAGTTTCAATATGTGTTCTTTTACTTTTCTGCATCACCATTCAGTATGTCATTTCCCCTAGCTATCTGTGGAAGAGTAACTAACGTTAGTTCTGTAAAACGTTTGCTCTTTATTCTGCCTCTCTTTCTGTAAAACATTTTATCACAGTTTGTATAAAGACCTTTACAAAATGGAGAGAAAAAAAACCAGACTGCATTCATTTTGCTTCTTCAAAAAGAAAGCTGAGCATATGCTCATACTTGCTTTCCTTTAAAGATGTGATGAGAGATTATAACTGCCATATGCATGGAATCTTATAATGTTAATATAGAGGAAGGTCATAACTAGCTTTTCATGAGCCCTGCACCCTACAGCGTATCAGATCCATTCACAGTGGTAGCCCAGCATTAATAAACTGTGGAGATTTAGTTGGTCACATGTTTTCTCTCAAGTGATTTTTATCCACAGCCATTGCAAACACTAAGCCTTTCTTGTTCACCTTTACTGAAAATGAAGAATTCAACAACTACCTGGAGCATAAGGGCCACAGATAATGCAGATGCAACTAGAAACCTCTGAGAAGTTCCTGTCTCTCTTATAAATCAGTATCTCTCATGTTGTCACTTTGTATTATCACATATTCCCCTTCTGGTAACCCCTGCAAGCTGCTTAGACAGAGGTGAGAACCCTTTTTCCAATATTGTTCAGTTAAAAGAACCTGTACAGGTCTTTGGAAAAAAAAAATAGAGAGCTCTGGGTCCTCAAATCTGACAGTATGGGTTGAATTGAAATTTCCTTAGACAATTTATTGAAATTGATTTATTAAATCAAATCAGTATAATGGATGTTGCTTTGCCATCTAGCAAATGTATCTAGGCAAATACAGCTAGGCTTAAATGATTTGATTCAGAGTGAATTCAAATGGGAGTGTAACAAAATATTCTATACTAGAAGGCAGTAATTCTACTTGTTAATTGATGGGTTGTAGGTATGACTTTAAATAACTTGGCAGCTGCCTGGAAAGCCTTATTCAGAGGGTGAGCACATATGACGTATTGATATTTAAAAGGATAAATCTAAAAGAATCCGATTATTATCCACATAATCACACTTCTTGCCTCTCTTCATGATCTATTTTTTGTATTGCAGGTGACAAATTCACACTGTAGATGGAGAATTGCTAGATGCTATCTGAGACTCTGACCTGTGTACAGTGATATTATCAGAAATAGAATCACTTCTTTTAGAGGAACCCTGGAGTTGCAATGACTTGATGTGTAATGTCAACTGTCATTCATGCCTGTTTCCACTGTATAAGTCTGTGAGTGCATAGATTCATCACCTCTGAGCGTCTCCATAGCATCATTTGAGTTCAAATTAGGAATATGCTTCAGAAGACACCCTGCTCTACCTTGCAGTGCTTCAGTTCACATTGTGGGCATGTCTGAACTGAACTGAATTCCTTTAGGTTGTAAGTGTCTGAAAGATGTCCTCAAGGAGTCTTCCTCAACACTCTGCAGCCCCTCGCAGTATTATAGAGATAGTCCAAGGCTGGACCGCCTGAAATGTACCTCAAACAGATGCTGGTCATCAGTACGTGATTAGGTAACACCTTCTTTCAGGCACATACTTTGTTTTGTAACATTCACAAACTGAATGAAAGCTTATTTGTACTTATGGTGGCTGTCTAGCTAATGTCATTCTTATATGGATATTCACTGCATATTGTGAATTAAAATGGATTCCCAGTGAGAATCATTTTAAACAAACCACTATAAATTCATGTGGGACAGATCTATGGGAATTATAATGGTTCTTCTAATCTGAACAGTATAGATGGAAAATGACAGAGAATAATTCCTCCTGCCTTTCCACTGCTCTAGGATAATGAAATATGTCATAAAGAGGAAAAACTCAATAATGCTTCCATTAGAATGGTGGGAGTTTTTTGGTGTCAACTGTGACAAGAGAATGAATAGCTTCCAAAAGTGCTAGCATATGGCAATCTTGATGAAAGTTCCGTGTTCAGGGCATCTCAAATTCTCTCTTGTATTGTGCCATTAAGCACATTACCAATTTTCCTAGCAAGGAATAACTGGTGGTGAGGAACTTAAAAAAACCTTGGAATTAATACAAGATTATTCATTTCTTTAATTTGCAGTTTTATGATGGAATTTCTCACTGAAATGAAAGTTTCATTCTTTGAGGTGAACTGTTTAAAGATATCTACACAACTATAATAAAAATATTCAAGGTGATGAAAGACCAAGAATATGATGAGGTTACAGTAATTATTGCAGAGCTTGCAGGTGCAAGCCATCTGGCAGAACTGTTAATTTCTTAGCAGCATATCCTCTCTGTGTGCTAACTTTGTCAAAAGCTTTGAAAGTCAGTATCCATTTATATTCTGAGTAACTGTTTGCAAAGGTCATTCTCTAAAATGTTCACGTAAAGACAGAGAGAGTAGAATAAACTGATATGTTTATTCATATATTAGTTACACTTGAAAGACAATTCTGAATTTAAATGGGAGAAAAATGCAACATCTATTCAATAATCCATTAAAGAACTGTGCTGTATCTCTTGAAGATGTCTTTAAACATTCTGGTTGGACAGTTCTATTTTATCCAGAAAATACTTACAGGTTAGTAATTTAATGCCGCCTTTGCCTCAGTCTTTAATTGTAAAGAAAGCTGCTCCCTCTGTGTAGATACCCGGGAAACAGAGGAACAATACGAGCCTCCCATAGTCCAAGAGGAGGTGGTTGCTTGGCCAACTGGACACCCACAAGTCTATGGGGCCAGATGGGATACATCCTAGGGTTTTGAGGGAGCTGGCAGATGTATTGGCCAAACCCCTTTCCATCATCTTCCAGCAGTCCTGGAAGACTGGGGAGGTACCTCTGGACTGGAGACTGGCTGATGTAGTTCCCATTTACAAGAAGGGTAGCAGGGAGGATCCGGGGAACTACAGGCCTGTCAGTCTGACCTCAGTGCCAGGGAAAGTCATGGAACAGGTGATCTTGAGTGTTATCATGAAGCACTTACAAGAGAACCGGGTGATCAGGTCCAGTCAACATGGGTTTACCAGAGGCAGGTCCTGCCAAACCAACCTGATCGCCTTCTATGACAAAGTGACTCGGCTGCTGGATGAAGGAAAGGCTGTGGATGTGGTCTTTCTGGACTTCAGTAAAGCCTTTGACACGGTTTCTCACAGCATTCTGCTGCGGAAACCGTCAGCTTCTGGCCTGGACAGACACACACTCTCCTGGGTAGAAAACTGGCTGGATGGCCGGGCCCAGAGAGTGGTGGTAAATGGTGTTAAGTCCAGCTGGAGGCCAGTGACAAGTGGTGTCCCCCAGGGCTCAGTGCTGGGTCCAGTCCTGTTCAATGTCTTCATCAATGACCTGGATGAGGGCATTGAGGGTACCCTTAGCAAGTTTGCAGATGACACAAAGCTGTGTGCAAGTGTCGATCTGCTGGAGGGTAGGGAGGCTTTGCAAAGGGACCTGGACAGGCTGGACCGCTGGGCAGTGTCCAACGGCATGAGGTTTAACACGGCCAAATGCCGTGTCCTGCACTTGGGGCACAATAACCCTAAGCAAAGCTACAGACTGGGAGAAGCCTGGCTGGAAAACTGCCAGGAGGAGAGGGACCTGGGGGTGTTGGTCGACAGTCGACTGAATATGAGCCAGCAGTGTGCCCAGGCGGCCAAGAAGGCCAATGGCATCCTGGCTTGTATCAGAAAGGGTGTGTGACCAGCAGGTCCAGGGAGGTGATTCTCCCTCTGTACTCAGCACTGGTGAGGCCGCTCCTTGAATATTGTGTCCAGTTCTGGGCCCCTCAGCACAAGAAGGATGTTGAGGCTCTGGAGCAAGTCCAGAGAAGAGCGACGAGGCTGGTGAAGGGACTGGAGAACAGGCCTTATGAGGAGCAGCTGAGAGAGCTGGGGTTGTTCAGCCTGGAGAAGAGGAGGCTGAGAGGAGACCTCATTACTCTCTACAAGTACCTGAAAGGTGGTTGTGGAGAGGAGGGAGCTGGCCTCTTCTCCCAAGTGACAGGACGAGAGGGAATGGCCTCAAGCTCCGCCAGGGTAGGTTTAGGCTGGAGATTAGGAGGAGGTTTTTCACGCAAAGGGTCGTTGGGCATTGGAACAGGCTGCCCAGGGAGGTGGTTGATTCCCCTTCCCTGGAGGTGTTTAAGACACGGGTGGATGAGGTATTGAGGGACTTGGTTTAGTGTTAGATAGGAATGGTTGGACTAGAAGATCCGATGGGTCCCTTCCAACCTGGTTGTTCTGTGATTCTGTAATTTATTTAATTACAGACAATTATAGAAAAATATTATTTAGTTATATATATTTTATTGTCTTATTACAAATACCCTGTATTAGTTTGTTTTTTGAAGTGGATGAAAATATTTTGAAGGGGCAAGGTTCCATCATAAAATTCTAATTTCAAAATACTAAAGAATTCTAAGGAAACACTGTGATTCATATCATTTATTCCCTGACTCTCCAAAGACTGCTGCCTCTACAGACTACAGAGCTCCCCAGAGAGGGAACCTGAATAATAGTGTAGTCATAAACAAACAAGAATCTATTTCCATTCCCTTGAAATAGGGTTTCCCTAAAATTATCTGTATGCAAGCACATCATGGTTTTGTTTTTTTTTTTACTTCTCATCTGAAAAATAAAAATCAGATAAGAAATATTAATTTCTTTTTTGTTAGGAAGGAAGAATTCCTTTGGCGTCAATCTCTTTGGCATTAATCTCAATAAAGTGTTATATGGCCAGTGTAGAATAAATATTTAAATATTGACATTTGGGGACTTTATATTTGATATACAACTTGCATTAGGTAAATACATTAACAAATTCTGGAACATTTTTTTTCTGCATTGTTTCTAGGGGCTTCTATACCAAAACCAAATAGGGTTGTATCTGTAATTACATTCTTTTCTTTTTGTTTCCCTCTCAAGCATACCTATTTATTCACCTTCAGGCATTCATGAAGAAAAGTCTTTCATCTTTGACACAACATGAATATTCCACCTTCAGATAAGTTTCAAATATCTAAAAATAGTTTATTATAAAACGAAGCACATACTGAAATTTACAGCGTGTAAACTGTATGTTTCAGAGACTTATCTACCGGTGCTCTGATTCTGAAAAAAAAAAAAAAAATCTTTCTTTTGTCTATGTACAGGTAATTCTAAGTTAAGGCTTCTATTCCAGAGGAAGATTTAGAAAGAAACTCATTTCACTCATTTGCTATGACAGATTTGTTGTTCACACTTATCAAGGAAACGTCTGAGTTCCAGCATGAAAGATTCCTGACCCAAAGAGTTTATAAGAATGAGAAAGATAAGCAAATAATTCATATAGAGAGTGGAAGAAGTGTTGGATTTACAAAGAGTAAGCAGTATGTGCCATCTTGGAAGAATTATATATAGATTTACTTGGTGGAGTAAACCACAAACAAAATAGAAAACAAAAGGAAAGGAAAAAAGAATGTACGGAAGGATAAGGGAAAGAACAATGTGTATGGAAAAAAATTAAGGAAAGAATCTGACAGATAAATGATCAAAACATCACAGAGAAATTGCACTTATAATTCTAAATTTTTTTGACAAGACAAATTCCAATTCAAAAAGAAAGAGTTGATAAATTTTTTTGACTGATAGAGAAAACTAAAATGTTAAAGGAACATGGATGAACTTAGGAGGTGATATCTATATGCAGTATTATGAAAGACAGTAATGGTGAAATAAATTGTAGGCAGGAGTATTAATACATGGTTACTTTTGCTATTTTAGGCAGTAAATGTTCTGAGAAACACCTACTAGGTAAGTGACTATTTCTTAAACTTTCTGTCAGAATTTTTGGCAGGATGTTCTAGTAGGAAAACTAAAGAAGTAATTCTGGGAGCTGTTAATTCTCTGCTGGAAATGAAGAAGAATGTACATGATATATGTGAGAAGCTACCCTTGTTAAAACAAATTTATTCTGGTAACTGAACCAATAGACCATAAAGTATACAATAGAGAATTAATAAGTTACAATCATAGAATAGTTCCAACATCCTTGGGACACATCCCACTAGACCAGGTTGCCCAAGGCTCCATCCAACCTGGACTTGGATACCTCCAGGTATGGGGTATCCGCAACTTCCCTGGGCAACCTGTTCAAGTGCCTCACCATGTTCATGGTGAAGAAATTCTTCCTGATACCTTGTCTAAATCTGCCCCTCCCTAGTTTATACACAAAGTTCTTTAGATGCTTAATACAAAACATACACAGAATTGATGAAAAAATGTGACAACACTGATTACCGTGCATGCTATATACGTGCATCCTAACTAAGCAGAAAAGGGACGAAAATTTTGATTTAGTTTGTGATTTGTATAAACAGAAACTCTTCAAAATTGAAATTACCACAGAAAAAATTACTTCTGAAAATTGCTGCAGAATTTCAATATAGATATAAAAGGATTAATATTGTTAGATCTATAGCCTATGTACAAAACCACTGAGGTACAATAGGAAGGCTTTTTTTTTTCTCATGGATTTTACTTATGTGTTTATATCCTCATGCTTTCCTGGAAAACTGCATCTAGATGGAGTTGCTGAAAATATCCTAAAATTAATATGAAATCTTTGTGGAAACTCTCATGAAAAAGCATGAGCAAAATAGTTGGTTTAACTTGAATATAGATATAAGACAAGGTTGTCAATTCCATTGATCCTCTTTAACTGTTATGAAGAAGAAATCTTAAATTTGTGGACAGAAACTACAAAAAAAAATATAGTAATGCAATCATTATTATTAGATGGAAAGAGTAGTCATGTTTTCTTAATAAATTATAATGACCTGAGTGAACTTCACCGTGGAATTTCAGGCAAAAAACAGTGGAAACATAACAATCAAGTCTACAGAAATGTGAAAGTACAAAAAATATATATATAAAATTATTACAACTCAGCGTAAAGATATGATGAAATATGCTGGGCTCTTTGAATCCATTAATGAATGATATAATCACCAGGGATGCTAATCATTATGACTCTCAAGAGCTGCTGTTTGGAAAATCTGCAAAATTTGGAGGCAAGAATATGCTCTCATAACATCTTTTGAGGAAGAAATGAAACCCTTTGTATCTGTCATATTTCTACAGATACAGGAATGTGAACAGTAAGGGACCAAGTCCCAGCTGGAAGCCTTGATGTATCATTACTCCCAGACATTATAAAATTACATCATACTTCTGCAGTTCAGCATTCACTCAAAGTTGCTATGGAATTGAGTAATGCTTGATACACAGGTACAATAAAAAAACACCCCAGGTAGTTGGGATCAGCTAAACTCCATCAACTATGTAAACTGAACAATTAAAATTTCAAAAGGAATCATGACTAACAGAGATAATGTGTTCAAACTGATTTTGTCCGTGTAGGAATACTATTTACCCTGCACCATATATCTAGATACTGTTTGATTTGTAAAGTTAAACATTTATGTCACTTATTGGTATAATTATTCTGTGTCTTTGGAGAATTAGTGTGCACTGATCAATAGTTTAGAGGTTAATCAGTACTGTACTTGATGTTAAATTTGGTTTAGTTAAACAGAATTGATGCTAATTACGGTCCTGATTAAGCAGAGGTTATTACCATATTACCATTCACTATCAGTAAGATAAATCAGTTTCCCAAGAGGCATCTCAATAAAGCAGCTACAGTGACAGAGCATGCCCCAATTAAACAGTGAATATTGTGATAATGTATTTACACAGAACTTCTCATACAATCATGTGGTACTTTAAAGACTAGACAGCATATAACCAGGACATATATTTCTACACAATAGTGAAAAGACAGAAAAATGTATAAATAGATCCTAGAGAAAATTTCCATTGCTCCTATGAACAAAAAGACCTTGTATTTTTAAGACTTAGTTGAATAATGTACAAAGAAACCTATGCTCTCCTTCCGGAAAAAAAAAAAATTAGAATATGGCATTTTCTGAAGCAGCTTTTGTATTTAAAAATTTTATTCTTTGTTGAGTTTTTTCACATTCAGACTATGTGTTGTTCTTTTTTCCCTCTTTTTTTTCTGTATTCATTCTATCTGTTTAGGAACAGAGGTTGGACAATAAGTGTTGGGATCAAATCCTTGTATGAAGAGATATTTGTGCTACTCTGACTAAATGGGGTAAGAGTACTGAAGAAGACAAAATAAATCCGTGTCTACCTGTCTCTTTGTGAACTTCAAACTCACAATGAAGCTTTCATTCACCACCCTGACATCATCTATCATCTCCTGGAAGACTTACAGAAGAAGAACAACTACATGATGAGAAATGTGCTTCTTATTCTATCCAGAGCTGGGCTATTCTCAGGATTAGTCAAGTCAGACTCTCAGGACGGAGTCTTTCTGAACCATGAAGACGTCATGATTGATTTTGGCTGCTGATCATCACTTTTATGTGAACAGCAATAGCAAAACAGAGATTTATGATGCAGACTCCATCATCCTAGTTTTAGATAAACTGTCTGGGTTTGGTTTTGTTGTGGATCCTTGTGACTTTTTTAGAATGTGCCTTGGGTCTAAATAAAAACAACAAGCTATTGGCTGGGCTTTTCTATTTCAGAAAAATAAATTATGTAGGAAAATCTGCAGTTATGTATACATAGAAAGAGGTGCTTAGTGTTTAATTTAGGGGTGGTGTTCATGTTGAGAAGCGAAAAATACAGACTTGTTGGAAAGGAAGAAGAAAAGCAGGCACTCTCAAAAGATTTTTGTGATTCATATAAGCTTATAATGAACAGCAGTACCTTTAGATGCTTAATTGACCCACAAGAAACCTTTGAATCTTTGGAGGCGCACAGAGCACAAACTCTAGTCAGGCTTCTTCTCTGATGTTTAAGTCATTTAATTAATTGTTATAAACCTGTTGGAGCTTGATGGATTTATAAGAAAATTATGTGCTTTTAATGTAGTACTTGCATCCCTGTAGGATTATTCTAGCAAATAAGTCTTTTGGCAAGATATACTTTCTTGAGCAACTGGAATGTTTTGCCAGCTTCTGGAATAATTTTCATTCCTACTAGCTTTTATGGCAACTGGAAAAGCTGATGATACAAGCACATTATGATAGTACTTCGTAAAGAGCAAACTCAAAAAAATAGATACGAGTTGGTTAGTATAAAACTGTGTAGATGAAGGTCATCTTGAATTCTTGTGCTTTTGAAACATTGTATCACTGGAATCAATACAAATATGTTATTATAGTACCAAATGAGAATAATTAGAGGACATACATGTTTGTGTGTGCATGTGTCTGAGCACTTGGCAGGTTATATAGAGCTTTGTACAGTATTTGCAGGTTATGGTTGCTGACTATGGTGGTTCAAATACACGACTGTTTATTCTAATCTAATGCAATAATTCACTTATTTACAAAGCTAATTTAAGAAACATAGAAAAATATCTGATGACGTTGAGCAATCAGACATGACAGTCTTGTTCTATCCTTTATAATGTCATGTTCTCTTCCTTTATTAACCTATAGGGGTTTTTAAATTGTTCAAGGGCTCCTCAGAACTGTTCTTGTATAGAGGAGAAATCTGTATTAGCAGGAGACTGATTAAGGCATACCACAGTCTAGAGGTTATGAATAGGAAGAACTGCTGAGATAAATTGGAAGAGATGATGGTGATGTTCTGATTTATGCAGAGACAGCAGTAGGCTTTAGAGTCTCTAGTATCAAAGAGTGCAATAATAGGGGTGCTCAGAATCTATTCTTCTGTTTCCATGTTGAAGTCTTTTTCATTTTCTTTTTTTTCCCCCTTAAATCTTGTGTATGTGAATATTCAAAATGTCAGTGAAAAAATTTATGGGTCATTTTGTTTTCCAGAATAATATGTATTGTCATGTTAAAGGCCATGGTAAGTTCCAGAAGCAGCTAATATATGCATTAACTGCACCTGTATTTTTGGATAGCAAAGGTCTTAATTTCTAGATAAAGAGAACTAGCATACTGGATTATGTTGTGCCCTTAAATGCATATTTAATTTCAGGAGCATCTTAAATCTATTAAGCATCTGCTTTCCTTTTATTAAGTTTAAAATAGGCTCTTCACATGGTGGTAATTTATTGCACTATTTAAAAGGTTTCAGAAAAATCTTTTTCAAGTAAGTAGGCACCTCCAAGAAATAAGCTTCCAAATACAAGCTTTTGATTAAAAAAATCAAACCAACAAGAAAAAAAGAAAATAGAAAGATTATTAAATCTAATTTCCCTTAGTTTATTCCAGGTACATAGTTTACTTGTGAACAACAGCACCATGAGCTATCATACAGCTCAAAAAACTGTAGGATTTACCATTTTGTGTTATGTTTAATTTGGCAAGTCAACATACTTTGTCTGTGGCATTAGATCTTTTGGGGTAGTAGATGGAGGCAGCAGGTTTTGAGCTTTTTATCATTGAAGCTAGCATTGTCTGACATAATTTTTAAACTTGAAAACTGTTTGGAAAAAAGGTACTAAAGTGACAGATTTTTAGAATAATAAAAAAGCAACCTGCCTTTAGTAATGTTGTAGTGTTGCAGCAATACAAGCCTTCTGCTCAATAATAGCAACGGATTGAAGAAGTCTGCTGTCCACATTTCTCCATCCTTTTGAGAAATATTGGACAATTTTTTAAACCACTGCAGAACGAGCTGAAGAACATCTGTCAGATAAAACATCAGCACAATCAGTTTAAGTACCAGCATTAAATTAAAGGGCCAGCAAAATAACAACTCTGCTTGGAAATATTAAAGACATGTTAAAGTATTACTAGGCTATGACATGTCAAGTTATGCAGACTAATGCTCTGAAATATTTTGGAAAGTAATCATAAAAAAATAAATTAATCATATATAAAGCAAAGTACCTGGCAAACTTATCTTTAAAGTATGCAAATTTCTCATTCCTTCTACATTTTTAATTTATTTTCACTTCCATACAATTAAGGCAAAGATCAGGTTATAATGGTACACTGTTACACAGTTTTTGTCAAAGATAATTTCCACTCCAAAACTGGAGCAGCAAGGACTAGGGCCTCACTGAGAGCTGCAACAGGATCCTCCAGGCTGCAGCGGGCCTATCCCACCAGCCCAGCTACTGAACAGAGACGGGAGAAGGCAGCAGAGTCTGTTCCAGCCCCAGGCATTGGGCTGTTCCTTGGGATAGCAACAGGCTTCTAGTAAAAAGGAACAAGAGTTCCAGTTTCTAGAGGAAAGTCACAAAAATGTAATCCGATTTAATGTCCCAAACCACACTAATAGGTGGAGTGAATCCTTGAGCAGAGTGCAGGTCTCCCAGAGCCCCAAACCTTAATCAGTGTGCAACTCTCACAAGCTTCTGACTAGCACATATCCACAATCTACTGCAGGTCAGGGACTTCCTCAGCAATCATTCTTTGAAGAAAAATTTACCAGCTGCAAAGTGATTTCCTCCACTACATTTTTTAAAAGATAAGGTACATTCAAGTCCATAGAGATTATTAACCTATTAGAAAAACATAGATTTGTAAAAGTACAAAGCTGTATCAGCGTTGAAGCATTGAAGCCGTATAAGTTTTGACACTTCAATGTGAACTGCATTTATCATAAAAATTGTAGCACTTTAAGATTGTCTAAAAAGATACACTAGCTGACAATTTGAAATGAGAATTAGTGATATTTCAGCAGTCCTGCAAACTACTGTGATCAGAATAGACTGAACTGTTACAACATTTATTTATACTTAAGGGAAAGAAACTGACTAATAGGCTAAGAGGTGTTTCCAGAAAGGAGGGTGCCAGAGAACCACAAATGTTTATGTAGATGCATTAAAAAAGCTTTGAAAACTTAATTTTAAAAAGTTTAATCATAAACATTTCAAAGTTTTAAAATTGCATGTCCACTGAGAGGAACAAAAAGAAGTTATAGGGTTAACAATATTAATTATGATGTTATAGGGTTGATAATATTCAATATGATTAAGCATTAACTCCAGGTACTCTGCAACTAATAGTTTCATTAAAAATGTATTGGAAAGATATCCACCACAATTCAATCATTCATTAGCCCATTTTATGACAGTGGAAACTAAACCAATGCAATTGCAATTGTAACTGAGCTGTGCATATATGTCTATTGAAAATCAGGGCTGAAACATTTCTCCATCAAAGGCCAAAATATACAACTATTATACTCCAGTGCTCTAAAGGCTGCATTGATTCTGGGTAGAATTTGATGTATCCTTATTTGTTCCTTTACTATTCTGAAAGCAAAACTAGAGCACGGATTAAGTTAGCTGAAGTAGAAGGACATATATGCATAATTCCTCACATTAGTTAAAATTAAAATCTGAATATGGACTAACTAGTGCCTCCTAGTGACAACGCTAGTGATAAGATTAAGATAAATGTGGATTTTGAATCTTTTAGTTATCTTTCTATTTTGTATGTTGTGTAAGAGAGTGATTCTCTCCCCTTTTGTTTCCATGCTCCTTATTCTTCTTTCTTCCTTGACACCATCTTCTATTTACAAACCTCCTGAATGTGCTTCATGATACAAGAAAGTGTGTACCTCAAATCGCAAGACACATTGATTTGGGATTGTATAGTATTATTGATTTGCAAGATATATTGCCCCAGTTTAATGGAGTAGAATTTCCAACAAGTGATTCTTAAGAACCTCATTAAAAAAAAAAAACAAACCTGCATATAGATCCCCAAATGTGGAAACTGGTATAACCAAAGTGATGGCGAAGTATACTTGTTTTAGTTTAACTATCCGACTATTTAAATGTATGTATCTGACTAAAGTTTCATCAAAGATTTTTCCCTCTGGCACCCCTACAGACAGGGCCAGGGCATAGATGTCACTCCTTTTACGGTACCTAGGGTGCTCTGTAGCCATTCATATTCCATAGATTCTGTCCCAGATGCTCAGTCACTGTAGCCTAATAAAATGTAAATTAAGGATATTTTAATCCTAGTCTAGAAGTAGCATCATGAATTAAAAACACCAGCAAAAGTGGTACCCTCAGCCTAGTATATGAAGTCAAAACAGAACCCGAGAATAGGAAGGGGAAGTTGAATACTAAGGTCTACCATAACTTAGTTTCTCACTTTCAAACAAAAGGAAATCGCTGATAATTAAGGTAGATTTTTTTCCTCAAGTAATTTGTAAATACTGAGAGAATGCCTTCCCTGTGCTGCTGTCACAAATCCTGATTTAGTGTTCTGCCAGCTACACCAATTTATCACAAATGGGTAATTTTGATCACTTGAAGAATCACTGTCAAAGGTATCAGCAAAAGTGGATTCAATATGATGTTGTAAAAGCACCAGTTTTACAAAGCAAATGGAATTTGCTATAATGAAAACAGCAATCCAATTAAAGATTAAAAAATGCCAAGGTTCACACTAGACTTAGTGCAGGGTTTCCATACACACAAACACAAAGACACATAAGTACATAGTCACACAGATGCTAGCCTCTAATCAAATTTTCCCTCTTCTTGAGTTTATTGAACTACTCAGCTTTAATGCATTACCATTCACCAACAGCATGTTATTAAGTCTGAGAAGTCTGACTTCACCTTTCTCATTCATCGGCTTTCTTAGCAGACAGTCTTTAAATCTCAAGAACTCTACATCTGAGAGGCATCTCAGCTCAGAGGGGAGATGCTGATCACAGTGCACTGTGATACAGGACAGCTCAAAGGATCACTATTTCTAGGACAGCAGGATGATTGACTTTGTTCAGTATTTGTGTTCATTTTGGCCACAAAAACTCCTAGGCAACAATGGTATCTTCTAGTGTATAATTCCAGTCCTTTCCAGATTGTATAGTTCTGGTATCATTCATGCTACAGGAGTTCCAGAGGTGGTCAGGAAGAGCCTGACCCTTCCAGTTCAAAAAAGCCCCACAAACAATAAGTTTCCTTCAAGACATGCATGACTTATCCTGAGATCACAGAGTGGGCTTGGGAGGTATCACCACAGATGCGTAGCTTAAACAAGAGGGTTTTTAATAATTTCTGTGCCTTGTGTCAACAAGCAAACAGACAGAACAAGTGGGTCCTCTCCAGTATATCATATATTAGTTTATTTTCCTTCCTGAAAGGAGGAGTGACTTTGAGTAGGCAAGAAATTCCAATGAAAATAATATTGTACAGAGACAAAATCTTTTCAGGCAACTTACCCCATCACTCTCAGGCTAATGGAAAATGTTCCTACTGTAACCAAGATAGACAACTAATTTTTCTGTAACAGTGAGTACAGATGGACAAGAGTCTGCTCCTGTCATAGGGAAATTGCACGAAGTGAGATTTGCTTTGAAAGTGCTGCGTTATGCACACAACTGAGTTAATAAGCTTTGTCTATAGGCAAGAAATATGAGTTGTGCAGCTGGCACTGTCAAATGTCTTTCAGGCAAAATTTGGTTCTTCTCTGCACCCTTAAAAATTGCATTATACATGTCTGAGAAGTTTTATACCCTAATTATGAGAAAGATTAAGAGAAAAGGAGTGGGTTTTCACCTGTTATGGTTCCAGTCTATCCTTGCCTCCAAAAGAATTCACAATTTTGTGTTAGTCCTGTGAACTTGTTAGCACTTCAGAAATAATCTGTGATATTCAAAAAACCTCACTCACAATAGCTTTATATTTGATATAAAAAGTAAAGTTCAGCTGCACAGAGAAGGAAAAAACTATTTCTGAGAGGATTCCTCTTTTTTTTTTTCCCACCACAACCTGAAATAAAATGCAAATATAACATTTTAAACTTCTATAGGAAAAAGCATGCATTTCCAGTATGCTAAAACCTAGCAGATCTCCTCAGGAAAACCACATCCTTGAAGCCCAAATTCCTGAGTAGAGAAACATTAATTCACAAGAGATTTTGAAACCCTGTAGAATATAGTATAAAGTTTGGTGAAACTGAATATATTTCTGATTTCCTGATTTGTCAAATGCTAAGTCTAAAAATGGAAATAGCTTCTTTAAATGACAAAAAGACAACAAAATTGTTTATTGAAATCAATGCAAAGAATTGAAAAGATTGAATATCAATGTTTGTAAC
The DNA here is from genome assembly GCA_033558105.1 of Coccyzus lansbergi. NCBI lineage: Eukaryota > Metazoa > Chordata > Aves > Cuculiformes > Coccyzidae > Coccyzus > Coccyzus lansbergi. The sequence continues at coordinate 2,891,501 of JAUMJK010000227.1, forward strand.
ATACGGCTTTAGTATTTGCAAATTCCTGCTGTGGGTCTTTGTCTTTAACCACACCCAAGATGCAAAATATTAACAGAAAAATAAATGATAGACTTTCTTGCACAATTTCCATTCAAATTACGTGCAACTCTTATTGCATCCAGAATGTGCACCTTGTGAGAGGAAATACTATAATTTTTAGGTTTAAGACTGCCTAACATATAATAGAGTGCTTCACTACAAAGCTCAACATGGCCTTCTACTTAAAAGCTCCTGTAATTTATTAAAGGAATCATTAACTTGATTTTTTTGCACATAAGTCAAGAGGCTAAAACAAAATTTCTAACCTGTATTGATATTTTAGGCACAACAGCTACAGCACAAAGACTCAGCGGCTTTGTTCACCCTCGAATTCCTGTAGAACACCCTTAGGCAGAGAAAATATTGTACTGATTCCTTACTTCTTTTTTTCATTTTTTTGGAAAGAGGATGAAGCTTGGAGCTTGGGGAGGAAAGTGGCTTTCTGGTAGATGGTTGTCTTTTTTCTCTCTCTCCCCTACCCCCATGGAAATTAGTTATTTTATACAGCACTAAATCATTGAACAGAAGTTGAACCTTACAGTGCATAGCAATAAATAAATAAAAAAACTGCACAGAGAAGTAGTAAAAGCTAGATTTGCTATTTTGTGAAACTTCATGCTACACTAGGAGCATAAGTAAATATAATTTTGGTCCTTATCTCCATATTACACACAAGCTGAGGGGTTGTCAATATTCTTCTAGGCTCTTTTGAACATTTATCACTCAGAATTGTCAGCTGTGACAGGATAACTGCTCACTGAATACCAAATGTAGCAATACAAAGCTGTCATTCTTCAATAGGTTATTACTTTGAAATGATTACTATTTACGATAAGTTTTCTACATATAGTTAAGTCAGGCTTTCCACCATCTCTGAATTCTAGGACGATGTAAAATACTTTAATGTAAGATGTATCTATAAGGAGTATATTTAATATTAACACTTCTGCATAATTGGATCTTTGTATTGAAAAAGGCATTTTATTATTCTCTAATGCATCAAGGTCATATATATATACACACTACTATTTATATTAATTTTTACTATTAATAAACTGTAAATATTTTGAATGTAAAGTCCTGCAGACATTCTTGGATTAACATATAAGTTTTACATATTTATAAAAAAAATCCAATTTTACTTTTATTACACAGAAAACCTGCACCATGCTGAATGTATTGAATGTCAAGGTTAGAGGTGAATAATTTCTCCAGGACTCGGAAATGCTTACTTCACAATAACTTAGGAGCTGAATGAGGGTGCAGTGGGGAAGAAAAATGCTTATGCTACAGAATTATAGATGTGCATTTAGAACAGAACTCTTGCCATACAATTACACATTTGTGGATCTGAAGTGATCTTTGTTTCTGTGAATTCTCCACCACTGAGAGTGTGAATGAAAATAACCGAAGACCTGGAGACAACTTTTAATTTTCATTAAAGAAAACCCCAATCTCATTAAAAGGTTTGTTAATCATTCCATGTCAAATAAACAAAAATAGTAAAAAAAAAAAAAGAACTTGTTTTGTTGTCTACAAGATACACATTTATAGCATATCTTGAAGCCATCATTCTATCAATAAAATACAAGGAAATTACTTAATAATGAAATTACTTTGGGAGGATCCTGGAAATATCCCTTATATACTTTAGGGTATTTTTTATTTGTGTTTTCTTTGTAGAAATAATGTAATTTAATGGTAATAATTAAGATGCTCTACTTTCTTTTCTCTTACAAAAAGAATATGTTTATAAAATAAAAAAAAATTGTGATTTCAAAGTCTAAGAAAATAAATTATTAAAGGTTTCTACGGAGTGAGGGTAACTAATGTTTTAATATGTATAAAGCAGTATATGCTATAAAATGTGCCATACAGCTCATTGAATTTTTTATTTGGCACAGTTTCTATAACATTTATTTAATTCAGCAAATGATAATCATAGAACTTTGTTTTTCTTTCAGTTAATACTCTAAAATCATTTCAGTTTCATTTGCCATCACTATTGCTTTTCCCATAGCCTTATTGCTAATCTTTTGGCTGCTAATAGGTGTTGTTGCTGCTTCATATTTAGGTAAAGGCTACACTTATACTCTTTTTTCATGAATGTTAGTGATACTGGAGCTCTATCAAATGAATATAGTTAGAAAGAAAACATAAAGCGATTCATATACCTTCAAAGCAAATTCACTAATAATGTGAATAAATACTCCTGGGAACAACTTCATAGCATTTACTCTGCTCTAGTCTTGTTAAATTACATCTTGGAAACTGTAAACTAAAATCTGTTGTCTAACTTAATTGGGCTTTTTCTTTTTAATCCCGCTTGTATTTTATTGCTTATTTCCAGACCTCTATTGTTAAGATAGAAAGACTTTAATTATTTCTTGATTTGCTTGTAAAATCATCATCATTAATGACATTACAAAAAAGGAATCCAGCTTCACTCTTTAAAGCAACAAAGGGTTTGTAGCCCAGTCTTTTAAAAAAAGGAATCCTGCATCCACTTTCCTTTATCTCTGTGCATTTTAACAGACATGCCATTCTATACAATGGAAATTAAGAGGAAAACTAGGGCTGATAGAAAACATCGATTTTGAGTCAAAACCAATTAATTCCTCCAACTGTCAGCTGGGTGTTCGTATTGTTTGTTTGTTGTTATTCAGGAATCAGTTGAGTCTTTTATGCAAATATCTATCTCCAAGAGTTCAGAGAATTGTAGAATGAGTAATTAATTGCGCTAAACTTCTTATTTTAAATGGATTATTTGATATTTTCCTACTCAAAACTACTCTTTTTATCATCATACTGCACATGTGCCATAGTCATGCACTAGCACATTTCTTAGATAGGCAGGCTGTAAAAACTGCACACAGACTTCACCTAAAGAGATAACAGCCTAAATGTAAGCTGAAGGGGTACACGCAGACCAGGAGGACAAAAAGAACATGAAGCTTATTGGGAAATCTCATTGACATATCAGCAGAAGAGCTATTTTCAAGCTTTTATTAGGTTTTGCATTGAGGGGAAAGAATTTTGAAAGATGAAAAGTGGTTAGTCCTGCTTCTCAAGATACAGTCTCCCAAGTGCTAGGAATAGTGTCTGTAAGTACTTGAAATTTAACACATGAGCAATAGAGGGAGGCATAGGCAGAAGTGAGAGCCAGTAATGAGTGAAAGGCGATAATATGGAGGGAGGGACACAGCTGTGAAGGGCTTGGAAAGTGAGGAAAGTAGCTTACGTTTGATTCACTGGAAAGGGGCAAGGAGCAGAAAGAGTACAGATGATATCAAAGCTTAGGAAATGGTCTTCACAGTAGCATTAAGAGTGGGACAAAGCCATACTTATCATCAGACAACTGAGGTGACAAAAGCCTGAGTGTGCTAGCTGCATTTGAGTTCCTAAGTCCTTAAGGACATATGACTCTTAAGGAGATAAGGGACATCCAAATTATCTGTCCTGCAAAGCAATGAATGAAGGGAATATAAAGGCTTGGGGTAAATATCTTGAGGAGGGGGGTTGGTGGTGAAATTTTCTTTGGTTTTTTGTTATTGCTTTTTCTATTCATTTTGCTGATACAGACTGATTTTTGGGGGGATAATTGAAGGGGGGAGGAAATAATAAAAAAAGCTTTGATTAGAAACTTCCTTTACATAAAGGGTTTTTTTTGTGAGCCAAATGATATTTTACTAGATGTCATTAAATAAAATTAGGTTTTATTTAATGGAAAGTAAATCTTAACTGGGAAATCATTCCAATGAAAAATCTTGACCTACATTAAAGTGAAAATTTTGTAATCCAGTATAAAAATGTTTTCAAACAATGAGATATTTTGTATGCTAACAAAACTGGGTCACGATAACTTGATAATCAAAAAAGCCTGCCTTTATGTATTGTTAGGAATGACTAAACCATCAATGTGTAAGAAAATATTCCTGAACCTGATTCTTTTTGTACTGCATGAACTTTCAAAAAAATTACTTTGCAGAATAGTCCAATTGTAATCTGCAACTGTGATGAAATTACCATTTTGTTTCTTCATTACCAAATTTCTTTTTCTTTCCTGGTGTAGCATAAAATAAGGCACTGTAAGAAGCACTTAATACCAACTCTAACCTAGCCTTCAATGAATAAATGAACACAAAGCATCCTTTAAGTAAAATAGCTCTATTATAGCTGCCTTTCTGCACTGCCATGGACTATAGTTAAAGACAGTATCCATAAAGCTTCTTTTAAGTTACATGAAGTAGTTTTAGAAATTCATCTGTGATTAGGTAATAATAAAAACGATGAAGTAATAACTCCTCTAGATAACATGAAGAGAGCAATAAAGAAAATAAAGGAACTGGTTATCATCTTCCTTCCTGTTGTAGCTTTGAATCACAATGTTTAACCCATCACAAGTACTTGGTACTGAAGCATTGCTAACTACCACTTTAACTGTCCTAATCTGTGATGTGTTTTACTTGGTTGGAAATATTTGTCATTGTCAGGCTCATCATAAAGCTGCTCCGAGTGCTGCACCAGGCAGGATGGATGCTGTCACCCAGATGGAGCCACAGTGGATGCATGCAGCTACCCAGACCATGAGCTGCAGGCAGTGCCCCCCTCCCAAACCAGCTCATGCCTCTGTTACTGACTCCACTTGTGAAAGCTGTGCTCTAGTGGGTGAATTCCTTCATATGCTAGAGGAGCTAAGGGAGGAGGTAAAGAGGCTGAGGACCATAAAGGAGTGTGAGAGGGAGATAGACCTGTGGAGCAGTGCCCTCTCACTAACTCAGCAGCCTGCTGGACCTAGTTTGCCCAATCACCATCCACCTACAAACTGCAAGGCTGGGGTTATAAAAGATGGGGAATGGCAGAAGTTCCTTCCAGACAAAGGAAGCATGCTCCCCTGAACCAGGCAGCAAAACCCGAGATACCCCTGGTGAACAAGTACCAGGTACTGCAGGTGGAATCTAACCCTGAGGATGATGGCTACCATAGCCTAGAATCTTTCCCTAGGCCACACCATCCTCAGAAAAAAATAATAACATCCTCCACTAAGAAGAAGAGGAGGGTGATTGTTGTAGGGGACTTCCTCCTAAAAGGAACAAAGGGACCCATTTGCAGACCTGACCCACTCCACAGAGAGGTCTGCTGCTTACCAGAGGCATCAGTGAAGGAGGTAGCTAGAAAACTTACTTCCCTGGTCCACGAGACAGACTACTATCCTCTAATAGTAGTCCAAAGTGGTAATGATGACTTAGTAAAAAGAAAGACCTAAATCATCAAGAAAGACTTCAGGGCCATTGGGAAAATGACGGAGGGCTCCGGGGCACAAATAGTATTCTGCTCCAACCCAAGGTTAAATGGAGAGGACCTGGAAGTCACAAAGAAGAACTCGATTAATGCCTGGCTCCGAGCCTGGTGTGAGGAAAGGGGCTTTGGCTTCATTGATCATGGGGTGGCTCACACACCCCCTGACATTGTTGCTAAGGATGGGACATGTGGGTCTCCTAGTGGGGCTAAAGCCCTTGCTAAAAACCTAGCTAGATGTGAAGGGGGATGGGATTGAGACCAGGCTAGGCAGGAGCAAGCCTGAATGTGGGGTACTAGGGATTCAGAGAGGGTGTGCTGGTGAGGACCACCAGCACATCACCGCACAGGAAGTGCAGGAGAGTACACCTCGGAGCAGTAAAGGATATACAGGCAGTCAGGTACAAGCTACTCCAGTTAACAGGCAATTGGGAAAAAACACTGTTCCCTCTAAGAGAGCTGAGGACTTCAGCTCAGCTGAAACGCATTTACACCAATGTACACAGCATGGGGAATAAGATGGAAAAACTGGAAGCTGTCATAGGGCAAGGAGCCTATGATGTTGCAATCACGGAAACATGGTGGCATGACTCTTATAACTGGAGTACAGGTACGGTGGGGTACAAACTCTTCAGAAGGGATAGGAAGGGTAGGAGAGGAAGCAGAGTAGCCCTCTCTGTAAGGGAGGACTTGGACACTGATGAGTTGGATTGTGGCGATGAGGAGATTGAGTGCCTCTTGCCAAACTAACCTGATTGCCTTTGATGACAAAGTGACTCAGATGCTGGATGAGGGAAAGGCTGTGTATGTGGTCTTCCTGGACTTCAGTAAAGCCTTTGACACAGTTTCTAACAGAATTCTGCTACACAAACTGTCAGCCTCTGACCTGGAGAGGTGCATACTCTCCGGGGTAGAAAATTGGTTGGATGGTTGGGCCCAAAGAGTGGTAGTAAATGGTGTTAAATCCAGCTGGAGGCCAGTGACAAGTGGGGTTCCCCAGGGCTCAGTGCTGGGTCCAGCCCTGTTCAATGTCTTCATCAATGACCTGGATGAAGGTATTGAGTGTACCCTTAGCAAGTTTGCAGATGACACTAAGCTGGGTAGAAGTGTAAATCTACTGGAGGTTCGGGAAACTCTGCAAAGGGATCTGAACAGGCTGGACCAATGGGCTGAGTCCAGTGGGATGAAGTTTAACAAGGCCAAGTACCAGGTCCTGCACTTGGGGCACAACAACCCTATGCAGTGCTACAGACTAGGAGAAGTCTGTCTAGAAAGCTGCCTGGAGGTGAGGGACCTAGGGGTGTTGGTTGACAGCTGACTGAACATGAGCCAGCAGTGTGCCCAGGTGGCCAAGACAGCCAATGGCATCTTGGCCTGTATCAGAAAGGGTGTGACCAGCAGGTCCAGGGAGGTTATTCTCCCTCTGTACTTGGCACTGGTGAGACTGCTCCTTGAATCTTGTGTTCAGTTCTGGGCTCCTCAGCACATGAAGGATGTTGAGGCTCTGGAGCAAGTCCAGAGAAGAGCAACGAAGCTGGTGAAGGGGCTGGAGAACAGGCCTTATGAGGAATGGCTGAGAGAGCTGGGGTTGTTTAACCTGGAGAAGAAAAGGCTGAGAGGAGACCTCATTACTCTCTATAACTCCCTGAAAGGAGGTTATAGAGAGGAGGGAGCTGGCCTCTTCTCCCAAGTGACAGGGGACAGGTCAAAAGGGATTGGCCTCAAGCTCCGCCAGGGGAGATTTAGGCTAGATATTAGGAAAAAAATTTTCACAGAAAGGGTCATTGGGCACTGGAACAGGATACCCAGGGAGGTGGCAGATTTACCTTCCCTGGAGGTGTTTAAGCCATGGGTGGACAAGGTCCTGAGGGGCATGGTTTAGTGTTTGATAGGAATGGTTGGACTGGATGATCTGGTGGGTCTCTTACAACCTGATTGTTCTATGATTCTATGATTCTATGATCTTTCGTAGAACCACAGAATCATTTACATTGGAAAAGACCTTAAAAACATTGAGTCCAATCACAAACCCAGCACTGCAAAGACCTCCAATAAACCACATCCCTAAACACATCTACACATCTTTTAAATTCCTCTAGGCATGGTGACTCAACCACTTCCCTGGACAGCCTGTTCCAATGGTTAATAAAATTTCCAGGGAACAACTGCTTCCTAATATCCAGTCTAAACCACCCCTGCTGCAACTTGAGGCCATTTCCTCTTGTCCTAGAGCTTGTCACTTGGGAAAAGACCAACATCCACCTCTTTGCAACCTCATTTCAGGTAGCTGTAGACAGTGATAAGATCTCCCCTCAGACTCTTCCAGACTAGCAACCCTAAAAGATGGGTAGATAAAGTGCTCAAGGACATGGTTTACTGGCAGATAGGAATAATTGGATTTGATGATCCAAGAGGTCTTTTCCTACCTGGTGATTCTGCAGTTCTATGAACTGCAGTTCCCTCAGCTGCTCCTCATAAGACTTGTGCTCCAGACTCTTCACCAGCTTAGTTGGTCTCCTTTGTACATGCTTCAGCACTTCAGTGTAGTGAGGAGCCCAAAACTGAACACAGTATTTCAGGTGTGGCCTCATCAATACCAAGTACGAGGGGGAAATCACTTTCCCGGTCCTGCCAGCCAAACTATTTCTGATGCAAGCCAAGATGCTATTGGCCTTCTTGGCCACCTGGGCATATTGCTGGGTCATATTCAGCCAACTGGCAAGCAACATCCCCAGGTCCTTTTCTGCCAGGCACCTTTCCATCTTCTCTATGGCTTAATATAGTTTGAATTCCAAATCCACTAGAAATTCAAAACTTGTGGGTGTTTTTTTAAGGATATTAATGTTATTTTGCATAGACTTCCTTCCTCCTTATTTTTTTTTTGCCTAGCCAACCTACTTTGTTATATTTTGAGAAACATTCTTCAAGGATAGTTATTGCCTTATTATGTATCCTTTCCTGTCCCAGATACGGTGGGACTAGTTTGCAATGGCAAATGATACACTTCATGAAAGAATTTGTCTTCCTTTTTTTCTGGCAATGCTTTGGTGGGGATGACTTGAGATAGATGTATTGTTTTAATTAACTACTCATTCTGGGGGTAAGTCATCACTTTGCAACCTACCATAATAAGCTCAAAAAAATAGTTGCCAGAATAGATTACATGCCAGAATTATTATGGAATCATAGAATCATAGAATGGATTGTATTGGAAGGGACGTTAAAGATCATCTAGTTCTAATGCCGCTTTCGTAGGTAGGGTACCTTCCACTAGACCAGGCTTCTCAATACCCCATCCAACCTGGCCCTGAACTCTTCAAGGGAAGGGGTATTCACAGCTTCCCTGGGAAATCTGTTCCAGTGTCTCAACAACCTCATAATGAAAAATTTCTTCCTTATGTCTAATAGAAATCAACCCTCTTTCAGTTCAAAGCCATTACCCTTTGTCCTATCATACATACCCTTGTAAAAAATCCCTCCCCAGCTTTCTCGTAGGCTCTCTTCAGGTACTCAAAGCTTCTATAAGGCCACCCCAGAGCCTTCTCTTCTCCAGGCCGAACAACCCTAACTCTGTCAGCCTGACCTCACAGCCCAGGTTCTCCAGCCCTCTGACCATCTTCATGGCCCTCCTCTAAACTCATTCCAACAGTTCCATAACTTTCTTATGTTGTGGACTCCAGAACTGGAAACACTGTTCCAGGTAAAGTCTCACAAGAGCAGAGTGGAGAGGCAGAATCACCTCCCTCAACCTTTTGGCCATGCTTCTTTTGATGCAGTCCAGGATATGGTTGGCCATCTGGACAACAAGTGCATGTTACCAGCTCATGTCAAGCTTCTCATCAACCAGCACCCCCAATCGTTCTCCTCAGGGTTGCTCTCAATCATGTTGTTCCCCAGTCTATTTTGAAACCACATTTTGCCCCTACCCAGCTGTAGGATCTTACACTTGGCCTTATTGAACCTCATGAGATTCTCACAGGCCCAATTCTCCAGCTTGTTCAGACCCTCTGAATGACATCCCATCCTTCTGGTGTAACAACTGTACCACTCAGCTCAGTGTCATCTGCAAACTTGCTGAGGGTGCACTTGATCTTGCTTTCTGTGTTACTGATGAGAATATTAAATTGCATCGGTCCTAGTACAGATCCCTGAGGGACACCACTTGTCATGAATCTCCATCCGAATATCAAGCTGTTGACCACTACTCTCTGAATGTGAACATCCAATCAATTCCATATCCACCAAACAATCCACTCATCAAAACCATATCTCTCCAGTTTAGATAGAAGGATGTTGTGAGGGACCATGTCAAAGGCTTTATAGAAGTCTAGATGGATTGCATCCATTGCTTTTCCTGTGTTCACTGCTGTAGTCACCCCATCATAGAAAGCCACTAGGTTGGTTGGGCAGGACTTGCCCTTAGAGAAGCCATGCTGGCTTGAATCGCCTCCCTGTCCCCCATGTGCTTTAATTTAGCTTCTAGGAAGGTCTGTTCCATTATTATTTCCAGGCACAGACATGAGGCTGACAAGTTGGTCGTTCCTAGGATCATCCTTTCTACTCTTTTTAAAAATGGGCACAATGCTACCCTTTTTCCAGTCACCAGGGACTTCCCCTGACTTCCATGACTTTTCAGATATTATGGAGACTGTCTTGGCAACCACATCAGTGAATTCCCTGAGGAATATATATATACATTCAGAACCTGCATGAAAGGAAAAGAAACTACACCAGCATAATAGCACATGCCAGTGAATGTAAAAGATCCTACCCCTTTCACACTCATCTTGCATTTAAAAATGTGCTCCAAGAGGCTCAGATCTGAAGAAGATGATACAAGTACAGGTGAGTGTCTTACAACCTTTAATTACCTGTAATATCCAGAAGGGCTAACCATACTCATGCATACAGATGCTTACAAAGTTTCTTACTTTCCCTTTTCAAAGAATAGTTATCTGCAGAATGATGAAGATGTTGTCTAACATATAGATATTTTTATCATTATTATTATAATCAATATAAAACTTAAAAATCATGAAACAAAGACATTCTACTCTTTTTGATTGTGGTTTTAATTATGTTTCTCCATCACTGAATGCATTGCATAAGGATTGTATTAACACCTGAAAATATTAACTTGAATATGTTTGTGAAGTATTTTCACTGGGGCTTCTTAATCTCAATTACATGAGACACTGATGCATAAGATCTTTCGTATTATTTGATGCTAAAGGAAGCAGGTGAAGCCTTAAGCGGCACAGTACCACAGAATTACCTAATGTGACTATATCCCAAAGCAATGCATGCCCTGCTACATCTTTTGACTAAATTGTCTCATGAATATGCAAACTCTTGTTAAACTGTGGAGAATGCAAAACTATTTACAATTCAAAAACCATCATCTAAATGCATATTAAAATTAATGACTTTTGGATAAATGCTAATGAATAGGAAATTATTCTGCTTTAAAAATAAGAGTATTCATACATCAATAATTGATGTATTTTGCTTTTGAAACTAAGTAACTTCATTTCCAGTTAGAATGGAAGGAGTGTCACGCTAGTTATTTGTACTAAATGTTCTTTTATCAGAACTTATATTTACACCTACAAATAACTTCATGTTGCTTTTCTGTTTCTAAGTATGACCTTATTAAGAATTATTTTGCACGTAATTAACTTTTGCATGCACAGATCAACACCTTGGTGCAAACTTGATGTATGACTAGATTGGGCATGCTAACTTAAAAATTCATAATATAGGTATTGACCAACAAAAGAAGCATGAACGTGCTTCAGCATGTTTCCTTGTGTTTGTTATTTTCAGGGATGGATGAAGTTTTGATAATGTGAAATATAAAAACAAGAAGCTAGGAATTTTCTGAAGTTGTTATCTTAAAATAAACACAGTCAACACTGGAATAGTACAAGCCAACATTTATCACATGTGATGTTGACATATTGAATTATTCACTTGTTAAACATGCCTTTCTGCTTTTCTTATGCCAGTTTCTTCGATGTGCACTTTGTGATGAGTAAGAGAACACATTACTACCACCAATGTGCAAAATGGTTAACTGCTATACTTCAAGTCAGATAGATTATCATGTAATATAATATGTCCAATAAAAAAGGAATTTCTGTAAAACACCACAATAAGAAGCAATGTTTGAAAACGTCTAGTAATTCAGAAATGTTCATAAATAGCTTAGGATCATTGAGAATCATGAAAAGAGATCCTTCTTAACTAATATACTGTGTTCTGCCTTTAAAATTCTTGGTTTAGGATGGATTAAAAATAATTCTTGAATCATTTTTACAGAATAGATAAAAAACAGCAGTAGAGGGCCTGTGTGAAATAAAAGGATCCTTCATTTCACTTGTCATTAGAACCAAACCTAAATCTCGGCTTTAAAGAAGTTGTTACTTTCTACTCAGGCAACTAAGGAAAGTTCAGATTTTTAGAGGTGGTTCCATCTTCAAAATCTCTTTACTTCATAATGGTTTAGATAGACTTTTTAAAGAATCAAGACATAGTAGAAAGAGACATTTCCATTAAAACAGTGATGGAAATCAGCCTGTGCACTTACTGTACTTTGTCTCTCTTAGGCTTCCTGCCTCTTCAGCTCGTAGGTCCCAAGAGTGCTAGCTGCTAGAAGAAGGCAGCTCCCATGCAAGTTGTTTTCTGAAACAATTGCATGGAATCAGGCACCTGGGAACAGACTGCAGATTTCTATTCCTCCTTAGCAAGCTGTTCAGAAGCCTTTGTTTTTTTTAAAACCCATATATGTGTTGACTCTGTTCAGTTCTATTAGGCTGTACTGCCTATCTGTGCTTCAGTTTTAGAGAAAATTAATAAAAGTAGTTTGACATTACTCACTGTATAGATCAAAAGTCAGTTTTTTCATTGTGCCTGGAAGCAAGTTACACCTTACAATATAACAAATTTAGTCCAATAGTTAATGTTGAAGTAATGCCTGTCTATCTCACTGGAGTGATTAGAAACATTATTTATACCAACTATTTTTTTTGTAACATGAAAATATTTCTGATTCAAGTTTTATTGTTCAATGAAAAAAATCAGTGAAGAGCAAATTCTGGAGAAGTGACAATAATTTATGAAATCACTATCCTCCATCTCCATGTTTTTCCTTCAGTTAGGTACAATAGACTGGCCCCCCTGCAAGCTGTACAGAACTGTGACTACATGCAAAACTGAGCATGAACGGATTGGTACTAAAATTAACAGTAAAGGATCGCTAATTTATAATCCACCATGCTGCCTTTGTAGTCCATTCACATTGTGAGGTGGAAGAAGAATATTTGTGCATTTGTATTTTGAAGTTTTCCTTCTAGATATGTCTGAACTAGAACATAAGGCTGGCCTCCAGATGTATGTTTCATAGTGGAAAAATCAAGATCACTTAATACAGATTTGGGATCACCTGAATGTAAAAGATTCTAAGGAATCTCTTGCTCTTAAAAGTTACTTCCAGACCTAAGAGTGCAACTCATAGATGAGGCTAAGTGATTGATGCATTTCACAGTTTATCTTAAATGCCCAAGCAGAGTACACGCACACACACATGCACGCACATGCACATACACACACACACACCCCATAAAGACAAAAATCCCACAACCACCTTCCACAAAAAACAAGAAAATATCCCTTAAAAAATATAAAATCTTTTGAAAGCACACTTTGAAAAAAAAACCCTAAAACCAGTCACAGTTCTCAACTAAGTACCTTATTTTCTTGTTTCTCATTAAAGCCTAAATACTTGGAGCCACTTATAATAATGTCACTTTTTGTGGTTCACTTGGTTTAAGCAGTAAAAATAAAAATATACTCTCTATACAGTAAATATACGTAATTAGAGTGTGTGTATATATATATATATGTCTATATGGTCATTTCGAATTTTCTTTTGTATATGTTTTCAGGGTGTTGCTGAATTTTGATCATGAATGCAGCAGGGCAACATTCAAATGCAAATGATTCTCTTCATGATAAAATTTAAATCATAAAAATATATTCTGGAGATGTTAGGGCTTATGATCTTAGAAAGCCTTTCTTGAAAATATTTGGCTTTCCAGCAGTTCCTACAAAAAAAATATGTACATGATGACAATATGTACATGATCTTTTTTAACTGAAATATATTAAAGCAAAATATGTAGCTGATTTATTGAGGGGCAGAAAGAAACTCTCTCATCTCATTTTTTACAGAAAGAAAATGTGTCTATTTTAATTTTCTTTCATGACCAGAAAGGTTGCCTTCAGTAATCCAAATCTTTGATCAGCTAGAAACTGGTTGGAGACCATGAAGTCCTTGGAGACAGAAATAAATGAAATGCCTCCAAACAGCTGAAAATCAACTTACTCACTTAAAGGACTGATAAACAGGGTTTTGAATTTGATTTCACTAGTGATAAAAGTACTCTCATAATCTTTAAAAAATTGCAGGGTATGGAGAAAACTCAAGCACTGAGCAGGTCATTTCAAAAAGCAACAGGTGTAACAGATTAGTGAGAACGAGTGATTGAATGACTCAGAAAATGTGCTGTAGTAACACCTCTGCAATGTAGTAAATTGATATGCAAGTGGTTACTTTCTAATGCTATTTCCTCTGATCTGTCTAAGGACAGTTTGATGTGATCTGTGGACATTGCACTCCTGTAGTTAGCTTTCTGCTTGCCATTCTTGTCTGTATTTTGCTATTTTTAGAGCAGAAATGTATTGAATTTAATGCTAAATTATTATAAAGCATGTCTATTAGTATATGTCAGTGAGATTCTGAATTTCACAGAATCACAGAATCACAGAACAACCAGGTTGGAAGGGACCCATCGGATCTTCTAGTCCAACCATTCCTATCTAACACTAAACCAAGTCCCTCAATACCTCATCCACCCGTGTCTTAAACACCTCCAGGGAAGGGGACTCAACCACCTCCCTGGGCAGCCTGTTCCAATGCCCAATGACCCTCTGCGTGAAAAACCTCCTCCTAATCTCCAACCTAAACCTACCCTGGCGGAGCTTGAGGCCATTCCCTCTCGTCCTGTCCCCTGTCACTTGGGAGAAGAGGCCAGCTCCCTCCTCTCCACAACCACCTTTCAGGTACTTGTAGAGAGTAATAATTTAATACTAAATTATTATAAAGGAGTTCCACTAGTATGTGTCAGTGCTATTCAAGACACTGTCAAGAATAAATAAGAGAATTAAATAAAGAAATATCCTTGACTGCTTTTTTAATGGCGTAATGTGGATGTAGTGGAATGAAGGCTCAGTTTATTTGTGGATGTTTATTTCAGTGGGGTTTTTTTTGCCTGTTCTAGGTAGTCCTAACCTAACACAGTGTGTATTCCCTCAAAATACTGGAACAAAACAGATTGTGAAAATTGTGCCATTACACCTTTCTACAGTATCTTGTCAAAATGCTGTTTGAAGCAATAGTGTTGGCAGGAGTAAAATCTTAAGGCACCAGTAGTCATATTGCAAGTGCATATCCTTCAATCTCAGAGCAGAAAACATTTTGTCATGTTAGTCTGGGGTCTATTAGGTCTTCAGCTGGAACTTTGCAAGTTTTGAAGATGACCAGCACCATTAGGCGTAGTTTTCAATTTTTGCTGGGAGAAGAATGGGAATTACTTACACAGATAACATTGGTTAAGTGTTAAATTCAATGCTTCTCATAGAATCATAGAATCATAGAACAACCAGGTTGGAAGAGACCCATCGGATCATCGAGTCCAACCATTCCGATCAAACACTAAATCATGTCCCTCAATACCTCATCCACCCGTGCCTTAAACACCTCCAGGGAAGGTGACTCAATCACCTCCCTGGGCAGCCAATTCCAGTGCCCAATGACCCTTTCTGTGAAAAACTTCCACCTAATGTCTAGACTAAATCTCCCCTGGCGGAGCTTGAGGCCAATCCCTCTTGTCCTGTCCCCTGTCACTTGGGAGAAGAGGCCAGCTCCCTCCTCTCTACAACCTCCTTTCAGGTAGTTGTAGAGAGTAATGAGGTCTCCTCTCAGCCTCCTCTTCTCCAGGCTAAACAACCCCAGCTTTCTCAGCCACTCCTCAAAGGGCCTGTTCTCCAGCCCCCTCACCAGCTTCGTTGCTCTTCTCTGGACTTGCTCCAGAGCCTCAACATCCTTCTTGTGGTGAGGGGCCCAGAACTGAACACAGGATTCATTCACTCATCTTGCCATCATTTAACAACTTAGAAAACAGCTGAGAGTGGTAAAATTGAATGCGGTATAGAAAGGCTGGTCTCTGTCATTTAAGAGTCTGTATGCAGCAACAATTTTTACTGGGTTATACTGGAAATAGGCTTTTGCTCTGTCCTGTTGTCAAATCTCAGAAATGTGTGTAAAAGATCAGGTTATTGTGCTACAGTGTGCAATTTGACAGATATTTTGGAATATGCAAGGTAATATTAGTTGCTAACTTGTCCTTTGCCCCTTTAAAAAAGTTTTCCTACTGTGGCCTTTCCATTTTATTCTGTGGTAAGCATTCAATACTCTGAATTATTTTTGGTATTTGTCACCAAAATCCAGCAGACTAAAGGATACAGAGGAGTGTACAGTTATGTATGGCAAAGAAGATGAACATGAAGCCATAACAACCTAACAAACCCTCATAGGAGTCAGTGCTAATTAGCACTATGTCATGCCAAAGTGAAAATCTCTGCTGCTTTGGCCCTCAAGTTATTCCCTATGCAGATTCTCTGGCGTGCTGACCTGGGAGCTTCTCATCAAGCAGCATGGTCTAAATGTCATCCAAAGATGTAGACAAGGGGATGCTTACACTTCTATTCAAATGTGTCTGTCTGGAGGAGAGTGCATAGTAAAATATCATAAAAAATAAGCATGAGCATGCTAGAGTAAAAGATTTGCATTTCTGAGGGTTAAAGCATAATTACATTTGCTTGCATGATGTAGACAAACTCATTAGCCTAGTTTTCATTTCTTAATTTACCTTTACTTTTGGGAGGTACTTTGAGACATTTTAGAGGTTGAAAACATTTTTTTTCCCTCCAGCTTTGAGTCTTCTTCCATATTTAAAGAAGTTGTCATATAAAGTTGTCATTTGATAACCTCAAAAAAAAGCAAAGCAGCATATCCTCTTTGCAAAGATAGATGTATCAGAAGCATAGACAAGCAAAATGACCGCTCAGGGTAATATGATCTCTCAAGGTCCACATTAGATGGCAGGGAATAGATTGCAGCTCAGATCTTCTGACTTTTAGGCCATTGTGTGTTTCCCTGTTCTATTTAGCCTAGATTCACTTTCATTGACCTTTATATTAGCTTTCCCTGTTATAATACAAAGTTAAGTCAAGCATGCTAACTTATCTACCAGTGAACAGTTCATAATATCAATTTGAATTAATGTTCTAAAAGTTTAAAATTCCTGTTAATGATACAACAGCAACCAGAGGTGATAAACAAAAGAAATTATGAGGTACCTGTTGCGCAAGATACAGAAACAAGAAACTGGTTTTATAGGTTTATAGGTTTATTCCTGTATTTTGGGCACTTGGGTAAATAAACCTTCTGGAACAATCCCTCAGGGATCAATTAACAATGTTCCCCAAATTATCAAATGAAGCTCCAAGAGGTTTTATGCTTAAGTCCTCTACATTCAAGTAGAGACAGAAAGAATATACACCAAGGACTAGATTCATTAAATGCCAAACTAACCTGATTGCCTTCTATGACAATGTGACCTGCCTACTGGACAAGGGAAAGACTGTGGACATGGTCTTCTTGGACTTCTGCAAAGCCTTTGACACAGTTTCTCATAGTATCCTGCTTCAGAAACTGTCAGCCTCTGGCCTGAGCAGGCACACACTCTCCTGGGTGGAAAACTGGTTGGATGTCCAGGCCCAGAGAGTGGTGGGAAATGGAGTTAAATCCAGCTGGAGGCCAGTTACAAGTGGGCTTCCCCAGGGCTCAGTGCTGGGTCCAGCCCTGTTCAGTGGCTTTATCGATGACTTGGACGAAGCTATTGAGTGCACCCTTAGCAAGTTTGTGGATGATACTAAGCTGGGAGGTACTGTTGATCACCTGGAGGGTAGGGGGATTCTGCAAAGGGATCTGAACAGGTGTTCCCCTTGCCCCTCCTCATCTTTTTTAACAATCTCAGGAAACACTTGTCTAAGTAGTAGGTCTTACAATTTAGAAATGTGTAAACTGGAAAGCAGATTGATGATATGTTTTTCATTTTATAGAGGCTGTAGCAATTATAATAATTATTTTAGTGTTTGATGATTTCAGCCAGATTTGAACTAGTGACCCAAGCAGGAGAAGATTAACTACCACTGAACCTTTTTAACAGTGTAGAACATAGAGATATAATAGATTATATTTTTTGCAGCTAAAAAGCCACCACTGCTGGCACTTAATTAGCTCAGTGAAAAACTCTATTTTGAATTTTCTGACCTAACATTTGTTTTCTGGAGATTCTTCCTTACAGTAAAACTATGTTTCAAATTTAGTCAGAAGGAAGTAGATTTTTTTCCTCCTTCATTCCCCTGATACTGCAGATACGAAAACTTGCAGTGATACAGGAAAGGAAACAGTATTCCTACAAAATAATTTAGCCTTTTACTAAAATTATTTCATTGTAAATGAATTACAAATAACTATAAATGAGACATTCCAAAGGAGTTTACCATACGATAATTAGGAATCATAGACTCATAGAATCACCAGGCTGGAAAATACCCACCAGATCATAGAGTCCAAGCATTCCTATCAAATGGAAGGAAACACAAGAAATGTCACAATTATGCTACCAAGTGTAATCAGCAGAGTGTGTTTTTATTTCAAGCCTACTTAAGTCTGGGACTTGAGTGATTCAGCTTTGCCATATGCCATGTTTGCTTATTGGAGTACATCATGTCTGTACCATCCCTTTCTCAGCTGTAAAATTGTAATAACTACTTCTTTATCTCAGAATTACAGCGAATCTTAATATATTAATATTTTCTTTAGGATTTCAGTTGAATATGTGCACTGTGCCAAGAACAAAAATTGTGTCATTATGGCAGAGGAAAACTGGGACCTTAGACCACAGGCCAACATCAGCCTGGTTCTTATTCTTGTCAATTCGTTCACTTAAGGAAATGAGACTTCTCTATGTATCATGGACATCTTTACTAAGGGTTATATGAACATTTTTTCCCAAAAGAATCTCCTCTACATCTTCATGCACTGCACCACAGTGATTACCTCTTGTACTCCAGTGGTTCTCTGGTGTATCAATATTTTGCTTCAGCAGTTGATATTTGTTGAAACTGGGTTCCAGTCTTTATTGCCAGCATCATTGATCAGAATCAGGAAGTTCATTTTCCTCTGCAGATCAGATCAGTCTTTCTTGGACTAGCTTCTTAACAGAAAAAAAGAAATTCTCCATACTCAAACAGCATATTT
This sequence comes from Coccyzus lansbergi, assembly GCA_033558105.1. Classification (NCBI taxonomy): domain Eukaryota; kingdom Metazoa; phylum Chordata; class Aves; order Cuculiformes; family Coccyzidae; genus Coccyzus; species Coccyzus lansbergi. Next base: position 2,910,309 of record JAUMJK010000227.1, read on the forward strand.
CACTCTAACAGTCCCACCAAAATAAGTGAACAGCATCCATGTGAACCAGAATCAACTGTCAATGTCAGTGGAAGTCCTGTAACCACACATGGCATTGATATCTTCTGTCTGGAAAAAGAATAGTTTGGGAGTTCTCCCCTCTTCTTCCATTAAAACAAAAATAACAACAAACAACCCCAACACATTGAGGAAAGATGTGTGATGTATCTGCCCCTAAAATGGGGAGCTGTGCTGCCAGCTTAGGCTGTTCTGATGGACTTATTCATACTTCAGTTCAAGAAAACTTATGGAAACTGTGATTCAAAATAGACACTTTAAATATAATTTATGAAAGAAACAATACTCGCTATGAACACAGACAGAGAAAGCAAAAATGTTCATATTCTGCACACCCTTCCATTCCTGCTGAGGTCAGTAGATGCTTTATTCACCCAGTAAATGCCAGATCGTGACCCTGATTTATAACTTTCCATGAAATTTGAAGATATTTCAGACATTTCATATGCAAAAGCAGTGTTAAAAATGTAGAGTTTGTCTAAAACTAACTATTTTTTATGGGATCAAACCTCTGAATTTAAGTCCTACGGAGGCTTTCAGGCATTCAGAGACTTGAGGAGAATTTAGGTCTAAATTTTTAAATGAAAAGAGGACATCATACTCTAAATGACTGGAGCACAACTGCAAAAACTGAAAAGGTGAACAGCTTTATGCTAAATAGGTTACAATACAGAGTAAATGTGAACAATGAGAAGGATTTATCTGCCTTATATAAGAAAACAAACAAACAAAAAAAAAACAAGAAAGGTTTGAGTGAAACAAAGGACCCCTGCTTATTCTTGCAGATCTGTGCTCCCTATGGAAGCAGAAATATAAAGCCTCCTAACATAAAGAATATAAAAAAATATTCAAAGTAGAAAAGGTCACATCAAGTTCCAGGAGAGTTTTAAGGCTTTGCATTCATGTTAGCAGCAGGAAAAAAAAAACCTCATTCTTCCATGGTAGTGACTTAGAAAGAAGCTTTTAAAATCAGTATCCAAAATATAAAAATGAAATTCAAAGACAGAATGGCATTTTCAACACCGGATTAAAACAAGATTAATTAATTATAAGAGAAAAACTAAAAATAGGAAGTAGGAAATAGAGAACTGGAACTCTGGTAGAGTCTGGTAGACAGCGGGTAGAGCTGGAACCAGACAGGGGAAAACAAGGGAGCAAGGGGGTGGCAGATGTAAAGCACGTCAGTAAAAGAGAAAAAAGAGAGATAAAAATGTTCTCAGTAGATGTTGACATCAAACAAGAAAAGATGTGGAGATTTGGAAAATAATTTCTTAAAGATGTGTGGGCTATAATTTTAACAGTGGAAATTGCATTAAGTAGAGACAGAAAGAAAGAAAAAGCTCATTATCAGAGATAAGCTTTGAAGTACGCAGCTATGACAAAGGTACTGTAGTGGATGAAAGTCAGCTATATTCAAGGCTTAATAATTCAGTATTTCTCTCCAAGGCACTCTCTAAAATATATCAATCAAAACAAAAATGCATTTAGAAACAGGGTACATATAAAGAGCAAAAGACTACGAAAGGGCTCTGAATACAGAAAAGCTGGAAGAAGTCTTGCTCAACAAACTTAAATGTAATTCTCATTAAATTGCTGAATGTGTGTAACTAAGTTTATGGGCAGTGTAAGATGAGAACATGTAGTCTTTTTTTTTTTTTTTTTTCCTCAAGGATTAGGAGATGGGAAAGAGGAATAGATTAACATTTAAATGAAAGAACTACAATGCATAAGGCTGAAGGTTTCACTGGGATCAGTAGGTCCAGTGGGACACAGATGCAAGGCAATTAGGGTGTAAAGTGATCACAGTTCACCTTATTTTTCGTTTTTCTGAGAAAAATCATCTTTATTTCTCCTCTAAGGCTCAAAGCTGAATAACATGGATGACGATTTCCCATCAGACTGTCTTGAATAAAAGAGTTATGAGGTACTAGGAATCTTGTAGCTGAACTGCAGGCTGTCTCACACTAATAATTTTACTTTTCCAAAACACTCTTAAAACAAGAACAAAGCACTACTGCTATACTTTCTTGGCTAAGTTCTACAAAGCTATTGAATAGGAACAGTCAGGCAAGAACATCTTTTCCAAGCCCAACTCAATAATTACATTATAAATGAAGGGCTGTACATGCTTAGAATTTCTAAAAAACAGGTTCTTTGTCCTAAATCGCAGAACTGTTCAACCCAGAATTTTCCGTAATTACTTTCTTGTGTGTCTTTTAGTCAGAAAGACCATTTATCCCTCTATAACTTTCTTTCCTTGCCCCTCTGTGGTTTGTTTGTTCTCTCTTAACTTCCTGATTTTACACTTTTTTTCCTCTAGTTCCATTTTTTCCTCTCTCCTCTATTCTACAGTACTATTCTTGGTGAAAGATCCATTCAGGCATTCTCCTGACTACATTCCATTCTGCTGAACCCAGTCATTAATGGTAGCAATTTATTTAATGTCTTCTCTCTAACAGTGTGAGGAAAATGTGGCAAGACTCTTATCAGACAGGTTGGGGTTTTTTTCCTCTCCTCAAAACATTCAGTGGCATACCAGTTTATCACAGAAGTATATAAAATGATTGCACAGCTTTAGGAAATTCTACTCTAAAGACCTATCCCAAAAGATGTTATTGTAGTTGCATAGGTAAACTGAAGACACCCCATAATCCTAGGCACAACACAGTCATCACCTCTTTCACTCTTCTTATTAATATACCAGGTATTTAATGGAGCAGATCTGTCACTGATGTAATAGTCATATGCCCACTTCTATTAACTTTGTAAATCTGTAACCAAAAACCTGTAGCCAGTAACTGGTTGCTCTATTCTTAGGTATTATCAAATTTACACCACTTAACCAAAAGAGGAACTATTAGGTTTTATTTTTACTTCTTGACATTGAGTAAATTGGTATTACTGGATTTTTTTTTTTTTTGGTACACACAAGAGAGCATGACCCCTGCTCTTCTGAAGATCTATCAAACAGTCACAATCTACTAGATGTGTGTCAAGCATATGTCAAACTCTTCCAGTGTAATCATAGAATGATTTGAGTCAGAACGGATCTTAAAGATGATCTATTTCCAATCCCATTGCCATGGGCAGGGACATCTCCCACTAGACCAGGCTGCTCAAGGGCCCAACCAACCTGGCTCACACACTTACAAGGATGGGGCAACCGCAAATGCTTTAGGTACTCTGTTCCAGTGCCCTACCACCCTCATAGTAAATGATTTCTTCTTAATATCTAATCTAAATCTCCCCTCTTTCAATTCAAAGTTAGTACCCTTGTTGTATCACTACATGTTCTTGTAAAAAGTCCCTCTCTAAGTTTCTGCAGACCCCTTTGAAGTACTAGAGGGCTGCTGTAAGGTCTCTCCGGAGCCTTCTCTTGTCCAGGCTGAACAACCACAACTCTCTCAGCATGTTTTCATAGGAGAGGTACTCCAGCCTCCTCCTCATCTTCATGGCCCTCCCCTGTACTTGCTGCAATGAGCCCATGTCGTTTTTAATGTTGGGGACCTGGATGCAGTACTCCAGGTGGGAACTCATAAAAGCAGAGAGCTTCTTTTGATGCAGTCCAGGATCTGGTTGCTGTTCTGTGAACATATATTCCTGGCTTATGTCGAGTTCATCCGCCAGCATTCCCATGTTCTTCACTTCAGAGATACTCTCAATCCATTCTCCATCTAGCCTCTCTTTGTATTTAGGGGTTGCACCAACATATGTGCTGGACCTTGGACTTGGCCTTATTGAACTTCATGAGGTTAGTACAGGCCCACCTCTCAAGCCTATCAAAATCCTTTTGAATGGCATTCTTTCCCTCCTGTATATCAACTCTACCGCACAGCTTGATGTTGTTGGCAAACTTGCTGAAGGTACACTCAATCCCACTGTTCATGTCTCCAACAAAAGTATTAAATACTAGCCAATACTGATCCTTGAGGAACACCACTCAACACTAGTCTCCTCTTGGACACCAAGTTATTGACTGCAATTCTTTTGAGCACGCCCATTCAGCCAGTTCCTAATTCACGTAGCGGTCCATCAATCAAACCCATGCCTCCCCAATTCAGAGGTCAGAATGTCAAGTGAGATAGTGTCAAATCCTTTGAAAATAAGAGAGTGAAGATATAAAACTTCTTTACTTGAACAGAATGTTGACATGGTCCAGATTCCTCTTTGCCAGCATGATGGGAAATAGATGTATACAAAGAAAGATTAGAGCAAAAGCAGCTGAGGCCAAATCTTGTGCTACATTAAGGACCTCAAGTGTAGAAAGAAATGTAGCTCCATGAATACTGAATAGAAAGAGAATGAAATAAAAAAACCCCATATTTAAAAATTTTAAAAAATATTTAATAATCTGTGGGTTTGTTTTGGTTTTTTTTTTTTTTTTTAATGGACTCTCTTCCTGTTCACTTTTCTTTTTAGGAAGCTGGTGTATTACTAGGCCAGGAGTTGGGCTTACACAGAGATAACTACTAAGTGATTTAATGCAAACCACCTCTAGGGAGATTTTGATGGGATATGTCCCATGTTTGTCAAGATTATTACTTCATAAATAATTTACAATTACACAAGAAGTAGCATATCTGTATAAATGGAAAGTTTCTACCAAATACCTAGTCATTAGTTTCCTGAAGCTCATTTCAGTTCCTTAATTTTTATTTCCTTTCCCTTTTCACACTGTCAGTAATTACTACACTAAGAGTAGTTTACAAATATGTCTACACAGACAGCATTCCCTCAAACCCTATAAGATATCCTCCCAAGCCTTGATCTCAGAGACCTAATACACTCACTTAATTTGAATAGGAATGTAGACTTAGACCCTACCTGGAAATCTGGAACTGAGCTCTAAAACTTGTGCCCTGGGGCTACCCATGGATATACAGTTGCAGAGCCACTGGTACTCAGACTGCCTGGATACACTTCAAGAGTCTGATGGAGGAACCATTGCTTACATGAAAGGATGCTGCCTGCTTATGTTGATCAGTAATAACTTGTTTCTGAGAAAGAGTAGGATTTCTGGGTTCCAGTTTCTGTAGGAATGGCAACAGTGATACTACCTCTTACTTATCTCTTACTAGAAAAGTATGCCTACTTTTCTAGCAGGCATAGCTCCTGACTCTTAAGTTCTTTGATTTCTGATTTACAGAAGACCTCCTTTTTCCATGAGTTCTCAGCCATAACAAAAAAAAAGGTCCAAGTTCATGCTTCAGCCAAAGCTGAAGATAACATAAAAGGAGAAACAGAGGGGGTAAAAAAAAGAAAAATAAAGGGGGAAAAAAGAAAAAAAAAAGAAAAAAACCTACTGGATCAAAGTGAATCAACCTAAGGACAGTCATAAAACATCCAACCCTGTTCATCACTTTAAAAGGATTATCAAATCAAACAGATTTTTACAGGTAGGAAGAAGAATGGCTCAGCAGCAATGTGAGAAGGTGCCTTGCTTCATTATTGTTGTCTGTTACGAGATAAAAAATAATGCTGCTTCAGATTCAAAGCATAGAGGGTGCTGAAAAAAAAAATTCACAGACAGGTTGATTGGGCACTGGAACATGCTGCCCAGGGATGTGATTGAGTCACCATCCCTGAAGGTATTTAAAAGATAGGTGGATGAAGTGCTCAGGGACATGTTTTAGTGGTTGATAGGAATGTTTGGACTCGATGATCCTGGAGGTCTTTTCCAACCTAATGATTCTGTGATTCTGTGACTACCTAAGGGTAACCTGGAGCAGGTCCTCACAATTGTATGGCTGGATGCTATTGTCTTCAACTACTAAAAGTATTCTCACCGTCTAATGAGAATTTTTTTCCTAAGTATATCTGATCTTGTTTTGGTTTGGTCTTTTTAAAGAGGAAAATAGATTTTTTCTTATATCTTATTCTCCTTTAAAAATATTGATCTCTTTCTTTTTAATACAGGGTTTAGAACTTGTATTGGATACTTAAAGCTATGTACCAATTTCCATGTGTGAATATACTTAAATTCTTATTAATGAATAATTCTTAAGTAAATTAATTTTCTTATATTTTAAGGAAATTGCTAATTCTTTTGGAATGTTTGACTCATATATGGAACAGGCAAAATTCTTTTGATGATTCAGCCTTTTGGGGGAAATATGTAGAGCAATCCCTATATGCAAATCTACTTGCAGAAGCAGTATTAGCTGTCACACCTCCCAAAGCTGTAGTGATGATTGGTGATAGAAGACAATGGGTAAAACTCTGAGCCACTTTTCTCACCCTCATTAAACTTTCTCTTGAGCAGCATGTGGCACTGCAGGTAATGAGTTCCATCTGTGTGTCACCAGTCTCACCTACAGAGAAAAAGCATTCAGATGTTGGAGGCAAAAACTGACTTCAGAGAAGCTAAAGTTTTCAGCTAAAAATAAACCTTTACTTCCAGAATTCTGCAGAACTCCCAGATATTCCAATTACTGTTTCATGTTCAGTACTCAGAAAAAGAGGTTGATCAAATATGTTATCGGATGATCTCGCTAATTGGTGAAACTATATACAGATAATTAATAATCAGCAATAATTTTCTTCAACTTTTGAATTCTTGAATTTGTGAGTTCAGTCATTCAAAAAGTAGCAAATTACATCAAATTGACAATGTTTTGCTGCAATAAGTGTTTAGTACTAAAATGAAGAAAGTAGATAACAGTCAACCTTAATGATAAATTGCAGACGCTATTTTGAAGGTACCATCCTGTAGTAACTTAGACCCTGAAGCAGCTAAAATTATCTTCTCAGTAAAGTTATTGTGTCTAAATGTTAGGAACTGCAGATACTAACAGTGGTATGTGTTAACCCTAACGCAATAAAAGCATCCAAAAATGAAATGAAAACATGACCCTCTTATATGTCAGCATTTCTGCTACTGCCCATTTCATCCCTCTGTTAAGACAGGAAGGCAACTGTAATGTTGATTAAAGCAAACCTCCCCATCATATGAGGTAAAACACAAACAGGCATAAAAGTGGTAAATTTGTGTAAGACCAATAGTAATGTGCTTTCACTGTCAACTGTTTTTTTCCCTAATTTTGCAAGCTAACAGAAAATATGATCTCACACTCAGACTTGCTGTGATATTTGCCCAAATCTGGCAAAGTATGGGTTCAAACAAAATATTATTTTGCAAAATTTGATTGCCTTCTGTTGAGAAAATTTTATTAAAAAAAAAATAAGTAGGCTAAATAACCTGTTTTGTTAAGTCTTCAGACACACATGAATCTCGACTGTTTCAGTGACATTTCATTCCCTTTGTTCCAGTAGAATTCTCATTTACCTGAAATTCAAATTTTCAATATGGACTGAAATATTTAATCTGTATATTGAATGGTGGAATTTATTACGTTTTCCCTGACATTTCAACACCTTCAGCTGTATGTATTTTGATGGCCTCCAGTGTAACCAGGCTATATTTTTCCTTATTACTGTTTTATTTCCAGGATTTTCTCATGGATAACTTTTGACCAAGCTTGCATAATAGAACTATCATGCATTATAAACTGTGCAGAATATTCTGATAGCTTTCATTTAAAGAAAACCAATCTTTTGTGACCAATCAGGTTTGAGGTGTTTCTGAGATAATCAAGTAGTCATTGAAACTTTTCATGTTACACTTGTTGATGGGAGAAGAGGCCATAAATTCAGTTCCTTGGTCAATAATGGTTGGATACAAAATCACTACAGCTTATTTCAACAAGGTGCTTGTTTATCTAGCTTTGGCAGAACCTGGTAAGTCAGTGAATATAGATGTAACTTTCCAATTATTTAAATGTATAATCATAGCAAACCTAGATATAAATTTTATTAACATATATTTTAAGGGGATAATATCTCACAGCAGACTTTGGTACACATAGTGTTTAGATGCTACTACAGGGGGCTCTCAAATTATTCGTTTTCACAGCCCAAGTAACTTCAGAAATTATGGGGTTTGCTATCTCTTAGTGTGATAATATTACTTACAAAGTAGCCAGTCATGTCTTTTTCCTGCAAAAAATAAACATGTATCACCTATTGTGTTGGCATATCTCTAACAAATTAGTTAAACTTAAGTTGTATAAACTGCATCTTTCTTAAACTACAAATATCATCTAGGACACAGTGATTTTATTTAATCCAACATAGCTGACTGCAAGCCTCTCTAGAAAAGATATATTTTAATTTCAAGCTCTTCAATTACTATGAAACATTATCTTTAAAGGTCTTACCCAGAAAGCTATGATTTTATTTTGCAGAAGTGTTTGAATAAGAAATGTCTTTTCTTCTATTTCTTCTTTTTATCATAATCACTGTATCTCAGGTTATCAGCACTGAAATAGAGCTTAAGAACTCATGTATGCAGATAACACTTTCCTCGCTATTTTTCCTGCATTGATAAGAAAAGAAAGTGATTTTAGTGGGATTTTGATACATATTAGAAAGGCCAAAAAGAGATGATGGAGTGGGAAAAAAAACCCACAACCTTGTTCATATGTAATAAAACTGTGAATACAGCACTGCCAAGATCACTTCATGAATATGGGCAGTCACACCAGGAGCTAAGATTGTCTATTTTTGCCTCGTTGTTCAGTTTGGAGCTTCTTTTTTCAAAAAAAGAAAAAAGAAAAAAAAAAGACATTCCATTATTCAAAGAATATAGGTCAAATCAGGCAGTTGAAGCCTTTAAAGCCTCATTTTTTGAGCATGCAAAATAGGCCTCTCAAAAAGTCTATTAGAATTTAAAATGTCTCATTTTATTAAAGTATTAAAAAAAATTATGAACCAAGAATGATCAACCATACCCTACCAGCATTTTATCAAGTCCCTAATTTTAGTGGGGGTTTTTTTCACTAGATTTTTACCTCTTGGGTGGAATTTTTTTCCCATCTACATTCTTCTCAAATTTCAATTTTCAACAAACTTCAGACAATATACCTTATCATTCTCTGAGAGTGAAACTGAAAAAAGGCTAGAGACTTCATGACATGAATTATTTATATTATTTTTCCATAGAGGAGACTGAGTGGAACCATCAAAAGAGGCTGAAATTTGGCTATCTTCTATTATGATATGTTATACAGATGTACTGGAAAGGTTTAGTCAAGGTAAAGAGTTACAATTTGCATGGAGTGACTATAAGCTTGTTATGGGTTTATGGCTAGAATCTCCAGTGAAAGAGTGCTGATTTACTGCTCAAAAGGCTTGTTTTGATGTTACAATTGTAGTATTCATTTTACCAGTATTACCTATCCCTTTATTTTGGCATATTTTTGCAATGTTTATCTCAAAACACTACGTATGAGTATGAGTGCTTATTTTTTATTACTATTTCTCTCCATCATTAGGTTTGTAAAAAAAACCCCTAATAGTATGAACATAAATGTCTCAAAAACACCTCTGTACATGGTGGTGCATGTCTTGAGATTGATCCACTTGTTATTTTTCTGCATTTCAAGCTGACCATTAGCCAGAGTCTGTAGGTACTAACACGATAAAAAATATCTAAAAGCAATAATAACATGATGTGTAGTTTATGTAGGAAAATTGTTTTTTAATGCCTGAATTGACTGTTAAACTCATTAAGCAGCACACAATTATAAATCAAATATGAGCAATTAAATGATGATTCTAGAAATGATGATTAAATGATGATTCTAGAAATATATATTGCTGGCTGTTAATCAATTTTATTTTAGGAACAACTATTGAGTATTTTATTAAACTAAGTATATACCAATTTTTAAGATATCTGGTGCTACTGTTAGGATTAGAAGTTAAAGAAAGAAATAAGTATTTCTGTTCTCTAATTTTCTTTACTTCCCAAAGGTGTATGTTATGTACTGTTGGTGTGAAAATAATATGAATTTAAATACTGAGGCTGTTTCATTCTTCAATATCTCATTCTAAGTCATCCCTCAAAACTGTAAATCATAATCTTTTTGCTGATTCACAAAATTATCAGAAAAAATGATAAAAAATAATAATTCAGTCATTCCTACTCCCCTGCCTGTCCTTGGGCTTTTATTGTCTCTGCCTATTGTTTTCTGCAGAACTATGTGAGATCAGGTACACTCTCTAAGTTGTCTACAAAATATTTACACACAAAATTTAAAATCTTAATAGATGTATTGGTTTAAAAGTTTGAATTCTTAAAAGAATTTACACATAATAAAAGCTCTTAAATATATTTGTTTCTATTTTGAGTCTTTCCATATTATAAAACTTCGCAGGAACATTAACATACTGGATCTCACCATGTTCCGGGAAGCTGGGTCTTTTGATTCAGGCCTAGCATGCTGGCCTTCTTTTAATTACTCTAGATTTCAAATGCACCTGATTGTAAAGCATGACTCTAAAGCATCTATAAGTAGATATTAAAATCATGTTCATTCACCGCAATCTACCTAGTGTGATAGAATGTGGAAAATCTCATCTCAAACTCATTTATCCTCCCTTGTGATATGGAAAGCCATTGTTGAAGTTCAGAAAGGAACAGGGAAAGCTGTATGATATTTGACCATCATTACTAGCAGAATCATAGAATCACCAGGTTGGAAGAGACCCATCGAATCATCGAGTCCAACCATTCCTATCAAACATGTCCCACAGGACCTCATCCACCCATGCCTTAAACACCTCTAGGGAAGGTAAATCAACCACCTCCCTGGGTATCCTGTTCCAGTGACCAATGACCCTTTCTGTGAAAAAATTCCTCCTAATGTCCAGCCTAAATCTCCCCTGGCAAAGCTTGAGGCCATTGCCTCTTGTCCCTGTCCCCTGCCACTTGGGAGAAGAGGCCAGCTCCCTCCTCTCTACAACCTCCTTTCAGGTAGTTGTAGAGAGTAATGAGGTCTTCTCTCAGCCTCCTCTTCTCCAGGTTAAACAACCCCAGTTCTCTAAGATGCTCTTCATAAGACCTCTTCTCCAGCCCCCTCACCAGCTTTGTTGCTCTTCTCTGGACCTGCTCCAGAACCTCAACATCCTTCTTGTGGTGAGGGGCCCAGAACTGGACACGGTATTCAAGGAGCGGTCTCACCAGTCCCAAGTCCAGAGGGAGAATAACCTCCCTGGACCTGCTGGTCACAACGTTTCTAATACAGGCCAAGATGCCATTGGCTGTCTTGGCCACCTGGGCACACTGCTGGCTCATGTTCAGTCAGCTGTCAACCAACACCCCCAGGTCCCTCTCCTCCTGGCAGCTTTCTAGCCAGCCTTTAGCTCTGCATAGGGTTGTTGTGCCCCAAGTGCAGGATCCGGCATTTGGTCATGTTAAACCTCATGCCACTGGACTCAGCCCATTGGTCCAGGCTGGTCAAATCCCTTTGCAGAGCCTCCCAACCCTCCAGCAGATCAACACTTCCACCCAGCTTAGTGTCATCCACAAACCTGCTAAGGGTACACTCAATGCCTTCATCCAAGTCATTGATGAAGACATTGAACAGGGCTGGACCCAGCACTGAGCCCTGGGGAACCCCACTTGTCACTGGCCTCCAGCAGGAGTTAACACCATTTCCCACCACTCTCTGGGCCCGGCCAGCCAGCCAGTTTTCTACCCAGGAGAGTGTGCACCTGTCCAGGCCAGAGGCTGACAGTTTCCATAGCAGAATGTCGTGAGAAATCGTGTACAAAGGTTTTGCTGAAGTCCAGGAAGACCACATCCACAGCCTTTCCCTCATCCAGCAGCCAAGTCACTTTGTCATAGAAGGTGATTAGGTTAGTTTGGCAAGACCTGCCTTTTGTGAACCCATGTTGACTGGGCCTGATCACCCTGTTCTCTTGCAAGTGCTTCATGATAGCCCTCATGATCACCTGTTCCATGACTTTCCCTGGCACTGAGGTCAGACTGACAGACCTGGAGTTCCCCAGATCCTTCCTTTGACCCTTTTTGTAGAAGGGCACTACCTCAGCCTCCAGTCCAGTGGTACCTCCCCAGTCTTCCAGGACTGCTGGAAGATGATGGAAAGGGGTTTGGCCAGTACATCCGCCAGCTCCCTCAATACCCTTGGGTGAATCCCGTCTGGCCCCATAGACTTGTGGGTGTCTAGTTGGGCAAGCAAGGCTCTGACCGCCTCCTCTTGGACCATGGGAGCCTCATATTGCTCCTCTAGTTCTGGGGTTTGTACACAGAGGGAACAACTTACTTTACAATGAAAGACTGAGGCAAAGAAGGCATTAAGTACCTCAGCCTTCTCCTCATCCCCTGTCACTGTTGTTCCTTCTGTGTCTAATAGGGACTGTATGGTCTCCCTAGTTCTCCTTTTGTTATTTATATATTTATAGAAAGAATTTTTATTATCTTTCACGGACTTTGCCAACCTGATTTCTAGTTGAGCCTTAGCCCCTCTGATTTTTTCCCTACACAACCTCACTTCCCTCCTGTAGTCCACCCAAGAGGCCTGTCCCCTCTTGCAGAGCCCAAAAACATTTCTCTTCTTGATATCACTCACTCAAGATCTCTCTGTTCAACCAAGCTGTTTTTGTCCCCTGTTGACTTTTTTTCTGGAACGAGGGGATGGCTTTCTCCTGAGCTGCCAGGATCTCCTTTTTGAAGAGCTCCCAGCCCGCATGGGCTCCCTTGCCCTTAGGTACTCTCTCCCATGAGACTTTGCCAACCAGCCTTCTAAAGAGTTTAAAGTCTGCCCTCTGGAAATTTAATTCTATTGTCCTGCTTATTACCCTCTTCACTTCGCCTAGAACAGAAAACCCTATCATCTCATGATTACTTAGTCCTACGTGTCCTCCTACTGCCACATCCCCCACAAGGCCTTTTCTGCTCACAAACAGCAGGTCCAGGAGGGCACCTTCCCTCATTGGTTCATTCACCAGCTGTGCAAGGAAGTTGTCTTCCACACACTCCAGGAACCTCCTAGACTGCTTCCCTTCTGCTCTATTGTGCTTCCAGCAGATATCAGGGAGATTGAAGTCTCCTACAAGAACACGTGGCATTGATTTGGAGATTAACCCCAGTTGTTTATAGAAGAGCTCATCAGCTGCTTCTCCTTGGCTGGGTGGCCTGTAACAGACTCCCATCACAAAATCTACCTTCTTATGGGCTCCTCTGATTTTAATCCACAGGCACTCAATCTCCTCATTGCCACAATCCATCTCGACAGTGTCCAAGTCCTCCCTTACAGAGAGGGCTACTCTGCTTCCTCTCCTACCCTTCCTACCCCTTCTGAAGAGTTTGTACCCCACCGTACCTGTGTTATAGGAGTCATCCCACCACATTTCCATGATGGCAACACCATCACAGGCTCCTTGCCCTATGACAGCTTCCAGTTCTTCCATCTTATTCCCCATGCTGTGTGCATTGGTGTAAATGCACTTCAGCTGAGTAGCCGAGCCTTCAGCCCTCTTAGAGGGAACAGTATTTGTTCCCAATTGCCTGTTAACTGGAATAACTTGCAGCAGAATACCTGTATCTCCTTTACTGCTCCAGGGTGCACTCTCCTGCACTTCCTGTGCGGTGATGTGCTGGTGGTCCTCACCAGCACACCCTCTCCTAATCTTTAGTGCCCCACATCCAGCTTCGCTCTTGCCTAGCCTGGACTCAATCCCCTCCCCGTTCACATCTAGTTTAAAGCTCGATTTATGATTTTAGCTAAGTTTTTAGCAAGGGCCTTAGCCCTGCTAGGAGACCCACATGTGCCCCAGCCTTAGTAACCATGTCAGGGGGTGCATGAGCCACTCTGTGATCAAAGAACCCAAAGCCCCTTTCCTTGCACCAGGCTCAGAGCCAGGAATTAATTGAGTTCTTTTTTGTAACTTGTGGGTCCACTTCATTTAGCCTTGGGATGGAGCAGAACACAACCTGTGCCCCAGGGCCCTCCATCATCTTCCTAATGGCCTGAAGTATTTTTTGATGTCCTTAGCCTTACTGTTTACTAGACCATCATTACCAGTCTGGACTACTACCAGAAAGTAGTAGTCTGTCTTGTGGATCAGGGAAGCGAGTTTCCTAGCTACTTCCTTCCCTGGTGCCCCTGGTAAGCAGCAGACCTCTCTGTGTAGCAGGTCGGGTCTGCAAATGGGTCCCTCCTTTCCTTTTAGGAGGGAGTCCCCTACAACAATCACCCTCCTCTTCTTCTTAGTGGAGGATGTTGTTATTTTCTTCTGAGGATGGTGTGGCCTAGGAAAAGATTCTAGGCTATGGTAGCCATCATCCTCAGGATTAGATTCCTTCTGGAGCACCTGATAATTTTTCACCAGGGGTATCTCAGGTATTGTTAACTGCTTGAGGGGAGCAGGCTTCCTTCTTCTGGGTGCCACTGAAGGAGCATAGGAATAGTTGGTCTTTTATCTGTAAGGCATGCTCAGAGTCCTTGTCTGTCAACTTCAGAAGGTTACAAGCGGTGTGGAAGAGAATCATGTGCCCCTCCTCGTATATTCTCTTAGGAACTTCCAGAATACAGTTTAACTAGGTGTGCCATGTTTCTGACTTTAGCTCTAGTCAAATAAATGAAAGGGCCCTGCCTATTCCTTCCTCTTCTCTGTTGCTTTTCTTAATCTCTTGTTCTATGAGATGAAGCGCCTACAGGATAATACCTTGGCTTTCTCCAAAATCTGGGAAATAGGATAGCCCTGAAGTAACTATACAGAAATATAAACAAAAAGCACCAAGATACCATTGTACACTTTTATTAGCAGTAGAGATTAAACATTTGGCCCATTTCTTGGTTATGAGAAATATGAAATTCTGCAGTATGCAGTGATCTGATTCATTTAACTGGCATTAAATTCTCTGTAAGTCAGTTGGCAGATTTTCTCCCAGTTCACAAATTTCCAAGGCAATTCCTTAGTTCATTCTCTGATACCCCTCTTTGACATTGAAATGAGAGGGACTGAAGACAGTGTCAGTTAAGACTCAGTCTACTTTCTTTGAGCTACAGAATACAGCTTTTGCATTACAGAACTCTGTGACAAGGTTTAAAAATACACCTCTGAACAGAAGTTGTGCTATGCCCCTGCTTATATCCCCAATTGTGCTGTAATATAATGCACTTTAACAAAATTCACAGAAATGTTCCATGAGAGCATGTCAGAAAATTCGAACAGACTGATTCTGCCATCTGCTACTTCTGATAAGAGACTCATCTGTCTGTTGAGCAGGTAGTGAAGAGACTGAAAAAATAGAAGATAATGAAACACTGAAAACATGTTGTATCTCACAGTTACTTGTGGATATGCATCACCTAATTTGGGGTCAAACCAATGTTATTAAGCATTTAAAATGCTTTTTTGATTCAATTTGAATTAAATATGAATATATGCAGGACATTAAAAAGTAAACCTAATGATGTAATTTGGCCACAGAACTCAACTCTATCTGTTTCAGTGACAAGACTAACAGGAGAAAGTGTAATTGTGAAGGAATGTTATCACAGCTGTGTCACTCATATAATGAAATCCTCAGTCTACTGGGGCACACAATTAAAATAGCTTAAGGATTATCTCCATAATTGCAGTCTATCCTGAG
The DNA here is from genome assembly GCA_033558105.1 of Coccyzus lansbergi. Lineage (NCBI taxonomy): Eukaryota > Metazoa > Chordata > Aves > Cuculiformes > Coccyzidae > Coccyzus > Coccyzus lansbergi. The sequence goes on from JAUMJK010000227.1 coordinate 2,925,829, forward strand.
TATGGATGGCATGCGGTTCCAGTGTCCTGAGAGTAAATGTAAGAATGACTCATTCTCTCTTTTTTTTCAGTACCAATGGAAAAGTCCTCCTGTTCTGATTGAGTTTAGCACTTTATTCCTTTCCATTCAAGGCAAAGGCACTGAAAGCCTGGCTTTAACTCAGTTCTGATTTGCTGGTTGCAACTATGACAGTTTCCATTCCACATACAGTATTACAAAATGCTTATAGCTTAATAAGGCTTTAATGTTCTTGCACCCTTTATTTCCTTTCATGTTGCCAGGCAAATAGACCTTCCAGAAGCCAATGATATTAATGAAATTTGCTGGTTGTTATCAGATAGCAGTCCGTCATTATCATCTGTCACTCTATGGCAAGGGGAACTCAGTGGGGCTGGCTGGAAAGGGTAATGCTGAAATAAGTCTTTAAAAGTACCTTAAATACACCCTTGTCGGTGATATCTGAAGAAAGTATTTTCACTGAGATTAAAAGGAAGACTTTAGAGCAGATTATGAAGGTGCATAAGGGTAGCGATTTTGTTCACCGTCCTAAGAGAGTACAGGGAGGATTATGACCTCAAAGGAAGGCTGGAAAAGGAGCTATCATTGGGGAAAATGAAAAGAACAAAAGGTGGGAGTTGTGATTAACTCCAAGCGTGAATCCTTAATGGGAAAGATAAACAGCAGAGGAACAACTCTCTGAGTGGGATAGAACTAACATTAACCATTTGTTTTAAGTGACTGGAACAGAGATAAAGCCTGCATGTGAGGCAATGTGTTCTTCAGCATTGTAGGACTTTATTCAGGATGAAAGGCAGAAAGGACTAGGAAAGGGTAGACTTAAGGGAGATCTGACTGAGTGCTAGATACTCTCCTGCTTGAAGTAAGTAATGGCAAAGGGACTGCTCTGAAATGGCAAGTAATAGAAACAACACAAGGTAGAACTCGGGTAGTGAGAGTCATCAAAAAACTACAGTCAGGAAAGGTTATTCTTTACATCTCTCAATAAAGTCCTTCTATATGCTTCTCATTCCTTCTTGTAAATCCCTGGAAGTCCCCTCTCCCTCAGTGAAAGAAATCAAGCAGGACCTATCTCCAGGCTGGATAAACTCTTTATGTAGATCTTCCTTTTGCCTCACATATTCTACCATTAACTTCCACAAGATGATTGCTGGTGTTCCTGTCTTTCACTAACCTGGCTGTGACCTGTTTCCAGGCATATCTAGATCTGACAGTCTTATCTGTACATTTTAAGTACTGATGTGAACTTTACACACTCCTTTAGACCTCATTCCCCACCACATAAATGTGGATAGATTGTCAAACCTGGTATGATGTTCCTGCCCATGGCAGGGGAGTGGGAGCTAGATGTTCTTTAAGGTCCCTTCCAATCCTAACTATTCTATGATTCTATGATAATTTTAAAATAAAGTTGCTAACCAGCAATAATTACCAATGAAATTTAGTTTGAAACAAAAAACCCAAATGTTGGGGAGGCAAGCTCCTGTTGATTAAAATGAAACGACATTTTCTGCATATCACTATAGTTTGAAATGTCAGTAGCTATGGTCTTATCTCCCTGACTTACTTTTAGTGTGTGTCAAATTCCAGGAACAAGGTAATAAATAAATGTCTATTTTCATACTTTGGTAGAAGAATGTTAAATCAGTGCAGTAAAGTGATCTTAAAATACAGATAAACTGTAGAGAACTTGCTGTAGAAGCAAGCGAAAGTTATAATAAAAAATTTTCCCTTTTCTGTATCTGATTGTATCTTCTATGAATTTGATTAAGAAGAAATTTGATATATATGTTGAACCAGCTAGTCCATTTAAAAGCTATATGATTCAGTTACTTCTTACTCAAGAAAATGTGTTTTACAGAGTGAGTAACAACCACTACCAGTTCAATCCAGTCAAAGTTAGTAATCTTGTTTAGATTGTACTCCTATGTTCAGTGACTGGAATAATTCATACAGGAATGCTCCAGGATAACTGATGAACTTTGTACCAACTGAAAGATCACTACAGTATGAGAAATTATTGCAATTCTCAGTGAATTAGTAAACTCCTTAGCACAAAATCTTACTTGTATGTCACCATCAACAATTCACGAATCTTGTTTAAGGCAAAACTTTAACAAATATAGGGAACAAAAATGTTTGCTGAATTTCTACAGAATTCTAATCCATGATAAGACAAGGCACAGTAGAGAAAGAATTACACTCTCACAGGCATAGTTCCTATCTTGTTAATTAATGAGGATATTGATGGTAAAAGCTAATTCGTGTCAAAACACAAGTTCTTGCACAAGTACTTTTGCTGCCCTTGAACTTTAAAAGTCTGTTTGCTGTCAGTGCAGTATGCCATCTTTTTTTAGATGGACCCCAAAAGGTTAAAATATTCCCTTTCCTGCATTACTGCAGGAACATATGCTGAAGTGTCTAAACCAGAAGCTTGACAAAACTGTCCTTGACAATAAAGCTTGGGAAAAGTTCAATTTTATATGGAACTGGAATGAAAATATAAAATTAATGAAAATAATTGTCCATGTATTTTAAGCAACCAGAGCAAGTTTCAGACTTTATGAATGTTTTGTGTTGTTCCTATATTTAGGCAAGATGATGTTCTGTGCATTCTGTGTTATGGGGAATCTCTCACTTTCACTTTTTTGTTCAGTTTTTAACTCCATTTGAACAAGAACAGATACTTCAAAGCTTTTAGTCTTCTTTTTCATAGTTGATAATTTAGAAGTGGAAATATAAAAGTAATTTTTACCATGGTGGATTGACTGAGTCTGTCACAATCTTCATTTGTTCCACAGGTGGATTGTCCTTGGAGTAGTATTGAGAATGACTCCAGCCAATGGATCTTTCAAAGACCATATATTTGAGATCTATGGTACAATTTACACCCTGTAGATAATTATGTCAGACTCTCTACTGGCACAGGAACCATAGAGATATCATTTTTTCTTGGCTCTTTTCTTTAAACTCTTTGTAAGAATCGTGAGGAATTAGCCAAGCACTTTAGGAGTTAGACAAGCACTTGTGTATTTGGAAGCTATGGACACATCTGTCATAACCAGTACTACCCTTGGTTACCACCCTTGGAAATTGACCATGACCTTTCTTTATTAATGCTACCCTCCAATATAATGGATTGAGGCTTATGATGATCTGAAAAGAACTTATTAATTATCCCCACCACTTCTATTTCTGCAAGTTGTCTGTATCTTACAAGACCACATATGTGGCTTTAGAGAATGCTATAAACCCTAATCCCTATGTTGTACACACACAATTAATGAATAGTAAACTACAGTTTCTATAGCTATAGTATAGTAAGTGATCATTATGTGCAGATATATTAGAATAGTTGTTTATTGTTTAAATGGTTTAATTATTCACAGGCATATGTAGAATATTTGTTTACATACTTCCTTTTGTATATGAGAAACCCTTCTGGCAAAGTTAAACATCCTTATATGCATACCAAATTTTATATTTAGATTGAGAGATCTTCATTACATTATTTATAAATACCTTCCTCATTCCTTTTTGTTATGACTAGTCTGAAACCGACGTACACAAAGGCATTTCTAACTGTGTACTGCATTGACATAAATAAATATTCCAAGAGGCCCATATTATACACCTTTCATATAATTTTCCCCTATGGAGATTACTTAGCAAAATCACAAATCATGAAATTTCTGATAATACAGTAAGTCTCTCACAATATTTCCTTTTCATACTCTCATGACATTATTTTTTTCTATTACAGTCTGAAACGTATGGAACATAAAGAAAAGAGGAATGTAGAGGGAATAAAAGATACATATATAAACGCTATAAAACAAGAACTATTTTTTTCTATTTGTTACTTTCAAAAAGTATTCTATTGGGGTGCCTGGAATTTTTCAAAATTAATGTACCTATCAAGAAAAATACAGTTCTTACTCTATCAAAAATTACCTATAGATATCTTTTGTATTTTGTAATGTTCAAAAATCTATGACATTGTTTTTAGAGATGCATTCAGTTCTCTTTTTAGACAATGGAGTAAGGTCATGGTACAATTGAATTCAAGGCGCATGCTGAGCTTCATATGTTCATTCTACAGCTGATAATACAAATTGAGGTAATTGTGGTTCAGGTCCTGATTTTCTTATCTATATCATTCTGAACTGAACATTCCAAAATTTATTTCTACTTTATATATGTGACATTTCCATAGTCCATAGCTTCTGAGGCTGAAGGAATACAGGTTCAAATTTTAATAATTTTTTGCAAATTGGAGATTAATAAAGCAGCTGAAGTGGGGCTGAATAAACCTTCTCTCTCAACACTGTTGGAGTGTCAGAACTGAGTACAAGGATAACATAAGGAAGGAAAGGGGACAAAGATGCAGTTCTGTATATAACAGCATCTTGCATCAACCTGTCTGGCGTAAGCATAGAATCATGGAATAGTTAAGGTTGGAAGGGACCTTAAAGATCATCTAGTTCCAACTCCCCTGGAATGGGCAGGGTCATTCCACTACATCAGGTTATCCAAGGCCCCATCCAATCTGGCCTTAAAAACCTCCAGAGATGGGATATCCACAACCTCCCTCAGTGTCTCACTACTCTTCTGGTGAAGAAATTCTTCCTAGTGTCTAGTCTAAATCTGCCCCTCTCCAGTTTACACCTGTTCCCCCTCGTCCTATCGCCACAAGCCTTTATGAATAGTTCCTCCCCAGCTTTCTTGTAGGCCCCTTGCAGATCATCCTTGTTGCCCTTCTCTGGACCCATTCCACAGCTCCATATACTTCTCATGTTGAGGATTCCAGAACTGGACACAGAATTCCAAATGAGGTCTCACAAGAGAGGAATAGAGGGGCAGAATCACTCTCCTCATCCTGCTGGCCATACGTCTTTTGATGCATTCCAGGATGCAGTTGGCACTCTGAGCTGTGAGCACACATTGCTGGCTCATGTCAAGTTTCTTGTCAACCAAGCTCGTAATATATGTAGGTGCATGCATGCTCTGTCTACGAGGCAAACACAAAGTAATCAGTGTTTGTTCAGACTACAGTGAAAAGAGGACTAAACTCATTCAAATTACCTTGCACTTACTTGGCTAAACCAGTTCACTTGGACAATTATCGTGAATCAGCTTGGTCTGAAAACTCAGCTTTTTCTTGAACTTATGTTCTGTTACTTGTGTCTCAATTAAGTATTCGTTGAACCAGTGAGAGAAGTGTTATTCCAATCCGGTTGTACAATCTTGCAATCTTGTTATGAGAAGGGTTAATTTGCAATGGATATAAACTGGAACAACTTCATCAGAGAAAAATATTCTTTCAAATTACAAAGCTTACCTGTTAGTCTGATGGCTAAGATGCTTGTCAGGGATTGAATGTTCAAATATTATAATTTTAAGTATCTGCATAATCAGTAGGCACAAAAAAAAAAAAAAAAAAGTAACACCCTCACTGAGATCTTGTAACTAACATGCTTGTGAGACATTTCTATTTTAGTTCCCAGAGACTGAAAAAGCTCTACTTCAACCAAAGCTAATATCCTAGTCCTGCTGCTAAAACCAGAATACCATGAATTCCTAGAGACTGGCTACTGAATTCCAGGACTGGTAACTCACTTTCCAAAAATTCACTCATACCATACTGTCAGAGAGGATTTACTAATATATTGTATACATAGTATATTCATTTTTATATTCTATGTGGCTATATGTATACACATGTTTCACAGGGTCAATGTAAATTAATTTAAATCAGGCATACAGCACCAAAACTCATCTAGAGCATTAATAAAAATCAAAAAACATTATTATGGTTAGCCCACAGTTTTCATTTTTTTCAAAATGAAATATTTTTGATTGCTGAAAGAATATCATTGTATTGTGACAGAAAAAAAGTAGATTTAAACTAGACATCATAACTTTTCTCCCAGTCAACCTGTGAGGTAAGATACAATACTTACAAATAACATACAATGAGGTTATTTGCACAATCTACTCTAGAAAGCAATTTAGGTGCACAATCAAAGATGACAGTTAAAAATCTATGTTTGTGTACAGTCAATAAAGAGAGGTAAAATCCTCTAAGAAGGTGATTCAGAGTTCACAAGGCAAATGTCTGAAGTACAAATATCCCACAAAGCATTCAATTAAAGTACCTGTACACTGGACAGATGGCATGCATATTAGGGTCAGATGTGAATATATAATAGTCTGCATTTCATTATGGTTCTGCAACACTAGTCAATATATATAAGTTATGAATCCAAAGTACTTGTGACAGTAGTTGCACATTGGAATAAGCACTGGAAAATAAAGCAAAAATCAGATATCTGTAATATTACAGACAAAACCACACAATCTCAGCTAATCACTTGACTAGCGATCAATGTCATTTCACACAAAATAGGCAAAGGTGAAAATGAAACATTGATGTTGTGAACACTTGATTAAATCTGGAGCCAGTTAGGCTGGCACAACTTATAGTGAGAGCACAGGTGGTAAATCATCTAACTTTTGGGTCAAGTCAGAGTTACGATACAAAGACAAGCATACTGCAGCCAAGATGATTCCAAGAGTTGAAAATGAAATGTTTGTTAGCAGAGCCTTGACAGGCATTAAGGATAGTGTATTAAATATCTGCTGATTTGGATTAAAATTGTTCTGCGCAAATCTGCTCAGGTTACATGGAAGTTGTTATTTCCTTCTATTTCTCTGTTTAGAATTTTGCCTATAAATTAGTGATTTCGTTCACAGGGATGAGCCCTGGTAATTTTTTCAAGTAGTCGAGTTCTCTTTCCATATCTGTATAGTCACATTGTGCTACTGCTTTGTTTTCCACAGCATTCCTGAATGCTTTACTCTTTCTGTATATTCTATTCTATGTAAGTCTTCATTGCTATAGGATCTGTCTTCTTTCCAGTGCTGCCGTATGTATTAGTAAATATGCTTTAGCAGAGCACAAAAGAAACTTTAGTCAAGTGCAAATGATTGTGTTTGGTGCAATAAGAACTGGATGAAATTTAATGTCCTGCATTGTACAGGAGACTGAATAGTCTATAGCTCTGTTCCTGCCTTAAGCTCTGTACTTATATCTGAAGCAGCAAATGCAAGGTTATAGTGATGCTCAAAGTCTAATATATGTGTATTTGACACATACCAAGTCCTTTTCATCCTCAGTTCATATCCATGTTTTTCTCTCATAAGAAATGAAAAATATCACAGGGTCTTTAATGACATTCTTAATCTAAATAATTAGGGAATTAGGACACTGTGTGACACTTTAGTATCCATTGCCACATTCAACGAGTGAAACCTTGACTACGTTATGGTAACTCCTGATTAACCGTGTCTTAGAAATGCATTGAGAAACCCCTTCCCACCAAGAAGAGGTCTGACCATGCTTAAAAATAAAAACTATATCTCTTGTTTTATACCAGAGTAATATTTTTCTTTTTCAAATCTCTTGAGCTCTAACAGTAAAAAATAGGGCTTTTATAGGGACATCATAGCCAACAGAGAGAGTGTGAGTTTGCCTATTGGATCCTTATAGTCGACAACACAAACTTCAGTGGTGAAGCTTTCTGAAGACTGACACTTTTGTATTAATTTTTCATATATACTAAAATCTTGCAGGATTTGTACTGCATTCTTGTAGGCATGCTATTTTTTCCTATTCTTCTTATCACTTGTCCTGTGTTTTGTTTTCTGACTAGTCTCAATTTGCAACAAAATGTCTTTCATCACACTTTTACATTTGCCAGTTAAGTTAAACACGTTTAACTAGAGGCCATAACATGCTCTAGTAGAATTGTTAATTAAAAAAAAAAAACACACTGTCCAGACAAATTATTTTCAGTTTGACACACCTTTCTGTGATATCTGGATGCACATTTCACTGCACTGAATTTGTAATAAATGTTGTTTTCACAGATGAACCGAAGAGATGATTTGTGATTAACTGTGGAATTACTGGCCAGATGTTTCTATTAGAATTGAAGTTGGGTTTTTATACCACTGTCAATATGGTATGATGCAAATAGCTTGTTTAAATCAGCTGACCCTGTTTGAACATAACAGTCTGTGTATTTAGCTTCCTAGTTTCCTTTGCTCTTCTGAAAGACACACACTGATCTTTAACAGCCCTTCCAAATTAAAGTGACTGCTTTCCATGTCAAACAAAAGCTGTTATTAATGTGAGTTAGTCTGTCAGCTACTAAGGAGATTCTGATGTGCTAGCAAACTAATAAATATTCATAAATAAACTTGAACAAGAGAATGCACAGATTCTCCAAAGAATGTGATATAGTCTTAATCCAGAGTGTCTTGTAATAATTAACAGATAAAATAGGCGGTTCATTAAATGAATATGCAGTGTCATGAAATCAGACCTGTGCATTGATCACTGCTAACTTAAGGATTCTTCCTTAGCTAGGATATTTTGACACCCCATTTATCACTAGCCCTATTTTTAGATTTTTAATTAGCAGTTCACCAGCCCTTACCTCATTAACTTAGCTTCTGCAAAAACATTATTTCTAGAGATAATAGCTAGGTTGAGATAATCGCCACTCCAAATTTCTTGAGCTGCAAGGAAGGACAGGACTTCAGCTTCTATGACATGAAAACATATTTCCTAACAGGCAAATCTGACCTTGATTCAAGAGCATGTATCTTATTTTCCAAGCAATTTCTCTTAATTTATTTTTCTAAATGCATTAACCTCAAACCATGCACCTTTTCAATCACAACTGAAACATTTTCCTAATTTATCTTAAATGCTTATTTCTAAACCTCTGTTTGTAGAACTGTTTTGGGAAATAGTTCATCAGAAAATTGTACCTTGATGTGTATTTAACACAGCTTGCTGTATGCTTGTATAGCTAGTTTTTAAAGTGATTGGTCATTATAGTCTCATCATGAGAGAAAATAGCATTTCCAGAAGTCAAAATGAACCATTATTAAAAATATACTTACACTTACATCTGTTCAGTATAAAGGCTTAAAAAAATTAATAAGAAGCAAACAACTGACAACTGAATGAAGTATGTCTTGTATAGATGTTTCCTTGAATTTGAAGCGTTTATTTTATTGCCTGTATTATCTGAAGGTATGTTCCACCACTGATGATGGATTGGAGTACACATCATACCACACTGTTTCAAAGCTATAATTATCTCTGTAATATGCATGCTATAATTTCAACATACTGCTTAAGGCTTAAGGTTTTCCTGTTGCAAGATTCACAGTTAAATCATCTTAATATTGTTGTTTTGCTCTAATATATGTAGCAACAATGAAAACATTAGGCTACCTTCAATTAGAAGTCCAATGAATTAAGTAGCTGAACAATATTTGCACTCGTGATTGCTGTATCCAATTAAAATTCCTATCAATTGAAATAATTGATTAGTCTCTTCAAGCAGAGAGGCTTTCATCATCCAAGCGGGCTAAATAATTTACATTAGAGCTTTCAACTCATTTCAACTGCTGTCATCTCTGTGTTACAAAACAGTTCATGGCATCCTAAGACTTGCTTTCATTACATGCACTGATTTTGCAATCAATGATGTACCAGAAGTTCAGAACACAATCTAAGAAGGTCATAGTTCTGCCATTAAGAATGATCTGGGGAAAGGTCACCTAATTATTTTGTGGTTTATGAAGTTTATCGCTGTGCTCTGGAATGTAGCTCTGTGTATAAGCAATCTCATTATGCTTTAATGCAAGTTTCAAAATAAAAAAAAATCCTTGTATTAATATCTAATTTCCTCATTTGGAAAATTATTGATTTAAAAAAATTAAGAACAGAACTCTTTGTCAAGATCAAACAAAGTCTGAAGCTTACCCTTATATTATTAAATTAAAGTAATAGGGGACAAAATGAATTTCTGGAAAAATATCATATGCTATAAATACAAACCTAAAGGATGTGGTATTCCACTTCATAAAGTCTGCAACACAGACACAAGATCTTATTAAATTCTGAAAAAAAGTGGTTAAGAACAAGATCTTTCACAAAGATTTAAGGTGTCTCAGGAGTTACACTAGATCTTAATTTACCTGGTGTAAATAGACGGAATCTGAGATAAGCAGGAAGGTTTCCACAAAGAAAATATTTATTTTGATTTTCTATTCAAATCTTTGTTCACTTGGACTATCTGGATTTGATGTAATTATGAGAAATTACTGCCTTTATATGAGGCTCGAAAGAAATACTGCTGTTCGAACAGCAAAAAATTCAAAACTTAACAGTTTTCACTAGGTTATGTGTATGCAGATATCAGCTGCGCCCCATCTTTCTTGGATCCAAAATGCAGAGGAAAGGTGTTGCCATAATCCTTCAATTTAAGATGCTTGCTGATCCCGAGCACGCTGGTTATTTACTAGAAAAGCCAGACTATTAAAAAAAATCTTTAAAATACTACAAATACGTATCAGCTGAATTTCCAGACATTTGTGAAGAATTTCCCCAAAAATTGGCAATTCAGTTGCCTCCTGAGAAAGTGTCAGAGTTTATTGATCTTTTTGATCCTTGCCCTAGCCTTGTCTTTTCCTGATGTAGTTAAGCTTTTGTTTTGTTTTATTTTGCTTTGTTAAATGCAATAGGCAAGCTGCTTCTCTTCATCCTTGCCCTGGGAGATAGCTTGTGGGTAAAAGAGGATGGGCAATCAACTTGTTCCAATCTGAAAGGAATGAGATAAAGTGGAGCAATCACCCTAGGTGTCCATTAGAATTTCTCGGTGCTGTAAAAAGGGTGAGTACTGCTCTACATGTTACTCCTAAGGATATTAGTGTGACTACCCCATGACTCCTGGCATGTTTCCCAAGCGGGTGGAAACATCACAACTTCTCCACGAGGAAGACATCTGCATCTCAGAACATAAACAGGCACCAGTGGACTTCCAGAAGGCAGTCCCCACAAAAACAGCAGCTAACTTGGCACGTGCATTTGCACATGCTGTGGCAGAACATTTGTGCAGTGGCCCTGAAAGGGGATTGTTATAGCAAATGCATTTCACTGCCAACACATAAAAATAAATGTACACTTTAAATAAACCATTCCAATATCTTCCAATATCTATATCAATAAAGCAATCCTAGCATCTATATAACAACATCTAACACCAACAACAGAGCACCTAACATCTATGGTAACAAAAGAAAAGGATCTCAGTTTAACAACCGAGCTCAAAGAGCTAGTGCCACTTAGTAGCTATTCAAAAATCTAGCAAGGTATTACATTAGAGGAGGCATAAAAAACTGAATACATAAACAACATTACATTGTCTTTGTATAAATCAGTGAGTGCTGCATTCTTATCCTGGCTACAGTAGTGGTCACCTTGTCTCAGAAAACATATTGCGAAGGCAGAGGCAGAGACAGCTCACAGAAGAGTGATGAATCATAAAGGACATCTCAGAGATTAAGAGAGATTGAGAAGATTAGAACTGTTGACTTTGGAAATAAGAAGAGAGGACATGATCAAAGTATCCGAAGTACTTCAAGAAGTGTCTAAAAGATAGAGTAGTGTGATTGGAAATTGTTCTTTTCAATGTGTCAGAACAAGACAAGAGTCCACTCAATTAAATTAAAATGGGGGGGAATTAAAATCAATTCTTAGTGACCTGAAGCACTAACAGCCCCTTGTGGCTCTGCTCAGCCTGCTGGATGCCTCCTTTTTATAGCCCAGGACACCATGTCAGCTAACCTAAATCCATCAGTGAGGTCTCATAAAAATCCCTAGCACCCCTGTCACTGGATCATTACCTATGTGGACTGACCCACATCTACCGCCTTGACCTCCCTCTCACTTACAGGGCCCATGGAGACTACAGCTGTTACCACCTGTCCCTTCCCTGCTCACCCCACTGTGGTTCGGCACCCCATTTAGCTGCAACAACCCTCAGCTCCTTGTCCTGATCCTGAGGGAGCTGCCTGACGTCATGGTGCCTTGATAACAAGGCACCTGGAGCTTGGAGTCAAGCTCATGCATCTTGGCCTGCAGGCTGACCCGTGATATCCCATGAAGTATGCCATTGCCTTCGAGACCATGGGGGATGGTCAGTCTGCAGAGGCAAACCCTAGCCCTGCTGGCTACCTGCATGACCCCCATGCCCAGCACAGCCCTAGTCCTCAGTTCCTGATGGATTATCACATACTATGTCCATGGGTTTCAGGGCACACTTGCCCCCTTCTTGCCAGGGAGCACCACTATACCAAAGTGTGGACTTGTTCACTACCATGACATACATCATCCTTCCCCTCAAGTTGTCTGCAACACCACAGGCTACCCAATACCTTTACAGCATGATTTCTGACTCCAAAGCCCTTCCAGTCATGTCATTACCATGTCTTGGTTCACAGCCAGATACTGGAGAGAGCTTGTATATCTCCCCAAGGACCAATCAGACTCTTCTCCACTTGACCCTGCATGAATAACAAGCCAGAAAGTGAATAAAAGCTATAAAATAATTTACCATCAAGTGGTCTGTGTTGACCATATGCCCCACTTTTTCTGTAAATGAGCTGCTTGCTGTACACCATAGTTTTATAAGGATATAGATTTCTGCAGGAAACTCCTCTTGGATTTTTTTATCTAGAGGCAAGAATTTACCAGTCCAAGTGCTTGGACTGTTTAGCTGTAAATATATTATGTCATGACAATGTGAACTGAAGCTAAATAAAGTCTAAATCCTCAGACCTGCTTCTTCTCTCCACCACCCTTTGCCTACACTCTCTTGTAAATCTTGGTCCAGAAATGATCACATTTTTTTAAATCTCATGTTATACTCATAAATACAAGTCTGCATGATGAGCAAATTAAACATTATGTAAATCCTATAGCAAAACCAATTTTTTTTATTTGAAAAATATGTCTTAGTCACTAGAAATCACACAAGACTCCATGACTAATTTGACTTGTCAATTTAATTGGCATGACTGTGCTTGACTGTGGATACCCAAGTTACCTTGGAATGATCTTGGGTATCCCTGCACTGTACTGCTTCTCTAGATAACTTCCAGAGGCCTCTCAACCATTCTGTGATTCCATGATACATTAGACAAGAGAAGTTTAAATATGGAATCCTTTACAGATCAACAACCTTTCTATTTACTCTTTGCATGAAAGTCATCATCCTCCTCCTTTACAGAATAAAGAGTAGGCTCTATTTTTACTCCATCTTCATCTAAGGCACTACTCCTACGGGACTTCCTTGTTCTTTAAAGGCAGGTTTAGAGAACAGTGTTTCCCAACAGTAGAAAGATTACGAAGCTAGCAAAAGTTTGTATTTCCTCTATTAAAATGTGTTGCTTCTGCCCTGTAGGACTCGAGAAGCTCTGCAAGATCTTCATACACTGTTGGAATAATTTATATATGCATTTTTAGTTCACAGTCAATTAAAATGATATGCTGAGTTAAGACTAAGCCCCAGCTATTGTTTGTCAATTTTTGGCTTTCTTATATGCACCTAACTCCAGAGCTTAAAGTCAAATATATAGTCTAAGTTATTCCAATTGTGAAATGCATTGTTTTGCTTCTTATAATAAAGACTATTTATTAAACTAAAAGGAAACAAGTTATTAATGTTGCATAGCTTGAAAGAAGTTTGGAATTTTGGTCTTGTGACTCTGATTGTTGCAAAGGCAACAGATGATCTTGTCAGAACGTAATCAAGTTAATTTGTATGTCTTATTCAGCTACATTTCATTTTTACTTAATGGAATAAAAGATGTAGGATTAAATTTTCCATAGGTTTACATGTGATATATGTTACATATAAATTAAGCCTACCAGAGAAGACAAAGCTATGGCAACTGGTTTGCCAAAGCAGCATGAACATCTCTGAGAAGAGAAGCGATAGGTAATAGTGTAATGGGGAGAAGGATTGAGACCTCTTAATATATTCCTACTTTTACTAATACTAGGAGTCTGAGGGGAGATACACATCACACAGAGATTCCATGATTAGTCTCAGAAATATTTGTCTTCCTAAGATTAGCATGCTTAACCATTAATAGGATATCTTTGCTGAACTTAAATGTGGAAAATAAAGGAAAATAAAACATTTTCCTAGGTAGGAGTTGTATAACTAACGTGGCTACCTGGTAGTATTTCTCAGATCAGAATCATAATGAACAGGTTTTGACTGTTTAATTTCATTTTTGCTCAGATATAGTGAAATTCTACACTACACATCAATAAAACCCACACAAATGTCTATTAAATGACAGTTAGGAAAAGTTCTGAAAATCAGACTCAAATCTTGATAATTTCTCTGCAGCACTTTTCTCCAAGTAATTCTCTTGCATTGAAAGTTTCACTAATAATAATCACAATAAATGCAAGAGTCAAACTGAAGCTCTAAAAGAACAAATAACAATAATTGTTTCACACTTTCCATGGAAAGGTCAGTGCAATCAAGACTGAAATGTTTTTTCTTCCTCTTTTTTTTTCCCAGGATCATGATGAAAAGAGAAATCTTTTCAGCCTCAGTAAATATAGACAGGAAAATAGTTATGTTTTGCAAAAACTTGGCAAACTGGAACAGGACCTTTTGACCCAGGATGACAGAATCTTGATGAATCTCTCCATATAGATGCTTGAAAGGACTCTACTAGGGGAATATTTAGATCATGTGTTAGGTGGTCCCAGATCTGAAATGGATTAAAGAGTATTTATTATCCTCTTTACCTTTTTCTTTCTATCTTTTACTCTCAGTACATCATATTAACAAGGATCCCAGCATAACAGGAACACCTAATATTCTATAGCATAAACAAAACAATGGAGCTTTTGAAATAGGACTTCGGCAAGCTGTGCAGGGCAGAAGAATTAAAGTATGTGTTCCAATAATAAAGACCTTAAATTTGAGTTATAAGAAGCCCTCTCATAAATAATACTGATTGAAGGCCTCTGTTTTCATCCATTTTTATCAGAGTACAAGGTACACAGGAGAAAATGCTAAAAAGGAAGGCCAAAAAAAGAAAGGAAAAATAGAAAGAAGAAAAACAAGATAGAGATGGGTTTGGACAGAAGATTTCTGTGAGATTGTTTTGATTGCATGCATTTTTTTTATACCGATGGACTCAAACAGCCTGTCTGCAAGTTTCTACAGAAAGCAGGAATACTTTTCCCCTACTCATATTTGATTTCTTATGCTGGTTGTACTGCCAAAATGTTATATATATGGGAAGAGGCCAAGAATAAGTG
Organism: Coccyzus lansbergi; assembly: GCA_033558105.1. Classification (NCBI taxonomy): domain Eukaryota; kingdom Metazoa; phylum Chordata; class Aves; order Cuculiformes; family Coccyzidae; genus Coccyzus; species Coccyzus lansbergi. The sequence continues at coordinate 2,941,061 of JAUMJK010000227.1, forward strand.
TCGTGAAGTATATTATTATGACAAGAAGAATTGGATTTAACTTCCAAGAATAGTATCTTCTTCAGGGATTATTTTAGACAACCTACAGAAATCAGGAAGAGATTGTTCAAACATATGCATTTTTAATTCCTGTTATTTCTTTGGGGTATTTTGATTGTCTCCATTTCCAATGCAGATTATGTGCAGTTATTCAACACTTTCACAAAAGCAATATCTTACAAAACACTTTTTCTTTAATTCTTTTCTTATAATCTATAGCTGTAAAATGACCCAATGTAAATCTGCAACTTCTCAAATTAAAAGAAAAAATGAGAGCATAGCTCTTATATTTGGTAACACTTCACTCAACAGCCTTATAAATGAGAAGAGGTTTTTGTGGTCTTAGAAGTTAGTCAGCAGAACTCCATTTATATTAAATGCAATCCCCCTAAACACCTTATTTGATGAGGAATTGAATACGTTTTATAGATGTTACCTAAAGAAAGTGCAACATTTCAAGTTAATAATTTAATCTTTGAAATAGTTCAACTATAAATATTAAATTGTTTAAGAGTAGTAATTATAAAGTGGGTATCATAAATAACAACATATGGCATCGCTGTGAGTACAAGGTTGCATTAATTCCTGAGGCTCCAATGTCATTCATAAACCTCTCACAGTTTATGACTGCAGCTGAGTTCTTGAGTGAAATATAGCCTTGTGTTTACTCCAGGGCTATCTATTATGCTGCATGTTATTCAAATGTATTCTAGTGTTGATCCTCACACTTTGTCTTTGAATTGTTTTCCTCCAGTCATTAAAACAAGCTTGCAACTTTTTCCCTTAATGTATGAGTCCTCAAATTTTTCATGAGAAAGAACACATCTGAATGGAGATACTGCCTTATTGATGCCACAAATCACATATTCCACCAATTCCCAACCTTTCAACATTCATGACTGGAGTAAAGGGAGCAATTTTATATGGAGAGGAAGATTTAGGGATGCTTAATTCAGTTTTTCAGTGGGATAAGAGAAAACAATTCTGAGTGGCCAGCTGGCTTTCCACTGATCAACATTGATTCATGAAGTCTAAATGCTAAAAAGAGCATTAACTCTGTTGTAGGAAAAGAAAAGATATTGTAATGTGATATATTGCAGCACTGTCTATGAAGGTGGTATGAACTAGAATAGCATGTTTGAATGTTTTCGAATGTCTCCTGAAAATTATGTTAAGGATCAATATAGCTTTGTTAAGGGAAGATCTGTCCTGTTTCATTTTTCTGTCAGAAATATTATAGGTCTACTGTAAAGCTGGCAGAAGGAATCTGAATTCATTCTACTAAACTAAAGGGTCTTGGATCGGGAAAAAAATAACAGAATGCAAATTGATCACACTAGTAATAAGAATTCAATTTCTATCTTATGAAAATGTATATTTTGAAGCCACAAAATTTTGCTGAAAGCAATGGAAGAGTAATGTTTCTGTCCTGAGTAACTTAAAAATGAGGTGATAGATGAACAGTGAAAAGCACTTTTGACTGACTTCTGAGAGATAATTTAGCAGCTTGTATTCCATTAAAGATTTTTGGTAGGACTTGATGAATGCAATCTCTTCCTACCATTTCGCAGTTCTGTCACTCCAGTTTGAGTAATCACTCATTAATTTAGCTTCTGCCTATTTTTGCAAATTTCATATTCATAGGAACATTCCCATAAAATAAAGCCAACTAGTGTTTAATGGCCCGCCACCTGGGATAATCCCTCAACCTCTAGAATTGAGGGTCTCATAGTAGAAGTGCTCCAGCCTTCTAATCATTTTTGTAGTCCTCCTCTGGGCCTGTTCTAACAGTTCCATATCATTTTAATTTTGAGAATGCCAGAACTGGACACAGTACTCTAGGTGGGGTCTCATCAGAGCAGAGTAGAGGGAGAGAGTCACCTCCCTTGACCTGCTGGTCATGCTTCTTTCGATGCAGACCAGGATACAGTTGACCTTCTGGGCTGCAAACGCACATTGTCAACTGATGTCGAGCCTCTCATCAATGAGTACCCCCAAGTCATTCTCCCCAGTGTTGCTCTCAATCGTGTCATCACACAGCCTATTCTGGAATCACAGATTGCTCTGACCCAGGTATAGCATCGTATACTTGGCCTTGTTGAACCTCATGAGGTTCACACAGACAAATTTTCCAGCTTGCCCAGGTCCCTCTTGATGACATCCAGTCCCTCCATCACTCATCATGGTGTCATCGGCAAACTTACTGAGGATGTATTTGATCTTGCTGCCTATACCATTGATGAAAACATTAATCAGTGCTTGTCCCAGTACAGATCCCTGTGGGACACCAGTTTTCAAAGATCGTCCTCTGGAGATTGACCACTACCTTCTGAATGTGACCATCCAACCAATTCCTTATGCACCAAACAGTTCACCCATCAAATCCATATATCTCCAATTTAGAGAGAAGGATGTTGTGAGGGACCATGTCAAAGGCTTTACAGAAATCCAGAGAGATTGCATCTATTGCCTTTCCCATGTCCCCAGCATAGAAAGCCACTAGGCTGGTCATACAGGACTTGCCCCTGGTGAAGCCATTCTGGCTGTCTTGGATCACCTCCTTGTCCTCCATGTGCCTTAGCAGAGTTTCTAGAATCTTTATGGAGTTACTCTTCTCTTCTGCTAACTTACAGTATATGATAAAATTACTTCCTGTGTATTGTGCTGTTTCTACAGTTGATCATGAATTGCTGCCCTAAATAATGAACTAAAAATATGAGTTCATTTCTGTACTGTATTATGAATGTGTTATTGTCACAGCATGTAGTTACAATCATTCACAGTGTGAACATGAGGTCTGAATAGTAAATTGTCCTGTAAACAGTCTTCTCCTGCGAATTCATGAATTTCCAATCTTACCTCTCATAATGATTAATACTGTTTTGCCATCTAACTCTCAGGTCATTCAGCAGAACAGCACCATACCTCAGAAGTCATGGAACTGAAAAAACACCTAGTACAGAATGAAAATAAGGTCGTATGACAATGTAATTAATGAATATTATACCTTTATAGAATGAAGAGGCAGACAATACATTTAAGAAATTATTAAAAAACAATCTACTATTGTTGTTGAGAGGAAAATTTAAAAACTAGATTTTCAGAGTAAGAAAAAAATGTCTTTATAGAGTTATTTGATACTATTCCTACTGGAAGGAATAGTTTCCCATAGACAGGGATGAAATACCTACAGGGGAAGAAAAGATTAAATACTACATTAGTAAGACATTTTTCTACTAGTAGTTGGAAGATTTGTACTTCACAGGACTGATTACGCAGCGGGGGCAAGATGAACCTCACAACAAATCAATATGATTTCAAATTAAGTCCCTTATTATGAGTTAACTCTCTGTTTATATAGACAGCGGGTCAAACATGAGGTAAGCATTGATTGGTCACTTCTGCCCTAGCAACCAGCCTTCTTTCACAACCGCCCAACCCACATAACTTTGTTGCTAGGTTGCAAACTCCTGCCCCCATCTTAAGGTTTCTTTATTAACATAGCACAACAAAGTCATTTACCACTTTTGTGACTTTACCCAGCTCCACCCTGCCAGGGCACTTGAAGAAACAATTCCCAACGCTGAGTGTTCAGATTTTAGACACAAATTTGTTCCTGTCTATTAATCCATAATGACAATGTCTACATCACAAGTAAAGACGTCTTCAGTGAACTTTGAGGTGGGAAATTTTCTCTTTTTTCCCTTGAGCTATACTTGTTCTTTATAAAATCGGTACTTGTTCTATACAAAAGACATTCAGCAAAGTGACTTATCTGAATTCTCAATTATACACTCGATGTTTCAAAGAAGAACATAAAATTGAGTGCTGTTACACTTTGTCTAGTTTCTAGTGTTGATTTACCTGAGAAAAATACATTGTTTTCAAAGTTATTCTCCCATTTTTTAATCCCTCTTGCAAAATACAGCTGCTTTTTCAATAACCTAGACAGAATCAAGCTTGATCACATCTTAGAAGGCCATCAGATTTGCTAGGCATAGCAGTAAGACTGAGTGGCATGTAGTTTCCCTCAGTAGATAGGAATTCTATAGCAGACTGAAATCCTATAGCAGTTATGTTCCAGTTCCAGCTGGGGAAGCATTAATTTCCTGGTTTTGGTAGGGAAGAGTTAATTTTCACTAGACACTGGGAAGGGACATATTCGGGGCAAGTGACCAGACTGGTCAAAGGTATATTCCATGTATCGGTGTCATGTCCAGTTATACATAAAGGGCAGTGGTCAACCAGGTGAGGTGGCTGGCAGCATGGCTGGGCAGCAGATCATGGCTTGAGAGAGCACGCAGAGAAACCTATTTTGTATACTCTTTTACTGTTATAACAGTAGTGTTTTTCTTTACTGCCCTATTAAGCTGTTCTTATCCAACCCACATGTTCCATCTCCTTTATTTCTGATTCTCCTTCCCATTCCACTGGGGCAGACAGGAGGGAGGTGTGAGTGAGCGGTTGCGTGGTTCTTTGTTGCCAACCTGAGACTAGACCAAATGGTAGTGTGATTTAGCTTGTGGCTAAACCATGACCAGATGTTATTTGGGAGATTCTTTAGAGTATGTGAAGTCTTAGTATAAATGAAATACTTTTATCAAGGCAGAAATATAAATAAGATACAGGTTATGGTTTTGTTTTGACATAAGCAGGAATAAAACATTTTGGAGTTTCTTTCCCCAGAGATATTCAAAACCCACCTGCACAAATTTCTGTGCAACCTGCTATAAGGGAACCTCCTTTAGCAGATTTAGCAGAGCATTTGGACTAGATGATCTCCAGAGGTCCCTTCCAACCCCTACTGTTCTGTGATTCTGTGAGAGTGTCACTCAAGGGCACTGTATTTGGCATAGTGCAGTCTCCATGTTTCCCATAGCACTTTCCTGCAACTTCTCATTAGTTTGAAGAGATGCGGAGTTACTGCTTCAGTTTGCATTGGCATCTGTTTCACACTAATTTTGAGTTAGTTCTAAGGTAAGTAAAGTATGCTGACATCTCCTTCTGGAATACCAGAATTACATGAAAATACATTAGCTTGTGGGTTAGCTTAGGATAACATGATATGAGAGTCCATTTATTTATAAAACATTATAAAAGAACGAGTGAAGCCATAAAGCATCCCTGATTTGTTCTCTTCCTTTAATGAACTTCTAGATCAAAAGCAAAATCAACATATGTCCTGTTCATAAGTTGCATAGACAGTAAGTGACAGATTCTACTGCCAGTTGCTTCACTTTGAGCAGTAACTTTTATCTTAGAGAATGCTGTTGATATTGGAATAACATTTGAGATACTTAAGGATAACAGAATCCTGTATTTATGCAACGCTGTTCCAGATTCAATCTGATCTCTTCTGTTCATCACTGTGTATGTAATATTTATATATCTTGTGTAAGAGACAGCAAGCAACTATAAAGCATGAAAATCTGGTTTCAGTTACAACATATCTGCAGGATAATCTGTAAAGTTTGAAACAGAACAACTTGTTTCCCTAAGGCCCTGACCGAGTCTAGCCAGTCTTATTCTTAAACTGTTATCCTCTTTACTCTCAAGTGAGAAAGTATAAGGGTTGCGAGTCCCTGAGCATGTCTGACAAGCAAAGCATCATCTGAGAGGAAGAAGAATGAAAAAGGTCAGACTGCTCTGGGTAGCTGTGACCACAAAGGTCTTTCTAGAGAGAATGGCTATAGGCAACAAATGACACCTTGGTTAGAGAGAATGGTTATAGGCAACAAATGACACCTTGGTTGTCAGTACTGAAACTGTAATATTCTCATTCTTATTGTCTTTGTCTATTTATAAATTACTACTGTAGAAAAATAAGCTAGATGAGGGGAATAGAATTAAAATAAATGTTTAATGTCCTATTTAACTGTTCAGTTGCTGTTCATTTGTTAGTTTTTAATTACATCTGATTCTTCTAAAAGAAGGAAATAAATTTAGTCTTTTGAGGAGAGACTTAAGAAGTGGTGTTCAGTAAAAAACTTTCTAAGATGGGATTAGTTGCCATCTGAAGTTGCCTGGCACTCTTCATCAACTGTAGAGAGAATCTAAACAATCCCCCTTTAAAAGATGGCTAAGTTATACGAAATAAACTTTCTCCTGTATAACTTACTTGTTCTTTTCACAATTACTGTGGCCAAAATAATCCACAATGCACATATAATGACATTGTGCTTAGATATTTGAAGATTCAGACCACACTATGCGATATCAATTTTATAAATATTTTGTTGTCATTGCTGTATATTGTTGGAATTGAGAGTAATAACTGGGTCAAAATACTGGTAGTCTGAAAAGCCAGGGGTCAGATTAGGAATTTTAAAGTCTTGATAGAATTAAACCAGTCCAGGATCTTCAAGGGCAAGAAGAAAAGCTTCTGTATATACCTTGATATGGCAGATGAAGTTGCTAGACCATCATGTTTGAGAAGTAATGGCAGTCCAGTGAAGTTCCTACTGACTGGAAAAGGGGAAACATAACACCCTTTTTGTTAAAAAAAGGGGAAAAGGAGGACCCAGGGAGCAATAGACTAGTCAGTCTCACCTCTGTGCCCAGTAGCATCATGGAACAGACCCTCCAGGAAAATTTGCTGAAACACATGGAAAATGAAGAAGTGATTAGTGACGGTCAGCATGGCATCACAAAGGGCAAATCATGCCTGGCAAATCTGGTGGTTTTCTATGATGGGGCTACAGTGCCAGCTAATAAGGGAAGAGTACCTGATATTGCGTACCTGGACTTGTGCAAAGCATTTAATACAGCACAGCATGACATCTTTGCCTCTAAATTGGAGAGACATGGATATGATAAATGGGCAGCATGGTGGATAAGGAGGTAGCTGGATGATTGCAGTCAAAAGTTGCAGTTATTCACTCAGTGTCTAAATGGAGAACTGTGACTAGTGGTGTTCATCAGGGTTTGGTATCAGGACCTGCTCAACTTCGTATCTTTCCTGTAGACATGGTCAATGGGATTATGTGCACCCTCAGCAATTTTGACAATGACTCCAAATTGCGGGGCGTTGTTGACACATGGTAGAAAGGATGCCAGCTACAGGGACCCTATTGAGAGGCAGGCCTATGTGAATCTCATGTTCAACAAGGCCAAGTGCAAGGTCCTACACCTTGGTGGGCACAATCTCAAGAACATATAAAGGCTGGGTGGAGAATGATTGAGAGTGGCCCCGCAGAGAAGGACTTGGAGGTATGGGTGATGAGAAGCTCAACATGACCCAGCAATGAGTGTTTGCAGCCAGGAAAGCCAATCATATCCTGAGCTGTTTCAAAACAAGAGTGTACAGTAGGTACACTGAAAGAGTGTAGATTTTGATTAGATATAAGGAAGAATTTTTTTACTGTGAGGGTGGTGAGGCACTGGAATAGGTTTCCCAGAGCACTGTATATGTCCCATCCTTGGACATGTTCAAGGCCAGGCGGGATGTGGTTTTGAGCAATGTGGTGTAGCAGAAGATGTCCCTGCCCAAGGTAGGGGGGTTAAAACTGAATGTTCTTTAAGATCCTCTCCAATTCAAACCATTTTATGACTCCATGAATATAAATGTGGTAGTATTATTTTTGCCAGTGCCTGTACATTTTTTACGTTCAATTTATGTATCTCCAAAAAAACCCTGCCAAAATAAATTCAAGGCAGCATAGTAGAAAACTGTGCACTAATATTCTGCCTCCCTGTACAAAAAGTAGACAGACGCACATAGACAGGCTAACAAAGATTAAATTACATAAAATGATTTCAAAAATTAGAATGCTGGAGGAAAAAAAAAAAAGAGGTTTTGATCTTTATTCTAAGAGCTGGAGAAGTGAAGTTAAAGACAATATTTAGCATGTCACTTTTACTTGACCTGAATAGTTTTTTGTTTTTATAAGTCAGACAACTGCTAAAACAGCTCACAAGGTCCCAGCAGATGTGATTTAGACAAATCATTTTAATTAATTTTAATGGAATTTGGTTTTTTAGTGTTCAACACTTTTTGTATTTAATAAAATCATGTATTTAATGAGCAATAAAAATGTACTCAGACACAAAAAATGTAAATAAAAGAGTGACTTGTAATAATTTAGAAATTGTTTTGATAACATTTTTGTTATTATTATGCAAATACTTAATTAGAAAAGTGAGTTCAAAGTGGTTTGTAAACAAGATAAATGTGGTGAAAAACTAATTATAACAGAACATCTGTAACAATAATCTGAAAAATACAATGTTTAGTGTTCTAAAATCTACTCTGAAACAGTACTCTGAAAAAATAAAATAGTAATAGAAGCGTTGAGATTAAACTGGGCAGCAAATTAGTATGCTTATTTTGCAATTTAGCCTACAATTTTTTTCCAAAACACTACTTAGAAACTTTTCAATTATCTTTTTTTTAAAAAAATAATTCTATATAATGAGGAGGGAGCAAATAAGGGAAATAATTTTAAAAGTTTTATTTGGATAGTTTGTCTGCACAAAGATAAAGAATTGTGTTATATCTTTTTAAAACTGTCAGAAGAGCCAGCTAATGTCACAGAAAGACATGTAATGTGTAGGAGATGCAGAAACTAAGAAGTGTAGGCCAAATATCTTGAAAGGTTTCTTAGTTCAAAGAATTCCAAAGCAATGGAATTTCCTCTTGAGAAAAGTTTTTAGCTTTCATAGTTTTAATCTACATAATTATGAGAGTTACTATGTGAAACTTTCTAACAGTCATGAAAAACCCCAAATTTCTTCTTCATAATAAAATTCTAAATTTAACTATCATGGTTTCCTGTGAGTTTTTTCAAAGATGTATAAGTAGAATTCAAAGAGAGGGGCTCCTATTTTACAAAATTTTTACTACAAAACAATGGACATATTCTCTGACTTTAAAACATCAGTGAAAAAGTTCTATTTTTTTTATCCAATTTTCATATTAATTAAATGGAAAATGTGGTAGTAATAGTACCAAAAATAAACTATGTCTGACAATGTGGCAGCTAGAAACCAACTATAGCATAACGAGAAATCTGATAAAACCCATAAATACATAACCATTTATCTTGCAGGAATTCTGCTGGTTTTGGTTGTTTTCTTTTCACTTCTGTTCCTTTTTTTTTTTAAATAAAGGATTATTGTTTCACTCAGCTGGCTGAAATCCTATAGGAATTTAATGGAATAAGTATGGCTTCAGTTACTGATATTATAGAGTGCTAGTAGACTATAATCATATTATTGGATCAGTAGAAATAACTTTTCCCCCCTTTCTGAGTGAATACTGGAAGTTAACTACTGCAATAAATCACCTTTTCTCAGTGTAGCAGAACCAATACATATGAGGTCAAATGTATCATAGCAAATGCAATAAAAAAATGGTAACTTACTCATGAGATATGAGGATTGTATATCTTGCCCACTTCAGTGTGACTTCATTCATTGTGCCTTTATAAAAAAATAAGCATTTGATTATAATCTCATGAGTTTTTTAATAGAAATTTTCTTCTTGTTTTCTTTCTCCTTAGTATTCCCGAGCACTTAGTATCATTGCATTGGAACCACGATAAACTAGCAGTATGGCAATTGCTGTGACGCATCCAAAGGCAGAATGCATATAACTTTTCTGTTTGGCATAAGAGAAGGCAACACACAGTAACCACAGCCAGTATTCAATGGGCATAAAATAAGCCCTGGCAGCCTTACCTGCAGTGAGGGAGATCAGTTAAGAAGAAAGGACAACATGTTTCTAACTCAACAGTCATTTTATTTCCCCATTTTGTCTCTACGGCTTCAGAATATCCTAAACAACATGAGTGGCTGTCATCTGCAATTAGGGGGACTAAAATGGAATACAGAATTCCACTCACCTGACTGAAGCCACTTAGATTTAGACCAAGCTGGTTAGGCCAGCCTAGAACACACTAGAGTTACTGTCTCTCCCAAGATACTTGTGAAATCTATGGATTATTGAGGGGTCCTCACATATCTAGTTTACATTAGTTTAGCCTAATTTTAACATCTAAGTGTAGGCAAATATCATCTAACCTGAGCTATTTTATTCAAAGAAATGATGAAAATTTCCTTTATTTTTATAAAGATTGGATATATTCAGGTATATCATCACATAAAAAAGTATTACACCAATAGCGTGTAGCTCTGTATGACTGCACATTCAAATACAAAAACATGAATATTCCACTTCATTGTTTTGTTCGATTTCAGTCAAAATACAGTAGTTAATATCTTATGGAAGAGCTTTCAAAAGCCATGAGTCCTAGGTTTGGCTTACTGACCTGATTTCATCTGGTATAGAGTTAATTTTCTTCTTAGTAGTAGCTGGTATAACACTGGTTTTTTTTTTGTTTAGTATGAGAATAATGCTGATAACACACTGATGTTTTTAGTTGTTGTTAAGTAGTGCTTCTATTAAATCATGGGCTTTTCGTATTTCCATGCTCTGCTAATGAGCACATGCACAATAAACAGGAGGAAGCATATCCAGGACAGCTGACCCAAACTGACCAGAGATATTTCATAACAAATGACATCATGCTTAGTATATAAAGTGGAGTGATCAGGACAAGGGATTGCAATCACAGCTCAGGGAAAGACTGGGCATTGGTCTACGAGTGATGAGAAATTGCACTGCATACAATTTCATAGAATCATAGAATCACCAGGTTGGAAGAGACCTATCGGATCATCGAGTCCAACCATTCCTATCAAACACTAAACCATGTCCCTCAGGACCTCGTCCACCCATGACTTAAACACCTCCAGGGAGGGTGAATCAACCACCTCCCTGGGCAGCCTATTCCGATGCCCAGTGACCCTTTCTGTGAAAAACTTCCTCCTAATGTCCAGCCTAAATCTCCCCTGGCAGAGCTTGAGGCCATTCCCTCTTGTCCTGTCCCCTGTCACTTGGGAGAAGAGACCCTCCTCTCTACAACCTCTCTTCAGGTAGTTGTAGAGAGCAATGAGGTCTTCTCTCAGCCTCCTCTTCTCCAGACTAAACAACCCCAGCTCTCTCAGCCTCTTCTCATAGGGCCTGTTCTCCAGCCCCCTCACCAGCTTTGTCTCTCTTCTCTGGACTCACTCCAGAGCCTCAACATCCTTCTTGTGGTGAGGGGCTCAGAACTGAACACAGGATTCAAGGAGCAGTCTCACCAGTGCTGAGTACAGAGGGAGAAAAACCACGCTGGACCTGCTGGTCACACCCTTTCTGATACAAGCCAAGATGCCATTGACCCTCTTGGCCACCAGGGCACACTGCTGGCTCACGTTCAGTCAGCTGTCAACCAACACCCCCAGGTCCTTCTCCTGTTGGCAGCTTTCTAGACAGACTTCTCCTAGTCTGTAGCTCTGCACAGGGTTATTGTGCCCCAAGTGCAGGACCCGGCATTTGGTCATGTTAAACCTCATGCCATTGGACTCAGCCCGGTGGCCTAGCCTGTTTAGGTCCCTTTGCAGAGCCTCCCTACTTTCCAGCAGATCAACACTTCCACCCAGTTTAGTGTCATCTGCAAACTTGCTAAGGGTGCACTCAATACCTTCATCCAAGTCATTGATAAAGACATTGAACAGGCCTGGACCCAGCATTGAGCCCTGGGGAACACCACTTGTCACTGGATTTAACTCCATTTCCCACCACTCTCTGGGCCCGGACATCCAACCAGTTTTCCACCCAGGAGAGTGTGCACCTGTCCAGGCCAGAGGTTGACAGTTTCCGTAGCAGAATGCTGCGAGAAACTGTGTCAAAGGCTTTACTGAAGTCCAGGAAGACCACAACCACAGCCTTTCCCTCATCCAGCAGCCTAGTCACTTTGTCATAGAAGGTGATCAGGTTAGTTTGGCAAGACCTGCCTTTTGTAAACCCATGTTGGCTGGGCCTGATCACCCTGTTCTCTTGTAAGTGCTTCATGATAGCACTCAATATCACTTGTTCCATGACTTTCCTTGGCACTGAGGTCAGACTGACAGGCCTGTATGTCCCTGGATCCTCCCTGCGACCCTTCTTATAGATGGGCACAACATCAGGCAACCTCCAGTCCAGTGGAACCTCCCCAGTCTTCCAGGACTGTTGGAAGATGATGGAAAGGGGTTTGGCCAGTACATCCGCCAGCTCCCTCAGTACCCTTGGGTGAATCCCTTCTGACCCCATAGGCTTGTGGGTGTCTAGTTGGGCAACCAAGGCTCTGACCACCTCCTCTTGGACCATGGGAGCCTCATATTGCTCCTCTAGTTCTGGGGTTTGTACACAGAGGGAACAACTTTCTTTACAATGAAAGACTGAGGCAAAGAAGGCATTAAGTACCTCAGCCTTCTCCTCATCCCCTGTCACTGTTGTTCCTTCTGTGTCTAATAGGGACTGTATGGTCTCCCTAGTTCTCCTTTTGTTATTTATATATTTATAGAAAGATTTTTAATTATCTTTCATGGACTTTGCCAACCTGATTTCTAGTTCAGCCTTAGCCCCTCTGATTTTTTTCCCTACACAACCTCCCTTCCCTCCTGTAGTACACTCAAGAGGCCTGTCCCCTCTTGCAGAGCCTATAAACATTCCTCTTCTTCTTGATATCACTCAAGATGTCTCTGCTCAACCAAGCTGATTTTGTCCCCTGCTGTTTGTTTTTTTTTTTTTTTCAGAACACAGGGATGGTTTTCTCCTGAGTTGCTAGGATTTCCTTTTTGAAGAACTCCCAGCCCTCATGGTCTCCCTTGTCCTTAAGTACTGTCTCCCATTAGACTTTTCCAACCAGTCTTCATTTGTTTGGTATGTTCTTTTATTATAATTATTATTATCATTATTATTATTATTCTCTCTTTATTTACTGTCCTTTAAACTATCTTTCACTCAATCCTCAAATTCTAGTTTTCTCCCATTCTCCTCCCCAGTCCATGGAGAGACAGGGATGAGGGGTGGTGAGTGAGTGCCTACGTGGTGCTAAGTTGCCATCTGGAGTTAAATCATGACAGCTTGATAATTTTGTATGGATTTTTTAAATATAGTCCTAGCCTTTGCCTTACTGAACACAGCTCTATCTGTACAGACTGCTTTTGCAGATTGTATCCTCCTTTTATATTTTCAGTTTTCATACAAACAGAAAGTGAATATTTCAAACACATTCTTATTTAAACATGCTTATTTTGCTTATGCTACATTACCTTGGACTAAGATAAAAACAATGTGAAGAGACAGTTATAATTTTTTTTTCTAGCAGTCAGTTAAATGTGTCATCTGCAAGGTGGAAGTAATTTAAGCTGTCTCTCTATCTAACTAGCTAATAGTTCCATTTGCAGCAAAAAAATACTCCACGTGAAATAGCAAGTTCCACAGTTTGGATGACCAGCATTAAATTCTTCTTTTAAATAAACATGAAAACATATACACAAAAAGGAGTCACCTAAGCACAGTGGAAGATACTTCCTGCAAAGAACATCCTGTTCCTTTTCACTGTGACAGATGCAATGACCTCTATGAGCCAGGTTAATTTGATGCAAAATTGATTGTCACTGTAGAGCCATCATTGTTCAAATATGCAATTGATGGTTAGTAATTTAATGTAATTTAATATAAAATATGAATTAAAATCTTAGAAAAACATGATTTCTAAATAAATACTTCATATCTAAAATCTCCTTAAATGTTGAATAATTCTTGGGGTTTTGTGGGTGTTATTAGAGTGCTTTTAAATATAAAAAGATGTGATCATGGGGCACTATATATTATCAAAACACTTTTCCCAACCATTATCCTGTGTTCTACAAACATAAATATTTTCTTGTCAATGAGATTTCTGCCTATGTGCATGTCTTATATTCCTGTTGAACAATTTACACCCAAGTTTAATCCTCCTGATAATATTCCTAGTTACTCATAACACAATCATGTTAGTTATGTCTAAATCATATGCTGGATAAATGCCAGCGTTTGAAGAGTGCACTCTGCATTAGAGACTACAAAACAAGCCTGATGTTTGTTTGCGAGAAATAATATATAGAAGCAAGTTATCATAAAAAATACGTGTGTAGCATGCAGTGTCTATGGGCAATAATTATTCCTGAATGTTTCAAGATCCTTCAGTATTTTTACTTTTATTTTCCACAGGTATTTTTATAGAAGAAAGCCTTTTTAAAAGTGTATGAATATATACAGAAAATCAGTTTTGGCCTAACAGACAAAAGTTTCACCAATCAGAAAACTGAATCATCACCAAATAGATGTTTTACAGTGCTTGGTGGTTAAGTAATAGCTAGAATAGAACATTATTTGGGCATTGAAGGGTGAATGGGAGTGAGGACAAGAGAAATCATAAGAAAGTAGTGCCCTTGGGCAGAAGGCATGTTCTGGGTATTGATCTCATTTGTGTGGCCTACAATTAAATAACCTTCAGAAAATGAACCTGAATGCAACATAAACACGTCCAAATGGCTTCTAGTCATGTGGATTTTAAAATAAAAATTAATAACATATCTGTGAATCCCTATTTAAGTCATGACCCTAGTTCACCTCTGAAGTGAGAAGGAAAAAGTGCCCATATGGTGTGTCAAACTAAAAAGTCAGCAACACGTGTAAAGTTTATTTCTCTGTTTGTCATTAATATTGAACATTTGTTATATTTGCATAGCATACTAGAGCGAGGAATTTACTAAACATGAGTTAGAAGGAAATCAACACAAAATTCAGGTTGTGTTGGCTGGTAAAGCAAGCGTATTGAAGATGGATATGGTATTATTGCAGTCAAGGAAGTGTGTTTAACAAGTTCCCATGTGAGCTATGACTGTGAAATTGAGAGCTACCAATTATATCTATGTATTTCAGTCCTGATTCCAGTTTCCATACATTTCAGTTATTATAAATAATATTTTCCTTTTATGCCTACAATGGATAGTGCACCTACAGTATTAGACTACTACTTCGATGTCAAGGTACATTTGGATGAATTTTTTTTTAGCAGTTCACTACAACCTTGCACTGCTAACATTATTTCTAGGAAGCTGTAAGAACAGAACCCTGATATTTCAGTGATTTTTATACCACTGGGGAATTGGAAGAATTTTGTGTTATCATCTTCGGAAATAGCAAAATTGCTTATAATTTCAAATATTTAAATGTGTTGCAAAAAGCTAGAGGAAACCACTTACTGTTTAGAGCCTTCAAATTAAAAATATATGGTACAATTAAAATATATTTGAAATATAACATTGTTTCAAAGGATTCCTTATTTTCCTTTGATTTGCAAATCTGACTGGCGTAGCATATTGTGGTGGTGTTGCCCTGCCCTGGCCCATTTAATGTGCTTCTCCCCATTCTCTGACCTACATTCTGATCCACGGAAAGCCAGGCACACCTAGGGAGACAATTTGCTTCCTAACAGCCTGGTATACCTGCTACCTGGATCATGGCCCAAGGGGGATGATAAGCAGGACTGTACAACTTGATGGGTTCTGGTACAACTGGAACTTGTGCAACTCCTGGAAGCTATCAGGAATGGCTCATCTTAGTTGTAGCCCATGGAAACATACTAACCAAAGTCATTCATCTCAGGATCCTATATTCAAGGTCCTATGAAAGGCATTTTGAGCTCTTCTGGATCACAACAGGCTAGAACGCCTCTCAGGAGTAGCATGCAGATCATCCTCTGACAAAGCAGACAGAAAGACCAAGGCAAACATCAGACATAAAAAAGGCTCAATTACTTCCTGTTAAGGATTGTCAAATTGTGAGTCATTTTCACTAAACCTGAGAACAGGTAAATTTACTTGCAGGCTAACCTCTCTCTACCTATATGTGTTTAAACAGACACATATATTTGTGACTGTGTATATCCAAATACCGTTGTGTGCATAAATACCCATACACAATTCTCTGTGTGTATAGCCATATGTTTTTGTACTTGTGTGTGTGCCTTGATTTAGGATGCTATGCAGTAAGATGGCCTCATTTTTGAACCTGTGACTAAGTTGCTACTTTGATCATATCAAATAATTTTTAATCATCTTGTTAAATATTAAATTGATTAATGATTAATTGCTAATAGAATCCTAGCTTGTAACCTACATCTAAATCATCTAAATAAATTCCAAATTACTGTTAAAACTTAGTGTAAAGTCTTCCAGCAGTATACATATTCTTTAAGCCCAGTTACTGCTAGTGAAAATGACAAGAAGTGTGATACACATCTTTCTCATGATGCTTGATCATTAAAATTTTGCTCAAATTGTTAGAATTCTGAAGACAGATCATTATTAAGAATCAATATTAATACGTTTATATTTAACTTTTTTATTATTATTTTTAAGTTCTTTCTGATCAAAAACCCTTAAGTGCCATTTCCTTTACTTGTCTAAAAGATCAGACTGAAAAAGATGGAACCCAGTTCATGAACAAAAGTTAACTGATGGTTTTCACTGAATTTATATTATTATTTTATATTTCATATTTAATTATATAGTGTATAAAAACTATATTATTTTACATTTAAATGGCACATAAGTCAGGATGTTTTTGAAAGTCAGTTGAATCACTGTAAATGTTCTCATCACTTTGTATTATATTCTGATCTTTTTTCCCTTTTTCAGAGATTCATTCTGCACAATACAAGTGATTAAATTAAAATAATTTGAAAACATTAACTTATATTTTTACCTTTGGAGATATTTTTTATTTGTGAGAGACAAGGACACAGCAAATTGAAACTCTCTTTTTCAAGTATGGCTCCTACAAAATGTAATGCTTTGTAATTACGATTTTTTTTTATGTTATGCAGATGATCTTTTTGTTATTACTCATTCAAATGCATAGAAGACTGGAGCTGGAAATTTATTTCCATTTTTTTATTATTTAAGACCATTTCTCTATTTAAATGTAGATCATTGCAATTTTTTGTGTCCCTTAGTCTGGTTTGGTGTATAAGTACTGAATTAGTATCATCAAAATAAGAAAATTAGAAGTAATTTGTGGTTTCCGTTTGTTCATTGAATCATCAATACAGGCTTCATTAATATCTTAAGTCTTTTGAGAAGAACATCTTGTGATAACCAGATAACTACAACAGATATTAAAAAAAATGTCTAGCTTACAGATGTCTAGAGTTTTGTAACTACCTCTTTACTGGTCCTACAAAAATTGATTAATTACAGGAAAAGCTATTTGTGTGCCTACATTAAAGAGATTTTTAAAGATCCTTTTAGGCTTAATTACTGTATTGCTCCTGATGAATATTTTCTGCTTCATATTGCAGTTTACCTATCTTCAAAATGGAGTTATTGCTTGCAATTTCTCGTCATGTTTTGTAATTTATTATTGTGATGCCTGATCTTAGGCACCATCATTATATTTTTTTAAAAAATTGGGTGTTTCTAAAATCTGTTGTGTTATGAAAAAGTGAAATCTGAAACTTCAAATTGAAGTAATATCACCGATGTAAAATGGTCATTCATTTTTCTATAGTCATTGTTCTATACTAAACCCTTATCAATTCATTAAAGGAAATTGCTTCTAGTGGTTTATTTGCACTACATAAGAACGTTGACTGAGAAAATAATATCTCTTTAGAGTATCAGCAAAATACTATCTGCTCATATATTAACTGACAAATAAAGAACTGTAAACGGTCATTGCAGGCTGTAGGTCATGTTCTGTTTCATCTAATAGGAATGAGTGTTTCAGTGTGAGTGATGTGTGAGATTGATGTCCAGTATGGACCTTGGAATGAAGGAGTATCTACTGAAGAAAAGAATGATTATGAAATTACTGTGCCAGGAAGCCTGAAGCAGTGATGTGAGAGATTTGACGTGTTGTATACATCAGTGTGGCAAATCAGCAGAAGCACAGGGAGATGGAACTATTTCAGAACTGGTAAAAAATCTTACCTAAAGGAAATTCGAAGAAAGTAAGAAAAAGTGATGGCATACTAACTGGGGTATTACTCCACTACTTTTTTTGACAACATTGTCTACAAACATAAAGAAATAAGAAAAAACTCTGAAGAGTCCTGCTTTATTTTCCTGTTCTAAGAGAATTATTAGGCATTCCCTGCTATCTTGGACCTTTTACTCAGAGAGCCCAGAAATAACGAAAACACAACCTAGAAACTGCACACAAACCTGGGGAAAAAGAGTCCAACGTGATAATACAGGCTGGCAGCAACACAGCTGGAAAGCAGTGTGGCAGGAAAAGACTTGGAGGTCCTGGTGGGCACTAAGTTGAACACAAGCCAGCAATGTTCCTTTGTGGCAAAAAAAGTGAATGGTATCCTGGGCTACATTAAGAAGTGTTGTCTATGGGTCAAGGACAGTGATCCTTTCCCTTTGTTCAGCACTGTTGAGGGCTCACCTGAAGTACTGGGTCCAGTTCTGAGATCTTTAGTACAAACGAGATATTAAGAGACTCCAATGAAGGGCCTGTGAGGCAATGGAGGGGAATCTTAATTGGGTTGAGGGAAATCTTATGAATGTTACACATCCTGAAATGAATAGAATCCCACAGGATCATCCAGTCCAACCATTCCTATCAAACACTAAACCATGCCCCTTAGCACCTCGTCCACCCGTGCCTTAAACACCTCCAGGGAAGGTAGATCAACCACCTCGCTGGGCAGCCTGTTCCAATGCCCAATGACCCATTCTGTGAAGAATTTTTCCCTAATGTCTAGCCTAAATCTCCCCTGGCAGAACTTGAGGCCATTCCCTCTTGTCCTGTCCCCTGCACTTGGGAGAAGAGGTCAGCACCTTCCTCTCTACAACCTCCTCTCAGATAGTTATAGAGAGCAATGAGGCCTCCTCTCAGCCTCCTCTTCTCCAGGCTAAACAACCCCAGCTCTCTCAGCCGTTCCTCATAAGACCTGTTCTCCAACCCCTTCACCAGCTTTGTTGCTCTTCTCTGGACTCACTCCAGAGCCTGAACATCATTCTTCTGGTGAGGAGCCAGAACTGAACACAGGATTCAAGGAGCAGTCTCACCAGTGCTGAGTACAGAGGGAGAATCACCTCCCTGGACCTGCTGGTCACGCCCTTTCTGATACAAGCCAAGAGGCCATTGGCCCTCTTGGCCACCAGGGCACACTGCTGGCTCATGTTCAGTCAGCTGTCAACCAACACTCCCAGGTCCCTCTCCTCCTGGCAGCTTTCTAGACAGATTTCTCCCAGTCTGTAACTCTGCATAGGGTTGTTGTGCCCCAAGTGCAGGACCCGGCATTTGACCTTGTTAAACTTTATGCCGTTGGTCTCAGCCCAGTGATCCAGCCTGTTCAGATCGCTTTGCAGAGCCTCCCTACCCTCCAGCAGATTTACACTTCCACCCAGCTTAGTGTCATCCA
Source organism: Coccyzus lansbergi (assembly GCA_033558105.1). Taxonomy (NCBI): domain Eukaryota; kingdom Metazoa; phylum Chordata; class Aves; order Cuculiformes; family Coccyzidae; genus Coccyzus; species Coccyzus lansbergi. The sequence continues at coordinate 2,960,395 of JAUMJK010000227.1, forward strand.
CAAACCTGCTAAGGGTACACTTAATGCTTTCATTCAGGTCATTGATGAAGACATCGAATAGGGCTGGACCCAGCACTGAGCCCTGGGGAACACCACTTGTCACTGGCCTCCAGCAGGAGTTAACACCATTTACCACCACTCTCTGGGCCCGGCCAGCTAACCAGTTTTCTACCCAGGAAAGTGGGTACCAATCCAGACCAGAGACAGACAGTTTCCGTAGCAGAATGCTGTGAGAAACTGTGTCAAAGGCTTTGCAAAAGTCCAGGAAGACCACTACCACAGCCTTTCCCTCATCCAGCAGCCTAGTCACTTTGTCATAGAAGGTGATCAGGTTAGTTTGGCAAGACCTGCCTTTCGTGAAGTCATGTTGACTGGGCTTGATCACTCGGTTCTCTTGTAAGTGCTTCATGGTAGCACTCATGATCACCTATTCCATGACTTTCCCTGGCACTGAGGTCCAACTGACAGGTCTGTATGTCCCTGGATCCTCCCTGCGACCTTTCTTGTAGATGGGAGATTGCATTTTATTCAACAAATGTTGCCCTTGTAATTTGGGAATTTCTTTGTTCTGCTGATTAAGTTAATTAAATAATTATTCTCTTTGCAGAAAAAGATATAATGACTTGCCTGCAAACTTTATATGACTTTGGAGTAATTTTTAGGGCAATCCATTAGAAATACTAATTGTACACTTGGCACTTTTCACACAAGACAGGATATGTAAATATTTACACATAGTTGTTGGCTTCTGCTTTTCTATAGTATCTTTGCTCTACTACTGGTCCAAAACTCAACAAAGAAATATCTAAATAAAAAATAAGATTCTTACCTTTATGGTTTATATTTGTTGTAGAAGAAGGTTGCAGTAGCAACATGAAAAAAAAAGAAATGGATATTATTTTCTAAAAGTAGACAATGTTTGGAATATCTGGATCAAAACTTTTAATATGTCAGAAGTTTTTCTCCTATTGTTTCCTTTATGTTTCACGTAAACAGTTTCTAGAAGAGAAGAATAGTAGGCTTCCTTATGATAGACTATGTATAACCTCCATGATACCATAGCTCCATTTTCATTTGTCATCCTTTGTAGTGTTTGTGCTCTCCCATGATTGCGTATAACAAGGACTAAAGAAAAAAATCACAAAGAGATTACAAGTTTAGCATGAAATGTGAGAAAATAGAATGAAGGTCCCAGAAAGTTTAAGATTCTTCAGTTTCATTGGTTATAATCTCAGTATGCCAACAGCATGTTCCTTCTCAGGTCTTGTGGAGACATTATAAGAAGGAGAAGGTTTAAGAAGGGTTTGGAAGAGGACTATATTGAATTGTTTGTAGATACCCATGAGACATCAAGCAAGACAGGAAATCCCTCTGAAAACTAATGAGGAAGAGATGTTTTATATGTCAGTCAGAGGCATTAACCGATCTTTATGTGGCAAAATGGAGATAACATGTGAAGGATTTAAAAAATCACAACACAATCGCTGTCCAGGGGACCAACAGAGGCACACAAGGAGACCATACAAACATTAAAGGTGCTGATATGTTCATAGTATTCTGCAGTGTTGTGTGTTGACAAGACCTCATATACTTAAGTCCAGAAAAAAGGCATCTGTAGTAAGCATGGAGTAAAACAGTAACATCAGGTTCAGAGTTTCAGCTACATATGCAGATCACAGATAGAAAAGACTATATTTTATTGACTTTCTGCAGAAGCCTAGATAAAGGTTTAACCTTGAACATCAATTTGCCACCTTCCACTAGAATCACTATTGGTATTGCCAAACTAGCCATGTGAATGAATAGCATTAATCAGAAAACAAATAAACAAACAAAAAAAAACAGGTGGCAGGTACGGGGATTCTGACAGTGACTAAAAGTGAATTTGTCTTTTTGATATGACTCCAATGTTAATCTGCTTGCAGTAAAAACTGATGATACCATCTGCCTTTCAGTTCATCTACCTTTATTGACAGAGCGTTTCTACGAAGCCATGACCTTTTCCCTATATTTCTTACCAACCAAAATTCTTATGCAGTAGTAAGCAGCCATACAGTCTTTAAGTTGGAAGTCAAAGCAACTGGCTTCCAAGGACCACTTAAAAGCCTGTCTTCCAAGATTATCTCCTTTCCAGTTTTTTCTTCTCTTTCCTCCCTTATTTTGCAGAGCCTCTGCGCAGTCATACCAAACCAATTTGTAATGCTTTTATAAATGCAATCATCATTCACATATAAGTTAATTTGCTTAACTGACCTTTTCTTCCATCTCTTCTTATTTATATTTTGTTTACCTATTCTTGTGCTCTCTCTTAAAGTATACATTTTATCCTCTTCTGTCTTATAAGCAACAGATACCATAAGTACCTATGTAAATATCTGCGAAACCTTAAATGTTTTCTGCAATGCTACAGTGTGAAACCATTTTGAGGCATTTTAAAATAATGTTGCAGAATGAAACTGCCAATCAGCTTCATTCCAAATGAATCAGAGAACCATATCACTCTGCACCAATTTCTATCCATTTAAATGAGAGATGTATATTTCTCTGGTGGGTGCTGGGAAGAAGAATTGAGATGAATCATCGTCTTTCTGTGAAAGTGTTGTATGTAAACTATTCTTTTTAGAGATAAAAAAGACTTATGATAGTCTTTAGAAAAATAAATATATTTGTTACAATGTTGGTTTGCATAAATTAGTATATTTTATAATCTGATATTAGAAATAGCTTTAATATAAAAATAATTATTGAAGTAAGTAAAAGAAATTGTTTTTTTAAAATGAGACAGGGCTTTCATGAACAAGAAATGAGAAATGTTTCTAAGCATAAGAAGAGACATGGAAACAATAGAGATGTGAGAAGCTTAAAAGGCAGAAGATCAGAGTGAGGCAAGAAATGAATAAGTTAATGGGGGAAAGTGAGGGAAAAAAGATCAGAAGCAGGAAATGTCAACAGCAGTATTTGGTAAAAGGTAATTAACTAAAGCTTAACTAATGAATGTAAGACAGTGAAGAAATCATGTTACAGTGATTTTGTTGATACAGTGAAATAGTTACTAACATATAGATTAAAAAGATGCAGTCAATTTAATATAGGAAGCAGAAGATTTACCTAAATGTCCATACTTATCTTGGATCATCAGTAAGAGACTTTTCCCGTATTGTTATTTACTCTGCATGTTTGTGAGGCCAGTTGTGGAGTTCATTCCATCAGTATTTCAAGTACTGTTATATTATTTCTGGATAGATCATATTATCTCTAGATATATTAGTATATATAACTACAGATTCACAGTTTATACTTATTAAATAAATGTATAACTTTGGAACTTTCAAATGCTGTATTTTTCTATCATTCACAGATAAAAAAAATTCAGTGCCTCTAATGTCAATGTACAATTCTAGCGATAATGCAGAACACTTAGAGCAGCAAAAGCCTTCATGTATGTCACACAGACATACTGACACATCCAGAAGACCAAATAGTGACTTTCAGATTTAAAACCCAAGTCAAAGCAAGTGTGAAATGAGGTATTCTAAAAAGGTTGTACAGTGAAACTCTCCAACATATGCACCTATAGAAAACTTTAAGCAAGAATGTGAAAGCAGATTTTTTTTCTGGATTAACATTTTTGAGATCTGGAGTGTAAACCTTACGTTAAAAAAATGATTGTGCCTGAATAGAAATCATTTAATTTCATTTTATTTTCATAATCTGGTGAACATTTTGAAAAAAAAATGCCTGTTCACGAATTGTGATTCTATAATTGACTTACACTCCTGATATTTTTCTACGATGATTTTGTTTTCTATAGAGAAATAGATGTAGGCTTGGGTCAGAAAACACAGTACAGCCGATTCATTTCCAAACCTCAGAATTTGGACAGATCTGAAATATATCTTCATCCCTGATGGTCCGTAACTACTTCTCTTGCCTCTTGTAATTCTCAGAAGTTAAAATTTCTTTCAAAGAGCAGAAAAATGTCAGAAAAAGTGTTAGTAGGCAAACACATCTAACTTATTTCAGAATGGGACACTGCAAAGTGACTGTAATCAGCAACAGTAACAGCTATAGAAACAAGAAATTATGATCAGTTCTTACGCTCCTGCCCAGATGAAAATTTGCAGATGCCAATCCAATGGATACCATAGAGTAATATACATGAAAAGAAAATGCCCTTTCAAAAAGTTGGAAAAATACAGATCTACATAAGATTGTATAACAGAATTCTCAGTATGCTATTCAATATTCAATATGATACATCTGATTATCTTTCCTTTATGCTCAGGTGTATCCAGTTGCAAGGTATGTCACTCATACTTTAGAAATCTGATATTCTCACTATTTATTGCTGTAAAGTACTGACAACAAAAATGCAGTATCAAAAGCTAAAGCCCTGGGAAAATCAATGGAAAAGAAATTATTTATGGTTTGAGCCTTCAGTTGTGAAATACTATGCACTTTATTTTAGAAAGAATCTTTCTATCATTCTTCTACCATTCCAGAGACATGCAAACAGAAGAAATTCTGTACATAATATTAAGTTTCAAACTTACATTTTCTGTTATTTAGAAAGATTACCAAGCACTGCTGTTTTCAAATTGTAGTTTTTGAAAGATATGGTCCCAGAACAGGAAGTCCTATGAACAAGTAACTTGTGTCCCATAGGAAAGACAAATACAGTGATTTCATCAGGGAACAGACTTGTCAGCTTTCTCAGAAACTTACAACAATGTAGACATAATGTCTTATTGGCAAACTAGCACATATAATCAGGGAGTGCCTATGTGACCCTTGCCTTTTCCAGTGGAGCATACTCAGGACATCGATTGTACTTTTCTCTAAGACTACTGTTTGTGCAAGGAGTTGCAAACCTGTCTCTTCATCTCAATATGTGACTAATGCATGAAACATTAGATGCGGATAGTAAGGGTGGTTGAGCGTTAGTGTCTGCAGTACATCAAGATTGTAGAGCTGCTGCCACTGGAACTGCTGCTAGGTTACCTGGTCTCTGAAAAGAGCTATGTCAGAGAGGAACAGAGGACCTCCACTGAACCTTCAGAGTGACATTACACAGAGAAATCTACAAGATAAAATATCAGGTTCTTGTCCGAAGGTATTTGCTTATCTCTGGTTAACAAGGCTAACAAAACTGGAATTTTCTCCGCTGTTGGAAACATGAGTAAAAGCTATTGCCTCGTTGATGTCTCTCTGCCTGGAGAGAAATGAGGATTTATTTCTTCTAAATTCAGACCTCACCACTGCTACTCATGCCTTCATCATTCTGACACCACCTTTCTACAGCATATTTCATCTGGGGCAACATTGCTTTATTTAATCAGGAGACTCCGTGAACTGCAGTGAAGTCACTTAACAGTCATCTTACGTGCTGAATCTTTTCACTGTTAACTTTAAGTTCCATTCCTTTATAATACATGTCCTAAAAATATTCAAGACATTTAAAAGTTCAGATATTAATACCAGCAGTTTGAAATATTAATTGCAAATAGTATTTTAACAGGAGAAACACAGATATGCTTGCTTGAGTTTCAAAGAAGAAAAATATCCTTAGTCAGAGGCTGCATATAATTAAATATTGCCAGTAAATTATTTTGAAGCAACAATCAACATTTTACTATGTTTGTGTAAAATCTAATGTGCAAATTTGCAATGCTTATTTATCTCTATATATACATGAAACTACCTTCTCTCTTACTGAGAGTTGAATGCAGGGTAAACAACATCATCTTCATACTTCCCTGTGTATGTACTGTGTGAACAACTTGGCTTTTCAAAAATATATGTGGTTTTATTCCTAAACAGAATTTCATTGACCATCCACTACTGAATGTTGTATTTTAAAACAAATACATAATTCAATGCACTAAGTATTTCATATGATTTTGGGAATGTCTTTTTAAGTGTGAGTTTTCTTCATATTTCAATTTCCAAATCTAAGTTTAGTAATTTCTACAGGGAAAAAAATCCATAACATTTCTTTTCATTAATGCGTTAAAATTGAAAATTTAACACATTAACCCCTGATAAAAATTAATGTAAAGGAACAAACGATACTTAATCATGAAGAAAGTTTTCTGTTACAGTGAGTTACTGGGGTTTTTTTATTATTTGAAAGGTACAGGATTAAAAAGAAAGACCTGACATCTATTTATTCACAGAAAAACAGGAAGGGACAGCAAAGTCATCTTCTTAGCATACAAGTGACACTTCTATGATAAGCACAGAATTCTTCACCCATCTTTTAAAGCTCTCAACAATTCTGGTTAAGGGATGGTACTTTAAATACGATAGTACTGTGATATTAGTACATTCTTTTTATGTGTATTAAGAGGTAGGTATTTTATACAAATACTCTCTATTCATCTGTTCTTCCAGGAATAAACTATACTAGGAAAAAATAAACACCATTTATACTAACATAAATACACTTCCATTAAGTTCTAGCTCTTGTTTATAGAGGTCCTGCATCTTCAAGCACTTCATTCCTTCCTGTTTTAAAATTCTAGTTGATACCTTTGTTAGTATGCTTATTGCTGTGATGTAAAATGTTGATGGTTATGTTGAACTTGAAATTCCTTATATTTAACTATAATTTTGGTACTTTAGAATTCAGTCACTGTAAATTAGGAGATCCCAAAATAGTACAATCCTCATATTGCTCTTTATTTATAGGATATTTATCATTATTAATTATAGCCTAAGTGCTTTTTTTCACTGTAAAATGAACTCATGTTTTTCAGAGGCCAACGCCAATTTTAGCTGTGTTTAAATAAGCTGACTAAAGTAAGTCTTTCTGAGTGAAGGTCAAAGACCAAGAGGTGACTCCATCATCATTTTAAGGATTAAGACTGTCCAAATATTTGTCACCCAGTAGAAAAATGGAGACTATTGTGTGACCACTGCTTTCCCATTTTTTGTCATTCAACAAGCCCAGCAGAGCCCAGCAACCAATGATTTGGGCTGCGATCAGGCTGCAGAAGATCACTTAAAAGAACGTATACTCCTTCCATCTTCACAGAATTGTCAGCTGCTTCTGAAGTGATTTATTCAGACTGGTTTTATTGGAATCTTCTTCCCATTATAAAAATCCAAATATTACAAATGTAAAAATGCTAGTTTAAGCTCTACCCTGATTATTTTGCACATGATATGGGTATAAATACTTGTGTTGGCTGGCAATTCTGATACTGAGTAAGCATCTCATTGAAGTGAGTGGAACTAAATTTTCCTGTTCATTTTTCTGCTGGCCTTGAATGTGACCTGTGTTGTATGAACAAAACTAAATCCCAAACTTCCTCTTTGGCAAATAGGAGGGGTCTGCATTTGCTCATTATTATTCATCATATGTAGTGTTTCATGAGGTACAACTAGTCTCCTTGGGTAAAAAACAGATGGCTGAAACTTAATAAAAGTGATTCTACTGGGAATACAAGAAAGACTTGTACCAATACTAACATTGAGCTCTGCTATAAACCCCAGCTGAGCAGTTACTAAAGAGATATGAACTCTCAGACAGCAGCTAGATTGGCCTCTAATCCCTGTAAAGTGATAACATTATTAAGTTGTTTTGGGTTTGGGTTTTTTTTCTACATATGTCTACTTGAAAGTCTCCATTATTTCTTTTCATATATTCTTTACTAAAGGAGTGGTCAAATATTGGAACAAGCTACCCAGGGAAGTGGTGGAGTCTCCTTCCCTGGAGGTGTCAAAAAAACATGTGGATGAGGCAGTTTGGGACATGGTTTAGTAGGCATGGTGGTGCTGGGCTGATGGCATGGCTGCATTAATTTAGAGGTGTTTTCCAACATTAAAGATTCTATGAGCAAGAAAATACTTTGTGTCAGTCTTCTAGATTTGTCTAGGCTAGTCATTTAAGATTTTTGCTGCATTACCATGGATTCCTAGTGTTTAAGGACAAGAGCATTTAATCTCTTGCACCACCATTTAAGATCATGATTTCTCATAGAAGAATGAGTTTAGATATGAAAACTAAGCCTTTTGAAGGCCAATTTGGATGGCAGTCATGAACAATCTCTACTTTTCTGTCTCTATGCAGTTGCCTTCCTGTGTGCAGGGCTTTGGGCCAGAAATAATGTTGCGCTAACCTAAAGTTACCTGCCTTTGGCAGGCAAGATCCCATGTATTCTGATGGGCAATCTCTGGAAGTACCCAGGGACGCAGTTCTAGATTCATTGTCTGCATGAACAGCAAACAGCTTTAGATTGCTGAAAGTTACATCCCAGAATGCAGTGCAGGCATCAGCAGAAACCATGCTGACACGACTTGGAGCAGGAAACAAAACATTTTTCCATCATTATAAGTAATGAACAGAATTGCATCACTTTGACTACTGATGTGATATGATAAAGGCACTAGGTTGAAGCCTAATCAGAAAGCAAAGAAAATTAAAATTCAATCTGTCAAACTGAAGGAAAATAAGAAGAAAGCTGGCTTAATTCTGAGACTTCTAGATCTCTGCTGAGTATCAGCACATGGGTGGCGTGGTTGCTAATACTTTATAAAATACATTATATTCAGTTGTTTAAAAAATTATGTCCAGTCATTTAAACCATCTGTTCCTCTTGGATCTATCTTTCATCTGATATTTGTTAAATAAAAATGCACTTCCTTTTTTTAATATCCTTTTTTTGTTGCCACTTGGCTAATCATTGTTTCAAAACTGCTCCTTTGGCTGACTTTACTGCCAAATGGATTTCAGCTGAACTGCTCATGGCGCTTAGCAGGAGTAACTCTACTGCACATAAACCAGCAAAGCTTGCCTATTAAATGTTGGCCACAATAGGAAGCGCTGCTCAAACTATACATTTCTCTTCCTAGGCAATTTCATGTGGTAGTATTTGTGATGAAATGGTGTAACTGGAATGGGTGTATTTTGAATGCAGTGCTTCAAAATAAGCTCAGAAGCTTTGTGTAAGTAGAACTACACAAATGAGATCTGTAGTAGTGCTATAGCCTAAATACCACAGATGTAAAAACCTATGCCATGGATGGTATAATAAATTCTAAAGAGCTGTTATGAATACCATCTTTGAAGAATGTCATCCTTGGCAATGATGCTGAATGATGCTGTTATTGTCAAGAAGTCACTAGATTTCTTAATTTTCTCTGAACTATAATATGAATGATAAATCAAGACACTTCTTTTCTGAATTATCGTTTTTGTTCTCCCTCTATATTGATTTGTAGTTTAAAAATAAGCAAGAATTTGCTGAAATGCACGAAACTTATACTTTGTGAAGTAAAAAAATAGCATTTTATGTAAAAAAGAACCTTGTAAATTGTTAATGAATATTCAGGAAAAAAAAGCATTTCAAGTATTATATACTGGATAGTAAGACAAATAGATTCTGTGATAAAAACAAGCTAGCTTTTTATTAAATGGACTGCTGAAAGATATATTCACTTACCTTGACAGAAGAACGTGCTGCTACCTCTTAACTTTTCTTTCTGAATATGGAGATTTCCTCTAGATTCCGATTCTGTGTACTTGTACATAGAGTTTGATGAGATATTTCTTAGAAATTCTGTTTTAAACCCAACCATTTTAAAGATCATTTAAACTCATCTACAGAAATGACTGATTGAAAAAAAAAAGAAGTCAGAAGGCAGTATTTTGCTTATAATGCTGATTTAACTTAAGTTTTTTTTCAATCATATACTACCCATAAAAGTATTGATTATAATTTTTTCCTAGACACAAATAAAGATTCTGAAATGGAAAAAGTAATTTTGCTGGATGTGAAAAACACCTGATTCAAAGCAAATGTATAAATAACAATGTCAGTTTACATTTACTATACCCCTAAAATGTTATTTGAACATTTAAATAATTTACATTTATAAATTAAGTGTAATGCAATAAAATATACTAAATTAAAAAAATATATCAAAGGTAAATTGAAGCCTATTTGTTCTAGTCACAAATTTGTTTAGTTCACATTAGCTTTATAGGTAGCAAAAAAAATTATACTAAATGCAGTGCAAATATTATAAACAGATGGGAAGTGAAATAAAACAGGACTCCTTACGTTTTTTCCCCATGTATAATGTGTTTTATTCTACTCCTTCTTATTTCACTGAAGAATAGGAACAAAATCCCTGTACCCAGACAGCAAGAAACTTTAGCAAATTCCTGACTTCAGACCTGTGACTCAAGCCTGCCTGTAGTTATTTCACAGCTTAGTTCACTCTATGCTGTATGATAACCATAATAATAAAAAGTTGCCAGCCCTAAGAAAATGTTAGAAGCTTAATGTCACATTTAGAAACAGTGAAAAGTATTTATTTCACTGAAAATTCATATTGACTATGCCAGACAAAAGCATTCTGGATACAGTCGCTTTATAAGATGAGAGTAAAACAAAACAAATTGAAATTGTTTTAATCAATAACAGCTAGCAGACATAGATCTGCAATGATGTTTCTAAGCAGTTACTTTGTTTCCCAGGTTCACAGCCCTTGGCTATCAAGAGAAGGAAGATGATAGAGGGGTATAAATCATGCACAGCTTCCCAGCTTTCTGCCTTCCTTTTAAGGATTTTAAAAATTTACTCAGCTCTGACTTCCGGCTGCCTACACCTTATTATTATTATTCTGAAACATGTCCAGAGAAGAGAGACGAAGCTGGTGAAGGGGCTGGAGAACAAGTCTTACAAGGAGTGGCTGAGAGAGCTGGGGTTGTTTAGCCTAGAGAAGAGGAGGCTGAGGGGGGATCTTATTGCTCTCTACAGCTACCTGAAAGAAGAGGGAGCTGGCCTCTTCTCCCAAGTGACAGGGGACAGAACAAGAGGGAACAGCCTCAAGCTGCACCAGGGAAGGTTCAGGCTTGACATTCGGAAAAAAAATTTCACAGAAAGTGTCATTGGGCACTGGAATAGGCTGCCCTGGGAGGTGTTGAATCACCTTCCCTGGAGGTGTTTAAAAGGCTGGTGGATGAGATGCTGAGTGGCATGGTTTAGTGGTTGATGGGAATGGTTGGATTCAATGATCCTGTGTGTATTTTCCAACCTAGTGATTCTGTGAATCTGTGATTCCCTAATCTAAACCGCGACTTTGCAGCAGGGGAGTAGAACATGTTCAAAGCAGTTTCCTTTGATGCACAGTTTCTTCTTCTCCTGTCCTCGTTGGATGGAATTAATGTTTCTGTAGGAACAAAAGCAGTAGTACACAACTCCACTGCAGTGTGGGGTACCTTCCAAAAGCAAGGATAGCTGAACATCTGCACACCTTAAGTATCATTTTTTTTAATTGCCATACATAAAGCTGGAGTGGTAGCTGCATAATAGGTTTAAAATTTAAAACTTCTAAATGCCTAGACTAGTGAATTCTGGTCAGCTCCATGATATAAATTGGTGTGAGCTAGCTTAGTGCTATATCCTATTTTCTGCCTACATATATACAAACACACAAACATATATATATATATACACATAAATGCATATATACATACACACAAAACACACGCATACACAGAGGTAGTATATACATGTGTATAATTCATATAGTATAAATTACTTGCATCTGCATTTATCTGTATGTACAATATCTATGCATACCTATACGTATTTATTTATGTGTATGAGTGTATAATTATATGGCTATAGAGATAAATGGATATATAAATAAACACATAGATAATTTATTTTCACTAGTGGAATCTGTTTTATTGCTTTCCTTTATGATTTGGGTACCAGATCATTTGCTTCTTGTTTCCTGTGACCTCCACATTTCTACCATCTTTTTTATCACAACTGCTCTTCTCATTGCTCAGCTGCTTAGTATCTGGCACTTACCTTCCTGGAATTCTTTTTAGTGTGGATTCAAATGATACTGTTGGCTTTAGTGTAACAGGAACAGAAACCATAGCCAACATAAAGTGAACAGAAATGGTTAAATTATGATATCGAGAAAAGCACTTAAATTGTTATTATAGTTCTTTGCTATTGATGCAAGTTGCTCACTTAATAATGTGTGTCTTGTCCATAAACAGAACTTTTGGGGAACTGACCAGGCAAAAACAAATGCCCATCTGAGAGATACAAGTAATTTTAGCGCTATATCATATAATAGTTATATAATGTATAATATGAAGAGTGAAAACATTTTGTAAATAGGGCTAATAATGTGTGAAGGGAAATAAGAAGGAATTTTTATTTGGAACATTCTGGATACTATCACCCAAAGCTCCTTTTCATTGTATCTGCTATCTGGACTCCTTTGTTGAGAACTGCTTTGTAAGTTTTATGAAGTCTGGTGTTCTGGATGCTTACATTTTCATTTGACCAACCTGTCTTTCTTGAGATACTGTGAAGAACTAATGAGATATCACATATCATAGGAACAATGATTTTTAAGACTTCTACAATCCTCACTACTGATTCTTATCCAGGACACCATCATTACTTCAGTATTTCCCAGGCTAGTTTTTATTTTACAATGTGGAATCTACATTTTAAGAGGTTACTGGGGTTATTTTTTTGCAAACTAGAACTTTAATTAACCTCACAAAAGCTATTAGAAAACCTGGATTTTTGTCTTATTAAAGAATTATTAATCGCTTACACTTTGTTTTCCCCTCTGACTGTAAAAGTCCATTTTAATTATTTCACAGAATGAGCTCTTGTAGATTAAGCTGGTGTACTTATATACCCATGCCTCAGATGGCTTCTCTGATTCTTAGTAGTAATGGGGGGTGAAAAGCCCAAAAAGTGATACTTGTCTCCTTTAAGTTTTCTCTATTGGTAAGCAGTTTACTTTAAATAGTTGTTGGAGGCTGCTAAGGGAAAACACTAAATCAGTAAAGCTTTCACTTGAGTCATGTCCCATTTTAATTTTTTTTCCACACTCCATGGGTTACAGCTGTGAACTAAATAATTTCATACCTACTACTTACCCTTTATGGACTCCCTGCCTCATAGCCTCCCTCTTAGAAGCACAGCCAGCAAAAAACTATTGAGCTCACAAAATCACAGAGACAGATAGATCTAGCTGGAGTTGTGATAGAAAAAGAAATACTTTTCTCTTCATCTTGGTTTTTTGTTATATTACTCTTTAAGAAGTTAAATAATTTGTAAACAGAGATCTTCCCTCATTGTAGTAAAATTATGTAAAAGAGAATTATCTGAACTAGGAAGGCAGTAAAGTGTTTTCTCAGAAACTTATTGCTTTCCTGAAAGGACATACCAAGAAATATATACGTTATTTGTAACATGGAACACTTTATGATCCATCCTTTGAGCAAAGTTTCAGATCCAGCAGACAACACAATATGTATTTTCCTTCAGTTATATTTGAGGATGCAATGTGGGGGATTGGAGGTACGGCTCATGATTTGTTTGACCAGTTATAGATCTGCACCCATGACATATCCAAATTTCATGAATTCTTATAAGTGGATAAACATGTACATCTCAGGACTGATTTATCCATACAAGGTATGATCTAAGCAAACCAGAATATTCCCAATGTAAGCATTTACACTTTGCATCCACTTTTCTCTTCAAATTATAGGGGGAGTACAGGATGACTAGCTTAAACACAGTTTAGTGCATTGTAGCTATCTGAAATCAAAAGAAACTTAAAATTAGATTATACAAATCCTACCTATGAAGGCCAAAGAAAGTCCAAGTGTGTTTTAGACATCACATAAGTATTCTTCCAGTACATCTCTCAGATGACAGGTCATGGGTTTACTGGTAGCTGGTTTTTTTTTCAATTCTGTCACAGTTTTCTCACATATGTTAATGGAAGTTCAGTGACAAATTTGCTTATTGAAACATTAGATCTGTAACATATTTCCTAAAAATAGCCATATAACGAGGATCTAGAAACTCCCCCAATACTGATCTACCTTCAAATTTCAGAACAGCTTCTCCAGAACAGATAGAAAGTTTTCAGAAAATTCCCTCAGAAGCTGATGAAAAGGTGGCATCATAGATGACTGTCACATTTATCAGGTCTGATAGCAGTATGATATCACTGAGGGGTTTTTTGAAATTATTATATGGGTATCTGTAGCTACACTAACAGAGAAGGATATTTTTTCCTGCCTTCATCTACCCTTTCTCTCCTCCTGTTCAGTTCTCCTGCTGGTAGAGGTATTAGTTGAACTGAACTACGCTCTTTGCTCAGCTGCTGTCTTCCTGCTGTATCTTTTTCTTGTTAGCTCTTTTCCTGCCTGTGTCTTAGCCATTTCCTTATCAGATGTATTGTCACATTGTGATGAAATTAAACGACCCTAACAAGTGAAACCTTTTCTTTTTCTTTTTTCACAGAGGGCACAAAACAGACAACCACAAAAATGACAGGGGAAGAGGGCTGTGGTTTGATTCTAGTTTGGGAATGCAGGTCTATGCAGGAGGCAATTTATAGCTCAAATTTTACATAAAGGTGTTTCACTGAAAGTGCAGAAGTGCAAAAACTGTCCTGAAGAAAATTGATTGAAACTTAATGTGGTGAACATTAGCAAGTTAATTGCTGAAGGAATAAATTCTGTGCATGTATGGAGAGGTTCTCCTTACCTTACTCTAATTGTCTAAAACTAAGCATCTAGTATACCCTTGTTTTTTTCAGGTTCCTTTTAACAAAAATGAAAAGAAACAGAGCTGTCCACGGGGCACTGATTTCCATTCCAGGGTACTCGGGGAAAGTGATCAGGACAAGAAACAAAGTAATGCAGAAGCACAATTTGAAGTAAAAAAGCAAAGTACCATCAGTGTGACACCATCCACAAACAGCAAAGTGTTTATTTTCCTCTGGAATGGAAGTACACTCCTATGCCTGTCCAATAATCCCACAGTGTGTCTATATGAAGTATTAACATTAAAACCACTGAGTTGTAAATTATAACCCAATCCTAAAATTCTAGTAACGTAAATGAAAACCAAATTGAAGTCCCTATTCCAAAAACCAGTCTCTCAAATAATTTTTAAGGACATCTGTCTCCATTAGTTTATAAGGTTTTAATTAATTTTTTAAAAACTCCCCATCTGGTGTTTTTCTAGCTCACTGTTCAGTATCAAGCAAAATAGCATTGTTTTGCATAGATGTAAAACTGTTGCAATTTTTCAGTACGTACATGACCTGTAAGGACATCTCTGATGTTTTTGCTATTGATTACTGTGTACAATACTATAACCATACAGAGAAGTTCTACAAGTGTGTAAATGAAATCAGTTCTCAGCTCAGTGCTCTTCTTTCCTCCTAAGCAAGTGGTTCAGAGAAAGAACTTCAAGAAGAAAATAATCAACTAGCACTATGAAATGCAGACATGTGTTTAATTCTGTTATTTATGCCACATTATTATTCACTGATTCCACTCTACACTTTAATTTTAATAATCCTTCTTATCTTTATATATTACCCATCTGCTTTAAATAGTAAATCATTGTTTCATGTGAATCTTCCTGTAAAATTTGCACATGCAAGTGCTTGCAAAGTTGTGTTTGATTATCTCACAGCAGTAAACATCTACTTTCATTTCAGAACATTGAATGTTTGTGTTTTCTTGTCTCTTAGAGTCTCTCAATATTCCAGGGAGGTTACTGAAAATTACCTGGGGGTTTATCTTTGTTATAGAAAAATCTCAAATGGTTAGAAGTTGCATTTAAGATGACTTTGTGCAGCAGTGTCAACAGGGGACCAGTAATAATAATTTGGTGACAGAAAATCTATAAAACACATTAAGCCAGTTTCAGTATCACTTTTTTTTTTATTAAGTCTTGTTACATTCACAATTGGAGTCACAGGGACAAGATCAAAATTCTAGGAACAAAGCTTAACTGAAAGGCTTTGCTGATAAGAACATGTAAACAACAAAAGTTTAAGATTCAACATCCAAACTAAGCTTTATCAATTTTGTAAACACTATTGATTTCCCTTAGATTCCTGAGAAATATTTAATCCAAACTCTATTTATCCAATGAAAACGAAGTGTCGGAGTTGATCCATATTTTCACTTTACAATATTGAGGTCCATGGGTTAATAGACTAAGAAAACTGCAAACTCAGGGGTTTTCATTCACGTTGTAATCTACAGAAAAGATGGACATCTAGGTTTTTTCCACCACATGGTCTTGCAGCAACAGTATTTTTCCTGCATAGAATTTAAACATGCAGTTCCGCATTGCAGCAATATTCAATATCCTGTTAAAGTTGCATTCCATTTCTGAGATAAAAAAAGAATAGGTTCTGATATAAGCATTTTCATTTCACTGCATAACTTTAGGGTTCTGCAAAAAAAAGTCATGAGCAGTTTCTTTAAGATTTTTTCAGCTGTCCTTATAGTAATGTACAAAGAAATATTCTTTTCCTAAAAGAAAGAACAGAGAAAAAGTAATATTTAGAGGTACATTTCCAAAATAAAAAATAATTTGGGATTTTACATCAATGAGTTTTCTGGAACAATTCTTCAGTAGTCATTCCATAGATCTTTTTCTAGACACTGAGATATTATTTAATTAAATATAGTTTATGATTTTGTACAGGACATCTGCAGAATTTTGTTGGGAAACAAGAATTATTACACAGTAATTGTGCAATGGTTATATCTATCTGAATCATGTTACTGGCTCTGTATTCTGCTGTATTAGCAGGTTAACCATGACATGCGCTTTAATCTTCTTATGGTCCACAAAGACACTGTCTAGCAAGAAAAAATTATTGTTTTCAGTGATGATTTGTGAACCTGGTTTAATATATACTCTTGATTATGAGATCTGATTATGAGATTTGCAAGGTGATGCTCCAGTAAGCTAATTGGGTACCTATATTTCCTCTCATACTTAACTATGGGAGCCCATGATAGAAAGTGATTAATTTGAATTAAATATATCTTCTTCCAAACAGGGTATTATTTAACCACTGAAAAGTAGATCGTGTGTATAGTATTGGATAAAACAACAAAAGACCATAAGTATCTTTCTCCCTGCCAGTTCTAACATCTTTCCAAACACTTTTACATACCTAACCAGGTACGCAGATTGTTTTTGTCTAATATTTCCTGATTCATTCTGTATATCCACATCAAACCACCACATCTTTCAAACCAACATTCATAAGGGATAGATACTCTCCAAGTCTAAATATAAGTTGAGAAATGCACAATTTGCCAAACTTTGCATTGCCAAGCAGTCACCAGTCAATTGCTTTCTTCAAAAAATCCATTATCGCATATGACAGCATTTTCACTTTCCTTCAATTTTGTTTTGCATGGAATTTCTTTCTTCATCCTTGTCCTTTGACTTAATACCATTCATTTAAGCAATGTAACACTTGATGGGTAAACCGAGGTTCAGAAATTATTTTTAAATTTTAAATTAATGCACATACAAGTCTTCTCCAAATTAAGTTGACAATTGAGTTCATGTAATCATATAAGAAATACAAAAGGACAGTGAACAAACATAAGTTAGTATTTCAGTCATGGAAAATGTGTAATGATCTGCAGTTCGGTAAAAGTAGCTTCTGTTGTCTTTCAGACTCACAAAGGACTTTTCCATTTCCCTCAAGATGCATTTGTTGATGTCCAGGTCAATGTAAACTACCACAAATGAAGATTCCTCCTTTATTCAAGGGAGTATGCAGATACTCACAGTTTAAAATGCTGTGCTTATAAAATACAAGCATATAAGGGCGAAGGTAAGAAGATATACAGAAAGGAGATAATCGGTACAAAGACTCTCAACAGTCATTATGAAATCTTCAGTTTTTGCAGGAGGGATATGGCTGGAAGGGAAGTATAAAATGCTTTTTAGAAGTGAGATTGGTCAGAGTGTAATGGTTTTCAGGATCCACCCCTGTAGGAATTCAGTCATTTCAGATGAGACACAATCATCAGATATGAAAAATGATTGTGGTTTCTGTCATTCAGCTTCCAGGAATAGATCTTAAATGTAATCAAGGTAAACATTATTAAGATAGGTGATCTGAAATATTGGGAGAGAATTGAAAATCAATCTTCCTTTTCATATTCAGGGAAGGGAATGTGATGAATAAGAGGTGTAATAAGAGAAGTTCTTTATAGATTAAACCAGTGTGCAGTAGTGACACTGTATTTTGAGTAAGATGCGAATGAGAAATCAGATCTACGAAGTGCCCTGGGAGAAGATTAAAACAATTTAGCTTTGTTGTCACAACGAACATATCACTGCCAGAGTTTCTTCATGTAAGAACACAACCTGAAAGAAAGATTTTGTATGGTATCTGACATGACTTCTCATGGAAAAGAAGCCTCTGAAATTAACATTCCTGACTTGACTTCCTCCAAAGTAGTTATGTTCTTTACCAAATGAAGTTGCAAAGTAATGGTAGACTTTCCAGTGTAGATGTCATCTATCCAAAAGCAAGGATTCTGTTCTTCAACATATAATGACAAAAGTATTTTTTGAATATGCAATAGTAAAAAAGAGAGCAGTGCAGTTCAAGTCTCCCTGTGCTTACTGATTGAGCTCGTTAAATTATCTATCTGCCAGTAGGTTGTGAAGTATTTCCTATTTCCAAATTTGACAATCAACTTATCTTACATTTTTGAGGGAATTATAAAAGAGAACTTATCTTTTAGCAGACACTAAAGAAGAAGCAAGAGTTGCTTTCAATGGTAGACTTCAGCTGTCATTCTGTTACGTGCCAAATTTATAACCTTGCTTATTATTAGGCTCTTGTCCCTATCTGCATTTTTGAGCTGTACTTTCAGCAACTACCTTCATAAACAATTGTTTTTTATGTGAATTCAGATCTGAATCAACCTGATTTATTATGCATCCTCAAATATTCTGGATCTTTTACAGCAACAGAGGGAGCTTCAACTTACAAATATTACATTTTATAAATACTCTGTTTAAGGATATCCTTAGGTTTAGACACTGTTGATTTACTATTATTATTATTATTATTGATTATTTATTATTAGCTCATTTTTTCTGTATTTATAAGCTAATTTTAAGAAAATACATATCATTTCAATAATAACTGTCTTGTTTGACTTTTAAGGCAATCAATACACACTCCATACAAAATCATAAAGCAAATTAAAAGATCTCTTCTTCCTACACACACACAAGCACATACACACAGAGTTGGCTAAACAGCAATTTCTAGGAAGTTCTGCTAGCATTGCTTTTTCTGGATTTGTTTGTTTGATTTTGGGTTTTTTTCTGTGAAAGAAAACATTAGCACATAGTGCACTAGCATGTAAATCCAAAGCTTTAGAGCTCTTGAAGAGGGCACCATTGAAGACTCCTATACATGCTGATATTTCAACTAGCGATAATTCATAAACAACTGTAGCTGTTGAGTGTAACCATCTGATGGAATTTATAAAAAAGAAATGAACATCATATAGGTATACGTAATTTCATAAAAATAATTTCCTTATATGGAAAAGTTCAGAGCGTTTCAAGTCTACCTCTTTCACCTCTGTCTCATAAATAGATAAAGTAGATACATCAGAAGAAGGAACTTCTTCAGAGAAAATTTTAGGTTTACAGGATCCTGACACAGGTGTTCCCTTATTGCATGTTATGATTCATACCGTATTAATAGTTCATTTCTGCTTTATTTGAAAAATAATTATGATTTTAAAGCCATATTCCTCAATCAAAATATAAGATTAAAGAGAATATGTTAGAAGTGTTCAAGAAGACAGTAAGTAATAAAACCCAGGTGTGTTACACCTCCAAATATTCACTGTCTGAGATGAAGTACAGTTCTCTCTTCTCTATAAACAGTGGATAAGGCTGGATGGAAAAGGAAAAGCAAGACTCTTCAAAGCAGGCAAGGAAAAGAAAAGGGGATTCAAGTATCCATACTCTTCATTGATGGATCAGGTATTTTTCAAAATAAAGTTGCTTTCCAGGAGCATAATGCGAAGATGTTTCTGAAAATTTGTGATAGTTTACATACCACTATCACAACTGCCCAGTATGGTTCTTCCATATAGACACTAGCTATACAATAGAAAATGCAAAATAGGATTATTGAGAATAGTGATAGAGAATTCAGGCAATAATTTTGTCGGTCCTCTTACTGGAGGTCAAAGGACAAGTGCAATTCCAAGGCAAATGTTATCGAAAGTAACATTATTCAACTGTTTTGATAATAAGATGATATGTTGTGAAGGTCAGGTAAAGGATGATTTACATTTTAGAAAGAAATGACATTGTCCTTACTCTGTAAGTCACCACCTAAGTGGGAGGACATTCAACTCATTAAAGTAAGAATGCAGCAGAGCTGAGTAAAAAGAAGGTTTTTCTTGACAAAGTCTTCAGAACAGGTTTATCTTCCACAGTGTTCAAAGTCTACTAAAGAAAGGTCAGGGAGGTATGTGAAAGAAAATGTTCGTAAGACAATTGAGTTTATGATTCTCAGGACTGTGATACAAAATAGAAACAAAATATTTCAGGAAAACAACTTCAGTAAACTCAGAATTCCTAGAGTAAATACTGCTGAAAATTTGCCCACATTGCTGGACCTTGATAGTTCAGAAAGAATAAGGGCAGAAATATCTCTTTATAGTGGAAAAGGTGAAAACTTAATGCTGCAGAAGAACAACTTGACTAAATACTCTTTGTCCACAAACATGAGAAACGTGCATACAGTTTGGCTCCTTAAGTATAAGAAAAAAATTGAGCTATGAATATTAAAAGGATGTTGCAAATAACAAAAAAATTTAACTAGAAACTGCTTAAATAAGTCTGTAAATTCAGTAATAAGATAAGGAAACAAAATTTGGACAAATCCTGACTGGAGAAGAAAACCTACTGACAAATCACTCTACAAAGACAATGTTTCTGATCTTTATGACACTGTCAAGAAGGCTAGCTGTGATCAGACACC
The DNA here is from genome assembly GCA_033558105.1 of Coccyzus lansbergi. Classification (NCBI taxonomy): domain Eukaryota; kingdom Metazoa; phylum Chordata; class Aves; order Cuculiformes; family Coccyzidae; genus Coccyzus; species Coccyzus lansbergi. The sequence continues at coordinate 2,981,266 of JAUMJK010000227.1, forward strand.
TATTGCAGCCACTATTGATGACATTGGATTACAGTCTTTTCCAGCTACAGAAGCAGGTTGAACAGTACTTGCATTAGATACATATTTTCTGATCTGTTGGAACTGATGAGCTAAATTTCATCTCAAAATACTTAAAGAAGCACCTGATGAATTATGAGCACTTTAAGCTTCAGATTTAACATAAGGGAAAATGCTAATTGTGAGCACCTTAAAGTCTTTGAAAGGATTGTCCTGGTGAGTTGTAAAGTAACTCTGAGTGGAGGTTAGAAAAATATCTGTTAGGAACAATGTAGAATCATAAAATCATAGAATCACTAGGTTGGAAAAGACCTTTGAGATCATCGAGTCCAACCATACCTGTCCACTACTAAATCAGACCCACAAGCAGTTCATAAGTGCTAGTGTCAGCTTCCTAAAGGAGGGGTAGGTGCTAGGCCCTTAAAGCAGTGCTAGGCACCTTGTTGAGCTACCTGCTTGGCAAACAGAGAGGGCACGGTAACCAAAATGCAATAAACCTGGTGATCTGGATCCTACCTTCATCCAAGGACAAACTAGAAAAAGTTTTCAAGTGCAGACTCTGAATTTATAAAGTGGATTGGATTGATGGACGAATACAGAAAACAGAAAGCAAGCTAAAACCGAAAATCAAATTAAAAAGGCACAAAAAAGGCAAAATAAAAAGTTATCCATGTTATGACTCGAGACATAAAGGAGTACACCAAAACGATCAAAGCAAGCAAATATCTACATTCTTTTTCTATTTCATATGTCTTCTTTATTTTGTTTTATATTGTCTCTTTATCTCTTCACATTGTTGAAATATTTCTATAAATGCACAACACTGCTCTATTTCCCTACTATTTTTATCCAGAGTACTTTAACATGGGAATTGTTTCTTCTTGAATCACACTTCAAATTCTTTTGGCCTCCAATATACATCGTTAAATACAAACAAACCATTATACTTAAAATATAAATATATTAATTAAATATAATTTAAAATATAAAATATTAATTTTTCTCAGGAAAAAAAAAAACAGCAAAACCCAAAAGCTGTTGTTATGAACTTTGACATCTCCTATGGTAGCTCACCTAATTTCATTTTTAATCTGGTGCTGGAGTGAGTCAATATGATTATAATTCAGCATGAGATGAAAGAGTTTTTATGATCTTCTCTCAAGGTTAGTAAATAAGCTATTTGAAGCACAATACATGCAACCATATGAAAAAGAGGGGGTTCCATGACTGAGAAAATAAATTTTCTTTCTGCAAATTCTAACTTTCATTTATATGTTTACATAGACCCATTTCAAATCCAGTGAAGCCATCAAGGCACTGGAGTTCTTGCCAAATAATAAAGACTTATTGCTACTTACCCCGAGATACCTTGCCATGTCAAAATTCTTGAGTTATACTATCAATATTAATTGAAAGATTTTAGATTTATTCCATTTCTTCACCACTTGTAAAGTCGCACACATTTCAGATGTTTCTTAACTGGATTCCAGCAAGGCCATTATGGCTCAAATATTTTCAACTCTTACTTCTTTTTGCAGCAGGCTTCATATTTTTTAATATGCAGATATCTATGCCTCTGCCACCTCCCAAAACTTGAATGATTATCTGGAGTTTCAGTCCTTTAACCCATTAATTGTGAATCAGGAAGCAAGTGCTACTGGATTATATTTGTAAATTGCATGCAACAAAGGTGACAAAGAATTCAAATCTAATTTTTATTCTTCAGTTCAGCTTCAACTTAAATAGGAGAAGGCTATGGAATAAATTTAAAATATTAAAAAGTACATTAGTAAAATGCTGAGGACAATAACTATGGAACCTAGTAGCTAATATCCAAAGGTCAGTATTTCATTTGTCTGTGAAGTTGAAATTCATGCAAATATTGAATAACAACTATCTCCCAAAAGCATGTCTTTATTTATTTTTCTGCGATAACAATACAATATCTATGTTCTGTAGTTATTTTAACAATAGCTTCATTCAGTGATCTGTGTGTTCTTTCTAATTAATTATTTAAGTATTCTGTCAAGTGCTGCAGTTAAGTCTTAATTATTTTGTAAATGGATGCACAGAAAGGTAGTTCAAATGACACGATCACATCAAATGCATTAGTGGTACAATCAGAAAGCAAAGTAATGCTTGTATGTCCAGGCAGGATTTCTGAGCTCCAGTCACTGGAACACTGAACTCTAAAGAAAATTTTTAAAGTAAATATTTCTTTCAGGTATATTGGACTCATTTAATGCCAGCTGAGATAAGCATAATACAATCACACTTAACTTTTTAAAAAGACTAGCAGTTCTCTTGACATCAGTAAATTACATATGTATTGATATTTATTTACGCCTACATTTGACTGCTGTGCTGAGACCAAGACCTTACCCATTCTAACAGAAAACAAAGAAAACATAGCAAACTATGTTTCATGGCAGCAACTTGTAACATTAAAAAAATGTTAGAACAAACATCCCCTCTCTAATGTATGTCAGGTTTAAAGACAGTCTAAGAAGGAAGGCAAGTCTATTGCACGTATTGCACAACATATGATATACAGAAATATTTAAGGTTCAAATTCTGTGCTTTATTCTTGCAGAGCTGATGTTGTAGTTTAATCCCCAGCTTTCAGAAGTATATCATTTTAAGTCAGAGTCCTCTCATGAATTATTATATACTTTTCCAACTCAGAAAAATTTGTATCATCAAATGTTTTAGCAGAATTATCTATTAGTTTTATACATTTAAAATGTCACTTAAAACTCTCCAATCATTGTGGTGTCACATACCTCCCAAAGCAAGAGGGTCACAGTCTCTGTCACAGAGGTTTGTAGTCTTAACTAGATAGAGCAAAATTAAAGACCACACAGCATAAAGGGATGAAGGTAAAATGACTTTATTAGGGTCATGAAATGTGGCAGTAAGGAAGAGAATCTGAGACTTTTATTTCCAGTCTTCCGAGCATCTTACATATTTTCTAAATACTTCCACCATTTGTTTCTAAATTTCAGAAGAGGATAATAATTTACATTCAGTTTTGGTAAATGTAAGTAGAATATTACTGATTTGTAAATGAACCTTGATGTGAATTTGCCTAGTGAGTTCAGCTTCAGTACAAAGCAAGATATAAAAAATGCATATACTTCACAAAACTTATAGGAACAACCTTCTCACAAGTTTGTGTTTTTTTATTCTGAGATGTTCATACAGCTGTCAGGCCCTGTAATGTTACTAAGCAATGCAAACAAGAGAGAACTATAATTATGTTTGCCCCAAATAACAGAAAAAGATCAATATCACATCCTGCTTGAGTGTTATAATATCTAAAACCACTGCTGTTGCTCAGAGAGGAAGAAAGGGTTTATCTTCAACCTTTTTTTGTCCTTATTCCTGCAAGGTAGGAGGTAAAAACAAGTCTGTAAGAATAGAAATGTTTAATTAAGTGAAATAAAATCTTGTAAAAAATGGAATGCTCAACTTGCAAAAGAAGGAAAGTATATCCAGCATTTTCCTTCATTAAACTCATAAAAACCATCATCAAGGAGTTAGATTAACATTAGAAAAGATGCAGTTTTTAAGTTAGGAAGTACTCACACCAAGACTACTGTTGTAATGAAGGAGAATTTGTTAAAATATATAATCTCTATGGTTGTGCTCAGCTTTTACAGTGGTGTTTTACCTACCTCCATACTGTACTTATCACCACTTAAAAGGTACTTCCACCACTTCTATGTCATTTTTCTGAATGTGTTGCAAAGTTATATTGTAGTTTAGGACATTTGACTCTCTGTGCTTTCTGTGGACTGCAAAAAAAGTCACACTGGAGACTAAGACTCTTGTCTAGTGTACCTATGCTTTCATAAATAGGCTTGAACTTTTGCAACCCTATAGACTACATGATGAAAATCACCATACAGCTGCACAGATACAAATAAATTCCTTGAGAAACTGCTAGCTGATTCTTTATGTTCTTTATTTCTACCAATATTGTGGTTTTCTGTGATGTATTAGTTGGAATGAGTAGAATTATTGTTTCTCTAGCAGATCTATAGCTCTCTTTCTGACTGGGTTGCTGAGAAGAAACTGGCTACATCTTCCTATTGACGCATATAGGTTTTGTGTCAGTAAAGTTCCCTGCTGGAGAACTGAGATTAACTCCCTTGCACTATATAAATGGTACAAAGGAGCAACTGGCAACACATGATGTTATAGTAATGCAGTGATTCTAAAGCAATCACATCACATAATTATGCAGTGACATCAACGTGATATCTTCATTACTGTCTTCTATTATGGTGTGGTCTGGCCTGGTCTCTCTCTTTCATTTCCACTAAAGCACTAGTGTGAAGGAGAGATGACACATTTAAGGAGTAATAAGAAATGTGTGTGTCACAGGCCAGAAGTCACAGAGGCAAAGAAAACATGCTTCTGCCTTCTCTGGCGCTGAGGAAGAGTGGAATGGGCCCCCTGAGGCTCAGACTACAGCCTTCAAAACAAGGAGGATTCCATTCTAGTTGCTGTTGTCTAAGGACTTTAATAAATGTTTGCAGTATTGATTTAATATGTTCACCTAAAGCTTCCTCTGTTCCTTAGGGCTCTGCCTTCTGACACTTTTTGCAGTCCATATTCACATTACTTTATAATAGCAATCTAAAATTATATGTTGCTGGTTTATGCTTTTTTTGTAATAAGCTTTCTTATATTCTCAGTTTGGTAATGTTGTATTGCATAATAATGTTTGTATTGTAAATCCCTTTCTCAAACAGACATCAGAAAAGAAAAAATATCTCCTTCGTGTATGACTTCCATGAATCCTGTACTTACTACTTTTTAAAGCTTTAACCTCCTTTCATGCTTTTAGTCTGTTTACTTCTTGCTTGTTTCCTCTGCTTTTGTTTTTCTAAATCTTTCTTTTACATGTCACTCTCTTGACTCTTCTAGTCTCCTTATTTGAAGTCAAACCCAGCAGGATTCCTCCTTCTTCATCCTACTTTTCCCTGGGTTTGACCCTGTATAGAATTCAAAATAAACTGAGATTTTCATGTGCAGGTACGAGATTCAATCTGTGTTAGTCAATACATAGCTAGATCCCAGATACTGCAGAGAGCAACATTCCAGGTCACACATCTTCATAGAGCAGTATTGAACTGCGGCTCTGTGATGCTGATATGAGTTTTTTTAACAATGCTGATAAACTCTGAGTTCTATAGCAGTTAGTTCTTCTCATTGTCCTGAAATATGATCTATTATACAGCCCTGGTACCTTCACACACACGCAAACTTCCACACATGAAAGAAATTGAAAAGCTGGGGACATGCTACTGTTATGTCCTCTTGATCTTGGCATATAGCCATAACACTAACATGGAAAATAATTTGGGAGGTGAAGGAAAGGTATCACAAACTGAATGCTAGGGATTATGGTCACTTCATGAAGGAGTTCAAAGGATTTATTGAGCGGCCTCAAATGTGTCTCTAGGACTGTTGGCTTCTGGAGGTGAGGTTTTGAATTCAGAGCACAGGAGTCCTTTCCTGAGCTTAAATCTGCAAAATTTCTTTCTGAGAGGAAATCGGTCTTCTAAGGCACACCATGCAGGAACAGAGCTGCCCAACATTTACATGAAGAGATCATTGTTGAGAGGTGGAGTTAAAACCCACAGCAATGATTCAAGGCAGTGTCCTTACCCGAGGGGGAATGGAGTAGAACTTTCTACCCTAATCACTAACACCTAAGCAGTCAAGAGAAATAAAAAGTTTCCAGTGAAAAAATGAGAAATGTGAATGAAATAAATATAAAATAAAATAAATATAACTAAGAATATGAATAATTGTATATACCCAGCTGTGACAATACCTGCAAAGAGGCAGATAGGAGCTCCAGCCCCTAATTTTATCATAATCTTCATTCTTATGCAAAGACTCCTTGCTACAACATATAGAAACAGCCCTGAAGTAAGAACCAGAGAAGTGGCCTTCCAGCAGGGATGAAGGCCATAGACTAGTTTTTCCATATGCTCTCTTTCTGATGTTGAATAATTTGTGCCATAGTGCCACCACCTCTAGGCAGACACTAGCCACTATCCCTTTCCTTCAAGCATTGTCTTTAGGATGTCCTTCCAGGATACGACTTTCAAATATTTCAGGTAGAGGATGATGCAGGTCTGTCTCAGTAAATGAAATAACCGTTTTTCTAAGCAGCATCCACAAGCATTTTGTTTAGCCTCAGCATGCCATTCATCTACATGTATTCTAGGAACATCTATATACGCTGCAAGATCACACACCAGATAAAATTTAAGCAGAAACTGAGACATACTTCTACAAGTGCACAACAGTAGAACACCTTGAAAATACAAATTTGAGCAGTGAGTTACATACCAATCAAGCAGCAAGTAGATTACATTTCATAATTTTAATCCTAAATTGCCCCCGAGTCTTTATGTAGACAGCTATGTCTTTCACTGTAGCTGTCTGTAACTCAATATATTAAATATACATATCTCCTGTAAGCAGCAGAGCTGATTAAATGTATTCTGGAATAGCTGGATGTTGGAAGACTAGGATTGTCACTTCCCAGAAGAATACATTCTTTCCTTCAGAGCCATTGACAGAAAGCAGCCGATAGTGGGGCTATGCTGCTTGTTGCCCTGGCTGACAGGTAGTTTGTTTGGCTGAGCAGCTCCCAGCTTGTCCTGCTAGGCAGCCAGCGAGACAACCAGTATGTTAACTTGCCAGTTTTTTGGCTGCCTAGCTGGCAGATGGACTTGGAAGCTGCCTGGCTGCCTGCCTGCCTAGCCCTCCCTTTGCCTTCTGACTAATTTACCTGCTGCCCAGCTCACCAGCTGCCTGGCAGGTTGCCCAGTTTGCCTGATCCTGGGTGAGGTTATGGGCCCAAAATAGTTTGTTCTGCAAAGCAGGAGACAGCAGTGTTGGTGTTTTGTTCTCATCCAATTTGGAATGTCCCGTGAAGCAGAAATTCTCATCCCAGCAAGCTTTAGTAATCAGTTTACAACATTCATCCATGTATTTTGTACTGGCAATTCTTAATACTGAAGAAACACCTCACTGGAATTATTTGCACAACATTTGCCTGACTCATTTTAACTCCTCAGATTGGTTTTTATAGATTTTTTCTACTAGAGTCAGAAAAAAATTTTAGATGGGCTTATAATGTCATATTAATCATCGACTCTCTTTCCACTAGATTAAGCTACAACCCAAGCCATGAAGTACTAATAAACCCTAATACAGACTTATGAAAAAAATATAATTATGACAGTCTTGGATATGTGGTCTATATCTGTGCCAAATGAGGTGGACTTTTTTTTACTTGCAAAAATATAAATCAAAAAAATTTCTACTTTGCATAAATATGGCAGGAGTCTGCCTTTTCTCAGAATACCATACCTTTAATGGTTCCAATTTCAGTTTAATCACACTGTCTTAAAGATTTCACTCTGTTTAAATAATGAAAAAAGGTGTTATAAAAATTGCATGAAATCAACTTGCCCCAGGACAGGTTCTGTTGGATGTAATTACATATGCTTCAACAACTGGAGCAATGTGTTGTGTGAAAGGCTTTTAAGATGACAGACGTTAATTGTGCAGGTTTTAAGGTATAAAAACAGAGGGCAATGACCAACATCTTGAGAGGAAGCTGTTCGATTTTTTTCAGACTGGAGAGAGCAAAAATGTTATTAAATTATAAATGGATAAAAAACACTGGTAAATAGGGGATACACTTTATACACCTGAGTGGAAAATATTGCACTCCAAGAGAGCCTGTTAGACTTCAAGTTCCTTATGATATATTACATCTAAAATAGGACAGTTGCATATAAAGAAGTGTGTGATATTTCTCTAGTGGCACTGGTCTATACTACTTTTTCTGCAATATCAGTAATGACAGTACATCAAAACTGAAGTGCAAGGCTATGGAGAATAGTCAGACTTCTGTTTTCCAGAAACTTTTTGAAAGGGCCCTCTGGGTGGCATTTCTCTAATGGAAAGTAAGCTTGCCTTCCCAAGCTGTGTCAGATTTTCACAAAGACAAGAAAGGGACTATGCATGCCTACAAGTGGTTTATTAACATAAAGAAAGAATTAAATCTAAGAACCAACAAATGCTCTCATCAGTTTATACTGTGCATTTGCCATAGCGGCTCCTTATAATATAGTGTACTTGGTGGGTAATAAGTCCTGTTCTAGTTCCTGATTAATACATTTTCATTTTGTATTAACTTTCAGATATGTGGGGATCAGGTCTCCCACTATGCAGAAGTCACTAGGAGCACTAGGCCTCAGTTAGGCCTCAGTGTCCTCAGACCATGTACTTCAAGGTGCTCAAGGTGACCAAGGCCTCAGGCACCAAGAAGCAATTCCAAAAATTCTGAGAGAGTCGGGAATAGGGGAGAGGGAATAAAGGCTTGGAGACACCTCCCAGTATGGCTCCTGTGCTCCCAGTGTGGCCCCAGTTAGGCCTCAGTTAGGCCTCAGTGTCCTCAGACCACGTACTTCAAGTAGTTTTTTCTATTAAGTATGATTTCTTGAGTTACAGCACTTGTTCAATGATATTGCTACTAGTATGTTAATTGCTGCTAATAAATTAATTATATTGCATTGAAATACTTTATAAAATAGAGGCACGCTCAAGTAGTGAAGGACTATTTTTGAGTTTTAATGTAGATTCAAATATATCAACTTTATTTTGTATTCTGTTGCCACTTGATTTTGATTAACTGGAACCGTGCTTAACAAACTCACAACCTGCTTATGAAGAGAGCAACATTTCACAAGAGAGAGTGCAAAGAACAATATGCCATTCACCCACAAATCTACCTGGAAGGCATTAGCAAATTTTTAATTTTATTTTATAATAAGGCTCTTATTTCTTAGCAGTTCTCCCCAAGGAGCTCTGACATCTCCGTGACTTTTTTTTTTTTTATAGTCTACTATATTCTTTTCTCTCATTTTAATTTTATCCTCTTTTCTCTTACAGATGTTACTGTAAATAAATCTCATAATCTGATTTCCTCATTAATGTACACATCGTGTGTCAGTCTAGTCCTCAGAGACAAAGAAAAGAGGTTCTGGAGCAGAGTTAAGGTATTAATGTACAGCTCCAAAGATAAAGTATTTTTATAGTGGGACAGCAACCTGCTTTCATTCATGGCTAGATCTTTACAGTTCGGGTAAGACAACATCCCAGAGCAATGTGACTGCCAGGCACTGGAAGGGAAGTCTCCATTACAGCATTGAATTTTGATGCTTAAATTCTTCTTACATTATCTTTTAGGAATGTAAATTGATTTAAAGGTGCTCCTCCAAATGATTGAATGAATTTTTCAAAGATGGGTTCTTTACACTCCTTGCACATCTTCATTTTAGTATTCTTTCTTCTAAAATTGTGTTTGTTTAAATTGCAGTTCCTCTCCCATCCTTGTCCTGGCAAGATGAGGGATTTATGCTCAAACCACCTAGTTTCGATGCACAATTGTATCTTATCAAAGTTGTTAAAATAACAACAAGATGAAAAAGTTGTTCTACTCCATATGTGAGGTTGAAAGGTAAATGGTAGTTGGTTTATATTTTTGTTAGAGCTTACATTCAAGCAGACAGGAAGAATTTTAAAGAATAAAGTGTCTAATTTTTCTTTTTATTAGAATGAGTAGCTTTTTAGAGTTGTGATTTCCTCAGACTCAGACTCAGTTTCATAAAACTGTTACAGAAAAGTTTTACCACCAGTCTCAACCTAGATATATATAGCATCCTGGAAAACATCCTCTCAAAGATAAATGAAAGGTAAAAGAATGCATTTGTCCTGTGCCTATGAAAACTACCTTATAATTTCAAAAAATACACACGCATTTTGCATTTTTCATATTTTGGCCTGTTCACAGTTAAAATGGAGGCTACCTTGGTAAAAAGTTACGATTCCGACTGTGACAAAATGTTAGGGAAGAAAAGTTGATTATAAAATTGATATAATGATTGTACCTAGACAACACATTTAGTAAGTTATGTCTTAGTTAACGGATTTATGACCACAACTTCTGACTCATATTTCAGTAATTATCACTAGTTTTTTATGCAGAACATACAGTTAACCAGTTGCTTCTAAATGGAGGTGTCATTGACCGGCATGTGAGCTCACTGGCTTGCTTCTCTGATATTTTGTTCCGTTTTTCCCTCCTCCCTACTGGAGTACAATTTTTCATAAATACTTGGCTACCAAAAATAAATTCTTGGTTCATTCAGCCCACTCTTTTCCTGCAGACTTTTTGTTGCACCACATGAAACAGTGTTGGAATAGAAAAAGAAAGTCATTAAACAATATAAAAAACCCCAGAATTACAGCTTGAAGTAAAATACATTTTACAAATTCTTGATGCTTTTTATGACAGTACAGTTAGTCACCAGCTTGCTATGTTGATGTGATGCTATGCAAAAACACAAGGACAGAGTGATATTTTCTCTCTTCACCAACTGAAAGGCAAAAAGGAACCCCCTGGGCAAAATGTCCCTAATAAACACAGTGTTGACATTAAAATATGACAAGATGACAGGCACAATGTTGCAGAAAACTTGAATCACTCTTACTGCATGAGACATGATGAAGGTAATGTATGAATAATCCAGAGAAGGTTATGCTAGATAAAACACCTTAATTCATCCTTGTCAGTTTGTGTATAACATGCATATTCAATTCTAGCTTCTTAAAAGTTGTAATTTGAATCCACTGAAAATCTGCTAGATCAATTGGATCCATTACAGGAAGCATAATCAGTAATTTATCTAATATATAAACATTTCCTTCACAGATGAAGCCAATTCAGTACATGACTTGTGCTTCTTACAGAACTTGTTGATGAATATTTTATTAGAATTTTTCCACATTTTAACCTGAAGACTCGGAAAATAATTACTTATCGTATCTGCAATGTTTCAACCTCTTCTTTGGTTTTATTGTTTGTTTGTTTTGAAACACATCTGTAATAACTGTAAACTTTTATCTTGGTTGCTTTTTTATTTTAAAATAAGGAAAAAATGCAGATGAAAAGGTCATGAACAAGGTATTTCCCAAATATCATGATTTATCTCCCTTGCAATATATTCTATCAATTTTACTTCGATGTAGTGACAATGATGTTCAGATGCTTTACATATTGAAATATGCAGCAAAGAGAAAATAAAAAGTATATTTGTAGTGAAAAGTAGCATAAAAAAGTAGTATAAGGAAAAGCAAGGAAACAAGAAAAGGGTAGCTATGCAGAGAAGTCATATATATGATTTTCTTAGCAATAACCTTTATACTTACGGTGGACATGTGGCAGAAATCTTATGGAAATGCGATGTCTCTTCTTTAAAAAAAAAGGCAAAATGTGATAAAGTGACTATATATCCACCGAACATGAGTAAATTTCTTTGGCTGATAATTTAGCTTCTTCACTTCAGCACCTACAAAGCACTAGAGGCATTCCAAAGACATTAAGCTGCTCTTGTTCTCTCTGTGTGTCACAATTTGTACTGAAGTTATTTATGCCAGCTGCAACAGATTTGACAGGGAGAATGACCAAGTACCACCTGATGGTTTGCTGTCCTGAACTGTAATAATATTTTTACATATTCCTGCTGACATTCATCAAGAAGTATTTGAAGTTTAGTATCCTAGGAATAAAGAAACTGAAGTCAAGTTTTGCTTTGCTTGACAAAGAAACCCTGATGTGTACTAATAATATTCAAAAATAAAGTCTGTTACTCCAAACATCTCCACTGCATTTATCATGTAAAAGGCTACAGTTTTTGCTTCTCCTTTGAGGCAAAAACTCAGTAGAAAATAAGAATGTTAGAAAAACAACATCCTTTGAGAAGTTTAGCACTATATTATTTTCCTTCACTTTAAACAAACCACACTTATCTCTCACTTGACCAGCAGGTTGCTATAAAACTAAATTAAACCAGACAGGGGGTTCTTAGTTCTTGTCTATCTTGTGATAATGCAGATAAGCCCTAAAGACTGTATTGTGACATCCATTTAATTTAACCCTTTCTCTCCTGCCATTGTTTCACCCTGGACTAGTGATAAATGCCCATTGGATTTAAAGACCCATGTTATGGATAAAAAATGCAACATACAACACATCTGTCCCTGTTGTTTGGATTCACATCTTCTTTCTCCTTCACTCCTTAGAAAAACCGATGCTCAGAAAGTAATAAACAACTTGTTAAATAGTTTTAACCAGATCTTTCAGAATCTCTTTCCTAGCTTCTCTTGTTACAAAAGGCCTTTCCCATTTAGAGTGTAACAGAAAATCTGCGCTCTTTTGTGCAAATTCCTTCAGTGCGAAAACTATTAAGATGACCATAGTATATGGCTGGAAAGCATCCACTGAATAAAATAGTCTGAACATAAATGTGTTCACTTTGAGCAGAAATGCCATCCTAGCCCTGAGAAGATGTTCCAGAGGAAACTTCGGTTGAAACCAGCATCATTAATTTTCACAGTATTAATGGTTTGTAGCAAAACCCTTTTCACAGCTGTCATTATTGAAAATAAATGCAGAATGAGATTTTAAGGCAATTGCAGAGGGAGAATGAATGTGGGTGAACCCACAGAAGTTAAGCTATCCCAGCTGTAAAAAAAAAAAAAAGAGAAATTCTGAAAACTTGACAAAGCTCTTTAAGTGTTTCTGAAGTATGCCCATGATGGCACATTTCACTGGAGGTAATGATCACTCTCTTCAATGTGTCCTTTCCAATTCACAGAAACCTTTTTCACTCATGTTAAAAAGAGACCAGTCTATTTGCATGAGCTCCTTGGTGTAGACTGCTCGAGGCCTCAACTCTTTATTTTTGTGTCCATAGCTTCCAATGTTATGGTTATGAAGCCATATCAGCCCCGAAGAAAGAAATGAAGGGCTCAGTGTTATAAGGTCTATGTGGCAAATCCTTTACATGTTGTTGGATTTCTGCGACCTGACTTCATTTAGAACAGTTAGATTTCCTGTGATAGAGAGGAAAGTCTCAGGATGCTTTAGTCCCTCTGTAGGCATCATTGGTGTGGAGAGGGTGCAGCCTGTGCCCAGTGTCCTTTGTTAACAAGGGATAAGCTGCAGCATTCAGCCTCCAACTATACTCATCGAGGCACTGTTTTCCCTGGAGGGATCTGCATTTGCATTTAGTCATTTACCTTCAATACACTGTAGATAACCTTCTCAAACTGTAGAAGGTGTAAATCTAGAAGTGTTTTGGCATAAGAATGATTGAAAATTATTTAATTATGCTGTTTGAAACAGACTCCACAGAACAAGCCTCTCTGCCATCATCACAGTAGAAATACTTTCCTCTGAAATGAATATTCTTAAATGCAGGATATAAAAATCCATGACCAGCAAATATTAATGTGGAACCTATTATATAACTAAGCCTCTATGCCTTCCATGATGCACCATAGAAATCAGACCTTCCTCCTGAAAAAAAAGATAAAGTTTATGAAAGAGTATTCTTGGTGTTGGGTTACATGTATTTGGCTTCAGTGACTTCAAGTAGTTGTCTCCAATGTTTCCAGTTTTCAAACTGCCACCTGAGAGTGTCTCAGAAGTTTCTATTTGTTTAAAATCAATTCACTTCTGAGTTTTTCCCGGGATCAAACATTTAATTTGTCATCTGCAGTATGAGCCTTATTTTGACGGTTGAATAGAATTCTCTGTGATAGGCCTAGAGTACTAATAGACATGTCTATCTATATCCACATCAGTCTGCAAAATAAATATTGCTTGAGGATGCCAGGTTTTTGTAGATAATATTGGCCTTTCACTTTTGCCTCCTTATTTCCATGTGTGTCTGAAATTAGCAATGACACACCAAAAGGCTGTTTCATTTCTTGTTAGCAGAAAGGCAACAAGAACATAATTAAGAATCAGTAACCTGGATAATCTTCCTTTCAAGTGGGATCTGCCTACCACAGCAAACTCATTTTCCAACTATGGGCTGATGTATATAATAATCAAGCTATGATTTACTTGCTTACAAAGGCAGTTAACCTATGTTTCCATGCACAGCTGAGTGAGGCCAGGAGATCATTGTCACCAAAACACAGGTCTTCCTTTCTCCACATGTATTTTAGCTCTATTTTGTAGTCACCCCTCCTTTTCACTGGCTCCAGACACGTTGGAGCTTTCCTGAGGCTGATTCATATCACAGAGTAGAAAAAGAAGACTTTTTTGTATATATAATTTCTACAGGCTTTATGAATTTAATTAATTCACACTGGAGCCACAAATGTTGCAAAGCCTGCAGTGGCAACAGGCAGTTAGAAGTGCAAAGGAAAAATGAGGAAAAAAGAGGATGGAGTGGGATTGTCATACATCAGCAAGGATGAGCAGTGGGATCTACTAACCCTGGCCCAGGGAATCTTCTTAAAGTCATGCTGAGGCTACATGAGGCATGGAACCAGAAAATTAAGATAGAGTCTTACCTAAACCTCTATTTCACTGACCAAAACAAAGGAAGAAAAGTCTGGACTAGGTGGCAGGGTAAAATTGAAATACAGGAGAACCAACTTCAGGGTTTTTTGGGTGGCTGGGTATTAGGGGATGTGGGAGTTGTAGATGAATGCTGATAAAAATTACAGACCAAAAAAGACTTTTAGAGGCTGCCTAAAATTATTACTATGCTTTCTGTACTTTACTATTATGTTTGATTTTAGGAAATTATGTGGAACTGCGTCAATCCTTCAGACATATTCTAAGACACCTACTAAAGCTAGGCACTATCATAAATTCCAACTGTTATGTTAAATCATGTGTGTATTTGAGAAGTAGCATATCACCCCAATAATGATCTCACAAAATGAAAAGCTAGTGGTTCAGCTTCCTCTTCTGTGAAATTCTTCATAAATGAACAGAATTAAGACAGGATGATTTTGGTCCATTGATACAAAATGTACTGAACAATAAAGTGCGTGATCCAACATACCAGATTAGTGTACAATACACTGTCATCTGAAATCACCCAACATTGCTCAACACCGGTTTCAACTCAATTTGTGTCCCCAAGAAATTCAATTTCCCAGGAGTTAATGAATAGGTAACTGCCATATTTGGAACGCTTTGAAGAAATCTATGTAGTTTAGATTATATTATCTTTCTAGAAAATATATCATATTTGTAAGACAGTAGAATTTTTGTTTTTCTAAAGAGACTTTGTCATGTATAGGGACAAAAACGTGAATGTATTTTAGTTGTAGTGGTTTAATTTGTAAATGTTATAAAAATATATATTTGTTTTGTGGAAATATGGCTCCTGTGTCTTAAAACATATTGAAAAAAAGTTGTTTTTCCAACACAAGGTTACCTCATTTAGTGTCTTATTTGCAATATCAAACCTAAATTAGGCCTATTTCTGTGCTCAATTTGTGAAGTAGCTTAGTAATAGTTTTCTGGCACTGAATTTCCATATAAGTATGAAAAGTATACAAGCATGCTCAAGGAGATTAAGTAGAGCATATGCTGTTTTATTTATTCTTTTCCTGTGCTAGGAGTTCACACATTCACACCACTATATGAATGTATGTTTTTAGTAGCAGTTAATGGAAGCATATTTGCCTTAAAGGTAAAAGTCCTCCTCCTTCCTCTTTAATTTCCTAATGAAACTCTAAGCATTTGGAGGAGAGCGTATCTTAGTCCTGCCAAGAAAACAATATGACTTCTGTTGAAGTACTTGTAAGTAACAGTACTCCAGACTAATCCAAACCAAACCAAATCCAAATTCACCATCTCTTGGTGGATCCTGAGAAACTGTTGTCATCTCCTGTATGTCCAGGTCTTGTAAGAATAATCTCTTCAAAAAGCCTGCTAGTCATAGGTTGAACCTCACTTACTAGGAACCTACTAAATGCTTTTATGTCTTGGGCACTTAGGTATCACATAATGATTGTACTAGGCCTAAGGTAGCCGAAGTAGGTCCTGGACAAAATGATACTAGGATTGGAAGAAAGTTATAGAATCATTTAGATTAAAAAAACTACAAACCTAATACTGTAAGGTCCACCACTAAACCATGCCTTTAAGGACCACATCTACACATCTTTTAAATACCTCCAGGGCACAGCTTTCCATCCATTCTTCCCCAAGCCTGTAGCATTGCATGGGGTTGTTGTGACCCGAGTGCGGGACCTGGCACTTAGCCTTGTTGAATCTCATAAAACTGGCCTCGGCCTATCAATTCAGCCTGTCCAGATTCCTCTGTAGAGCCTTTCTTCCCTCAAGAAAAACCAACACTCCCACCCAGCTTGATGTCATCTGCAACTTATATAGAGAGTATTCAATCCCCTTGTCAAGAACATTGATGAGGATATTATACAGTACCAGACTCAACACTGAGACCTAAGGGACACCACTTGTGACAAGCCACCAGATGAATTTGTCTCCTCTCACCACAACTTTCTGGGCCTGGCCATTCAGTCAGTTTTTCATCCAGTGAAGAGTATACCTGATCAAACCATGAGTAATGGAATTCTCCAGTAGATTGCCATAAGAAGCAGTATCAAGCCTTTCCTGAAGTCTATGTAAACTATACCCACAGCCTTTCCCTCATCTATGAAGTGGGTTACCCTGTTATAGAAGAAGATCAGGTTAGACATGCAGTACCTGTCTTTCCTAAATCCGTGTTTACTGGCCTTTATCACTTGTTTGTTCTGTACATAGTGCATGATGGCTCTCAAGATGATCTGCTGCATAAGCTTTCCTATGACTGAGGTCAGAATTACAGGCTTGTAGTTACTGATATCCTCCTTCCAGCCCATTTTGTAGACAGGTGCCAAATTTGCTATTTTCCATTGAATTGAGACCTCTGATTATTGATTGACAGTGGCTTGGCAAGCAATTCTGCCGGGACTGTCGTCACCCTCAGGCAGAACCCATCTGGCCCAATAGACTTGTGAGTCTCTAAATGGTGTAGTAGATCACTAACCGTTTCCCCTTGTATTCTGGGGTCTTCTTTCTGGTCCCTGTCCCTGTCTTCTAACTCAAGTAGCTAGGTACCCAGAGTACAATTGGTCTTACTATTACAGACTAAGGCAAACAAGCATGAAGTACCTCAGTCTTTTCCTCGTCCTTTTTCACTATGTTTCACCCTGCATCCAGTAAAGGATGGAAAGTCTCCTTATACCTCCTTCTGTTGCTGATTGTGATTGTTTCAGTCCCCTCCCAGCCTCCTCAGCAGGTACATGTGGGCAGTTGTTATTCCAGTTCCCACACTCACAGGGAACAGGGAAAGGGAAATGAGGAAGAGAGTCTTGTGGGTTGGAAACTAAAATTAAATATCTTTAATGAAACAATAATTAAAAGCAAAATTATACTAATAAGTAAAAATTTAAAAATATAGAAATATTTGAAATCAAACCTCAAATGACTATATGTCACCACTGATGCTGCAGGGCAGGCACAGGGAAAAGTGTCAGGTTGGATTCAGTGGCATCTGGGACCTGGATTCAGAAACTGGATTTGGAAAGACACAGGTCTGGACCAGGGAGGCAGAAGGATGGAGGAAGTCCTCAATAGACACCAGTCATTGAAGAAGAGAGCTTTATCGTGGAGGGAGCAAGATGAACCTCACAACAAATAAATATGATTTCAGATGAAGTACTTTATTATGGGTTAACTCGGTACATATATAGACCAAGCAGACCAAACACGAGGTAAACATTGATTGGTCACTTCTGCCCTAGTAACAAGTCTTTCTTGGCCACCACCCAACCCACATAACTTTGTTGCTAGATTGCAAATCCTTGCCTCCCAACTTCAGGTTACTTTATTAACATAACACAACAGTCATTACCACTCTTTGTGACTTTACCCAGTTCCGCCCTGCCAGGGTACTTTGAGCTCAATGTATTATGCTTCCCAACAGAACTTGATTCTTACGCTTCCTCAAGTTTGTAGTGAGTATGAAGTATATGGAATGGAATACTCTGTTGGTCAGTTTTCACTCTCCTTTCCTGTTCTCTCCTGTCCCAATCCAATACTGGGGAGGGTTCTTAAAGGATCCCAAGAGTCCAAGATTAAGGCACAAAAGAGGCCAGATGCCATACAATCTTGTGAACTTTATTTTCTGGAACAACTGATAACAGCGATAAGACAGAGAGGAAAAGAAAGGAAAAGTTAGAATCCCTAAGCAAGAAGACGGTAGAGATGGCACTAATTACCACCACCACCACAAATCCAGTAATGTCCAGTTGGATCAGTCTCGGTATAGGTGATGATGCTCCAAGTTCCAGGAAGACATGGGGAGGATACATGTAGCAACACACACAAGGCCAAGTCCACCGAACGACGAAGCAACTGAGCACCCTGAGCCCACCAAGCAATGAAGAAGCAAGAGGCCCCCCTATTTATCACCCATGTCCCAATGATTTCCCCGAACAGTCCGCCCATTTCCAGGAAGACATTGTCCTCCACACCCAGGTGTTCATGATGGTCAGCTTGGTAGGCACCACTTCGGGTGGATGTCATGGTTTTTCCATTGGGGACAGTTTATCTCTGTGGTTGGCAGCTCTTACAAGATCAGCTCTTTGTTGCAATAACGGTCTCTTACGAAATCGTTGTGGTTGACAGCTGTGTTGAGCCAAAGCAGTTAGATAATGGTCTCTTACATCTCCTCCCTGCAGGTCACTGTTTCACCCTTTTGACTTAGGGCATTCCACCAATTCAGAGATAGCCTTGGTTTCTATAGAAACAAGTATAAGCAATGGCCTTTCAGCAAACCATCGCTCCATTACTTCAGTGATAACTATAAATATTAAGTGTTATCACTTCTAGAGACAGACATTGTCTGAAAAGCATGTTCTTAAATTTAAGAAAATAAAGTTACTTAGAAGAAGCTTAGCTGAATATTTAAAAAATTGCTCCTGCTTTAGAACCAGCTACAACACTGATGTATTTATAGAAACATTTTTTATTTCTTTTTATATTATTTCTGTAAAAGACAATAAAAGTGATAGGGAAAAAAGGAAAAGAGCTAGGGAGCACTCTTTTGACTTCCCTGTCTTCCCTCATGCACGAGTACTGATGCAATGCTGGAAAATAAAGAAATGGGGAATACTGTCTTGCTTACTCCTACCTTTTTCTCCAAACTGTCTCACAAAAAAAATGCTTATTTGAAGATTCAATTTACTTTAACTAATGCACTTTAAATTCAGATCTTACATTAGTTTTACTACCAGGTAGACAAGCCCTTACTTGACCATAAAAGCCTTTATACTAATATATTTTTTTTCCTGCAATGGTTGTGAAATTACATAAAAGGTGACAATGGGCCACAGAAACATGCATGGCATTGTCTAAAGCATTTTACATTGCACAGAAGTGAGAGGGTTGCCCATGAAATGTCCAGGACTGATTGGGTCACTGCAATGCATCCTGATACTCAAACATACACAGTTACCTGCTGCAGGTAGTGATTCCTCACCAGTACATATTCTCACTCTTGTATGAAAGGTGTATGGTTGTGTCCTGCTCTCCTTAGCTAGTCTCATGTTTTCCTCAAAAAGCTTTCTGTATGGAATGCCCTTGGTGCTGCTTCACACTACCACTGCCCTTGGGTCTCCACAGATCCTTCTGCTGTCTTTGATCCTGTAACATTCATAATTACCTCAATATTCCTCTCACAATCTATGACCCACCAATAGTCCTCCAGTATCCACTGCTGCTTAAAGGCATCTTTATATCCTCAGACCTTCAAAAACTTAGTTCACAGATGAGTATTTAATGTACTACATAAAGTGTTGAAATAAATGGCAAATGACAGATAAAATGTTGAAAACAACATGCTACTTCAACACTTTATATTTCATCAGCTTTTTATTTCAACATTTTACACTTAAAGTGTGAAAATTATAGGCTTTATCAAGGGCATTTATCTTTGAGTAATGTTAGAATGCAGAGTTGTGATATAAAACATCCATATTACTTGCACTTTAAACATGCTGAATTTTCAATGCACAATTTAAAAAAATTGCCCAGTCCTGTTTACTTTCATGATCTTTTTTATCAAAGATGAATTGTGAACATTTATAGAGTCAACCAGCAACCAGAGGTCCTTCCTTCTCTTAAAATAAACAGCAATACTGACTGACTTAAGCAGAATTGGTGACTCCTACGTACAAGACTGCTTTATGTAGTGAAAGGATGGAAGAAGACCTAGAGCAGTGATTCAAAGCATAAGAACTGAAAAAGGTATTTTCAGCAAACTAGTCAATGATAAAGTTCTTTCATGATTGTTAATTGATAGCATTAGTACTGCAATAATACCAGACAAGGATCTGGGCTGTCATCTCAGGCATCATAAGTGCGAAAGATTTCAAACATAAATAACTAAAACACAACATAAAATTTACAATTTTTAATATTTTGCTAACCAATTTGGCATTTATATCTATTAATTTACAAATATCAGAAGAACATGGCTCATGAACAATATATGAACTGTGTTTGCTATTTCTATATACTAATCACTACTAGTCCTGAGTACAGAGCCATCTGAATCATCTGTTTTTATTGCAGCTCACCCAAGAGCATAAATGTAATTGCTGCCAGGCAGTGTGTTAGAAGAAGAAGCAATAATCTCTAATGGGAATCGGTACTGTTTACTGAACAAGCCTGGACTTGTTCACAAGAAGGTTTCTTCAGAAATGTTAGATAAACCTAATTGATCCTCCCAACACAATTATGCCCATCCCTCTCTTTCAGTATCTACTAAGGAAAAACTTCGATCGCACCTTTGGAATGGTGCAGGAAGACAAAGGGTATGGTAGAGTTGTCTTGAGGAAGTTAAGAACTTGAAAACATGACGAATTTCCTCTGGGACATTCTTTATTTGCCAAAAAAACCTTTTATTTAAGGTTTGTATTTATTGTACAATAATACTAGTAATTATTTATGTGTAGCTGAATTAACTTGAGAGTTTTTCAAATATTTAATTATTCTATTTGCACCAATGTGCAAAAGGATTAAATCCTTTAATCCTTTTATTTTTAACTACTGTGTTTCTTAGTATTGAACAACAGTGGTATATTCCAAGAATCATATTTTCAGGGTGCATTATCAAAGGTATTGTTAATAATTTTGTACAGCTAAACCATCTTCCTACAAGTTCTTGACATAAACACATAACACAAATGAGCTTAACTGCATGGGGTCATTCAGGTTCCCACAGTGCTGTGTAGACAGCACATTCTACAGAATTCTGTATAGCATCTGTCAGCAGAAACAAAGCTTTACATATTACCGTGAACAGTGGGAGCTGAGATACATATCCATGAGGAAATAAAGGAAAGTAGATTGGAATATTGTTATTTTTAGATTATGTCAAGTTTGTGGGCTTTAGAGTAAAAATAAGTTACAGGATGTAGAGAAAGTAGGGTGTTGCACAAGAAATACACATTGCAATAGGATTAGGACAGCTGAAATTTTGCCCTGTGAGGCTGATTTTTATGTAGACTGAAAGAAGACTTTTAATATACATTAATTTATCAGATATACACAACTGAACAAAACCACTTAGAATCTCAATGTGCTTTCAAGGTTTAGGGAGAAACAGTATTTGAAACAAAAAACAACAACAAAATCATTCAATGTAATATATTTGCAAATAATTTTATCAAGAATAACCTAGTTTTTTGAACGTGGTATCTAAGCACAGAATTTCACCCTGTAGTGAATTATTTTTAGTACACTGCAGCAAAGGTAAATATATATTTCTAAGGTACCCGTTAACTTGTAACTCTGGAACCGTATGGGTAATCACTTCATAAAACAGCTTGTGATATTTTTTTCCCCTTAAAAGTTAAAAAATGCCAGCTTTTTCCTGCAAAGACTTTAATTTGTGATTCTGCTTATCTTCTGCAATCACCTTGAGCAAAGCAAGGAACTGTAGTCTCTAGATTGTTTTTTGTTGCATATCAGTTATCATAGATACACAATAACTCTGACTCTTAGCAGTGAAAAAAAATTACATTCAGTTTTAAAAAAGTTTATGTAATATATATTGTACTGAGACCAGCTAGGGAAGAGTTAATTTACTTCATATCAGATCACATGGGACTCTGGTTTAGATTTTCAGCAAAAACAATATTGATAGCACACTAATGTTCTAACTTCTGCTGATTGATTCTTGCAGACTGTCAAACCCTTTTCTTTTTTGCACTCTGGTCCACCAAGTGAATATACTGGGTAATTGTTTAATAGGTTGGGAGAGGATAGAACAGCGCAGATAACCTGAATTAATCAAAGAGATATTGCATCCCATATAATGCTATGGTCACCAATGGAAGGGAAAATTAGGGAGGTTTAGGAGGATTAACCATGCTTTGCTCAGGAACCTGCTGGGCATTATTCTACTCAATTGAGGTGCTGAGTGGTTGACTGCATCGGGTTTTTTTGTTTGGATTTTTTGTCTCTTCTTCACTTACCCTTCTGTGTACTTATTATTGTTGTTGATGATGATGCTGTTACTACTATTGTTGCTACTTGCTGCTGGTTTTGTTCATGTTGTTATATTGACCCCCAAATTTTCTTTCCTTTATTTTCCCTTTAATTTTTTTCATGAAGGGAATGATGGGAAGTCTGAAAGAGGCTGTGTTGTCTTTAGCTGCCTACTGGGCTTATCCTACAACATATACACATGCATAAATCTACGCATTTTTATTAAGGTTCAGCATTTTTTCTCATAGAGTCCTGAGTAAAAATAGTTATCTTTGAAATTCAGTTTCATACTCCACCCCTCAGCCCATCTGAAATATCCAATGAAATATTTTTGTCTTTTCAGTAGATTCATGAAAGGATCCATGTTAAAAAATTTCTTTTTCCCTAACTGTTCCCCAAAAACATTAGCATTGGCACAAAAGGAGATGACAATAATTGCAAGATAGTAACAGTGGTCTGGAGTAAGGTGAAGTGGGTATTTTTTAAGCCAATTTTATTGCAAAGAACAAAACTTCTAAGCATCCTCTAAAAACCTTTGATGATTTCTTTCCTGTGCAGCAATACATATGCACTTGAAATGGATCAACCCCTCATGGTGCCAAAGCCTCTGTAAATAAATATTAACGAAATTATTTTAGCATGACCAGACATTTCAGTCTAAAAGTTGGAAGGGAGGACAAAGAACAGAGAAGTTATTTAGGTCATAAGGTTAAGTAACTAATAGATCTAGGATTGAAGTTCAATTAGCCTCATGACATCTTGTCCATTCATATACCATGAACTACTACGAGACCTTCTCTTTCCTTAAATTTCAGAGCACATTCTTATGGTATTCAGTATCCCAAAAGTCTGAAGGTCAAGTAATTTCTTCAGGTCAAGATGCTGTACATGGAATACAGAAAGTATTATGAGATGGGTGGCAACATTCAATGAGCAGCCCAAGTACTGTGGCTGGGTGGAGTTGGGAAAGTTTTAGCTACTATGCTTGAGTTTATAAAAGATTGTAACAACTCTGTTGTGTTCTGCTAATGAGGAAGGTGGCTGTTGGAGGCAGGAAATGCACCCTGGCAACATGGTTATGTGGTTGGGCTGTGACCAATGAATACTTGTTACTAGAGCAGAATCGACCAATCAATGTTTGGTGAGCTTGGGATATAAAACAGCCAGTTAACCCAAAATAAAGCGGCTTCATCTGGGATCATATTGATCATTGTTGTGTTGTCCAATTTCTTCCGTTTCTACAATTATGGTCTTTTCAGAACTCTCAAATACATGCTTCTGTGGTTTAAAGTTTTGTTGGTTTTATTTTAATTGTAATTTCATATCTCTGTTGAATCAGAAATCTTTGGAAGAACGAAAGTAAAATTACATTCTCTTCACCATTAAGATTGTTCTGCATTGTGAGTTATTTTATGTTTTAAGTAAATCAATACAGAAAAGGAGGTTTTAAATAATCTAAAAATGCATTGTTATGTGTACTAATGATCGATGCATGGAAAGTTTGAAACTAAGGATTCTGCTAAGAGAAAGTTTAAGGAAAAGATGCTGTTAAGAGACTGAACTGTATTTTTTTCATTGATCATCTAAAACAAAAATGTGCCAGACTACTGTTGGAAACCATGAGATTTTGTTTGGAAAACTATAAGTTGCTTTTCCTTGGAAAGCATCTAATCTTTGTAAATTTGTGCAATGATAGAAGAATATGAGAAGTTTGAAATGAATACATGTAATCAACAAATAGAATTTTAAAACATTGAATTAAAGCTCAGATTTCTATTACTCTTGAGTTCCATATTTGGCAGACCATTTTTCTTCTCAGAAAATGCCAAAAAGTTTGTATCCAAAATACATTCACTGTCATCCAGTAATTTGACTTTTTTTTCCTTCCCGTTTAGAAATGCTTAGGAAAATGAAATTTAAGCAACTAAACAGAAAAGAGTCTGGGCAATAAAAGCAGACATGCAGTGAAGCACACATCAGAAACAAATGATTCTGAATAAACCATCTATAAAAGTACACCTATTTATTTACAGATAATCTACAATAAAATGAATAAAAACATGCAAAAATAATTAAGAGATCCCATTACGTTTTGTCACAAAGAGGGCAGTATTTTTAAAATAAGATTACACATTGAATAGTAGGACCTTAAAGGGAGTTGCTCTGCAATACTTGTAGTCAAGGGTGTATGTCAACCAAATACTTATGCAGATTTGAAATAAAAGTAATTGATTGTAGAGGACTTAGTTGTCTTTGATCTTTGTAATTGTTCCCTTCTGACATCCTTGTGAACTGCACAAGTGTATCAAGATGTCTATGGACTCAGCTGGCTTGCAAAGTTCTTCATACATAGTGGTTTTCAGTTTAACTTGGTTATGCTGTAGGGTAAGTATTCCACAATTTCCAGAATGTATGTAGCAAGTTTCAAAGTAGTATTTTGTAATTTTAAATAATATGAGTTTGAAAGAGGGGAAAGTGTTCATTTCCAGTCCTACGAATGTGTTTCTTTCTGATAAGTGAGTGAGAAGACTGAAATATCATTAGATGCTGCCAGTACAAAATGGCATATCTCCATGCACAGTCTCTGACAAAAAGAATGTGGTTTTTTTTTTTATTTGCGCTGATAAATTTGTAATGGCAGCTATGTGCTCTGAATTTAATATTTCTCCCCTTATTCTTATGCAGGAAGGCTTACATTATTGAACTCCGGGCAGCTGAAGCAATACTTATGCTGATAATATATATTCCTTCACATATGGCAACAGGATTCTGTGTATTATTTCTGAAGAGTGATGGGGAAGATTAAGGAGGGAAACAGCATAAAGCAATATTTAAAGGAGGACTTTGTGAATGTCTGGCTATTTGAAACTTTAGACTTTTCTTATAGGAATGATTTGTGATGTCATGGATAGTTCTTACACTAACATTAATCAGAAAATACTCAGTTGCATGGCAAACAGGACCAAAAACAATGCACAGATGATCAGATAGATGTTCAGGTACCAGTCTTCCAGCAGTGAAAAATCACAGAAGGACTGAGGACAATCCCATCTAAGGAGAACACAAAATGAAGTTGCTCCATACAGAGGGTAAAATACTGCAACTCAGGAGAGTGGGGAGAAAAGCACCTAACAGATGTCGATACACCTGAGGGACTAACACTGTTATACACATCTATTAGATTACCTGCTTGTTACACCTTAAAAGTTACATTTTCTTTTCAATACCTTCAATTGCTTTGAGGGAAGATGTGAGTCCATAAAATCAACGACGTGAACAAAGCCTTGGATTTCATCGCCAGCAAAGGTGTCAAACTGGTTTCCATCGGAGCCGAAGGTGAGTCCGGAGCTCCGGCTTCTCCAGGATCCAACGGGGATTCCAACCTCTGAGCCAGTTTCGCACATCCTCCAGCTCCATGTGAGCAGGAGTCTCTGGGCCTGCTCCACGTGGGAGCTCAGAGGTCGCGGGCGGCTCCGGCATCGCTCCAAGGTCGTTGCGGAAAGGACGTTGCACAACCTGTTTGTGCCGGAACATTGGGAATGAACCTGGATGAAGTGAGGCTCACGCTCTCCCGGGTGGAAAACTGGTTGGCTGGAGGGCCCAGAGAGTGGTGGGAAATGGGGTTAAATCCAGCTGGAGGCGATAAGTGGTGTCCTCAGTGCTCAGTGCTGGGTCCAGCCCTGTTCAGTGTCTTCATCAATGACCTGGATGAAGGAATTAAGTGTACTCTTAGCAAGTTTGCAGGTGACACTGAGCTGGGTGGATCTGCTGGAGGATTAGGAGGCTCCAAAAGGATCTGAACAGGCTGGATCCATGAACTGAGACCAATGGGATGAGGTTTAACAAGGCCCAAAATGGCAGAACCTGCACTTGGGGCACAACAACCCTGAGCAGCTCCAGACTGGGAGAAGTCTGGAAAGTGCCTGGAGGAGAAGGACCTGAGGGTGTTGGTTGAACGTGAGCCAGCAGTGGCCCAGGTGGCCAAGAAGGCCAATGGCATCCTGGCTTGGATCAGACACGGTGTGACCAGCAGGGCCAGGGAGGTTCTTCTCCCTCTGGACTCAGCACTGGTGAGACCGAACCTTGAGTCCTGTGTTCAGTTCTGGGCCTCTCAGCACAAGAAGGATGTTGAGGCTCTGGAGCGAGTCCAGAGAAGAGCCACGAAGCTGGGGAATGGGCTGGAGAAGAAGTTTGAGGGTCCTGGGGGTGTTTCTCCTGGAGAAGAGGAGGTTGAGAGGAGACCTCATTGCTTTCTGCAACTCCCTGAGAGGAGGTTGTGGAGAGGAGGGAGTTCTGGGCTCTTCTCCCAAGGGTCAGAACAAGGTGGAACCACCTCAAGCTCCTCCAGGGGAGGTTTAGGTTGGAGATTAGGAGGAAGTTTTTCACAGAAAGAGTCATTGGGCATTGGAATAGACTGCCCAGGGAGGTGGTTGATTCCCGTTCCCTGGAGGTATTTAAGGCACAGGTAGACGAGGTCCTGAGGGACATAGGTTAGTGTTTGATAGGAATGGTTGGACTCAATGATCCGATGGGTCTCTTCCAACCTGGTTGTTCTATGATTCTATGATTCATCTTCTTATACCATTTTCCTCTCATCTTCTTCATGTGGAAACTTTTCACTTAACACCCCCCATCTTTCAAACTGCTTCCATGCCAAATCCCACAATTGTTTCTCTCATTTAAAGTAACTGCTTCCAGCTCAGAGAGTAATGTTTTCTGGGAGTGCACAAATTTGCTATGTTTGCACTTTGAAAAGTAAGGAGTTTTCAGTTTATAATTTTATCACTTTCTGTGAGGCACTTCTTTTATTCTCATCCTGAAGGGAACCTTGACATTTGTCAAGTTTCTTCTGTGCATATAGGACTTTCATATCCTTTTTGCCTCCACAGATGTCACATATCACTTGCCTTTCCTACTGCTTCTTTTTCATGTTGCAGCCACTTCATCTTCTTGGCATTTATTATGAGTCAAAGTTGACCAGCCAATCTTCTAAGGTTAATTATTAATTTGATTCATCATTAATTCAAGTTTTTATTTTTTTTTTTCCCCCCCATCTGTGTGATGTCATCTGTTAGTTAAGGACCTTAACTGTAGATCATCCTCAGTCATGGTCTTTACCTCATTTATCATTCTTACTGTCTAGTTTTAAGAATATGATGAAAAGTTGTAGTGATTCTAGGCTTTCTTATATTATACAAAGTTTTGACTAGTTCAATTTTTCATTAATTTTTTTGCAACGTTGAGAGTCTTCAGACACAGCCTTCATAATTGCAATTATTTTATCTGAATGTCATGTGATATTGCAGCTTTCTGCACTGCTTCCTACCAAGCTGAAACAAGAGTCAACAAAAATTACAAACATCTTAACTGGGCTTCTCAATTTCTGCATAAGCCAGCAGAGCATTCATGCCGTAAGTGCAGCTTCAGTCTAGTTTGAAGTTGCCCTGCCTGTCATTCCCCTTTGCTCTTTAAAATGGTTTCTGTTTGCAAATTATCTATCTCATCATGATTTTCCTGATTTGTATTTCAGCAGAAACTTTTTATCAATCAGTTAAACTATTTCATATTTCTCCTTAACCTGTGTATACTTCCATCACAATTGATTGCAGATTTGAAAAGCTACCAAAATTTTGTTTAACATCAGATTTTTCAGTAGCCAACATGTTTCCTCTCATCTTAACCATTTAGTACATTATTTCAGTTTTTCTATTCGTGGCCTCTTTAAGGTATTGATGTTTCTCTCCGAAATTTTTACCAGATTATTTTGGGTATATCTTCATTCCTTGCAATGATGTCTTCATACTTTCAGCTTCCCCTAGAACTCAGATTTCTTTTCACATCTTAATCTTTGTAAAGCTTATCTAATTATTTCTGTGTTTAAGTCTTCAAATAACTCTCTTTCTTGCATTTAGTTTTGCTTCCCTGAATATTTCCTGTCCAGTCTGTAATGAGATTTCTTCATCTACACAAATTAATGGACTGAAAAACTGCCTAATGTCACCTTGATTGGCTTCCTCATAAAACTTTCCTTTCATCAAAATTAAATTTGGCTTCAACTACAAGCAATTTTGGAGCCTCAGATTTAATTTTTTTTTTTTTACTTAATCCTCTTTCTCAGAGACCTTTCAAGAATAAAGGTATTTTCTACTCTCCTGGTTTTAACAGTCAATGACTTTATTAACAATAAAGGGCTCTCCCTTTTAGTCTGGATAAGTGGTGAATTCCATAAAACCTTCTGAGGTCTTTATGAGAAATCCACCTGCAACCTATAGTCAAACTCCATTCCAAGGTAACTCTGAATTTTGCCTTGATCAAAACGAGAAAAAGTTGTGACTGAACAGATGTGATAATGTTATCATTAATTACGCTGTTTTTAGTATTTTTTTCAAACAAAAATAACATATTTTCCCTTTTGAGAACTAGCCACTACCTGAACTGACATATCGTCCTTTCTTCTGTTAAAACAACATCCTAACAATCCATAAGGGAGGGACCATTGAAATAATTACTTACCAATTTGTGAGAAATCTTCTTGTAATATGATTATTTCATCATTAAAATAATTATGTTTTTAAAATGATTAGCCTTCACAGTCATAATTTAAAAGTAAATTACGTTTATTATTCTCAAATTTCTGTTCAGTTTTGTTTCCTGTAATGAATGAGCTACTGTCAGATATTTGGCAGACTGCAATGCAAATTAAATATATATATAAATTATATATATATATATATAAATATATATATATATAAATTATATATATATATATTAACTATATGCGTTTCCCAACTTGAAAATGCATGTATGAAAATTACAGTCAATTATATTCTGTTGTGAATTGCAGAATGAAAGATGAAAATCCTGCTCTGCTTTTGTTTATTATATCAAACAATGACACGATTCCTTCATTGTGTAGCATAAAAGGTGTGTTCATGTTTGAAGACCACAGAGTCCATAAGGTTTAGTCTGCAGTCTTATGTTCAGAGAGGTTTGTAAATCGATTCTTCACTAGATGCTGTAACTTTTGTGGATTGAAGATAAATTGCTGAATTCCAAGAGAATACTACACAAAGAAAACGATTAGACCTGACAATTCATAAACAAAGTAAAGAACATTATTCACTCTTTGTTCTTCTAAAATAGTACCCAGGTTTCAAACACTAAAAAGGATGCTCACATAAATCATTGCAATTATTTAGTCAAAATGAGTTTGTTTATGAACAAATGCACCAAAAGAAAAAAAGCTTGGTTTCTTTGTAAGAAGTAAGGAAAAGGAGGAGAGGCATGAGAAACCTTCATTGTATTCCCAACAGCTATGTTAATAGCTATAGCTTTGTTGTCTGCCTTTTTTTTTATTATCTCAATCTTGCTGACCTATTTCTTCACTGAAAAAAAGAAAGTGTCTGAAGAACATTGAATGCTTGTAGGTCAGAGGTTCCCAGCATCTGTGCACCATGGTAACAGTCTCAGGAGATTTTCAACCAGGAAGACTTTTTACAATTCTCTCATGAAAACCTTAGGGTTACTGGAGGCAAGGAGAGTTTGGGCTTGGTTTGAGGGGGTTTTTTTTTACTATATGCATTCATCTTCAGCCTTTGTAAATTTGTGATTCCTTGTATAACTTGGCTGCCCATTCTCAGAAAATAAAATATTTTTTACTTTTCTTTCTGTGACATTAAAAATGTATTGTAATGAATAAAATAGTAGGGCTGTGTATAAAACTAAAGCTTCTGCATCCCTTTTAAATGTTTGTTCTTTAGTAGAGATTCTCTGAGGGAAACTTATTGAAAGGATGAACAGTAATTTAATTTTTTATCATAAGCATTAGTGGCAAATAAAGGACAAAAGTACTTTGCAGGGCTGAAGAAAGGGAAAAGATATTTATCATGGGAAAATACTGCATCCAGGCTGAGTCTCTGGCAGTGTACATTCTTCTTCTGTTCAAAGAGAAGCAATAAGGAGATTAATATTCAGGGTCTGGAAACATGTCCTATTTAGGCTGTAAGCAGCACATACTGAAGTAACTTACCATGAAAGTTCACTTAAAAATAGTGCACAGTAAATACATGAAAGCTTTTGTGAGAAAAGAGGTTACTAAGATATCAGGTTTGAGTTCTCAAAAGAAATTCATTAACTACTGTCTTTCCCCAAGAATATTCAAGATGAATGTTAAAATTGATAATATGTCCAAACATCAATTCCTGTATACCAGTATTTCTGATATGGGAAAGACCTGCACATTGTGGAAGACATCCTATAGAAACTTCCAAGAATTTGGCACATGTTCACAGATTTGAAATATCATGCCACATCACTGCAATTTCATGGGGAAAAACTAAGTGCTGCTGTAAGCAGAAGCAATTATTTAGGTTAATGGAAGTTTAGCCATGTATGGAATTCTTCAGTTCAGGGACCATTTGTGATGTTCTTAATCATTCATGCACAACTTTTTCTGATATAAGTGTAAACTTGTGCATAACAAGGAATAGGTCTTTGTACACTGTCAAACAGCGGGAAAGAAAGATTGCAGCAATAGTGTTCATCCCCGTTCCTGAAAGAAACTGTTAATCAATACAGTGGATGTCTAAAACATATAGCAAACCTATTTCGTATTTCATTTTCTTTGCATATATCTCATGAATTGCCATCCTTTATAAAAACCAAGAGACAGTTTGGTTTCAATAGGTGAAGTGGATTTATTGCAGCACATGTTGCCACTCCATCTCTGTATCACAAGTGCTATCCCAGTTTGTATTTTTTTGCATAAAAGGTGGATAATCTTTTCCTTCAGGATAATCTCAGACTAAGCCCAAAGATGTTTTGATAATTTACTGAGCAACACAGAATTAAGCCAGAATACCCAACAATATATCATAGTACATTAAATAGATAAAATGCTGGAGTTTCTGGAGTACCTTTTTAAAAAACTCCACCTTTATTGTTAATTACTAGCAATTGTCATGTACTTTATCAGTTTCTCCCAGTTCTAGTACCTGCATAACCCTCTGTCTCTCTCTCTCTTTCTTGCAACGCACAGGAACATAAAAATAATTTCACTGCTATAAATTGTAGTATTTATTACGCATGACACTGTACCCCAAAAACTTTACTAGAAATTTGCCAAAAAATGGTGATGCTAAAATAAATTAGTGTCTTGTACATAACATCCTGAGGAGAGGGAGCAGAGTCCCAGGAGAGATCCTTCATCTAGAGAACCTGAAACCCGAAAGCGATGAACAACAATATCCCATGTAATGATAATTTCTACATGAACTGCTTCCAATACCCAGGCTAATTTCTTTTGAACATCACAGAATCACAGATTGGAAAGGACTTCCAGGATCATTGAGTCCAACCATTACTATCAAACACTAAATCATGTCCCTAAGTACCTCATCCACACGTCTTTTAAATACCTTCAGGGATAGTGAGCAACCATCTCCCTGGGCAGCCTGTTCCAGTGCCCAATGACCCTTTCCATGAATTTTTTTTTCCTAATGTCTGGCTTGAACCTCCCATGGCAAAGCTTGAGGCCATTTCCCCTTGTCTGTTCCCTGTCACTTGGGAGAAGAGGCCAGCACCCTCCTTGCTACAACCTCGTTTCAAGTAGTTGTAGAGAGCAACAAGGTCTCCCCTCAACCTTCTCTTCTCTAGGCTAAACAATACCAGTTCTCTCAGATGCTCCTCATAAGACTTGTTCTCCAGCCCCCTCATCAGCTTCATTGCTCTTTTCTGGACTCGCTCCAGAGCCTCAACATCCTTCTTGTGTTGAGGGGCCCAGAACTGAACACAAGATTCAAGAAGTGGTCTCACCACTCCCAA
The DNA here is from genome assembly GCA_033558105.1 of Coccyzus lansbergi. NCBI lineage: Eukaryota > Metazoa > Chordata > Aves > Cuculiformes > Coccyzidae > Coccyzus > Coccyzus lansbergi. The sequence goes on from JAUMJK010000227.1 coordinate 3,013,580, forward strand.
GTCCAGAGGGAGAATAACCTCCATGGACCTGCTGGTCACACCGTTTCTGATACAGGCCAAGATGCCATTGGCCTTCTTGGCCACCTGTGCACACTGTTGGTTCATGTTCAGTCGGCTGTCAACCAGCACCCCTAGGTCTCTCTCCTCCAGGCAGCTTTCTAGACAGACCTCTCCTACTCTGTAGCACTGCATAGGGTTTTTTGCCCCAAATGCAGGACCTGACATTTGGCCGTGTTAAACCTCATGCCATTGATCTCAGCCCAGTAGTCCAGCCTGTTCAGATCCCTTTGCACAGCCTCCTGACCTTCCAGCAGATGGACACTTCCACCCAGCTTAGTGTCATCTGCAAACCTACAGGGACCTCTGAGGGTGTACTCAATGCTTTCACCCAGGTCATTGATAAAGACATTGAACAGAGCTGTACCCAGCACTGAGCCCTGGGGAACCCCACTTGTGATGCCATTTTCAAGCTGAATGTACTGTTGCTACATATTCCAATTTTATTTTTGCCCTTGACACAATTCTAAGTACAATCACATGATTGGTTGGGGAGTATAATTAAAACTGAATAATATTCAAATAGAGAAAGTACCGATATTTACTGCATGCACTTTGTCACCTTCCCACCGTAAATCACATACAATGGCAATGGAGTATGAAATAACAATGGCCCCACCAAGCATGCCTCTTCTACAATCCATCTCCATAAACAAAAGACAGAACCTGTCATTCTGTACTTCAGTCTACTAGCTCTGCAGTCCAGGTTAATAACAACATGATGAAGTCAGTCATGGAAAGCACTTTGCTATCAAGGCCTTCTAGTCCACTCCACAATATGAGCGTCTTTCTCAGCCACATTAAACTGGGGATTTGTTGGATGGATCTTTCCATTTACTTATAACTAGGACTGAATGCAGATTTCAGAATACCAATACTTTCTGCATAGGACATGGCAGTTATGTAACTGGCATTTTTTTTTTCATCTTTCTGATATCTTGAGGTTCCTCAGAGTGTAATTTAGATTATTAAAACATAGTCTTGAGACAGCAAAGGGAGGGTAAGAGTTCACTAGTGCCTTTTCTCAAAAGAAGGTCTGTGCCCATAAAAGAGGGTTTTGCAAAAAAAACCCATTCTCAGCTGATGCAATGTAAACTAACCTATTCACTGAATTAAAGCCTAACACAGAAAACTCTTGAATCTGAAATTGTTAGTACAGTTGCATTTGTCCTCTGGGGGGGGGGTGTTTATTTTGTTTATATATGTGTAGATGTAGTCATGATTTGTGTGAGTAGCAGATAAAAAAGTCAGATGCACAATCTATATTTTAACGATTATGTTTAACACCATGATTAATGCAGATTTACAGCATAGGTAAAAAATGTCATGAAAAACTGGTTTTGTGCCATAGAGCTGAGAAAGCCTTCTGACAATAAGAAGCACAAAAAAGAAACAGTTCTACAGATTTTCTTTTTTATTAAGGAGAAAAGCTAAATCAATTTGGGAAGTAAAAGTAAAGGTCACAGGGAAGAACAGGTGAGGAGCAGAGAGACAGAAGTAGTCGCATAGAGATATGTAAGGTAGGCCTATAAGAAAACACTTGAAAGCACTCTGGAAAATAACAAAGGTCTCCAAGGATTCCTGATAGAGCAGTCTCCCATTCTGTAATTTGCACTGAAGGCTCTCAGATACAAGTATCATCTTGAAATGTTTCCTTTTTTTGTCTCTAATCTCCTCAGCAGATGTCCAGCTAAGCACTAGAGGATCTTTTGGCACTAAGCTGTTAATTTTTTTGCACCTGGAAAAGTGAACTTTGACACCTTTCTTTGAACAGAAATTTCTTCATGGCAGCTAGGACTATGGATTATAGTCACAACTTTTTTTTAATTACCTCCCAAAATGTGAAACCCAAGTGTTATTATTCTACAATGAAAACATGCAAGAGGGGAAGTCAATAACTCCAGAACAATGAGGAACACAGACAGATAATGCTGCTTTACAGATTCAGAACTTGTAAATTGTGTCATTTCTAACAACATGACCCCGCATAAGCAGCCAGAGAAATTTTAAGATGTATAATCAATGTATACACACAGTTTTGAGGACATGACTGTTTTGCAGGTAGTTCTTTTGATATTCCAAGGTGTGGTTTTATTTTTCTTCTTTGGTACCTGTTGGTGGCTGCTTTGCACATGTGTAATCCTGAATAGCTCATGGAGCCAAAATAGAGCAGAACATTCTTGGAAATAACCCAGCTGCAAAGCAATATGAAAAAAGGCAATGGAGGTATAAATAGTAATATGTGAAAGAGGTAGGAATTGGATGATTATTCATTTTGCCTCATAAAAAAACTAGAGAAACATTCTTCCCCATCCTGCCCCAAGAGTCCTTTCACCGTGAAGTAAATGTAGGAAGAATAATGAGACATCCTCCCATTAAATGGTGAAATACAATCAATTACTGTAAAGTACTGTGGAAGTCAAAAGTAGAAAGGAATTCAAAATGGAATTGTATTCAAGAGAGGCAGGAACTATAAAGAAGTCATTAGCTCAGGCATAGTATAAACGGCTGACTGCCTCAGAATGAGATTATGTTATCAGGAGAAAGCTTGCCTTATATTTATGTGCTTTCTTACCTTTTTTTGCTATGCCCCTGCCAGGTGGACATGAGATCCTTTGCAAGGTGACCCTTGGCTTCAACCTAGTTGAGCCTCTTTCGTATTCTTACACTGCAACATTAGCTCCCAGTGGAAATGAGAACCATAGTGCTTTCCCTGTTTCCTCTTTATAGTGGAAGAAAAAAAAAAAAAACATTGGAAGAAAAAACCTAACTGCTTGTGATTGTGGTCCTAATGCCAGCTCTGTCACACTGCTGGGAAAGTGAGAATAGGATGTAAGGTGGATGAGATACTGGGGAAAAGGATGAGGATTGCTGAGCTGCCCCTACATATTCTGTATGCATGAGATGGAAGTAAGTAGTCACTACACAACTGACCAGTCATCCTAGTAACCTGTCACAGGAGACTCCAAATTACAGTCCTGCCCTTTTTTAAGGTCCTAATACCCTGCAGAAAAAAATTTAATGCTCCTTGAGTTCTTTAAGTTGCATATTAAAATAAGACAGCAGTCTCTGGCAGGTAAAATAGTATAAGAGTATTTAACTAAAAGAGAAGTTAGCTTTAATTAACAAGAGAAAAAAATACCAGTGCAGTGAGAAGTCTGACTGAGACTATCACTTGAAGTGTCCACATTGCCAACAACCAGTCTTCTTACCCTAATAAGAACAACACAAAGAAGGAAAACATAATGTGCGTTGTTGTTCTCTTCGTTGTTTTTGATTGCACACTTGATGCCTGCAGTCTCTCACATGCACTAAAGTTACTAAACATTTTTAATTGCACTCTCTGCTTTTTTGCAGAAGGAAGATTTCTCCCATATGAAGGCTCTGTTGAATGGAAATCTTTAAAAGGCTAGGAACACTTGGATAAAAAAAAATACCTGGATTGTTTTATTACTTATTCTATATCAAACTTTCTCTGACTTCTGAAAATTATATTTTGATGTTGGTTTTTTTCTTTTCGAACAGATCATGTTATGCATTAATGCAGTTAACAAAATGTTATGTATCACATTATACATCTTATTTTCCCTGTCTGTTTTCTCTGATTTACATAAAGACAGGGAGAATGACATGGATAAATTGTTCTATAGGTCACTGTTAAGCAGTGAAGTAACTGAAGTAAAATACTGGAATGAGTTCCAGATGGCTGCTTCTTTTAAGTTCAATAAAGAATGACTGCAAAGACAGCAAATTGATCATCTCTTTGTTGGAAAAAATACTGTGCTATATTGTTACTAATCAACAGCACCACCTTCTGTCCAAGGATCAACATGACATCTACGAGAGGCCCAACCTCTCAAGCTTATTTCGCTGGCTTGGTGCAAAACACAAATCTTTCTTGCTATCGAGCTGACTGTTTAAGAATTTCTTCACAAAAATACACAAAGTGCAATCTGTAGATGTGGTGATTTGGTAATCAGGCCTGATTCGTGCATAGAAATAAAAGAATAGGTGTTCGCCTTAGAGCTTTGTTAAAACAACTTCATTCTCAGTTCCCCACCAGGATCACCATCAACTTGAATGTTTATGTATCACACCCTAATGCCATGTTCAAACAGATGATGCAAATGCTGTTATTTATACATAAAATAAAATATTCAGAAGATGTGTTCTTTCTTGTCATTTCCTAATTCAACAAATGGGCAGATGAGTTCATGCAGATTTGTATATGCCATTGTGGCAACAGATATTTCACAAATATTTCAGTGTATAATCCTGTGGGTATTGATAACTCCTGAAACTCTCAAATTATTTAGCATGACAAGCAGAGAAGTCATTATCATTACTGTATGGTTTTGCTTAGGTAAAAAAAAAACATGTTAAATTTATGTTTCCAGCATTCTTCATAACCATTTCTGTATTCAACTTCTCATGCTTTTGCTGGCTGCAAACTAAATGGTACTGAAATCTTACGTACCATGGGGAAACTGCTGCAACTGCTATTAAATAATTGTTATTATTGTGCATTTATACATCTCCCAAGTAAAGAAATAAGGGGCAAATTATGCCACCTTTATGCCTATGCCTATTGAATATACACGTATAGTTGAATGTTTAACAGGACTTCAACACTATGCTGCAAACAGATAAAGATGAAAATAATGAAATTATTTATTACAAGATCTTCCTTAAATTTTGACCAAGTGGTCCAGCACAAGAATGACATCTGTGTGAGACTAAAGGATCATGACTCAACTTCCATGCCAAAGCCTTCACTGCATTTCGTGGAGTAGGAAAGATCAAAGCACACCATAATCTGGTAAACATTGCCATTCCACTGACATTATTGCTTACATCTGCATTTTTAAAGTCAGTCATAAAACTGCTTCATATGCATTTCTTTAGCAAAGGCATTCGTGCACATTGCATGACTTATGTCGTTTGAAATATCACACACTGTGTTCAGATCTTGCCATAAAATTCTCTAGAACTAAGTGGATAATGCTACTATTTCTTGGCTCTCCTCTTACATTAACTGAAGTATTCATTACTCTCATTGCTATTTTCAGTTTTCGGGTTTTCAACAACTGAATTAAATGAATGCTGGATAACAGCATTACCTTTTCAGGACTCTGTATTTTCAAATATACAGGATGTTTTCACATTGTCTGTTTCCAACATAAAAGCTGACTGTGAAAAGAGAGACTTTTTTCCCCACAACTGATATCTAAGCAAGTACCATCCAACAAAAACATCTATTGTCTAGACATGAAAACAAAACTTTCAGAATCACACCCCAATTTCTGCTGTATAATATGACCATGGCAGCTCATTAAAATCTCTTTCAAACTCCAAGTTAGTGCTTTGCAGTATGAACCCCATAACTGGAGGCTCTTTTCCCTGAAAGAAAAGACATGTGACAAAGGATTAAGGAAGTGAGAAGTTTAGATAGGGACAGGAGAAGGTAATGGAAACCTGCTCATTACCATCTAAACTGATCTGTTATCAGACACTGCAATGGAGGCTCCACAAGCCCACTGAAACAAGGGAGGGGCAATAACCAGCCCCAGCAATAAAAAAAAAAACCAAAAAGATAGTCTTACAACTTCTCCAACAAAATTTAGGGGAAAGCAAAGTGTATGAAAGCCCAGTAACAAAAGTAAATGACATCTTCCCTATGTGAAACCAGCTAAAGTCCTAACTACTCCAAAGCCTCTCCTTACAGGTTTCCAGAGCTTGTTCTTAACAACTGGATTTTTACCATAGTACCTGCCTCCTTCACCCAAATATAAAGGAGATGAGAAACTTAACACCCAAAACTGCCACAACTTTCAGAGCCCTAGGAAGGAGGTGAATGGGAGGCTTGCTCTTTTGCAATTATTGTTTCAGAGAGAAAAATACCTCCTGGTATATTTTCAGGTATTTTCTAATTGTTTGCAGGCTATGTTTTATTCTCTTACACATAAAAAAGTGGTACTATGCTTTCAAGTCATCCCAGGATTTTTTACATGATGACAGGTAGCAGCATCATTATATTTGGTGGTAAATCATTATATTTGGTGGTAATCATTACATTTGGTGGTAATCATTATATTTGGTGGTAAATGGTGTTAAGTCCAGCTGGAGGCCAGTGACAAGTGGGCTCCCCAGGGCTCAGTGCTAGGTCCAGTCCTGTTCGATGTCTTCATCAATGACCTCGATGAGGGCATTGAGGGTACCCTTAGCAAGTTTGCAGATGACACAAAGCTGTGTGCAAGTGTCGATCTGCTGGAGGGTAGGGAGGTTCTGCAAAGAGACCTAAACAGGTTGGACCTCTGGGCAGTGTCCAATGGCATGAGGTTTAACACGGCCAAATGCCGGGTCCTGCACTTGGGGTACAACAACCCTATGCAGAGCTACAGACTGGGAGAAGCCTGGCTGGAAAATTGCCAGGAGGAGAGGGACCTGGGGGTGTTGGTCGACAGCCAACTGAACATGAGCCAGCAGTGTGCCCAGGTGGCCAAGAAGGCCAATGGCATCCTGACTTGTATCAGAAATGGTGTGACCAGCAGGTCCAGGGAGGTGATTCTCCCTCTGTACTCAGCACTGGTGAGGCCGCTCCTTGAATACTGTGTCCAGTTCTGGGCCCCTCACCACAAGAAGGATGTTGAGGCTCTGGAGCAAGTCCAGAGAAGAGCGACAAGGCTGGTGAAGGGGCTGGAGAACAGATCCTATGAGAAGCGGTTGAGAGAGCTGGGGTTGTTTAGCCTGGAGAAGAGGAGGCTGAGAGGAGACCTCATTACTCTCTACAAGTACCTGAAAGGAGGTTGTAGAGAGGCGGGAGCTGGCCTCTTCTCCCAAGTGCCAGGGGACAGGACAAGAGGGAATGGCCTCAAGCTCCACCAGGGGAGATTTAGGCTAGAGATTAGGAGGAAGTTTTTCACAGAAAGGGTCATTGGGCATTGGAATAGGCTGCCCAGGGAGGTGGTTGAGTCACCTTCCCTGGAGGTGTTTAAGGCACGGGTGGATGAGGTATTGAGGGACTTGGTTTAGTGTTAGATAGGAATGGTTGGACTGGAAGATCTGATGGGTCCCTTTCAACCTGGTTGTTCTATGATTCTATGATTCTATGATTTAATGTCATTAAATACATGGCAAAGACATGGAAGTGAACTATTTAGTATTGTACTTTGCAAGGACAGAGGAACTCAAGTTGTTGATTATGAATCACTCTGGCACTCTCCTCTAAGTAATCCATTGAAGGGAGATAACGCTAACATATAATAGGAGCAAGGAGATCAGTATTCCCTTTTCACTATAATACTAGGAAACATCAATATGCATTGCTCTGCTAATACAATGTGTGTTGTTTAGCAAAATCAGAACAAGGCAAAAAAAGATCAAGATTAGAAACCCATAAAAGCGTGTCCTGTACACTGATTGGCTGGAAAAACCTTTTGTGTTACAGCTGAGCAGCTGAAAAAGAGGCATTTTCATTTACTACCAAACCAGAAAGCCAAAGTCAAAGTTTCTCACTATCACTCCTGTGGTAGTTCTTAGCACAAATTTTGAGTTTACTTACATGTACAGTAGTCTTTTTTTTTTTTTCCTGGAATATCACAGGCTGCTTTTCATAGTATTATAATTGAGTTCTAAGATGTTACAAATGCCTGCTAAAAATCCACTATCTTCTGTGAAAACTTTTCCTCCTACTGGTCCTTTAATCATCCAAATAGAAAACTGCTGAACAAACTTAGAACTAGCTTGCAGCATGATAAACATGACGACCCTTGGACTGGCATAGGCTTGTAGGAGCATTGGCTGTGAAGCAGGTAACAGCCCTTTCGAGACCATTATCCACAGTTTTGGCTTCTATAACCCAGCACAGCTGTGCAAAAAGGCTTCCATTTATGCAGAATTTCAACACTTTCAGAGCATTAATCGAAACATTTTTTTCCCCCTCTCTTGCTGGTCGTAACCAGATATTGCCTCTGCTAACACCCCATAATCCTGTTAGCTTGCTAAGTGTCGTATCCATTTTTCCTGTCACCATGTTGTATTTCTGTTTGCATATATTTATTTATTGACATTATTAAATGCCTTTCTAATGTTATAATTTCCAGCCTCTTTTTTCTAAACTCCTGTCCTGGTTTCAGCTGGGATAGAGTTAATTTTATTCCTAGTAGCTGGTATAGTGCTGTGGTTTGGGTTTAGAATGAGACTGATGTGGATAATGCACCGATGTTTTAGTTGTTGCAAGGTGTCAAGGACTTTTTTTTCACTCATTCTGCCCTGCCAACTTGAAGTTAGGGGATGCACAAGAAGTTGTAAGGGGGCACCGCCAGGACAGCTGACCGAAAATGGGCAAATGGATATTCTGTAACATGTGACATCATGCTCAATATACAAACCAGGGGAGGCTGGCAGGGCAGCTATGTCTTGGGAGTGGCTGGTGAGCAGTTGCATTGTGCATCACTCATTTTGTATATTCTATTATTATTGGTTTTGCTGTCATTACTATTGTTATTATCTTCCTTAGCTGTCCAATTAAAATGTAATTATCTCAACCCATGAGTTTTACTTTCCCCCCTCCTGCTCCAATTCTCTCCCTCATCCCATAGCAGGGCTGTCAGTAGCTATGTAGTTGGTTTAGCTGCCTTTTAGGTTAAACCACAAGAGCACCTGATTATAAATGCCCTATTCTTCATTCACAGAAGAGGAACACATGTCAGTTTAGTACTGTATACCATGTGGGAAAAGAAGTTTTTATTTGTTTAAGATTAGCAGTTAACAGGAGTCAAGTAATGTGGAGTAAGGGGAAATTCACATCTTGAAATGTGGATTGAGTCCATAAAACCATTAAAATTCATTTTCCACTGGAGAATTGTGAGGTTAAGCCATTAACCTTGTGAATTTGCAGAGGCTACCCAGAAGCTTACTTAGATCTATTGTTTGTATTTTCTTAAATCTATTCTACTTATTACTCTAACCGCATAAATAACCTTCAGGCAATGAAGAGTGACAATATGCTCCTAACAGTGCCTTTGAAAACTCAGGGTCACTTCGAATCTAGGCAACCTAGAGACATGACTGTATTAGAGCAATATAAGTTAAGTGAAGCTTGTATTCTTATAGGGGCCTTTCCAGTCATTTTGGTTTATGTAAAACCAGATGGACTATCCATAATAAGATTTTGTTGGTAAACATAGGGAAGTATTTTGGACTTTGGGTATTTACTGTATATGAGGGGTATGGTTTGGGTTTGTTTAACAAGGGAAAAAAAAATGAAAATAGTAGACAGCCTAAAGGACACGATAATCAGTATGGAGACCAGAAATTTCTTATAGTTACTTTAAATATTTAAGAAAAGAGAAAGACTTCAGCATGTTCAACTTTTTTTTCTCCTTTTTTGGATAGCTGGGTATCTATACTCTCCACAAAAATACAAAACCAACTTACGAGTGTTTTCATATTCTGATGGTTAAATGAGGTGAGCACCATTTGAGGAATGCTGTGTTTTAGCAGAATGGAAAATCTCTGACTCCACTCTCAGCTGGCATCTAGATCAGCAATAAAAACAGACAGGAAAATTTCACACATAATTAGGCCTTTCTGATCATATTGTGGGGTACAAGACTGTTTCAAATTGAAAAGGTTAGACAGTTCTTCACATTCAAGTGCTTCGGACTAGAGGTCCAGGAGATATGAAATGAGCTTATCTGCTCAGTCAATGTATCTCTGAGCTAAGATACTTCAGAACTTATACCACAGATCTTTTTGTTCTGGACAATGGAATAGATAAAAAGATTAATAAATACTTCTTCTCATTTATGCCTTAGAAATTCTACCTTAAATAAAGGTCTTTAGAAATGAACAGATCTACTCCAGACCCTTGTGAAGACAGTAGGGGCCTTTATTCTCATCTAAAGAGATTTTCTTAAGGATTTGAAACTGTAATAAGGCCAGATGCTAATATCTGCTAGTTATTTGTCTGAAGATCCCATTTGTAAAAGAGTGGCCAGAATGATGCAGATACTTTCAAAAATGTACTTTGTTAAAGTTTATGTGTCAAAGTCAATTCTTAACATTTGAAAGACCTTGTATGTAATTTTGCATTACAGCATCTTCAGAAAGGTGAGTTCAGACTGAAAAATGCTCATCTGAAATTGCCTGTATGCATCTGAAACCATTCAGGTTGCTACGGTTTTTGAATTACATTTATTTTAAGTAATTATTTCTTTTGTACAGTAATGTAGAGTACGGAATTGCACTTTCACATCCAGCTGTGGCTTAATTGTACCAATATGTGCTGGTAACAAAAAAAGGGGAAGAATTTATTGATGGAGTAAAAGGTATTTGCTATATTGTATCTCCCTCAGCATTTTTCTCAGCATGGTAGAATTAATGGGGGTAAGGGTGACCTCTAAATGTGCCTAAACTCCATTACATTCTGAAAGGATCATTGTCCAGAAAGTTGTTTAAACTAATTTCCTTAAAAGGCCATTGGCAAGCACCTAAAGCCTCTATTGATCCTAGTCCAGCAGGAAACAACTTAACTTCTCAGTCGGAACAACTAAAGATTTACAAACTTCTTAGCTGCACATATGCCCCATCTGTTTGGAAGTAAGCAAACAGAGAAAATGTTTCTTGCAAAATATAGGGAAAATAAAATCTCAGTGATTACAGATGTCAGCAAAATGCTTGACAGAATGAAATGGTGCCTTTAAATTGATGCAGAGAAAAGCACTTAGCCAGTCAAAAATATCTTATGAGTTAATTTATTGCATATGGTTTGATAATGAAAACTAGAAAATGACTGAATCTTTTAAAAGATTATCCAGTAGGAGCAAATGAGATGGCCAGTTAAAGAAGATTCCCAAGCACAAAGGAGAGAGGAAATGAGTTATTAAGAAAAGAGGTATTTATAACTGCTGGGGATCTGTCTATAAGGATTATTCAGACTAGGAAAGCAGTGAATTTTAGATTACTGAGAGGTAGTTTATTATTTTTTTTTTACATTTCTTATAACTTTAGGCATCTCTGACTGCTGTAAAATCACAAATACCTTTAGGAATATAACCGCAGTGTTAGAAATTGAAGTACAATTTTCTTTGTTCGGGGTTTCAGTGCACTCATTCAACTGTTATGTAACCACAGATGTTATCTTTCTGGTAGACAGTCTTTCAAGTTTTGATGCCTCTATCAACCCCTTATCTAATGTCTAAGCTTATCTTGTTTGTGGAGCATGATTTCCTTGCCAAATTGTATACCCATAATGGGAACAAAACTTTCTAGTATGAGCTGGATTATATCTCTGTGTGCACATCACACCCAGCTGCGCAGAGATGAAGCTGCCCTTGTGAGTAGAATCACTCTCATTGCAGAATGTGAAGCAACACCAACTCTTCAGAAAATGTTTAATAACCACCAGGCTACTGGTATTCACTTCTTCATGAAATTAAGTAAACCATGTACTGATGGAAATACATCTACCCATATCGAGTTATGTGGGATCCTATGAGTAGCCATCTGCAGATTCAGTTTCTTAACTCTACACTTAATCTCAAAGACTATTCACTTGACACCACATTCACTCATCCCAGCATACCTAAAAGACTGGTGGTTTGGAACTAGGGAGCCCTAGTTCAGATCAGACTGATTAGATATGTGAAAGTATTTTTCCATTTCCCAAGTGGCATATGTGCTGGCTACTGGGTACAACCAAGTGCAAGCATTCCTCTGGTGTCTTCCATGTGAAAGGTATTTCTAACTTCGCAACCTGACTCCAGGGAAAGATGAAAAGTTGAGAAGCATCAATATCTCTTGGCAGTTAGGTTATTTTTCCTTCTCTGTTTTGAACTGTTTTTTATCTTTTCCCCTCCAAAACAAACCCTTAGTAGGGACTATCCTTGAAAAGTATGCACGCACAAACTAGTTTGTAACACTTTTCAAACCCCAGGATTTATCCAGGGCCTGTTTTTCAGCTGTGCAGTCATAATATTACTGATTAGTCTAACTGGGTTGTTATGGATTCTAACCAGCAGCAAACTAAATACAAACAAAGTATTGAAGCCCATAAGTCATTTGCAAGCCAAATGATCATCCAAAACATGTTGTTCTTAGTAATCAGCAGTGTTGTAAAACATGAGAACTTCCAAGTAGTGAAAAGCTATCCAGTGTAACGAGATGTGGGAAGGGATGTTAGTGTTGATGGATCATAAGAAAACTAGACCTTACAACTGCATTGTTCAGTTATGACTTATCTGTATTACGTGCTTTTGGACCAAGATACAGCCTTTGGACCAGACATGGGGTTTTGTAATTACTTCAGACATAAATTTTATTAGATTACCTCATTTGGAGCAAACAAGAGACACAGACAATATACTCCCTGCTTCCTTGCAGGACTAATGTATATTATTAAAAAACATTTCCATTTTCCTTTCAATAAGTACAGAACATATTTTTTTCTCTAATGACATCAGCAATAATCCTCTGAGAAACTGACTCAGAGTCATGGTTCCTAATATATAAAATAGTCAATTGTTTATGGCCACTTTTAAATTTATCTTGCAACTTGGGCGGAGTAAGAGGTGCAACAAAATAAACTTTACAAGAAATAATTATGAATTAAACATAACAACACCCACGGGATAATTTTATGCTAGCAAGAAGTATTGTTAGTAAGAGTAAGAAATATGCCTGCAATATTCATGGTTTAAAAATAGAATCCTGAACCTGAAATTTTTTCAAATTGAAATGGCTTAAATTTTGAAGTTTAAAGTCACTCCTGATTACTTTGGTTCCAGGTGAAAATCAGAAGGTCTTCTGGTTTTAGTTCAAGTACAACTAGAAAATTTGCAAAACCTTGGCTTTTGAAGAAAAATGTCAAAAATTCTTCACAAGCATATACTCTACTGAGAAACTTTCCTAAAATACATACTAAATATATACTAAAATATACAGTAATAGTTGGTGCATAAATTATTTATATAAGGTAAAACAAATTCAACTGCTGTGAATACACCTAGGAAGTTGGAGAGTTAGTTCAAGGTCTTACTTCAGGGAACAATTAATTATTTATACAAAGTGAAAACAGTCCTGAAAGAAGCTGAAGGAATTTGTTACTATAATATCTGATAAACTGGCAGTTAGGGTTATCCCTTGGGAAACAGAAGATAATTTCAGACTGTAAGGGCATTAACTCTTTGGGATATCTTCTTGAGGCATATTCCTATACTCTAAATCTCATTAAAAATGTCTTTTAAGATTTTAGTGGTATTTATTACAAATCTAATCCCTTATTTGGCTGTAAATCCAAACTCAATTTTTAAAATGAACCAGACATGCATGCAAACATTTCACTCGGCTACTAATGGTGGCTCATTGACAAGTGGCTAGAAATGCTGGCACAGCTTGTGTCCCTACGAGCTATGGATGCATTTTTAAAGGTGTTGAGGCACCTAAAGATGCAGATAGGAAACTGGCAGTGTTTTGACCATTAGACACCTCTTTGCATATTAGATGTCTAAATATCCTGAAAACCTTGGCCCTGAGACCCATGCTGCATTCTCAGTCAGCCACAGACCTATTTCACAGGTTTTTCTGGTAGTTTTATCTATCCCCTTGGACAAAACAGCTACCTATATCCTCTTCCAGTTAACTTGATTCATTTACTTGAAATATGACATGAATTTTGCAGATGTCATGTGTCATAATTATATCCATATCATGTTTTTATTAGAAGCGATTGGGTCACCTGCAGTTCCTGGAGGCTGGAAAAGGTCATGTGTTTTTAACATTCGGTGAGCCACAATGGAGGTTTATTTCTGCTTGATAAATAATGCTATATTATACTTCTCAGTTGATAAGCAACCTCAGAGACATTCCTTCTCAGATCAGAAACTCCAGCAAACCAACAGTTTTTTTCTTATCTCATGCAAGGTTTTCAAACATACAACTCCTTTCCATATTAAGAAAAACAATGACTGCAAATATAATATCTTCACGGTTATCAAGCCTAGAACAGAGAAGACTCGTTTTCTTTCTTTCTTTTTTTCCTACAATTTTGACAGTGAAGCATGGACACCTAAAGAAGGAATTAACCTTGTAAGAAAATTATCTGCGGACAGAAATTATTATCTTAGAAAGTCTGATGTGACTTTCAGCTTACATTCAAAATTATATGAGCTCAGAATTTGCTTTGCCCTCTCCTTTCCATCTTCACTCTTGCACTGTGTCAACTAGCAGACTATCAGTCATGCCTGATGAAAATCCAGAGGCTTGAGAGTTTTCTGTGTAAAAGTTAACGTGGATATTTTGAACTTGCTCAATTTTTTCCCATTGGTCTTTTTTCTTCCACCAACAGCAATTCTCTTTTGCCGCTACCTAGTGTATTGAGTTCTTTAGGAAGGATGGCCAAATCTAGCACTAAGGAAACAAGCCACACTTTATTTCACTGTAGATCTCTTAATAAAAATGAACTCCAGTTTATAACATTATAGAAGATCAAACATTAACGTGCCTCTCTGCAGATTAAACATTACTTTCAGTGCATGTCATTTCACTTTCCCCTAAGGTTTACAGGCTTTTGGTAATGATCATGATTGATATATTGTTTATATGCAACATTAAACCTGTTCTTTGCTGCTTTGTGGTAAGTGAAAGCCACTTCTGTTCCAAACAGTAAAACTTAAATTAGTATTTTACCTCATTCACACTATCACTCCTTTCACGGATCTAATGCTACATAGAAAAACTTGACTTTCATTCCTCTCTGGACTGCCTAAACAGTAATCATTTCAAAGGAAAAATTCAATGGAATTAACAGTAATTTGAGGCTGTGGCAGATGATAGCCTAGATTAATGGTCCACTTAAACCTTTAAATGTCTCCAAGCATTCAGGACACATATTTTGTGTCAATTGTCAATTTATCTCAGACATTCTCTCAGCTACTGTATTTGTCATATACAGCTAAAGAATTCCTTAAATCCTTAAATTAATTTTCAACCCTCATGTGTTGTCATAGTCCTTTACATTTCATTACTCTTCTAGAAGGACTGTTGGCTCAGGGGCAGAATCAGTTACCGTTTATAAGAGAGACAAAATATAAATGTCTGCCTTTGCAGGAAAATAGTGGGTTTCAATAGTACCATGTCCCAGGAGTGTTTTTGAACTGAAGGCTGAAAACTGGATTTTTTTGCACCTCAGGTGATTGCCATAAGCAACTGGTTCTGGCAAAATCTTCAGCTAATCTAAGTATTGAAATGTTAGATGATGTTGCATCTCACAGCAGATGTCCAGTGGGTTATGCCATATAAAACTCCTGCCTGGGTAGAGCTGTGTTGGAAGGCTGCACTTGTGTTTGCAGAAAGAGCAATGTCTCTTTACAAAAAACAGAGAGAAAACATGGTTTTAGATTGTGCCTGCAGGAGAAACAGGGCTGTGGAGGCAAAGGAGAACCAACAACCTTTTCACAAGATTGAGAGGCTATTCTAGAGAACAAGATTCTAATTTATTTGTGTAAATCACCACATGTTCCACAAAAGGGACTCAGAAAGACTTGGAATACCAGTAAACTTTTGGTCAGCATCTTTCTTCTGCAAGGGGAAATTCAGCTCCAAGGGGTCAGAGAATGGATGCAAATGTGAATATTTTATATTCTTAAAAAAATAAATCAGCACAGTTGTCAACTGAATGTGCATTTCATTCTCTCTTTTTATTTGATGCTTGGTTTCATAAGCAATGACTCAGCTACACTTTGATTGCAAACTTCAGGATGGGATTTACTGGCATAAATCCAAAGAGGGATTTTTTAACTCCAGACTATGCTTAGGGCATTAACACATGAGCTCTGTCAGAAGTTACCATCCCAACCACCTAAACTGGTTCTTTCTGAGAAATTAGCAGAATGATGTCAGAAGAAATAGGTATAATTTCTATCTCAATTTTTGCTGCATCAACCCAACATCAGAGTTGTCTTTACACAAAAATGTAAGATTTTATTTATATTGTTTCTGACTATCTTTTGAGAAAGTAGTCAGGTGATAAGGGTCATCTCTACTTGAACTTTTACTTGGTTTTCTGGTCTCCAGTGCAATATACTGTTATTTCTCCTTAACCATTCTGGATTAAGAAAAGATTTCTATCGATTTTAGGATATCCTATAGGATGACTGGCTGCGTTTCACCTAAAAACTGTGCACAGTGTATTTAGCCTCCTTTTGTTCAACACTGAATGACTTCTCAGGTTGTCTGATTTATCTTCTTTGAGTATTCATTAGTGGGTATCATTGCCATATCTCTTATTTTCATTCCCCTGAGCAGCCTAGTTTAATCTTATACCATATGGAAGTGACTGCAAGCCATCAACAGCAAAGGAAAATCTGAAGTAGATAGATCTGCATCAGGATAAAATGAATATGCTCTAACGTAACTGTAGTCATTTCACTGCAGAATGACATAATCCTGGATTATGTCAGTAGCATAAATCACTGTTTTAGACTGAAGAAGAAGATATTTGCAGTCCCCTTTGTGTAAAGTTATTGATCAGATTAAGATAATGTCTACACTTGGTGATGGCTTACCTAGTATTTGCCTTAGTTTTGCACACTGAATTTTGACAGAGCAAAATACGTCTCTATCAAACTGCAAACTCTGTCTTATGTTCCAGGATGTCATTTTGTATTATATTTTTGATTCATATTTTATTTTTCCAAAGTGTTCAAAATACCTACCCTATTGAGGTTTGAGACTTAAGACCTCATTAAATTACAATCACATTAAAGCCCTCGGGGCTGTATTCTGAGGTTATCAACTCTGCATTACTGACCTGCAATCCCCAGGTACAATGTGTGTTCTGAAAAAGAGTTTTACTAGTGCAAGCAGCATGAGTAAGGAGACAGCAATAATCTCTTACTAACATTAAGTGCCCTGTGTACATTGAACTAGAAGGAAAATAGAAGACAGAAGAGCATTACTGGAAATTCTGTCTGACTTCTGACTCACAGTAGGTAAAAGGTTAAATTAAGTTAAATAGTCCAGTAAACTTAGTTTTCAAAAATCAGTATTATCACTTCCTGTGGATGTCCTTGTTCTAAGTTCCAGTTTAATTGCTTCCCTTCTGAGCAAGAATCCTGGGCTGAGATAGTCTGGACAAAACTGTGGTATGCAAAATAACTCAGAAATCAGAATATCAGGTAGCCAAGGGCTCAATATACAAGTTTTGTGTCTAATAATATGTGGTACAGGATGTAGAAACACCACCAAACAGCAGAAGGGTAGAAAATAAAACAGGAGCAGGATCCTGCAAAACCGATGGCTTCCTTAATAGTGTGTTCCATGACCCTGCTAAAAGATGTTCCTCGAGACTGATGCATTCCAGAAGTGATTTGTCCTTCAAATCTGTGACTAGGTGCCAGTTGATTCCTCTTGGCCTTAAGACCCAAAGCCATGACAACGTCTGGTGACAAACAGCAGAAACAACTCAGAGTAAATCCAGTCTAGGATAACTTAGGGGTTATAAAATAAAATAAAATAAAACAAGGGTGGTCCAGGCTGTAGCTGTTCTCCAATGACCTTTTGTCACTTAATCATATTTCTTAAGAAGTCATCATAATGGTCCTAACAGCTGACTCTGTGGAATCTAGGGCACTCTATAAGAAACATTTTTATGTATTATAAATATTTTCATACATTAGGAAGTAGTTGAAATCCACAGTTCTATAAAATATTGACCTTGTTTACTTCTGGAGAGCTGTGTCAGGAATTTTTAAACTAGGTACCAAGGTAATAAGTATGTCAAATAATCCTTTAATTAGATTAGAAGTCGCAGCTACTGTATGTCGAATACCTATTGACAAATGAAGAAGCCTATCTTGAGGTTTCCTAAGTATGTAACATCTATTTATTTGCCACACAGTTAATTTAAAATAGGACTGCATTGTTCAAGGGAATAATTAGGTATATTAGTATCGTTCTGAAAAGGCTAAATCTAATCTGAAAATCATTGAAACATTTGTCAATTTATCATGTGTACCCGGGTTATCTTTCAGCTCTAGGGGATCAAAATACATCCTCTCTCCCATTGTCATTTATGACAGTGTGCTGCAAAGTGGTAAACAGCCTCACTGCTAGGCAGGACAGCAGGGCAGGATACATCTTGAAACCTCAGAGCTTTATATGTCTAATACCAAAGAGCATCCAGACATCAGGTGTCTGACTAGGAAGCAGTTTCCAGCTGAGTTATTTTATTGACAGTTACATGGTCACCATTCAGTATAGTACTTGCCCGACTTTCTACTCTCTGGGGCTTATTGAAATCATATCCCTTCTTCCAGCATAATACACTAAAAACTAGTCTACAGACTCTTCTTGGTAGAATACTTTCCTCCCTAAAAGGGGTTTCATTGTGCAGAAAGGTCTTTTCTCCTTTTATAGCAAAATCCAGGTAACTTAGCAAAAATTGGGAGTCCAGATTGAATTACAACAAATTCTACTTCAGCAAGATTTTCATCAATGATGTCTTTTACTGGTAAGAAGATATATATACATGCAACATGCCAAATGCTGGATCATGACTGCGGAACATGGAGAACTTTAGTATTTATGGAGTCTAAGATATACCCTTACACATTGTCTTATTTACAAACAAAGTTACTTTTCCCAGTACTTGATGGCTATTTTCTAATTCTGTAATTGCAGAAGTATGTATTTCCATAACCATCAAACTTGTGTTAATTTTTATCACAAGAAAATTGTTGAGAAAATCTTGAGTTTTTACCAAATCACTTAGGATTAACCTACAACTGTTAGTGTCCCCCAATGAAAAGTTTACAGTGACAAACACTCTATTCGTGACCCTTACTCTTTAAATAAGCATTTTTTGAGCATTTGTCAGCTGTGTTGTTGCTGAAAAGATGTTCCATGCATTTACCCGAAAATTGTATCCAGTAACAAACTTGCCCATAAAAAGGAGCAGAGCACTGTTTTGTCATACGGACCACCTTTTTTTTTTTTTTTTTAATACGAGAGAGGATTTAAAGTAGGATAGTATGTACCCAGCAGTATAACAAAACCACAGAGTGAATCATACTACTCACCTTCATACATTCTGACAGTATGTATGTATGTAACTTCCTCAGGCCCTGTACTAGCAACTTCGAATGAAGAGAAACAATGAGATGTCAGAAAGGAAACAGTACTCTCTTTTTGAAATAAGACTTGCTTTTCTAACAGTCTTGTATGCATAACATCTGTGAATTTCTTACATGGTACAAATATGTTAAAATAGGTGGCCTCCTGTGGGCTGTACAGTAATCTCCTGACTCTACTAATGATCTTGAAGTACGTGTTAGGAGATCAACTCAAGAATATCATTGAGTACAGGAGTAACAGGATTATTCTGTCTAGATGCTCCTTTTTGAAGCATATATAATTAGATGTCTAGTAACTTCTACAACTACTATGAAATAAAGGTAGTGTATAATTTGATTAGATTGGAAGAATACATAAGTATGCTTTTTGTACCTGCTGATGAAGAAAAGAGGTGCAGTTAATCAATGTAATATATTGTACATCTGTAAGTTATAAAAACTTCAGAACAGCATTCAGCTGTTTATTTCTTCACTGCTGAAGCATTGACTTAAATAGAAATTAGAAGGACTGTGTTTGATACAAACATGAACTAAAGCAGTAATCTTTGCGGAGCAGGTATTTTTCAGAATGCAAAAAACAGATTTAGGTATGCATCCATCCTCCAAATCTCACTAAGAGGATTTAAGCAAACAACAGAACTGTGTAGTAACGCAGATGCAGAGATCAATCTGATCAGTCAGCAAGCACCTTTATTCAGCTTAGCTGTCTTTCTATATACCCCATTCGGTTACATAACTGTGTGCCCACGAGGGTGACTACAGTGTACTATTGGCTAAAGGTAGCTGTCCATAAGGCTATTATCAACATATTATTGGCTAAGCTACCATGCATGCCAAGAAACCAAGTTATACTAAAGTTAGCTATGTTGACAGTTCATGTCCATTGTTTTCCTTTCAGGTGGTACTTGTTCCCACCGAACTAGCTGCTAGGTTCCTCCCAGCTGGCCTGTGTTTATCTTTCAGCTCTCTGCTTCAAGGTCTCGTTAGAGTTGTTCAGTATCAAGCAGTCTCACAGCATCCAGGCCTCGTTCTCTGTAAAATCTTCCCACAGAACTGCACTTTGCCTTAATGCTAGATATTATGCTGTTCATAGCCTTTTTGACAAGCTTATTTTAATCAGGAATAAATAGTAGAAGTTGTTTTAAGTGCCAATATCTATGTCAAATACAGAACTTTGCATGTTTTCAATACAATTCTTAAACCCTTGTTTTGTAGAACTCCAGTACAACCAAAACTATATATGCCAGTTTATAGGCAAATTCATTCATAGTTGCATGACTGTATCTTCACCAATCAATGTTTTCCTTCATTTTGAAAATGTGAAATAAAAGCATGCAAACTAAAAGCAACCCATGAAGATAAGCATCCCAGCCTGGCACAAGCACACAACCTGGAAATACAGGCTTCATTAGGAGAGTTAATTAGCATGGCATCTGTGTATTTTCAAAGCAATGTCTGTTCTCATTTTTCAGCCACCAGCATCACCACAAAAACAGTTACATGGCACTGCAACAATCTTCTGTTTTAAGAATCTTGTTCTTCAGCTAAAACAAAACAAACAAAACAAAACAAAAGAAGACAAAACATCCTTCCCGCTATAGAGATTAAAATATTTCTCTGCTTCTATAGCATTCCCTACCCCAAACCCTGCATAACTGAAATTATCTATCAACATCCTTAAGTCTCATTCAGAACTAAAGTAATTACAGGAGCCAAGGGGGTTTTGTTTAGTTAGTCCTCTTTGGGATTTTTGTGTTTTGGAAAGGATGGAAGAAGAAAGAAGCTTTTCCTATGTATTCTCAGAGTTGATAGCAGCCTTTTTACTATGGATAATACAACCCTAAACCAACAAATAGTCTCTGTTAAATAGTCAGATCTATTTGCTCTGTGCCATATGTATGAGACTACATGGCTTCTGGTAGTCTCAGAGCACAGGTCTGCCTGTGAATGGCCGAGCAGACATATGTTAAATAGTATTACCTGGTAACATCTGCCATAACAATTAAATCCTACCTGAAGACTAGCAACATCTCCTACAACAGCTGCTCTGGTTTTGCTTGTATAGAAAGGCATTCAGGCAGAGAAAAAAGTTACCTGATTTCTTTTTCAGGTTGTCAGGGCATAGGAGGTTTCTAAAGGTCTATAAAAGCTTTCTTTCATAAATCCATGCTGGCCCCTTGTAATTAGTTTCCTAGCACCCTCCACAGCAGATACTGACCATCTGGCTCATAAAAGGTTGCTTGCTGGTTGAAGCTGATCCTGGAAGGGGAAGATTTAGTGAAATGGTGCAGGGCACCCTGAAGAAACAATTCAGTTACCTTGTACAAAGCACAGTTGTAGGAAAAGAAATGCAAGGATGTAAGTGCTTGTAGCTAAAACATGTATTTATTGAATAGGAAACCAGGAAGAAGGTCGTTCTTTTGGTCTCTTGAATTCTTAGTGAGATGCTTAGTGACAGGTGATAGGATGAGAAGGAATGGCCTGAAGTTGTGCCAGAGCAGGTTCAGAGTAGACATAAGGAAAGATTTCTTCACCAACAGGGTTCTCAGACACTGGCAGAGGCTGCCCAGGGAGGTGGTGGAGTCACCGTCCCTGGAGGTGCTTAAAAGACAGGTAGATGAGGTGCTCAGGGATGTGGCAGGTACAGTTTGGCTTAATGATCTCAAAGGTCTTTTCCAACTTAGTGGTTCCATGATTCTATGCTTGAAAAGGAATTGAATTTTACCCCTATTTCTGGTTAGAACAGTAAGGTCAGTAGCCAGAAAGAGGGAAGTGAAATCTTCTAGCAAAGAGAAAGCTATTGAACTTGTTGCTCTGGGAGGTAGTACAGCTCTATCAAAGATTTGGCTAAGATTTCCTTAGAGAAATCCTTAAAGATTCTGCACAGACTTCCCAAATGGCCTCTTGGCTACTCCATTGGTCTCAAGTGATAAACTCTTCTGAAGATGTATTTACAAAATCTAAGAACTAGGCCTGCATGGAACTTCTTTTACAAAGAGCTTTCTATTTCTTAAAGAAAGGTATCCCAGTCGTCTTGATAACAAGATTTTTATCAACTAATACATATTATTCAGCAGGATGAACACTCTGAATTAGTCTGGCAAGGCTCTTCTTAAGTACCTGTGTCTAGGGTGTCTGTATTGCATTCATGATTTATTTATTATCCATTTTATTAACAATCTCTCTTCTCAGAAGCTTTTACTTGCTTATGGATAGATGCAACAGATTTTTTTTACCCTTTAATGAAGAACAAATTTTTAATCTTCAGGTTCCCTACTTCAGGTTCTGTATAGTTTTTTTTTTTCTTTCCTCTTAATGCTAACCTCTTTGAGGTATCTGCCTGGAAGCTATGATTACTGAAGCTCTGAGCCAACAAGCAGGCACATCTATCTATAAAATGCTAAGCATGTGTTCAAGTGCTGTCTAGTGGGTTCTAGACGACAGCAGGGAAAATTTTCCATCTGACACAAACTTATTACTGTATCATTTTTTTCTTAGTCCCTTCACTCTCACCTTTTTCATTCTTAGGTAGCACTACAAAGCTAGTAACAGACAATAACTCTGACAGGCTGGAAGGGGGAAGGAGGGAAGAGGAGCAATGAAAGGGAAGCAAGAAGGAAACAAAGTATAGGTATATAAGGGAAAAGGCCAGGGAATTAAGGACTTTAGAGGAAAAGTGAACAGCTCTAGTCATCTTTTGCTTCTAACCTACATAAATAAGCAAATGAGAACAACTTTTACACCTTTTTTTCCTCTTCCTATAGTTGCAGCCATATGGTGTGATGAAGGGAAAAGATTCTGTGACTGGTTGATTAATGATTAGAGGCTGCAGCAAGTTAGAGAGCAATGGTGGGAATTCAGCAAGGGAGGTGGAGAAGCCCTTTCCCAAAAGCCCTCAAAGCGAGCACTACATACTTGCTTTCACTTGTATTGCAGGTGCTATATCCTGATAGAGTTAATAAATACATCTAGCCAGTGCCTCTTCTTTCTTGATTCCTTGCTTTTAATTAAAGGCAAATATAATATATTTGAACATTTCAGGAATGTAAATAGGCAAAACAGAAGACATATGATATAAAAAACTTGATAATAATTTTCTTTCATCAGTCTTTGATAACAAGCAATGTGCACTTACATTTTTGCAAATTAAAAGGTACTATACACTGACCTTAGTTCACATTTTGCTTTATTCCCTACAGTAATGTTTTCTATATGATAATTTTCTTTCCCTGGGAATATATACTTTGACGTGAGATGCATAAACTATAAAGTACAGATAAGAATAAAAAAAGACCAGAAATTTTCAGGCACTTTGAAGGATAATAACAGATGTTCACCTATTGGAAGATGTCTGTTATGCTACTTCTTGCTTATCAGTTGCCTGTAGATGTGTTTTCTTTGTCATAACTGTGCTTACATTTAATTACTTTTGAACTCCTCAATGTTTATTTATGAAAACACCCAATCTTTTTGTTTAGGCCTTCTGTCCAAATTATTTCTTTTAAATTAATCCTCATCCATGTTAGTGTTCTGGCATGTTGACCTTTAACTGCCTGAATTAATGGCAATGAATGCATTAGCATTGCCGCTCACAAGAAACCACTGCTGTAGAAGCAGGAAGGTTTTGATTTTCCCTTGAATCAAGAGAAGTCAGGTATTGTTGTGGGTTTGCTTTTTGTAATCAGAATAACAGCAGAATTTTTTAAAATCAAAATAGCATTCTTCTATGCACTTTTCTTCATTGCTTTTGGATAGTAATATGCAATAAAATTGTAGTTAAAAGTGGCAGCATATGGCAGTGGGCAAGGGAGAGGAAACACAAGTGGACGAATGTACCAAAATATCTGTAGTGCTGTTCCCTTTCTAACAGCTCTTTGTGAGTTGAATTAAAAGTGAAACAAGCCATATATTAATGTGCCCACTGATTCCCACAGTAAATAATTCTATTTTTATCCATTAAATTACAGGAATAGCTTGTATTTATCAGCCTCGAATTCTAACTGGAACTGGTTATATAGAAAAAAAATGGGACTTCAAATTGAGCTTCAAAAGTATTGTGGGTCTTCAAAAAATGTGACTTGGTATATACGTGAGTCAATACTATGATGTTGTAGTACTCGATTTTGAACACAGCTGGATAAGAGATGACTTGTATTCCCTCTTTTATATTCTTTAAAAGACTAAATTCTGGGTACCATAAAAAGTTGTTTCCCTGTTCCAGCCTTAAAAGGCAAAAAATGCTTTAATTCCCAAATTCTAGAGCTTTGTTTTGTGTTATCTGTTCCATTTAATTTCCTTTAGTTCTTGAGATTATTACAAGAAAAATCAGATGTGGTCTGTTTCCAATTTAATTTAAGGGAGCAAGGAGGAGAGCATGGCATTTGTTCTTAAAGAGATATTTCTACTGCTAACAGGAATCAGCAAAAGCAACAGTTGTATTGCTAGTAGATGAGTTGCTGTGCTTTGACTAGCAGATTACAAACAGTCTTGGCAGAGTCAGTAAATGTGACAGCAAGAGATTCTAGCTACACTGAGTTTGATAGGATGTAGTGCTAAATGCCTGAGGGATGAAAGAACATGCGTTCAAGTCCCCCACTGAGATTTTGGATCTTTTCTAGCACACATTCCATAGTAGGACAAGCGCCAGAAAGGAGCACTGTCTTGAATGCAATGCATAAAGACAACCTAGTCTCTTTCCTCTCTCTGTCTCTCTCTTCTTCCAACGAAAGGTAGATCATGGAGTGCTTTCTTAAAGAAGCAAATCTAATATCATTGTCATAAGTGTACCTGTACTTTCTCTCTATAAAAGAGATTCTGTTTGCTAGTTTGTGTTGAGCAGAGTGACGAAGCTGGTGAAGGGGCTGGAGAACAGGCCCTATGAGGAAAGGCTGAGAGAGCTGGGGTTGTTTAGCCTAGAGAAGAGGAGGCTGAGAGGAGACTTCATTACTCTCTATAACTACCTGAGGGGATGTTGTAGAGAGGAGGGTGATGGCCTCTTCTCCCAAGGGATAGGGGACAGGACAAGAGGGAATGGCCTCAAGCTTCTCCAGGGGAGATTTAGGCTAGACATTAGGGAATTTTTTTTTCACAGAAAGAGTCATTAGGCACTGGAACAGGCTGCCCAAGGAGATGGTTGATTCACCTTCCCTGGACATGTTTAAGATATGGGTAGATGAGGTGCTGAGGGACATGGTTTAGTGTTTGATAGCAATGGTTGGACTCAATGATCCGATGGGTCTCTTCCAACCTGGTTGTTCTATGATTCTATGATTTGTTCTCTGTCTCTTTAGCTTATGATATATATATGGTGAGATATATATTAGGAACAAGATTTTACAATAAACTTTAGTCTGTAATTACCTTTTAGCCTCATTACCATCATTTCTTTCTCTTTTCATAGAATCATAGAATCATAGAATCATAGGCTAAACAACCCCAGCTCTCTCAGCCACTCCTCATAGGTTCTGTTCTCCAGCCCCTTCACCAGCTTCGTGGCTCTTCTCTGGACTTGCTCCAGAGCCTCAACATCTTTCTTGTGGTGAGGGGTCCAGAACTGAACACAAGTATTCAAGGAGTGGCCTCACCAGTGCTGAGTACAGAGGGAGAATCACCTCCCTGGACCTGCTAGTCACACCATTTCTGATACAAGCCAGGATGCCATTGGCCTCCTTGGCCACCTGGGCACACTGCTGGCTCATGTTCAGTCAGCTGTCAACCAACACCACCAGGCCCCTCTCCTCCTGGCAGTTTTCCAGCCAGACTTCTCCCAGTCAGAATGCTATTATCTAGAAATCTGTTTTCTGTATTTCAGGTTACCATTTGCTTTTAAATACAGAATGTGTTCTTAAATATTCTTTCCTCGATATTTTTCCTAATACTTCTGATATTCCTCCCTGTTAAATTTCATTCCAGCCTCTATTTCAGCAGCGATTGCCCTTTTAACTCTACATGTTAAGCTGTGGAAAGCAACGTATTTTATGTTCAGATATTACTGATGTCTGCAGAACTGGTCTGTTGCTTGGTATTATTTTGTGACTGTGGTGTTACTTCCAGGTAATCATTCTACTGGCAGTCTTATCTGATTTACTTAGCTATCAAAAACTACACTATTTTCTGAAGTATTTTTTTCTTGACAAGAAATAGAACCATGGAATTACAGCCTTTCAAATATGGAGAATCTGCATTTTCCAAAATAGAGGTTCCTTCATTTAACATATGATCCAAGAGTAGACCACTCCTCCGGTTCCCACATGCAGAACTGTTGTTTATCACCTGGTGTTAAAATATGCAAATCCAAAATGTTCTTAGGACATTTTCAGAAAACAATGATTTACCAGCATTTGCTCTATATACTTTCCATCTCAATGGCTGAAAAGAGCAGAAATATGAGAGAGAGCAGGGTTAATTTGATCCAACTCCGGAGCAGTGGGGAAGTCTTTGCTCTGCCACAGTCTCCCTGTATCAGCAGAAAGAGAAGGGTAGCAAAAGAATAACATGATATCTTTAAAACCTGTGACCATTGTAATATAGGAAAGGGGGACATACCCAGACATCTGTACATCATAGATTGTGTACTATCTTACTTATCTTTTCAGCTACTAATATTAATACTAACATATGCTAGACTTCAGCATTGTTGCTCCTGTGCTTTTGGAATGTAATCTATCAAAAACTATATCAAGCTCCCGTTCTACTACTTGATCTAAGTATAATAAATATCAAAGGCAGATTTTTCAGATCTTCCTTTTAAAGGTTTGGCTGGGTAAGGTTCAGACTAAGGGCTAGTTTCATTCTGGGCGTCTGAAGATTGGACTGACATAGCTTATACACAACTTTCCCCTGGCACAGCTGTTGTGATTAGGTCTATGTGCAGGGTGTGATATCCTCTTTTCAGTCCATCAAAGTCTTCGGCCAGGGTGATTATGCCATTATGCTTTTCATTTATGTTTTGCAACTTTAGTGTTGTCAAAGGCAAACCCTCTAGTATGTAATAGTTTTCCTTGATTTCCCTGGGGATCACAGTCAGGTAACCCAGAACTCGAGAAAATCTCCTCAGTGTTGCTTCATTTTGTGTGGGTTTTGTCTCCTCTTTCATAACTGCTCAGTGCCAGTAGCTGCATGATGTTCGGGTTTTGAAACTATTCATACATTAACTAGCTGTACAACAAGGAATGTTTCCTTTGGGCTGCTGAGTGGCACCATGTGCTCATGGAAAGTATGACATAAATCCCACCTTACTGGTCCAGACGATTCAGCCAGAGATGTACCATTACTCCTCATTGTGGACTAAACGGCTCAAGTGCCTGCTAGTTTGGGTGTCTCTGCACTGTAACCATTGGCAGAGTATCAAATGTATTGGCAGAGCTAAGAGCTGCCTGGGCCTTCATTGCCATTCTCAAACAAGGCTAAATCTCTGGTGATTAAAAATATCTATAAAAGAAGTAAATGAAAAAAACCTGACGGACTTGCCATTTTATTTGGAGTTAGCTTCATTAAATCTGGTGGACTTTAACTGGAATAAGGCTGATTCTTTTCTTGCCTACAATTTTTTATTTGTCTTAAACAAATATTTTTGCTGATCTTTAACAAAATTTCAGATAAAGTTCTTCTGTCAGTACTGCTTCAAATATTATTAGTTTGGAAAACGAAGCTTATCCACATCCTTATACTTTTCAGCAATCACAAAGTAAAGAAAAACATGCATACTTTTACAAAAAAAAAAAAAAAAAGATTGAAATTCTGATTTTCCTTTGAATGTAGGCAATAAAATCAAGTAACAGGATTTCTGTCCAGTTGAGCAATATGGTTGTGCTCTCTAACTTGTTCAGTAGATTGAATTGGGTGACACTGATCAGTTCTTCTCATTATGAGGTATGCTTTTTATTTTTGCTACCAAAATTGTTTAATGAGTAATAGAATCTCAGACTGCAAAAAAAGATCCTCAATAAAAGATTTTTTTTTGGGGGGAGGGGTGTGTTCCTCTTTCACCCCACCACCATAAAACAAAACTGCCTTCTACTGTAAAAGGATGACTTTGCATATCAAAACTTACAAACAATTGATCTCTAAAATGAAATAAGAGATGCAAGAAAAGGTTCTTTATAGAAGAGTCTTATAAGTTATTTTTATCTTCATCAGGATGTATTTATTTTATGGTTTGAGGGAGTGTCAATAGACATATTTTTCTTTGTTGCAGAACTGTCTGTATCTCTGTAAACGATTTAATTGAGCTGCGAATATTCAGTGATTGAAGCCTAATTACTTTGTGGCTTAATTTGAGTACTGCCTGACTGCTTTGGCATTGAGGGCAATTTAGCAATGTAGATAGTGTGTGAAATCAGAGTGTTAAACAGTGACTGGGGCAGAGTTTAAAATTAAAAAATAACACTCCTACAGTTTAAAAATGCACCACTAACTACTGTTTTTACCATCCAAGGCCTTTATGCAGACATCTTCATGCATAGTGCTTTCTGAAATATCTATGGGAAAAAAAATATACATAATTTAGTAATTGCTTTCCCCTCCCCACAGAATTTCATAATCATTTTGATTGAAAAGATTAATGATGTAGCACAATGAGCTGCATTCACTCCTGTAAGCTTCAGTTTTCAGTTTTAACAGCAGATTTAGTATAATGAAATTATTTTTCGTATGAGTTTCTTTAAATAATTCCACGAACAGACTTATTGTTTCTGGATGAAATGTGAAGTCTGTGTTTTTCTGGAAGAGGCTTTTCAAGCAAGTTAAATTGCATGAAAGGCAGTGCTTCTGCATTGTGTGCTTCTGATATCAGTAAAATACAGCCATTGCTGAATATTCTTCCTACAGATCCTTAATCTCTGTTTTCTGAGGTCATGACAGATCAAAACCATTATTACTATTATACGTGATTCTATTTGTCTACTTCTCATTTGTCTTGTAATAAACTCTAATATGAATGCCTAATGCTGTATTTTAGATAGAATCAGTATTTAGATGCCCATGAAATGTTGTACTTCTAAATAAGGATGCACTTTAAATTGCATTTTCATTTTTTAGAGGTGATCGGGTAAAGTTTGGGGGGTGTTAATTCATTTAAAAAAAAATGTACCATGTATTCTCCAGTAGAAAGCAACAAAAATGACAATAATGGAAAAATGGAAGCACATGAATAAAGATAATACACAATGTTTGTATTGTTCATCTATTATTCTATAAGCCATTTGTCAATAGTGATGTGATCAATACTTTACTAGCAGTTTAGTGAGATGAATAAATAAGACTTTCAATCAATTTATTAGTTTATTAACTAGTTGTCTGTAGTTTATTATCTAGTTGTCTGTCTGTGTTCATACATTTCAAGGAAGATACAGAAGAAGAGTCAGAAGAACGGGTTTAAAGTTTTTGTGTTTCTTGGCAATGAACTAAAAGGATTTCTAGGTTCTACTATATTAAGGTATGTTCTACAATGATAAGAATGTTTCTTGAATTTGGTTTTCTTTTCTTAATTGTGAGTTTATACAAGTAAAATGAGAACTATTCACAAGATGGTCTTATTTTCAGTAAATTAATTAAGGGCATAAGAAACATCCTTCAGTTCAGGCAGGCTTTAAAAGTCAATATGCATTAATTATGTTAGATTACTCATTAAGTATGTTAGATTACTGCATACACCTTGCAAAATAAAACCTCTGAGCTTAGTCTGAGCAATTCCTGGACCAGCAGAGAGATTGACTGTGGTCTCTTAAGGGGCAGTTTTCAAATGACCTCTGAGATGGGTTTTCTGCAATGCTGACCAGATTTAGGTCTGTTCTTGGTCGTCTTGTCACCTTATAGCATTAAATCTTGGGAAGGACTGTAACAACCATTATAGCCTGATGCAGAAACAGTCAATCAAGCTCCAGCTGCAGCAGAAAATATTTCACACATTAGAAACAAAAAATAAAACACAAAATCAAAACCAGAAATCTCCACACAAATTCTAGACTAGCTGAAGTGTTTTGGTATTTTAGTATTTATTCTATTATATTTGCAAATCAATGTAATAACACTTCTTGTATTCTTACTGCATGAGCAGCCTGGCCTAGTGGAAGACATCCCTGCCCATGGCAGTGGAGTTAGAACTACATGATCTTCAAGGTTCCTTCCAAGCCAAACAATTAAAAGATTCTATGATTCTCCTTAGTTTATGTTATTTCCTTACTTGTATTCTAGTCTTCCAAGAAAAGCATTGGCAGTATTCTTAAAACTCTCCTGCAATCTGTATGTATAAAATCTGCAATGATTTTATCTTTCCTCTACTCACACCTAAGTTATCTCTCAAAATAAAGAGTAAACTCTTCTTCATTTTTGCCACATTCCAAACAATGCACAGCATCTTTAGAAGACCGTGTCTTCCTGGGAAATTTAACTGCACTGCATAAAGGAGACCAGAGAAGAAATTTAGCTCTGGATCAGGACTCATCATTGTGGTACTGCACTTCAGCTAATACTATGCTTGGAAATTCCAAGTTTATTCTTCTAGATATATATGATTTAATTCCTGAACCAATTTCCTTGCTCTGTGTTGAAAAAGCTTTGATAGTGTATCTCAAAATTTTTCTGGTTTAATTTAGCTATTGGATAATAATGCCCAGAGACAGTGGGTGGTTTGGTTTGGGCAGCCTGCTATGTCTCTGCTAAGATAAGGGGAAGCCCAGATTTTTCTCCTCCACTGCAGCCTGACAGATAGAATTGATGCTTGAACACACCTGATGAAACAAGTGCTATACTACTGTACATTTATAGACTGATGGCACCTAGCCCCCTCTAGTTGCTACTCCAGACTTCTCCACGTGGGAGGACCTCAAAACCTTCCTTTGCTACAGAGCTCTAGAGACATATAATAGCATGTGGAAGGAAGGCTTCCTAGGAACGTACGTAGTGCTTGACCCACACAAATGTTGTGCTTAGAGTACCTAACAGAGAAGACATTCGTGTATTTGTCATCACCTCACAAGACATGAAAAGCCCAGGGAAGGGATAAGATTTTAATTATGAATACCCCTGCTCCTGCTGAGTGATACAGTGCATCACCTTAAGTTTGTAACCTGCATAT
Source organism: Coccyzus lansbergi (assembly GCA_033558105.1). Taxonomy (NCBI): domain Eukaryota; kingdom Metazoa; phylum Chordata; class Aves; order Cuculiformes; family Coccyzidae; genus Coccyzus; species Coccyzus lansbergi. The sequence goes on from JAUMJK010000227.1 coordinate 3,044,846, forward strand.
ATGGTGAGAGTGAAACCTTTCATTCTGATTCACCACAGTCACCACATTGGGCAATAGAAAATACAGAAGAGCTGGGTATCTGAAACCTGCCCTCCATGAAGTTTCTACAGTCTATGCCTTCCAGGAAAGCTTCTAAGACTAGAGTTATTCTCTGCATAACAAAACAGATACAGAGTCCTCAACTCACCCATAAAACAGAGGGAATTAAAATTCCTATCCTGAACAGTACTCTCAGGGCTAGTGTGTAAGTTTCTCAAGGAATGATGATATTTCACTGTCTTATTCAATAAAAAGTATGTAAACTGTACTTGAATCAAGGATCTAACAATTAATTTTGTGATATTCTTTTACTGCTCTGTCTTATCAACCTTTCCCATATGTCTCAATACGCAGCACAAAAAAATCAGACCCCCTGAATCCTGAAACCACAACATAACATCTGTTCCTTGAAAAACTTCTCTGCACTCCAGAGGACGTGAATAGCATCTTTTTTTTGGTTCTTCCTTCTTTCCTTCCCCCATGAGACTGGTGGCATTCATAGGAAATGTCTCTGGTACAACCATTTTAGGGTGTACTTGCAAATGTTTGATTCACTTTGTGATACAGTTTTCAACTTCAAAGAGAATCTGAGTAATGTCTTTAACACAATTTACAGTTCCAACTGTGCCTCCTAGCACTGTCTTTGACCTGAAGGAGATTTTTCAGAAGTGTATATCCAGAGGACGACCCCTTACAACTCTCCACATGCTACAAAATACAGTGTTTTGACTCCTCAAAACTCTATAAAACAACCTACGGGCTCGGTGATTTTTTTCCTAAAAGCACTTTGCAACTCTTGAGGTACACAGAGATAAGATTAAATGGGTTTTGAGTTTTTTTCCACTATAAGACTATACAGGGACACAGTAACTTTTTAAAGTCCATTCTCTGGCTTTGCTTTTTAAATTTATAAACGCTTCTAAACTGTACACCAATAAAGAAGTATTCCAGCAATTCCAGTTTTCCCAGAGGTATATCTTCAAGAGACCAATAAGATCAAACCAGATTGAGTGCTGTAGGACAAATTTAAAACTCTATTCAAAAGCAGAATTTGGTCAAGGGCTTTGCTCCCCTGTGTTTGAAAATGTGGAAGGAAGAGGTTTACCATTAAAAAAAAACATCACATATTTCATTATTTTTTTAAGACAAGACATGATTATTTTTCCAGTGCAGTTATTGCTATTTTTTAACTCTACAAACAGCAGTGAGATAGGACCTACAAAACTGGGAAGTACAGAAAATCCTATGCATCCTTCCCTACTGTACTCACTTTTCAGCATCTGAGTAAGTGATAAGTGGAAATATCCAATTAAAAAATATTTCTCAGCTGTATTTTCCTTGTTTTAGGAAAACATTCTCTTAGTCAATTTTGAAACAAATACTGCAGCTTCTGATTCTGCAAATACTGCAGCTTCTGTTGTTCTGAACAACAGACATTGCTTTGGAAAGACTAAGCCCCTATAGTGTGATCCCCTTTATGCTTTTGCAACACCTCCAAAAGGAGGCTCCCAAAGTAATTACTGTTTCATACAATGATATAAGGAAATCTTTTTTGCTTACTTATACTCCCTCAGCTTTTCATACGCTTCATTTGGCTTGGATCCCTCCACACACACCCCATGAAGGAACAGTAGCTACTTTGACTTCAAATTATATTTTCTTAATTACTCTTATACACCTTTGTGATGACTCAGCTTTTCACTAAACCTGCATTGACTCACTGAGATTCAGATGAACTCTTTCCTGTTCACGCTGTTTTGCAGACAGTTGAGTTAGGAAGAAACTAAGAAACCTGCTTTCTTTTGTTCTTTACCCTAGAGCATTGTTTTCACAAGCACATGAAGAGACTTCTTTCTCATCATCATAATTGCAGTACAAATCTATGTATAGTTTTAAATGCCTTTCATTTATTTTTTTGTTGGGTTTTCGTTTGTTTGGGTTTTTTCCTGTACTGTTAGCTTCATGTAAAGTGAGATTTTCTAGATATCAGTAAATTCTGTAAAGAGTTTTGAGTAAAGCCCTTCTCTCAGTTTGAATAGTAAGTGATCACTTGTCAGATTTGATGAACATTTCCCTTGGGTACAGATAGACAAGGGATAAAGCTAGGAATTACATTCAGTCTTACACACGTGACCTATTCTTCCCACTCTTGCTGCAACAGTAGAGTAGCATGAGTGACTAATTACTGTTTCTTTCCAGTGTTAAAATTATCTGAAGGTTTCTGTTCAGTTTCAAACACCACACCTTTAACACTAATGACTCTTCCACGAGATTAGAGAAGTACAGTCATACAGCTTAAAAAAAAAAAAGGTGTTTATATATGACATCTTTTCCCTTCTGTCTCATGGGCATGAGTGAAAGAAATGTCCACAAAAGGTCCTTGACGAAGACAAAAAAAGGAAAGGTACTATATTAGGTTTGCTTTAAGGTTGGCTGGCAGCAGGACAGCTATAGAATATTGAAGGGGACTCTGCCTATAGGTTCAGCGGTGGAGTTCCTGCTGTCAGATGAAGGGAATTCAAGCCGCTTTATTTATCAAGGGGCTGCTTTCCCACCTATAGGGCAAGCAGGGAATGCTGTTCAAAGAATGGAAACTACACTTAAGTACACCAGACTAGCATACAAGGCTGATCTGGGGGAGAAGTTGAAGTTTCTTTGAACTTCAACTGATTTTGCATGTGGTGAGATTGCACTTTCTACTTTTTAGTGCCTTGTATTTAATCCTAAGATCCCCAGAGCTTTTGCTATTGCTTGAATGTATTTGAGTAGATGGATCAGCAGGATTAAAGGTTTTTCTCTGGTTTTGCACTGGCAGGTTTGCCAGACCCTGGACGGTCTAGGCTGCTGAATGTCTGGTGAAGTTGATGGCCCTTGGTCGGTCAGTCTCTATCTCCAACAGAAATTCAAGTTTCAGTTTATAGCACTGATTCAGTTCATTATGATCACTGTCTATTAGTCCTACAAACATATACCAAAGGCTACTTGAATAATAAAAATACTTTTCCTTATCACTGCTTTAGCACTAGACCTATCTTTAAAACCTGATAGAACTATCAACAATACATGCTACAGGATGATATCTGGTGTTTATAGTCACATTTATGCAACAGTAAATGCAAAAGTGTTACATGATTAGTTCAAACTATGGCAAGTAATTGAAAAAAGCTTATTAACATACAGCTGGTTAAAGGTAAAATCACTTGGGGGATCTTAAAGCATAAATTGTTTTCTTCATATTAACTCTTCTAATATCATACTGTGCTAAAAATCATAGTTTTAGAACATTAGGCAAATTCAGAAACAAGGGATGTTACTTACAGTGTTCTTCAGTGCAGCTATTTTTGTTCTCGGTTGCTGAGGCTTCTTCTCATTTTCCAGTCTGTAGTTAATCTGTACATCACTCCTGTATATAACTGTTTTCTCCCTTTCAAGACACAGATAAAATCAATTGTTTTGGTTCTGCCCACAATGCCAGGGGAAAGAAATTTGATACTTTATCCTTCTGAGTGCCATGAATAAATAGCATCAGATAGTGAAAAAGAGAACATGAATACATTCAGACATAGAAAAGAATTGAGAAAGCACATGTTATTACATTCTTTTTGCTGTGTTCCCTAGTCTTTCCTTCTAACCTGATAATACCTGGGCTTGTTATGGGAAGCTAAGCAACCATGTTTGGTTCTCACTTATAGTCTCTGTAAAAGCCTGCAAAGCGTAGCAGTGCTTTGGAGCACCACAGCAATTCTGAAACAGGTATTTACCTTCCTATCCTCATGCATACATCAAAGGATTGTGCAGGTTCCCTTCACAAGCTTTGGTAAGATATGTCTGCAAAGACCTTTTTCTCAGCATTCTAGAACCATTTAACACAGTCAGTGAAGGAATGCTATACAGCATACGTAGTACAGTATTTTACTCTCACATATTAATTGACAATATTTGAGATTAACAATTTTTTGTTAATTATTTTGAAATTTATTCTGGTATTTCTTACCATTCAGGACAGGAAGAAGTCAGAAACAGTTTTATGTAGAGAGGAGCTATTTTCAAAGGAAATGCACACATACAATTTTCTACTCAAATATTTATCAAGTATGTTTGGATGGGTTTGCATGTTACATATTTACAGGACAGTGAACTCTGTGACAAAGCAGGAAATCTTTTACAAAAGCTATGACATGCTTATTCAAATTATATTCAATTGGAACATGACATTTCTGTAAAACTAAATGTTGGAGCTGTGATCAAAAACCTCAGTTAGAGTCCTGTTAGGAATCTTGTTCACAAGAAGATTCAGAAAAAGTTTGTGATTTTTTTTTTCCAATCATGGTCATTATGAGGATATCCATAAGTCAAAAACATAGTATGACTGGTTTTGAGAAGATTTTTCTCCTTTTTTAAGAGATGCCTCACAAATTTCATATTTCTCTTTATTCATAGGTGTGCCTTTTGTGCCTTAACTCTAAGGTACCTTGGAAGAGGTAATGAGGTAAAATTAGGTATTTCTATGCTTTTGACAACTTCTAGTCTGTACAGTTCTCAATGTGATTTATTTTTTAACCAATACAAGCCTGAAGTATCAATATTATTATTTCCCCTTTGTACACATTTTTTTAAATAAATTTCATAATCACAGAAAAAAAAAAAGTTGGAAGGGATCTCTTGAAGACCAGCTATTCCAAACCCCTCTCACTTCTGGTCAAATCAGGTCATGTTGCTTAGAGTGGTGTCCAGATGCACCTTAAACACCTCGAGCATCTCCAGTCTCTCTGGACACCCTCGTGTTTCATCACCATCATGAGTTTGGGGCTGGAGGGGAAGGGAAGTGTTGTGTGTTTTCAATAATAATAAATTTTAAATGAAAACATACATTTTCCTGTTTTCCAATTTGTGTCCCTTGCATCCTATTTTCTCACTGTGAACATCCAATAAAAGTCTGAAAGCATATTTTCTGTATCCTCCGATCAGGTAATTATAATATCCTTCCCTAGAACTCCATTAAGAAAGTCATTCATGAAAATTGCCAATAATAATAATATGCACTGCTCATATTTGATCAATTTTTTAATGAGTTGGTCATCCCTGAAAAGAATAGCATGTAGGCAAAAATACACAGGCTGCATAACTTCCAGTTATTTAATCAGCTGATTTATTCAATGTCTGCTATTTTGTGAAAAATGAAAAATAGAAAAAAACCTAAGAAATCAGCTAAAATTCATAAAGCTTTCAAAGCTTTTTGAAATCAAAATTCATTAGAAGATTTATTCCTAGGAAATAATTTAGCCACTTTTACTTATAATGAAGTCTGAAGTGGGGAAAACAGTATCCTTCTAACAAAAAATCAGACAGATTGGTTCCTAATTACAATTTTATATGTTTCAGAGTGTAGTCTTCTGGGTTTTGTCTGTATTTTTCTCTGAGAAGAGTCATCCATATGAAACAGCTGCAGCTCCAAAAGGACTTTCAGTGGTAAATTGATTTGATTGATTCAAATTTGATTACATACTGGAAACACTTTTAGTTGAAGTTAAGCACATTAGCACACATCAGCTAGAATAAAATTCCAATTGCTTCTTTGTTATTCATTAATGAAACCTAATGACTCCAACAAAGCATTAATGAAGAAAAAATATTGGCTTGCATAATTCATTTGGAAAAATTAATTAATTGTTTTATTAAGGGCAGCTTACTCTATATAGTAATTATTGAAGATTTGGTGGGGAATTAGTTAGTGATATTTATTTTTCAAGTTGTTGCTTACCCCTTTCATTTCACATTGATTTTTTTTATGTAGATAATTTTTCTTACAGAAGGAAATTAAACACACTTTAAAATGATGATCATAACTAAGTATTTACAATTTATAGGATGATTGCATTTTGACACTCAAGCTATGAATATGATGTCTACTACAGTAAACATCTATTGGAAAGTTGATAAAATTTGTCTAGGCATAATATATGAAGTTAGGAAAGACCTTTGGAAGAGCTAATTTATCAGTTCCAGTGCACAACAGAAATAGTCACTTTGGCTCAGCTGTACCTTTCTAACAGCTATAAAATAATTTCCAGGGCCAAGTTTTCTTCTTGATAAGTTTCATTAAGAAATATGTGAGGACTTCTCAGAAGTTCTTAATATAAAGACAATGAAGGTATCTTCTAAAACATTTTTTTTTTACTTTTGTTCACATATTTCATGACAGATACAAACAGAAAATTTATTTCAATAGATGGAGCTAGACCTAAACTATCTAAACTAATACCAAAATTCCTACAAGATACAGGTAGTAGGAGTTGCAGTCCAAACCCCTTGCTCTCAGACAGATTTTAATCCTATGGATTTGTTGAGTCTGCTGGAAGACCAAATTCAATGAAAGCACTTACAGGTGAGACATTGCAGTGCTTACTTTTATGACTCCTATCATCCAGAATAGGGACCAAACAAGCACTTGGTCTGCTGCTTATCCAGCTCAGGACTTAGTCAAAATACTCTGTGGGTCTCACATGTGCCATGGGTCACAGTTTCCTTAGCATAGAAACATGATCCTTATGGAAAAAAAGGAGGGAGCAACAGATGTGTCAGGAGGGCTGGAACTTCAGTCCCTAGAAAAGGGAAGTTTTGTGAGGTTCCCATATCTGTCCACCCATGGAGAGTTCTAGCATCCATTTCAACAATTATGGTATGTAAATGGAACACCACATAGGGAGGTCCAAAAATGAAAGCTTCACCAAATAAAAATGTTGCACAGAAATTTTATCTCTCCATTTTGTTTGAAGTTCATGATCAGACATGCAGTTCCTTTCATTTAAGGCTCACAGCAGGTCAGTTTCAGCAAAAGGAAAAAATGAGCCAAGAAGCCATTCAGTAGGTCACTTGTCAGTGGGAGATGTTGACCGAACTGAAGAGGGCACTCATGTTCCGCAGGTGAGCATTCTATGCTATGGCTTCACAAAACAACTAGGTTTTTGGAGAAGGTAAGCACTTAGGCAGGGAGCATAAGCGTTCATCTCAGTTCTTGGTCCTATTTGATATATAAGGCAAATAGAAGCTAAGTGTGCAATTCCTAGTTTTAAAGGAGTCTCAATTGTTTACTGGAGCTAACTCTTAGCTGACAAAATTAATTTTAATGGAAACTTGACATGAAAGTTATTTTAGATTACATAACTGTCAATATGTTTATGAGAGCTGAGGGTTCACCAGCCCAGCTGAAGTGCACTTACACCAATACACACAGCATGGGCAATAAGCAGGAGGAATTAGAAGTTATTGTAGTGCAAGGAGACTGTGACATAGTTGCCATCATGGAACATGCTGGGACAACTCATATAATTGGAGTGCAGCTATGGTGGGGTATAAACTTTTCAGACGGGACAGGAAGGATAGGAAAGGTAGTGAGGTACCCCTCTATGTTAGAGAGTGCTTTGATAGCCGTGAGCTCAATTATGGTGATGACGGGATTGAGCACCTGTGGGTTAAAATCAGAGGAGCCCACAAAAAGGTAGATATTGTGATGGGAGTCTGTTATAGACCACCCAGCCAAGAAGAAGCAGCTGATGATCTCTTCTATAAACAACTGGGAGAAGCCTCAAGATGGCTAGCTCTTGTGCTTGTGGGAGATTTCAGTCTTCTGGATGTCTGCTGGAAGTACAATACAGCAGAGAGGAAGCAGTCTAGGAGGTTCCGGGAGTGCATGGAAGACAGCTTCCTCACACAACTGGTGAAAGAGTGGAGAAGGGAAGGCACTCTCCTGGATCTGCTGTTTGTGAACAGAGAAGGCCTTGTGGGAAATGTGACAGTTGGAGGACACCTGGGACAAAGTGATCATGGGATGGTAGAATTTTCAGTTCTAGGTGAGGTGAGGAGGGGTATTAGCAGTATAGTCACATTAAACTTCCAGAAGGAGACTTTGGACTGCTCAGAAGACTTCAGGGGAGGTTCAGGCTGGACACCAGAAAAAAAAATCTTCATTGAAAGGGTCATTGGGCATTGGAACAGGCTGCCCAGGGAGTTGGTGGAGTCACCATCCCTGCAGATGTTTAAAAGGTGGGTGGATGAGGTGCTGAGGGGCATGACTGGAGCCAAGTGTCACCTAATAATGGACAGTGAAGAAAAAAAAAAAAAAAAAAAAAAAAAAAAAAACACCCCAAAAACCCCACTCCCTTTAAGCTTTTCCCAAGGGCAGTAAGATATTTTTTCTTGGTTGGGATCTTTCCTTCTTTAGAAAAGAAATGTCCTTTTATCAGTTTTAGGTGAAAAGGAAATGTGGGAGTGAAAATATTACAGACTTCTAACCAGGCTCCAGTTCACTGAGCACTTGGAAGACTCTGCAGGCTGTAGCTTTAAAGAGGAACCATATGTCATCATAGTGACATACTGTACAGAATAAATCAGAGTTTTGCTCTGTATCTGGCTTCTCATTGCTGCTTACAAATTTGGGGGTTTAATGAACAGAGCATGGCTATTTATTTATTACTTTAATAGAGAAGAAAAAGCTGCTTGTATGACTCTGTCATTTCAGTCACAGCTCATGCACCATGTGGTCTGGGGGTTTTTTCCTGCTTAATTATTAATTTTAGCAACTGCTTTTTTCTAACTGGCAAAGAAACTGCACAACCATAGGAGATATGATCCACAGCTTACTGGAATTTTTGTGATCTTCTCACTGTATTTAGTAGGATTTGCATTACATTTTGTACCTAGCAACATACACATAACACAGCAGGATAGAAAACAGATTCTGATTAGGTGGTCACAGTTGAAACGAATTGCAAGATCCTCTAGAAACATTTTTCTTACATGGCTCTTTTTCTACAAATATGTCCTTTCATTTTACTACTGGGGCATAAGACAAAACACTGTAGGCATTTCTCTTTTGTGGGCTGGGGGAGCCAAGAGTGCTCTTTCTAATTTCTACTATCATAACAGTGAAAAAGAAGCATTGTTTATGAAAACTGAGAAAGAAAGTTTCTGTCATCATAGGTGAAACAAAGATTAGTAGAAGACCAATTTTATTTTCATTAGCTTCTGGGCACAGGTAAGTAGGACTTCCCCATGAGCTTGAGAATAACCCACAATATCAAAGCCTCAGCAGCTTTTGTGACTTTTACCAGTTGGCAAGCATTGACTGCCATGGCAGGCTGGATTTTCTGCTGCTTTTGCAAGGAAAAGACAAATCCAGGAAAGGATCTGAAGAAAGCTCCAAGGCTCCACAGGGTCTCCAAGTCTTGGGTGTCTCTTCTGAAAGGCAGTGCCAAGCCAGCAGCAAACGGCAGGGGATGAAAAACCGTTGTGGGACTGTTTTGGTTTGGGTTTTTTCCCCCTATTTCCTTCTCAATGAATGAACACCTAACATGCCACATGATGGCAGCACAGGCTGCAAAATGCGAACGAATTGTTGTACACACGAACCTGAACAGAGAGGATAAACTAATGTTGATCTGAATGCAACTGGCTGCAAAGGGCAAACCTGACTTTTACCTGTACACTACTCATGCCTATAGAGAGCATTTTTCCAGTGAAGATCCTGTTTTTGAGATTGTATAGGTACTTCTGCTCATAATTATAAGGAATTGTCTTCTCTACTGGCTTTCTTTGCATTCCCATTATCTCAAAATTTCCATGTTTCATTGTTAGGTAATTCTTTCCGCTCAAGGTGTGCTTGCTGCACTCTGGGACCTGCTCAACCCACACAAGCTTAAGGTTACAGCTTGGCAGGTCAAGGAATGCTTGAAGGCAGAGTCTGGTTCTAGCAGAAATCTTTGTTTCCCATGTACAATTTTCTCTGGCACCATTTCAAAAAAATTCAGCTTTCAGAAGGAAAATCAAAATGAACTACAGGAAAGAAAATAGACTGTACTTCTGCTACATAACTGAAGATTGTGACGGAGAAGGGCTGACTTTGAAGACTGAGCAAGGTGCCCTTCTCTGCAGCCTTTTCTATTTTGGCTTCCTTTCCATCCAAGGTTAAGCCTGACCATCTGATTCTTTGCTCCTCTTCCATCTGCCAATGACTAAGTATATAGTAGGCAAACACGCAGGAAATGACACTATGAAAACCATAATGCTTACAAGTTGCAACAGCAGTTCAGAAACAAAAGCCAGATAAATTATTTCATCTGAATATGGGATAGTAGTTCCTTTTAATTCTATTCCATTCTCAAATGATTTGTTGAAGATTTTTGTGGTTTAATTTAGCAGTTACTGCAGTATTTAGTCTGCATTTCACTTATTTGTAGTAGCCCATGATGAAGTTCTGGGCATGAATAGATATTTGAAACTCTGGCTTTACTGCCATCATATGCTGCCATCTTGAGGCAAATTCTCGAAGTGCAAATTGAATTGTGCACACCACCAGCTGCCTATGTCTAACTGCATAATCACTTTGCTTCACTGCTTAGTATAAGTCCAGATCACCATTTGCCTCTCTTTAAAATAATTGCAACTTCAGAGGTAAACTAAGTTTCATTTTAAATAAACACATAAGCTTCCATTGCACTTTTGGGTTGAATTTTTGGTTTGAAACCATGCTAATTACTGTTTTTACAACTGAAGCCTAATTTGATGTACTCTTCAGTAGATGGGTATAACTCTGTTACAGTAATTCCTTATCTTTTGTGTTTACATAAAAAGCTTAAATACTTACCTAAACTAGCCAGAACCTTTGTAGGTTCTAGACTTTATGAATCTGCGTGCAATATTTTCTTCATCTCCTTTCATTGGTTTTATCATGAAGAGTGTTGAACCTATTTTATAATATCTTTTCCATGGAAATGGTCAACCAGGTACTTATTCTTTCACCTGCCCTCCTTCCTTTATTTCCTCCCCAGCTCACCACCACCACCCCACCACCTGCCATGCCCTGTTTCTCAAGAAAGAAAATCAAGAGTTTCCCTGGATAGAAATGATCCCAGAATTTTCTTCCACAGCCCACTATTGCAGAGCTGGTGAAAGACTGGGTGTAAGATTTACCTTTATTTTATCATTATTACTGTATACAGCAACTCTTGTGTAGGAGAGTTGCTCCCCTGTTCAACCCCGGATTCCTATATGCCAGGGAGATTCTCTGCTTTGGCTTGATAGATGTTAATAGAGTCCTGTATTTAAGATCAAAAAGCACAGGATGGAGCTTTAGGACATGCACTTGCTACAGGAGGACTCAAGATTCTCATGCTCGCTTTCAATAAATCCAAAATGGCTGTTGTCAGGATTTTCAAGAAACAATGAAAAACCACAGCGAAAATTCTTCCCAGGAGGCTGATATCTGGGGAGAGGGAAATGTAGGAGTATGAAGTAAGAAAACTTCCAAACTCTTTGTACTTACTGTTGTGGAGTACATTGAGCTGTAAAATTGGTTCAGCATCTTTATGCTATAATTTTAATTTCTACCAAGAATATATACAGACTGTCACGAGATGCCCTTTTAAGAGTATGTACAGTCATAAATGCATTAAATACAGAATTCTAGTGGTTTTCTGCAGGGACTTGGGGAACAAAACCCGAAGTGTCAGACCAAGTGGAAGGCAGTTCTGGAAGTATTATATCCTCTTTGGGCAAGAACGGATATGAGACTTTTTTATTTCTCTAAGTACATGCAACTTGATTTACATTTTTTTTTCTTTAAAGCAAATTTGTGATTTGATCCAATTCTTGCCTATACAAGATTTCTTAGGTTTTCAAGTGTGAAGTTAGCTTGGAGAAAAACAGCTCATAACATATTTGTGAAAATATTATAATTAAAATATTAATGGTTTGTTGAAACTTGTTTAATTATGAAAATCATTACGGTTAAGACACACAGTTATCATATATGAATATTACAAAAAGAGGAGTATAGATGAACTTGACTGAAACACAGAAAAATTCTACCCCTTTACAGTAACTTGAAATAAATTAAGACATATGAATCTATGAAGAAGTAAATTTTTTTACAAAAATTATAATAATCATTTTGAGAAAAAAATCATGTTTTCCATTATAAGATGAATATGAATATTTCTACTTTTATGAACGCAGAACAGAAACAGTGTAAAAAGTAGCATCATATGATGATAGAGCTTTAAACTAGATGTGAAGGGGGAGTGGGACATAACTGGGTTTGATTGAAAAAAGCCTGGGAATGGCATTTCAGTTTCTGAGGGATGTTGTGCTGGTAAGGACCCTTGGTCTGCCACCTCGCAGGAAGTGACATAGCTATCACAAGATGATAGAATTATCAGTTATAGGAGAAGCAAGGTGGGTCCCACCTTGAACTTCCAGAGGGCAGATTTTGGTCTGTTTAGAAGGCTGCTCAATCAAGTTTCATGGGAAAACAGTTCTTAAGGGCAAGGGAACTCATGATGGCTGGATGCTTTTTAAGAAGGAATTCCTGGAGGCAGAAGAGCAAGCTGTCCCCATGTGTCAGAAAATAAGCCACTGGGGAAGAAAACTGGCCAGGCTGAGTAAAGAGAAGAGACCTGTTAGGAAAATTATATATTCATAAGTCTAGGGGACAGATGGGTTTCACTCAAGAGTATTAAGGGAGCTGGCAGAGCTGCTTGTCAAACCTTTTTCCATCATCTAGCAGTAGTTCTGTCTGACTGGGGATGTTTCATTGGAAATTACAAGACTGTCAGTATAACTCAGTGCCAGGGCAGGTCATGGAGCAGGTCATCTTGAATGCCATCTCACAGCACACAAAGAAGAACGGGGTGATCATGCCCACTTAGCATAGGTTTATGAAAGGCAGGTCCTGCCAAACTAACCTGACTGCCTTCTATGACATGGTGACCCACTTGATGGATGGGAGAAAGGCTATGGATGTAGTGTACCTCGACTTCAGTAAAGCCTTTGACAGTATTCTACTTGAGAAACTGGCTACCACTGGCCTGGACTGACATTCATTCTCTCTGCAGGGTTAAAAACTGTCTGGATAGCCAGGCCCAAAGTGTCATGGTAAATGGAGTTAAATCCAATTGGAGTCCAGTCACAAGGGGTGTTCCTCAAGACTCAGTGCTGGGTCCAGTTTTGTTCAATATCTTTATCAGTGACCTGGATGAAGGGATAGAATGCACACTTAGCAAGTTTTCAGATGACACTAAACTGAGAGGAGGTGTTGATCTGCTGGAGGGTAGGGAGGCTTTACAGAGGGATCTGGACAGGCTGTGTCAGTGGGCTGAGGACAACAGGATGAAGCTTAACAAGGCCGAGTCCTGGACTTGGGACACAACAACCCTGCTCAGTGCTACAGCCTTGGGGAAGAATGGCTAGAAAGCTGCCTGGCAGAGAAAGACCTGGGAGTATTGGTCAACAGCCAAATGAACATGAGCCAACAGTGTGCCCAGGTGGCCAAGAAAGCCAGTAGTATCTTGGCTTGTAGGAGAAACAGTGTGGTCAGTAGGACCAGGGAAGTGATTCTGCCCCTGTACTCAGCACTGGTGAGGTTGCACCTCAAATACTGTGTTCAGTTTGGGGCCCCTCACTACAAGAAAGACATTGAGGTCTTGGACTGTGTCCAGAGAAGAAACTGGTGAATGGGGCGGGAGAACAAGTCTTCCAAGGAGCACCTGGGAAAACTGGGGTTGTTCAGCCTGGAGAAGAGGAGGTTGAGGGGAGAGCACTGTATTGCTCTCTACAACTTCCTGAAAGGAGGTTGTAGAGAGGTGGATATTGGTCTCTTCTCCTAAATGACAGTTAATAGGACAAGAGGGAATGGCTTCAAGCTGTGTCAGGGAAAGTTTAAATTGGACATTAGGAAAAATTTCTCCACAGAAAGAGCTATCAAGCACTAGAACAGGCTGCCTAGGGAGGCAGTTGAGCCACCATTCCTGGAGGCATTTAAAAGGCAGGTAGATTAGGTGTTTGGGGATGTGATTTAGTAGTGGATAGGTATGGTTGGAGTTGATGGTCTCAAAGTTTTTTTCCAACCTAATGATTCTATGACAAAAATCAGGTATAATACTGTGGTGGTGTTATATCTGTTGACTGGCGAAGCAGACAATGATGTTAGACAGTGTTATACATGCTGTCCTTCACCTTCAATCAAATGTTGCTTTGGTTCACTTCTGTCATGGTTTAACCCTGGTAGGCAGGTAACACAGCCACTCATTCATTGTCTGGCGTTTGGTAGAGGGAAGAGGGGGAGCAGAGGGGTAAAAGTGAAAAAAACTCATTGGTTGAGATAAAGACAGATGTATAGATTACCCTCACCCCTGAGTCTTACGGTTAATTGGAATAACTTAAGAAAATGAAGTCTTTGGTTGCAAGGCTAGTACTAGTTCTCTTCCAGTTATAAAGTATTGAGGTAAAGAAAAATATTTATTGCAATCTAAAGAGCATGAACACCATCTCTCCAGCACATGTCACCATTATACATTTTTACTCCCAACCTTCACTTCATTGGTGTCAGTTCCTTTCTTAAAACTTTTCATAGAATCATAGGCTCACCAGATTGGAAAAGACCCGCTGGATCATCGAGTCCAACCATTCCTATTAAACACTAAACCATGCCCCTCGGCGCCTCGTCCACCCGTCCCTTAGACACCTCTAGGGATGGAACAGATAAAATTAACACCTTGGCTAAAGAGATTGCCTCAGCCAGAAAAAAAATAATAAATTCAGTTATTGAATAGACTATAGAAAAGTTACACTATGTTGAAATGGGGAACTGGATAAACATTTCCTTCTGCCTGTCTTAAAGCATTTCACTGTATTATCAGCCATATATTTAGCTAAAGATGAGCAACCTAGGTGCCTGAATGAATATAGCATTAAATTAACATTTGTTGCCAGCTAAGAAAATGGGTTTAAAAGTAAGGAGAAGGATGTAAGAGTCATCTAAATTATTGTGAGAAATTAACTCCAAACTCTGAGACTACCCAAGGAGATCAATTTGCATAGAGGTACTACACACTGATTATAATTTAATTAAAACCTGTGTAGTATGTGTATATTGTACATTACAATAGTAGCAATCTTATTTACAACATTAATTCTGTTTATATAGAGACAGTCAGTGCGCTGGGCTAAAAAGACATCCTCTACAAGACTGCCTCTTGCTTTAACTTTAATCTCACTCCTTTTTCACAGCGTGTCTTTGCAAATTATTTGCATTTCATAATTATTTCCTTTCATAAGGTTCAGCTGTTCATACCCAAGCAAAAAGTCTGCTCCTGAGATGTTTTTTATGTCCTTGTAATGTACAGCCACATCTGGTTTTATTGTTTAAGAGGGGCGTGTGTTTGTGAAAAAGTGACGAGCCACTGTAAAACTGAACATCATTTAACTTTATATCCATGACATGCTTGACATTCCAACAATTTTAGGGCAAAACAGTCCGTGCTAGTTTGTCCCTGCAAAAAGGTCTTCAGCTCAAGAGATGAACGCTGCAAGCTTGAAAGGGCACAAAACTTAAAAAAGTACTGACAATTTTCTCTTCTCTGCATTTGTATCTTAGATAGAAGTAAAGTACATGCACACACCATCTTGGTTCACTTTTCCCCTGAACCTCAAGGGTTACATCTCCTCTGATAGCTACAATATTATTGCTTTACATGTGAACATCATAAAGAATTTGGGAATGCACTTCATATGACCAGCAGTGATAAAAAAGAGTTACATAGCAGCTCTGTCTACAAAGAATAGTGCAGGCAAATAGAAACAGGTCCGTAGAGCAAATGAATTGACGTTCAGCAGTGTCCATGCCACATATGTTTCAGGGAATTTATGCTCAACTGTGGCTATTCTGAGACCACTAACTGTGTGTTTATGTGTGTTTCACTCTTCAAGGTAAGGGCCAAAAGCAGGACAATGAAAAAAAGCATACAATGGAAGAACAAAGGATTTTAACAAGCAAGAAATAGAGATTATGTTGGTGACATGTACCTAAGTAATCTAAGGTAAATATCCACCCCCTAGCTTCTGAACTCCTTCTGGGTGTTCACTGATCACATTTGTAGTTGGGTGTTCTGTAACAGGTCATTCACTTTGAAGAGTTTAATCTTCCTTATAGTTTAATCTTCCTTTCAAATATGATTTTCTGACAACTGACTTGGCCCAGTTGCCTCACAAGGCATTCTTTTTTAATGTTACTTTTCAGGGGAGTAATCTAAGGAGTCATATATATTTTGGCAAAATTATCTTTACTGAGTGTCTCATGTATCAGGAGTCAGCTTTACTTGCTCAACTTCTCTCTTACTCTGTTGCATATGTGTTTGATCTTGTCCGTGACTGAGTCATTGTTGAGGGAAATTTTGCAATTGTTGTTCTTTGAGAATTTTTATTATCATAGTAACTTTGTTGAGAGCCAATTAAAACCTGTTGGTAAGACATGTTTGGACAGCAAGAGGAGATTGGCTTGTAGCAGCAGAACAATACTCAGTAATAGTGTCAAATCAAATCAAGTTGCAAACCTCATGAACAAATATATGAGTTTCATTTTGCTTTTTAAAGCAGGCTGCATGATCAAAATAAAGACTAAGAAGTAAGTTCATGTAAATTGTATATTTGCACATCTGCTGATGTATGCACAGATGAGAGCAATACTTTTAAACATATTTTCTCCTCTCTTCCCCTCTACTGTCCTCTCCTCTTCTCTTTAGAAATTTTATTATTTGAGCAACTAGGAACTTTGCTATTTTGAAGGGGTTGCTGGAATACATATTTGTCTTTGCTCATTTCCTCTTACAGCCTTTCTCTTTCCCATGTTTGCCTGGAAGGAAAAGGAATATTTATGCAAATCTTGAAGACAAACAAATCAGAAATACTATTTTGAGAAATGGGAAATGTTCATTTTGGAATACCAGGAGCTTAAAATTGTGTACTTTCTGTAAATGTGAACAATTGCTTTCTCAGTGCATTAAAACCAGAATGATTTTTATATATATATAAGCTCAAATATGTGTTTGGTGCAATACTTCAACTTTTTTTTTAATATTTGGCTTGAAAATTGTTTTGAACAACATATATTCATTTAACCATTTTCTACATTTAAGCTAACTAGTTTTGTCTTCTGCTTGATCTTAACTACTTTTAATGTTCTCTTCATTCTTTGTATGATGCTATCAGTTGTCCCAGAATCTACACCTACTATGTCATCAAAGGTTCTTTGTGTTTCTCTAGCAAGGTATTCACCAGTTCCTGCACAGCTATAGACTTACTAGATGATCCAGACAAACAAATCCTGTTTTACTTGTGCATTTAAGTTTCACAGCCTAGGGTGCTTATGACCTTGACTTAAATGATATCAACAAATTTGTTGTTTGATGTTTTCATAATATTAAACCTGTCTCCTGTGTGCTTTTATTGTAACGAACCTGTCTTTCCATATGGAGTGCCACAGATATGGTGGCTGTTGCTGAAGGCAACTAGAAAAATATATTCTCATCTATCTCTAAATTTAGTGAAAGTTGATAAGAAGTACATGAAGAACCTCATGCAATATTAATTTAGGAATGGCTTCTTAGTGTGTCAGACAGAAGAGAGGTTTATAGCAGATCCCAGGTCTCACTTCCTTGACAAGTTACTGGGTCATACAATCCCTGTGTTGGACAAGAGTGCCACAGACATTGGAGTATCTACATTGACACTTCACTCCAGAGCATTTTGAACTGAATATCCCAATTATCCATACTTACTGCATACGGGTGCAGTTCTCACACCAGTTTTGGAACCTACAAACTGGACTGATTTAGGAGGAAGCTCAGTCAAAAGCTCTGCTTTGGGTGTTCATCGAACACAGTCATTACCCCTAATGAAAAGTTTCTGACAGTGTACAGTCCTTTGAATGGTTTCTAATCACAGGAAGGGCACATTCAGACCAGGGAACCAGGGTAAACCTTTGCCTTTTTTTGTTGCAATGCCCATCGCAATGCAGGTCATAGAGAGGAAATATATGGTCTGCATAGCCTGGGATGGATGTGCTGACTATCAGCCTGTTATTCTGATGTTGAAAAGAGTCAATTAATACTTCCAACTTTTATCTGAATTTACATTCATTATAGTACATTTACACTCTATCACTTATCACTAGACCAATGGTCAAATAATGTTCTGTTCTCATTCTTGTTGACTGACTTTTGCAGTTACTTCTTCTACCCTACTCATACTCCTATATATCAATGAAACCTGCATCTGTGTTTCTTATTAAAAGTAAGAGCATACGAACAACTTCATGCACAAATGGCAGGAAAGACTGTCTTCTGTCAGTAAGATCTGTCAGTCACTACCCGTAGGTCTTTATGTACACAAATGTGTGTGAAAACAGCAGGCACTGTCCTTGCTACAAGTCTGAGCAGGACTCTGCTTCCAGGATCAGCTGATTAAAGAGGCTATCTCCTGCTTAAATCAAACCATGTTTTTCAGCTGCAATAACAATGAATCAAAGTCTAGTTTATTTTATGACAGCACCTACCTTGCTTTGGTCAATTAAACTGTCTCTTGTGGTTCAAGAAGAAGTAACTGTCTTGGAACTACTTAACTGTCCTACAGTTTGCAACATTTATCCTTCCTGTTAAAATCACTTCAAGCAGATTCTTCATCCCACTTACATATTTTCCTTTCTTTTACATAAATACTATCATGTGAATATGTACCTCCCCCCAAAAAAGACTGAAAGCATATAAAGGCAACACTGCACTTGACTCCAGCAAACTGTCACAGGAAATGTTAGAATCAAAGAGTATTCAGGAATAAGTCTCAGTTTTTCTGTGCCTGTATCACATTTCTGAAAATTTATAAGACCGAATTTCTGGCAGGCATGTATTGAATCACCAGCAGGACTCTGCTCTTCCCTGCAAAGCCGTTTCCAGAAACACAATGCATAGCAGAGCAGGCCTAGCACACTTTCCTGGGCTTGGCACCTCGTGTGATTCTGGCTCGTGGCTGAACAACAAGGGCTGCCTCATCAGGGCACAGAACTGAGAACGATGTAGAGACATACACTCTTGCAACAGGAAAGGATACAAGAAATGAAGCAGATATTGCTGCCAGGAACTCATTCCTACCAACAGGTCATATGTTGGTAAGAGTTTCAGTTGTCCTGTCCACTCACATGCTTCCTAATTGAATGAGTCAATACTAAAACATAGAATCATAGAATCATAGAACATCCAGGTTGGAAGGGACCCATCGGATCTTCTAGTCCAACCATTCCTATCAAATACTAAACCAAGTCCCTCAAGACCTCATCCACCCGTGTCTTAAACACCTCCAGGGAAGGTGACTCAACCACCTCCCTGGGCAGCCTATTCCAATGCCCAATGACCCTTTCTGTGAAAAACTTCCTCCTAATCTCTAGCCTAAATCTCCCCTGGTGGAGATTGAGGCCATTCCCTCTTGTCCTGTCCCCTGTCACTTGGGAGAAGAGGCCAGCTCCCTCCTCTCTACAACCTCCTTTCAGGTAGTGGTAGAGAGTAATGAGGTCTCCTCTCAGCCTCCTCTTCTCCAGGCTAAACAACCCCAGCTCTCTCAGCCGCTCCTCATAGGGTCTGTTCTCCAGTCCCTTCACCAGCCTCGTTGCTCTTCTCTGGACCCGCTCCAGAGCCTCAACATCCTTCTTGTGGTGAGGGGCCCAGAACTGGACACAGTATTCAAGGAGCGGCCTTACCAGTGCTGAGTACAGAGGGAGAATCACCTCCCTGGACCTGCTGGTCACACCATTTCTGATACAAGCCAGGATGCCATTGGCCTTCTTGGTCACCTGGGCACACTGCTGGCTCATGTTCAGTCGGCTGTCGACCAACACCCCCAGGTCAGGACTGCTGAAAGCAAGTGGGGTTCTTAGAAAGAAATGTGTATTATCCCAAAAGCAGTGTCTCAGAGAGATCTCACATCATGCATTATACCTTATTCTGATACATCAAAATGCAGTACCAAAAGATGGTTTCAAAGCAAACATCTAACAGAAATCAAAATAGACTTTGATAAAATGAAATAATCCTAATAAGAATGATTAGAGAGATATGCTTTCATCAGTCAGTTTTCACACTTGACCTCATTCAAAGGTCGGCAAGCTTTACAGCCTTACAGACCAAAGAGGACACACTATTTCTAACATTTTGAAGTCGTCATTTTCCTAGTAAGAGTGAGCTAGACTTTCCTTTTTCCTGATAATCACATTGCAGACCAGTGTGATCCATGCCATGCTGTCACCAGTACACAAACAAATGACACAGCTTTCCTAGGAAACAATCTCATTATCTAAAACATTGTTAGAGAAAAAGTTTGAGGTTTTTTGTCCTGAATATATATTGCACACTAGACTTAATATTCTGTTGAACATATTTTTTTTCTCACATACAATTTCTGTGAGACAGATGAAGGCTAATAAAGCTAACACCACAGGGATTATGGTTGCCTGTAGTCCTACTTCACATAATGGTATGATATTTTGGTTTTCATTTTGATATTTTTATTTCCTTCAAAAATTTTAAGTATAAATGATGATATGTTTCATAAATGCTGTTTAATCTCTTGCCTTCAGTTTTATTACTGATATAGCGACTGCTTGATCTGTGCACAAAACAATCTCCAAGTTATAAGTTGATCTTAAAGCCTTGTGTTATAGTTGCAAGGAAAAAGTGCCAGCTGCTTTTGTGTTTTAGAGCACATGGGGAGCATGAAACCTCATCATCTGCTCTTTGATCTGTTCAAATTACAGCCTCCTTAAAGTGGGAGGAAAGAGATGGGTCTTTATGGGCTGATTTGATCTGTTTAAACATTTATGTGATAAGTCTCTGGTGGTTTGGATGTAGTTATGGCATAGCTTAATTATAGGTTGATCCAACAAAGCTACCTGTATTTAAAGAGTTGCACAATGCTTCCTTGTTTGCCTAAGACTACTTTTAGTCACTCATAATGATTTCAACAGATGAAGAGAGTTTGCATTAAAAATCTAAGTTGCTGGGGATCAGGTGGAGACTGATTTTTTTCTCAAAAGCATATTTCTCTTTAGCTCAAAAATATAACAGTTTCTTAGAAGGTGAAAAAAATAGAATAAAAACAACATACCCCTACAGACAACCTATTGGTTCAAAAGTTGGGATGTCTCTAGCTTTCTAGTTTTTTCTAATAAATAAATGCTTGCCTCTACTGATATATGTGTATCTGTATTCTTGGGAAAAATACAGTTATGCCTGTCACACTTGATTAAATCACGTGTCTGATTTACACTTTGTAGATAACTCAGTGTCTGTTGGCTCATACGTAAAGGATGAGCTTCATGAATCATGTTTCATTTAAGAATCTCTGAGGCTGACCAAGGCTTTCCTTTTGGTTGCCACTGTAACCATGGGCCTTGCAGCTGAAATTAGATACACAGGTGAGATTCATTTGACCACATAGAGGCCTCTCTCTTTGTATTAAATGAATCATGATCCAAAACTCTATTGTTTAAATCTCTTCTAACTATATATTCACTGCAGGATGAACATCTCATCTGAATATGTCTACTTTTTTAGATAGTCATGCTAAGTTATTTGCTTTCTCCTCACTCACCCTGTACTGACTTTTTGGGAGGTAGGAGATGATACCAGTATTTACTCAGAGACATGCCCTGGAGCCAGGGCTGAGAACAAAGAAAGCAAAGGGGAACAGAGAACTAGGGTAAGAAAGGGATCTGTAGGCTGGAGCTAAAGAGGTCAAGTCCCAAAGCAGTATGCGGGGGCTGGGCTCAGAGAACAGAACAAATTGCTTTAGGAGTTGCTAGAGCATAAACAATGCTGGTTCTCCAGACTCCTCCTACAAACCATATGAAACTAGGATTTTGGGGCTGCAGATTTCTCCAAGGTATTTGCTCATGGAAAGCAATGCATACAGAGTTTTCAATGTGCTCCAGCCAAAACAAGACTCTAGATGTTTGAAATTCATGCAAAACGATGTATCACTTCTGTAGACCTCCTTGCTAAGGTTTGCTGATCATCAGTATTATCTGGGCAACTTATAGTCTAGTAAATCTCAAACATAACTTTTTTCTTAACATCATAGACATATCTGAAAATATTAGATAAAGGGGACAGGACGAGAGGGAATGGCCTCAAGCTCCACCAGGGGAGGTTTAGACTGAACATTAGTAAAAAAATTTTCACAGAAAGGGTCGTTGGGCACTGGAACAAGCTGCCAAGGGAGGTGGTTGAGTCACCTTCCCTGGAAGTGTTTAAGGCACGGGTGGACAAGGTACTGAGGGGCATGGTTTAGTGTTTGATCGGAATGGTTGGACCCTATGATCCGGTGGGTCATAGAGTGATTCTATGGTGATTCTATGATTCTATGAATGAATATTCATATTGTTCCATTTGAAATGCGTATTTACTGAAGGGTAATATTCAATGAATGTTTGGGTGGAAATCAAGAACACCTGAAGGGAAAACCCACAATGTCCTCTAAAAAAGGTAGATCTACTAATGTCATAAGGCCAAAACATAAACCATTGGAAACAATGACAGATTTCACAGTAGCCTGTTCACAGTATAAGTAAATCTACTAGACATGTTGGTGCCCTTCTCTATTAAGATACATTTCTGTTTCACTAGTGCAGTCCTTTTAATCTAAAAAGCTTGCCTTAGGTGCATTTAGAAGGCACTGGATGTGATTAAAAGAGTAAGAATAGCACCTTGTTAATAAGCACCTGATAGCAGAATTGTTTGCCCCCTTGTCCTCCCCCCGTGAAAATATTTTAAACCAGGAAAAAAAGCAAGATCAATAGGAGACTTCAAATACTGTTTTCATCTTGGTGCTCAAGTATAGTTTCAATTTGACAATGAGGTGACTCAACTCATTTACAAGCCTTTTTTTCTCTCCCCTCCCACCAGTTTCTTCCCAGCTCAGTTGCCCCAGCACTCATCACTGTGGATTTAATAACCCTCCATCTCATGGATATGGCCAGCACACAAATGCTGAGCTCAGCCTTCTGACATATGCTGCTCAATGAGGCAGCAGGGAGGGCCAGGGTACACAGAGCACATTCTGAGCTGAGGCAGAACTGGGTGTGTTGTCAAGGGTAGCAACTGGGTTGATTTATCCTCAGCCATACAGAAGCGCCAAGAAGAAACAGTGAGTGACAGCACTGGGTGGCACACCCATCTACAAACATGACCTGGTGTTTAGAGAAATTTGCTGCTTGCTAACTGAGAGCGTATAGGTAAGGATTAAAGAACAGACTGATATGAGTGACAAGGTAGTGAGTGTGTGTTATGGACCTCCTGAGCAGGAGGGCCAACAGAGAAGAGCATAAAAAATTCAGGAGGTTCCAGGAGAGCATCAGTCACAACTTTCTGACACAAGTGATAGAGAAGCAAAGAAGGTGCTCCGCTAGACCTCATACTCACTAATGAGGACAAACTTATCAGGGATGTGAACAACAAAGGCAGCCTTGGCTCTAGTGGCCATTAGATGCTAATGTTCAGGATCCTGACAGGAGGGAGCAGGGTAAAAAGCAAAGTCACAGTGCTGGACTTCACGAGAGTAGACTTAGGCCTCTTCAAATATCTGCTTTGTGGAGTCCCATGGAATGAGGACCTGAAGGGAACTGGGTCCCAGAAAAGTGGCTAATATTCAAAGATCACCTACTTTTAAGCCCAAGAGATCTCCATCTCTAAGAATATGAAGTCAGGCAAAAATGCCAGGAGGCCTATATGGAAGAACAAAAAGCTCCTGGGGAAAGAAAAAAAAATCACATACAGAAACTATTCAGGAGGTGGGAGTAAGGATAGGTAACATGGAAGGAATACAGAAACACTATCCAAGCATGCAGGGATGCACTTAAGAAAGATAAAGCTGAAACAGAAACTAATTTGGCCAGGGATGTTAAAGACAAGAAGGGTTTCTGTAAGTACATAGGTGAGAAAAAGACAACTAGGGAAAATGTGGGCCCATTGCTCAGTGAGACAGGTACCTGGTTATACAGGACACGGAAAAGGCTGCAATACTGAATGCCACCTTTGCCTTTTTACTTTACTAGCAAGAGCAACTTTCAGGAATCCCAGTTCCCAGAGAAACCCCTGTGGAAAATGATCAGGGAATACTTGAGTAAAGCAGACATATATAAGCACTGATGGGATGCACCACAAGTGCTGAGAGAGCTGGTAGATGTCATTGCAAGGCCATTCTCAACAATCTTCAGTCAATCATGGCAACTGGGAGAAATGTCCAAGGACAGGAGAAAAACAAATGTCACCCCTGTGTTTAAGAAGGGCAAGCACAAAGACCCAGGGACCTACAGGCCAGTCAGCCTCCTCTTGATCCCTGGAAAGATGATGGATCATCTGATCCTGGAAATCATTTTCAGGTACATGAACAACAAGATCATCAAGAGCAGTCAGTATGACTTCACCAAGGGGATGTCACACTTGACCAACTTAATCAACTTCTACAAATAAATAATTAGTAGGTGAGGAGAGTAGTGGATATTGTCTACCTAGACTTCAGTAAAGCCTTTGACACTGTATCCCCTAAAATTCTTATGGACAAACTGTCAACGTACAAGTTGGATGAGCAAACACTAAAGTGGATTGAAAACTTACTGAAAGGCCAGACCCAGAAAGTGCTAATCAGCAACACAAAATGTGGTTAGAGGTAGCAATAGTAGCATATGCCAGGGGTCAATGTTGGTTACAGCCCTGTTTAATATCTTCATTAAGGATCTGGATGATGGGGCAAAGTTTACCCTCAGAATGTTTGCTGATGACAGAAATAGGTTAAGTAACCCAATATGCCAGAATGCTGTACTGCCATCCAGAGGGCCCTCAACAGGCTGGAGAATGGACCAAACGGAATCTCACAAAGTTCAACAAAGGGAAATACAAAGTCCTGCACCTGGAGAAGAACAGCCCCATTCAACAATGGGGTCAGTGGACCACACACTTGGAAAGCAACTTGGCAGACAAGGACCTGGGGGTCCTAGTGAACACCAGGCTGAACATGAGCAATCAGTGTGCCCTTGCTGCAAAGCTAGGGCAAGTATCCTGGGCTGCATTAGGAATGTTGCCAGCAAGTTGATGGTGACAATCCATTCCTTCCTCTCAGCATTGGTGAGCCACACCTGAAGTATTGTGTCCAGTTCTGGACTTCTCAGTACGAGACAGACATGGATGAACTAGAAAGTCCAATAAAGGGCCACAAGAATAATGAAGGGATGGGAATGTGTTTTCTGTGAGAAAACACTGAGGCACTTGGGCCTGTTTAGCCTGAAGAAGGCTCAGGTGGTATCTTGTTAATGTATACAAATATCTGAAGGGAGGATGACAAGAGGACAGAGCCAGGCTCTTTTCAGTGATGGGATGATAGGATAAAATGCAACGGGTGCAAACACATTTTTACAGTGAAGACAACTGAGCACTGGTCAGGTTGTAACATCTCCATTCTTAAGAGAAACTCAAAAGCTATCTGATCCTGGACAATCGGCTATAGATAGCCCAGACTGATCAGGGAGGTAGGACAGGATGACTTCCAGAGGTCTCTTCCAACCTCATCCATCCTGTGAATCTATCTCTTCCCTTGAAGTCAGACAACAGATGTGGTATTACACTAGTCCCTTAATCGTAGTATCACAAGGGTTGTATGACTGAATACTAATATCCTGCAGCTTTATGACTGCCAAACATGAAAGCTTGGTTTATCTGCTGCCACTGGTTTTCCTGAGGCTTTGCAATTTACCAGTGAGATGGTAGAATAGCACTTCGTACTTTTAAGACCTTCAATTCATCAAGTATTCTGTGATCATTGTAGAAGCATAAAGGAAGCCCCACAGACAAAATGCCAGCTTGTGCCATAAAACTTAAGCGAGAACTCACCAATGTTCATGCTCCAAGGGCAAATGCTATTAGTCTAATAGCAATATAACATCACAAAAACATTTCTCTTAAAATTTAAAAATACAAGCTCCATAAGGGATAGGCCTGCTCATCCTCACAAACTAGCTAATGTACAAGAAATGAATTGATTTTGTAGACGTTCCTTTTATTTTGAAAAAAATTTATTACTCACTGTTGAACAAAATATACCTAAAATGTGATGTCTTTGTAAATTACCTAGTTGAAGATTTTTAAGCTGATTCAACAGTAACAACAAGTGAATTAAACATTTTGAAGTATTTCCTTAGTAAGCTTTACACAGATGTTATTTGTAAACCTCAGTATTTTACACAAAGTTTTCATTCACATGATTAGAAGACAATTAAAATAATGTTTTACAGTTCATGTTTTACAGCATCTCAATTACTTTTCTACCCTTGGTTTTACAGAAATAGCTGGTTTAGTTAAGAAATTTGATTTTTAAGAGACAGAAGAGTAGAAGTCATTACAAATCTGTCCTTCTAAAAATGGACAAAAATACAAGTAACTAATCATCAATGTTTATTGAAATGTACAAGAAAAAAATAAAACATCAAAGTAAATTGGACTAGAAAACATTATTTTGATTTCAATAAGTTTTTAACTCGAGTGGAAAGTTGGCAGCCATCCATCTAAACCAGCCAAATCCAATTCAATTAAAGTTCATACAAATTTGATCTATTCTTTTAGAAAAGTACTACTATTATAGTTTATGAGGATAGAGCTCATATTTCCAGAGGTCTCTCTGCACTACCCCCAGATAATTTTCAAAAAGAGTGCATTCTGTTGTTTATCTTAGATCCCTTTGAATGATAAGATTTTTACATAATTTACAAAACTAAACATTTAAGGGCAGGGGGTAGGAGACATTAACATTACCCTAAGAAGTGTAGGGCGAACAACTGAGGATAAAAATACAAGACACAAAGAAGTAAGGACATCACTACGGGACAGACCTTCACCTTGCATAGTCAGCAATGCTCCACTTGCATCATCAGAGCTATCCTGACTTATATCAGCCACATCTGCTTATCCATGAACAGCAAAAGCCATTTATGTTAGTGATAAATAAAGAAGAATAGCAATCAGAATAGTAGTGTCAGTATGCATTTTTTAAATAAAGTAAGGTAGTAACACCTTAATTGTCATCTAGTATCTTGCTGCTGGTCACTGTTGCTCTTACCACGGGCAGTATATCTAGTTCAGGATTAACCTGTCATCACTTTCCAGTGATTGACCGATGATAAATATATTTTAGTAAATGAAGTTACTAACAATTAGTTCTTACCAGAAATACTCTGAAGCCCATTTACACTGGGGAAATGGAAGGTATTAGAAGTACCATTTTATAACTTGGTAAGATTTTATACTATTATGGGTTTTCACTGACCATAATCTGTGTGGAATGAACTGTTACCACTGGAAGTTAGCAGCAGATGTGCATTGAAATTTAGAGCAGTGCTACTGTTTGTTTTAATTCCTTTTACAGGTCTTTATCTATAGTAAAGAAATACTTCTGTATGGCTTATGTCTACAGAGCAAATGCTAAAAGCAGAACTAAAGCAACAGAAATAAGTAATTGCACAAGTTTCTCAGAGGCAGGAAGATGTTCGTCTAAGGCATGAGAGAAATCTTGGAGTGCAGAGGACAGATTACTTAACCAGGAGTGCAAATATTAAAAATATATAAAACCTGTGAAGCAAAGGCAGAATTCAAGAAATAGCTTATAGCAGCATTCAGGCTTCACTACTGTCATCTGCCAAAGGTATTTTAGACTTTTGTAAATATATATAGTGTATATGTATGCTTAACCTAGTAAAATAACAGATGAGATTCAGAGGATTTCTGCTAGAGATCTGTGTAAAAGCTTACCTCTACAACCACATAATACACTCAAACCAGACAGACTGTCACAGCCTAATTCTACATCTCAAATAGAACTGTCTTTAAAGCACAATGTTAATGCAGCATATCCTCAAATGATTTGAGCTGTGTTTTCTGCCAAGTTCTACTTACAGAAAGAAAAAGTTTAACAAGGTCTGTAACAATACAAGTAAAGGTAGTGGTAGCTACACTGGACAAAACTCTTGGCAATGTTCATTATTTCTGCAATGATACTATGTCAGAACTCACAAGAAACTGAGGTACAAATTTAGGTCAAGTAAACATGAGATTTGTCTTGCATTCACTTGAAGTACAATAGTTACCTCTACTTCCTGATTATTATTTTTTTAAATCTTTTATTTCCTTAAAAGAAAAATATATTCTCGCATACAATGCTGATATTCTATGGGGTGATGTAATAAATCCCTTAGGATAGCAAGTTTGATGGGTGGTAACCCATTAGGAGAAAAATATATTTTTAATATTATTTTACATATATACAATATATATATTTAATTTTCAATCAAAATATAAAGTTTTCTAATGTATTCATCAGTATTTTTAATGTGAAAAGTCTTTTGTATCTCAGTTTGCATAACTTAAAAATTAACAAGGTATTTGATATCTACCAGTAATATTCTTGGTTTATTTCTACAGAATTAAAAGAAATCAAAGAAACAGTGAGTTAAAAAGCTTTCCTTCTCCAAAGCCAAATACAATAAAATTTTGAAGCTGAATAATTAATTAAAAAGACAACACCAAGTTTTGCATTTCAAGTAATCACAAAGAATAAGAAATATAATCTAAGTAGAAACTAGCATTACTATATTAACATAAAGAAAAAATATTTTAATCTCTTATTTTTGATGTATTTTGTATAGTAGAGAAAAAAAATTGTGAATTTAAAGTAAGAGTTCCTTACACTCTCATCAGTCTACAATAATTTTCATAAACCTCTCCCCAACTCATTTCCAAAATACCTAATGTCACAGAAGTTTGACAGCCACTTATTTACAGTTTTTTGGCACTGTGAAAGGCACATTTATCTTTTTATGCATGTTTCTGCTAATGTCCTAAACTTGGGTTCCAGCTGATCTAAGAAGTCAAGTGCTTCTTCCTCATGCTGATCACTGCAGCAGCCTACAGAGCCAGCCAAGGATCCTCTTCCTTCATAATTATATGAAAGGAGATAATCTTCAGAATGCTTCTGTTCTTCATCCTGTCTGCATAGGTGCACCTTCTGCATAGGAAGAAAAACACACCTTATTACTTTCTTAAATTGTTATCCTAAACATATTGCATAAAAATAATTTCTTTTGATTTACCTTTCATTGATTAATTTTTAATCAGAGTGTGTCCTCTAATGGATTCCTACATACAAAAAATGCACATGATTGGTCTATATCATTAAGACTAGAAAATAAAAGTATTAAATAAAGAAATCATTTCTACTAATCATGTATGTAACAATAGAAGAGGAAGAACCTGTTTAAAAAAACCTGTCAAGCAACTAAAATACATTTGAAATTAAATGACTGATTTACATACAACTAGTTAGGCAAGTAGCGAGTTTTTCATCTCCAAAGATCAGAATAACTACATTTCGAAAGCTTTACCTTCATTCCTGCACCACTGCTGAGATAAGTATCAAGTTTAAATTAGTACAAAGCAAGCAGTTAGAATAAAAGCAAACAGACATTATCAGAAAAAAAAAATCACAAAAGCTTGAATTATGTAATTATCCTAAATGAGAAAATGTTCCAAATTAAAAATAGCATACTGCCTATAGCTTAACCTAAAAAAAGAAAGCAATTTACACTTATGTCTAAAATATGTAAAGGTTGACTTTTTGACAGGGCAATATTCCAAAGGGTAGCCAAGATGAAAAGGAGAGGAAAAATGCAACAAAACATAAAATAGGCAGCCACCTTTCTAGCACAAATACCTATCTTCCTTGAAGTCTGCACATACTGATCATAACCTTCACTCCAAAAAAAAAAAAGAAAAAAAAAAAAATCAAAACCAGTTTCAGAATACTTACTTCACCTAAACGAGGGTGTGTGAAATTATGCCATTCTGAGTAGGAGTATCTACATGTATCCATCATAGTCTGTCCTCCTTCTTTGACTGATCCCAGAGACTGATGTCCGCCTCCCTTGACTGATTCCAAGGTATGCCCCCTTCCTTTTACCATTTCAAATGTTTGATGGTCTCCTGTTTTTATTCCATATCCTCCTTGATCATTTGTATTTTGTAGAGGAATTATATTGTGATCCTAAAAAAGATGCAGCAACGGGGGTGCCTTTACTTTTTTTTTTTTTTAAATTTTAATTCAAAGATGAAACAGCAATCAGGAACTGTCATTACTGAAAACCAAGAAGTCTCCAGCTTTGCACTGTGAAATTTTGAACAAAAAAAAAAAAAAGCTATCCTTATTACTTAGTGTCCCAAGATCAATAAGCAATCTTTGGAAATGACGCTATGACTAGGTGACTGGGGAGGGTAAACCTGCCTGTAAATATGATAGGAAATCCAAAAGCTGGATCTTTAGCCCACTTAAAGCTGTATTATACTCCATATGCTGGTTTCTTAAATTATCATGTAAAAAAACAAAATCAAGTTTTCAAATTCAACAACCTGTAATCCATTAAACCCATCATACAGTCATATGTGTAAATTTAATTCTGTTTATTCACACATTAAGTCTGTCTGTCTAAGGAAAACCTACTGTGGGGCCACAAATTAAAAACTACTTTTCACCATTAGACTTGCTTGGTTTTCAAGGTGAAGTAAACTTAATGTCTTTTAAAGTCACCTCCTTTACTTGAAAAGAGTAAAGTCTAGGGGTCAGGGACAGAGGAGAAGGGAAAGAGTCTGAAAAACTAAGCCCTTGTGTATGCACACAGTCCTGGGCTGGACTACATTCATGGTAGATTGAATCTTCAAAAAAATTAGCTGCCAAAAGTAAGAATCTATTACATGAACACAGACAGACCAAATATAATTTTTTCCACAGGTTTAAAAACCAACTGTATTTGGGGTCATTTTTCAGGGCAAGGGTAGAAAGTCATTGTCACAGATGCAATAATCTGCTGAATTTAAAAAAAAAACTTCTCCAAGAAAAAACAATAAATATTTTCCATAAACACATATTAAACCTAGGAAAAGTACTAAATTTCCATCAAGCCTCATTGCTGAAAATGACTGAAGTGACTATAATGTTTTCCTGAAATACCCAATCAAACAGGTGAAGTCTGGAAGAATTATAAGCAGTAAGGCTAACAAACTCATGGTATGTTTAAATATGTATGGTATTACCAACTCTGCCCCAAGTAAGAATCTTCAAATTCTTGTTAAACAGCAAAGTACATCTAATGATCCCTGCATTTACTGCTTATTTCCTTTACAAAATCACTTACCTGCAGGTGGTCCTGTTACCCACAGAAATTTAGTTTGACATCTTAATTATATGTTTCTACATTGAAGTGAATAATAAAAAAAAAAACTTACCATCACTTCTTCTCCTGGAGCTTCTGTATTTGAAATAATTAAGTTGTGATTGGCACAATCATCAGTCACTTGTCTGTGCATTACTCCAGAGCCACAGCAGCCACAAATTGTGATCAGTATTACTATTGAAAGGAAATAAGTGAGGAAGATACTATGAACTTTACCACATACTGGTATCTACTTCTATTTGACAGTGAGTTTGTTGTACTAGTCTTTTTAAATACCTTAACATCAAGGATGGTTTTAAAAAAAATAAAATCAAAAATGCTCATACTCAAAACTGTACATTTTTTTTTCCCAAACAGTATATGGAACTGTCACTACACTGCTGAATTATTTCAGTTTTCTAAAACGCATCTTGGTTTCTCAGAAAGAAATGCAAGCATCCCTTATTAAAATTCTGTGATGGCAAAACATCACCATAATAAAAAATTAAGACCAAATCCAGTTGAAAATCTCATACCTACAAGATTGTACATAAGTTATATTTCATGCATTAAAACGTAGATTTATGTCATAAGGAACTAATATACAAGCTAAAGGTCCCAATACCAGAAACCTCTGCTTCACAGAAAGTCACCAGAACCCTGGAGAACTTAAAGTAGTATGTTACAGAACAATCTTCCTTATCTCTTTGTATTCAGCTTATTCCTCCTATAATAATACTTTGAGTTATGGCGACTCATCCAGCAACTTTATATAAAAGGATCACGAGCAACTAATATACCTTCTAAACAAAGGACTAAACATTTAATTCAGAGAACCACTCTTTCCTTCTCAAGTTCATAGCTTTAAAACAAATCCCATGAGAAATGGAGCAGTTGTGCCCACTACCCACAGAGCAATCTGATCTCTGAACACAAACTCCTGTGGAAATTGGCCAAGAGCCACTATCAAGCTCATCTAGCCTCTGTAGCTATCAGCTGCATCTGTACCACTGGTTCCAGCAGGTCACCTCCTGATGCTGAGAGATGGGAAGAAGATATCTATGACAGTACTCAGTAGAGGATGCACAAGGTTAAGCCTAGCCACTATAAAATAACGGGTCTATCTGGGAGAGATGTAGTCAAGAGGTAGTGACAAAAAGCAAGCTGATTTTTCACACAGTTCCCCTACTGAACATACTCACATCTGCAAGTTCCACCTCCAGACTACATCATAAATGTTGGTACCTGTTCCATTTAGATACAACATAGATCTATCTAACCTTCAAAACACATGTAGGTCTCAGTGTTCTACCCACCTGAGTAAGAACAGCCAGCTGAGACTGAACAGGGGCATGATAAGCTGATCACCACCATAAAAAAATGGGGAGAGAGGGGTGAGTTGGGGGGGGGGGCTGTTAGAAGAAAGAAAGGAAAAAAACAGACTCTGAAGTACTTGTTACTGCAGCATGTCTGGTGGTATTTAAGGGTGTTACTGGTCAGAGATAAGAACATGTTAGTTTTTGGGGAACTCCAGTAACATGATGTGTTCAAGCATTTGGTCTGCTGTGGAATTATCCAAGCTGTCCTTCAACATAACACTGGTTCTTGCAAAATTCCTTGTGAAATCCACATCCACTCTCTCTGACACTCCATGTTTTAATCCATGACACAAGAAAGGCCATAAAAATCTCCAGGAAATAGATTTCAGCACAAAAACATGCATTCCAAAACCAGCACTGAACTCAAAACCAAACTTTGCTATACTTGCCACAAGACAGATTTGATAAGCACTACAAATCCCATCACCTCTCAGCTCAGCAGTGAATGCAGTTTTTTGTCCTTGACACATGTAACATCTTACATAAAAAGTGCTTAAAAGAATAAGCAAAAATCCATACACAGTAACTACAAGACGAGAGAAAGAAGCTCATGATACTGATACAAATAAAGCACCTACATTAAGTTAGTGATAAGGGCTATACAACTGCCTAAATAAAAAACGAAATGTTTGAATCAAGTTCAAATCAGGTTCTCTCCATTAATTTTAAACTGAGTGTTTTGCACTTAATGTCAAAGAAAAGTAAGTGTACTTACGCAGCAATAATAATGATCCTAAGATCATTGCAAGGATGGCCCATACACCAAGAGTAACATTTGCCCCAGCATATTCACGGGTCCTGCCATCGCATTCAGTTGGAGTAACACAATCACAGTAGTTAACTGTTACGTACTGCTCTCCTACCTTTCCTCCATTATCAGTAACACTTACAGGAATAGTATATGTTCCATATGGAATATCATCACCCTTGGGTGAAAGATACACAGAATTATCTGAAAAAAAAAAGACAAAAATCAGATCTAGTTTTAACTCTGTCTGAAATTCTGTTCTCACAAATGCAACTGTTAATCACAATCTTTCCTTCTGTTACAGCTACACTGCTACCAGATCTGCATTAGCTAGTTTAAAGCCAGTTTAAATGTGTTGACACAAAACTACACCTCGGAAGGATTTATACTTTCAACACATTTTTAATTTTAGAAATGAAAAAGCAAACCTTATACATACTTCTAACAATGTATGTTTTAAAACTCTGAAGTTGTTACAATTTTATAGTGCCATTTACCATTTGGGTTTACTAGTAAAGACCAACTGAACTGGTACTTATTAAAAGGACTTACTGTAGTGTGACTGGAATAACTAATCATAAACTTGAAATTAATTTCTGTTTCATTCTTCAGCTCTATTGTTATATTCAATGGGAACAACTTTATCCAATGGGAAGTAAAATCCATTTAGGCTGCTACCCTGCTAGTGGCAATGATTACTGGCCATGTGTTATAACAGACAAAAGAAATACATGCAGGACAGACAATGAGGTACATAATGGTTGCTTTATGATTAAGTATATGAAGTTACATGTACCTTCTTAAACAAATGTTTTTTTTCAATTTGCCTAATACAAACCTAGAAACTCTCAGACGTCTTTGCTCTCAAACTTTGCCATCTTTTGCCTTTCATCAGCATATATTTGAAAAGACACTTCAAATCAGATTCTTTTCATGACAACAGCAGCAAATGTATGTGCTACTATTCTTGCCATCATCTGCCACCCACCAGCAAACCACAATCAGCTATAACTTTTTGCATTAACAAATCTCATGAAACAGTCATTCCTTTTGTAATAAATTGTTTATCTGCTTCTATCAATACTCTAAAAATGAACATAACTGTATTAAGAGATATAATATTGTTTTCTTTCATCCATCTCAGATTTACCGAATATGTGCTCCAAATATGTGCTGGCTGACAGTGATACTAAAAAAAAAAAAAAAAAACCCAAAAAAACCCCCAAACAAAACCTAAAAACCCCCAGTCTCTAATCAATTTAAGATAAAGTTTTTTCAGTCCTCCACCATAATAGCAGCCTAAGAAAGGTTGTATTTCATTCTGGAGCATTAGTCATTTCATTCTTAAATTCCTTATGAATTAGGTATGTATATTTCCTTTTCCAAAGCTGTTGATGCAATGTATTACATTATTTTTTGTACTCCCACCTAACCTTTTTATATCATAAGTTCAGATTGCACCAAGGCTGCTGGGGACATTATCTGGTTTATGCTTTAAGAGGCAGAATATAATATCCTTTTCCTTCCCTTTGTGATGCTAGTTTCTTGACTTATGCTAACTGCTTCAAACACAGGACAGTGAAGATAAAGTGTACTTTAGCTATTCCTCTTTATTCCTGGCAGACTCTTGATATCACGTACAGCAAATGGAACTAGGAAACCACTACAGATCATCAAGGCTACCTTATTAGCCCTACTACTACTCCAATTTTCAACTTACATTCATCCAATCTATCCTTACAGTCTACACAAGACAGAGGTAGTAAAGCTTCCTCTAGCAACCTACAGCTAAGTGAGAAGGAGAAGGAAGTTTTAACATACCGTTGTGTTGAGTTATCTTCCATGAGGAAGCCAAACGACGGTCAGTTATGCGATATACAAAGGGTGTGCTGTAAGGAGACTCATCATCATCCTGTGCAGTAAGGCAGATTGGTTTTCTGTCTCTGCACATTATATAATCAGTTGTAATTATTCGTGGGTAATTCTTGTTCCCAGGTCGGATAATAACTTGAATTGTTCCAGTGCCTGTTTTGCCATCTATGAGATAAAAAAATAAACAACCAAACAAACCCCCCCTACTTTTAACATTTATTTCTAGTCCAAACTTTCACAATGAAAGATACCAACTATAATTCCCAAGTTTAGAAGTAAGGCGTAAAGCAAATGCTGATTTAACCAAAAAAGAAAGAGGTAGTTTTTAAAGCTCTTTTGGGCTGCTTCTCATTGCTTGGATGGTTGTAGAACAGATCAACAGCTCTCCAAGCTCCATATTCTGCATGTATAGACAATATATTTTGTTGAGCATGTGTATCTGTGTGGAACAGATACCGCTCTAACAGGAGAATGAGAGAAGAAAGAGCCCATAAATCAAGGGTAAAGGACACTAAGCCAAACAGAGTCAAAAGCAGAAAGGGAACGTCTCCAAACTTTTTACTTCTGCAAGGAAAAAATAAATCACACTTTTCCTATCCTCACTTCACCTGGGAACAAAACCACTTTCAGAAACAGTGGGCTTCCTTTTGTATCCTTCCCTCTGAGTGACCATGTGGTAGCAGGATTCAACAGTAACACATATTATGTCAAAACCTGCATGCAAGAAGTGAACAAGCTTTCCCTTCCCATTACATTTTTTCCAATACAGGAAAGTCAATGCTTGTACACGCATCCCAGTAAAATTACATTAAGTCTGCTTTTTAAAACTTTCTCTAGAGATAACTGATTGTAGATACATGTGTCATGTTTACTTTAAATGCAACAGAAACTCTAAGCAATGTAAATTCATGTTATTTACATTTAATTTTAATATGTAAGCTTTGGTCACAGTTAGAATTTTTAGCTGTAAAACAGCTTCCACAGGTCTGCTCTTTACTCCCACTGATGTTCAAGAATATAAGGGCTCAAAATAAATCCTGCAATTCAATTTATAAAGATAGTCCATTTTTCCTTTTTAATGTAAGAATCATTGCAGAATTAAAAATGTGACTTCCAAGCCAAAATACTTTTCATTGATATTCCATTTCCTACATTTAGCATTTGGGAAGCAAAACATGTATTTTAACCTCCCTGGCTAGGTGATGTTGAGGCAAAACTGTCTTTTTCTATAATAAATGTACATACTCAAATTAATCATAAAGAACAGATAACCACTGACATTAAATAAGAAACAAAAATCTGTTTTATAATGAAAATCTGTGAGTGTATGACCATTCCTTTACAATAAGAGTAATTTGTAAGAGCTTGTCACTCAAGCAAAACATAGTGCAAACAGTGTTACAGAACCTAAAGAACTAAGATTTTGGCAATACATATCAGTAAATACAGCTACTCTTAGATGTCCCTCTAAATTAAGAATTTTCTAAAATGTCAACAGAGGAGGAAACAGTAAAAGTTGCAAGGTCAACTTCTTTCAAGAAGTTCTCAATCTCTGCTTTTCCTGTTGTCAACTTCATTACTGCTGGGTGCTACCACTTAAAAAAATAGCAGGATAAAAAAAAGAACAAAATCCACATGAAAATCTCTCAATTTAAAATTAACAAAAGATTTCGCACGGGAGCAGACAACTTTTGAAAACTCTGAGAATTTGCTCCAATTTATTAAATTCTTTCCTCACTATATAGTATTCCTTAAGCATCGCAAAGACAAGACAATGAACTAGTTGGGCCTCTGCTCTAAGCCACTATGTTTGTCACCACAGTAAATTTGCACATAAACCACAAAGAATATTAACAACATTTAGTACTCACTTCTGTCTATTGCAAGGACTGTGATATTGCATTGACCTCGTCTCATTTCTCCTATATCTCTGTCCAAGACTTTAACGGTTCTGACTTCACCTGATTTTTCATCTATGCTGATCCAATTGCATTGGCCAGGTGGTATTCGGTAGCTGTTGAGAAGAAAATCTCTTTAGTTAAAGACTTCAAATATGTATACACATGTATATACACACAGATATATGTATTCATATGCACTTACTTCTGTGCGCATACACATATAGAGAGTATCAAGAACCATTTTCCCCTTCCTATACACTGCCCATGCTGTACTCCAAATAAACCAGTAGACAACATTTTTTCATACCATATGCCTTCACTATTTCCAGTTTCTGGATCTTCTGCTAGGTATCTCCCAATACTCGTCCCAATATCCTCACATTCTTTAACTTCTAGGATTAAGTGACAGGGTTTAAACACCGGTCCCTCATCCATATCCAGGACATTTACTGTAACAGAGCTAGTGCTCTGGGAAACTTGTTGCGAATGTGGTGCCAGCATGTAGGGTGCATCATTGTTCACTGCAATAACGAGGATCCTTTGCTTAGCACTTTCATAGTCCAATCCCTGTAACAAAGGTGAGGTGTTGTTATTTTTTTTTTTTTTTCATTCAATCCAATACAAAACTTGCTATTGTTTTCACTGCCCAATTATTAAATACATAAAACTGTACCACATTTATTTACAAAGAAGCCAGCTATCCCTCTGGAACATCCAGACTGAGACACA
Source organism: Coccyzus lansbergi (assembly GCA_033558105.1). Lineage (NCBI taxonomy): Eukaryota > Metazoa > Chordata > Aves > Cuculiformes > Coccyzidae > Coccyzus > Coccyzus lansbergi. The sequence continues at coordinate 3,082,634 of JAUMJK010000227.1, forward strand.
GTAAAGGGCTATGGTTTTACGAAAAAAATGTTAAGCTCTAACTTGGTCAAAGAACATAACCTGACAAACTACCCCTAATAAGGTAAGCAGTACCACTGTAAAATTATAGATGAATACTACTAATAGCTAGTTACAAACAGAACCAAGATAAGAATTAAATGTAGAGGGGGATTTTCTGCCCTCATATCAAGGTGACCATTAGTTTATGACCAACATATATTTCCTTTCCAGCAAAAGTCAACCATGCTTCTTGCTAGCACCTACATTTATTTCCTAATAAGACTTTGCCTATTTCAAACATGCCTGAACTTGTCGGGTTGATCAGTAAGTGTATATCATTTATTCTTCAGACACCCTCTCCAAGGTCATTGTATGCCTGTAATAGGCCTGTTTATATCCTAAAGTTATAATACTCTCTGTTTTACTACAACTTTACATTAAATGTAAGACATTTCTACTAAGGCTGTATACTAGGGACACAGCTTTAGAAAAAGCTCTAATATTCTGCAAAATAAAGTCTGGAGAGCTTTATGCTGAGTTATTAAGTTTAACCAGCTCCCAAAGAGAACAAGACTGGAAGAGGTGTTCACCCCTCTCCTCCATTGCCACACTGGCATTTCTGTTAAAAAAAACCAGCAGTTACACCCCTAACTCTAAACTCCTCCAGCTGTGGAACCAGGCATTTCCTGAATGACAAAACAACGAGAATTCTTTGAATTCTGTGCACACAAAACAGAGGAGTAGCCTGAAAGTTGAGTTTTGTAGGCCACATACCATACACAAGCATCATTTGAAGGGCATTATGCAATATGCTCTAGAAGAGAGTACAGATCAGAAATAACGCATGATTTTCCTGATAGTTACACATATTATTTGAATAAAAATGAGTTCTAGATTATTGGCTTCAAAAGCAACACCTGAAGACATACAAACTTTCCTCTTGCAGTTCTATTTTTACTTACCTTAACAACACACAGTATTCCTTCATTTGTGTTTTTGTCTGTCGTAATTTCAAAGGACCGATCATCATTTCCTTTTATAATTTCATACACTGCTACTGAGCCAGGTGAACCAGGTTCATCAAGATCCAAAACAGAGAGTCTCAGTATTTCTACATTCACTCTGTTTTCCTCCACTTGTGTTTCATACTTTTGAGTATCCAAAAAAAAAAAAACAATTTAAACCTGAGAATACTGTTCCATGAGGCAAGACTGAAGAACATTTTAAGATTACTTAAACCTAAAGGGTCAATTTACTAAGCTGCTGTAATGTTTTATTATATTAGCATATTTCTCCCACTTCTCCCTTACACCTTGAATGAAACAGCAAACCCTTCCTAACAGCACAGTGGAAATCTCAGCTCCTTTGTACACTCAAACTACCACTGACATAATTAAGTGTGGACTTCTTCCAGGAAAGGTAAATTAGAATCATAGAATCACCAGGTTGGAAGAGACCCACTGGATCATGGAGTTCCTCTCAGTTACATCAGCTATAGATGCAAATTTGCATATAACATGATAAACCAGAGGATTAGAAAAGACATTGGGACAGGTAAAATAAATATACATAAACAAACCACAAGAACTTGACAAAAAGCCAAGAATGGTGAAATACATCTCTACTTGGACAGTAAAGGATGAATCTTTTTAAAGATGATCTTTTTAAAGAACTGGGTTATTCTGTACAAGCTCATGTAGCACAGGTAGCAGTGGAAAGAATAAGGTACATGTATTCCTCATAGATAATAAATTATTTTTCATAAACTTCATATTACAAAATCTCCTGTGGTATTTGAGCTGTATGCATGGTTATTGAGATATACACTCTGTCCTGAATAATTCAGATGGCTGCAATTAACAAAGACTTCAGGCTGAATGAATAAGAAGTGGATTAAATAATCCTTCTATGGAAGAAAAAAAAAAGAAGGAAAAGCACAGAAAAATCACAGCGAAATCCTTGCATCTACTTCACTGACACTAACATTTTCATTTGCAACACAAAAGCAGCTAACAGATGGTTAAATGGTAACAAAGTCATGACAATGCTTATGAGTTAACCTGTCCTCTCCCGGAAAATGGTTAAACTACGGGATTTCTGAGACCATGCATTGCAGCAGAAGTGAATGAGTTATGTAAGCTTTTTCCAAAAGGACATAGGGTAAATGACTCAAAACTGATGTACCAATAAGCCTAGTTAACAAAGAGCACAACAACCACCAGGGCATTCCCAACTGTCTACACTGGCATTAGGCTTCATATTTGAGGGATTGCTCATGAGGAAGTTAGAAAGGGGGTAAAAACCAGTCTACTTTTCTTTACCTTTTTGCAGGTATTTCATTTATGAAGACTTACATGTTTCTGTTTAAAGGATGGTGCATTGTCATTTGTATCTTCTAATCGAATCACAACTGTTCCCGTTGTGCACAAACCGTAAGGCTGACCATCCATATCTCTCACTTCAACTAGCAAAGTGTAACTGGGAGACATCTGAAGAGATGAATAAAGCATACTTGATGTTTGACATACTCATTATTTTAATCACGGTTACACATAAAAGTAGATCTTTGTATCTTACTCCCACTCCGCAAATCTGCTCTAAATTCAGTGCTCCCCTGTCAAACGAGGCAATTAGCTTTAGGGCTTTTTCCAAAAGGAAAACAAGTAAAATATTTTTTAGTGGCTCAGCAGCACTGAGTTGAGCATCTGTTAGTAATGTATATGCTGAACACAAAACAAAGAAGTTTGAAAATCAAGACAGTAACTCCAGTTCTGAATGCCTGGAAGTACCATTAGGTCTCTCAGGTGCTCCACTTCATTATTTTTTTCTTTAAAAAAGAGGCAGTGGATTCATTTTTCAAGCTTTCCTTCCCTCTGTAGTCAGCTGTGATTGTTTCCTTAGCAGTCATGGTGATGTTCACAGATGTTGCATTTCTCTCTGGCTAAAGAAGTTGAGCAGTGTACCCTCAAGCACATAATTGTGAATGCTAAGGTTGATTTCCAGCCAAGCAGCATCATATGTATGCCAGAATATGACTCTCTTAATCCTCAAAAAGATGTGCCCATAGCAGTGTTTTTTTCTAAAATGACTGCTTTATGCTAGAAATAGTGTTTTGAAACACACACACCTGTCAGTTTTTCTACCATAAACAATCTCTCACATTTCACATTTTATCCAAAATGTCCCTCTGAATCAAACTTCCTGTATCTTATTAACTGGAAAGCTGACTTATAAGAACGCTTGTGCTTTAATTTTAGGAAATGTTATATTACTGATTAAGCCCCAGATACGGGAAACAGTTCTGTTGTGTACAGGATGACTGACTACTTCCAGAAATGCTGCTTCATCTTCTCTGTACAGAAGCAAGAAGCACCCCAAATGGAACATGATTAGAAGGAAATAAGGTTCATGGGACTCATGAACAGAGAAAAAGTAAAAATTCATAGGATTTTCAATCCACAGGTTGAATAAGAAAGCAACAGGAGACCCCCTGCCAAGATCAGCTAGAACACGGCAGATCTACATACAAACTTTTTAGGCAAATTGCAATTCTCTGGAAAGTTACAGAGAGCATCTAAGAGGGAAACAATAACAAATGTTAAGAAATCAGTTATCAGGTAATCCTGGTCCAGCAATTCACAGTTAAGAAGCTATCTGTGTGCTCTAAATGACAGTTAAAGATGTTTCAGAAAAAATCACCTCTCTATCCAGCTGCGGTGATAATACAGAAATGTCACCCAAGTAAGGATGTATAGAAAATGATCGGACTGATTCTGGAATTTGTGACACAATGCTGTATTTCAATGCAGTATGCAGAGTATAAGGCTCATCTCTGTCTTCTGCAGTCACTTTTCCAACAAATACACCTGTGAACACAATACAGTAATTTTTAGTTTCAGAAAAGTCTGTAAATAATCAAAATTTATTTGAATAGCTATTTCTGTTTTAGATACACGACAATAGCTGTTAAGTCATTCAGCTCTAAATTAATATAATACTGAAAACACAGTAAATGGTAGTGAAAATACAGCAGCATGTGAAATTGGTTTAATCCTCTAACTATATCCCCCCCTTCCTTGACAAAGTTGTAATTACTGCAGCTGTCACAAAGAGTAATCAAAAGAAATACTAAAAGTTTAGACTTCCATTAGTCATTTTAACAGTGACTTCTAATGGAGTACCCCAAACACAGCTGAAAAGGACCTGTCAGGGAATACGGGGAGGAGGTTTGGCGCTCTCCAACACAGATCATACTGCAGCACTGATATCCTCAGCCTAGGAGATGAGTGAGGAACATCAAACCATGGCTTTTGCATTCCTTATTCTCTGGGTTCCACCTTTCTCCCTGCTTTTGTCCTCTGTTACACAGACACATGAAGTGAATAATGGGGAAATCCCTGCCTTTAACAGGTATGGGCAGAAACCAGACTTCTACACCCAGCATTCCCAGGAAAAACCCAATCTCAATTTAACAGCTCAGACAAACACTGTAAGCTTAATCAAAGGCATTTTATACCTTAGAACACAACCGATGTAACTGTTTAGGAAACTAATAGGTTAAAAACTGCTGTTCTGTCAATCAAAACATTTTAATGAAACAAGTGATTTCAGATAAAATGAAAAGAATAACGTTCTAAAGTTCTTACAACTTTTTAGGAAGACTGAGTCGTATCAGTTTTTAAAAATTTATTTTTTACATAATACTCATGCCTACAATTGAGCTGGTGTTTTAGAAACCTTGAGCCACTCTTTGCAAATTCAGCCTGTGCTGTAAAAAAAAAGCATTCCTTAGGAAATCCCAAAAAGGCAAAATTATACCTAGCCATACTGATATGTAACTGAGCTGAGTAGTGGTAACTGTGTTCAGTATTTTAAAACAACTCTTACCGGGTTTGGAATTTTCAGGGACAGAAAACTGAAAAACCTCCTGTGTAAAATATGGGGCGTTATCATTATCATCCTCTATCCTGATTGTATGTACAAGTGGTACCTCTGGAGAATAACCATCTGGAGTGGTTGCAAAGCAAATGATCTGTAAGACATAAACTCAGTAATTTCGTTTATGCTTAAGCAACATGAAGTATTACTACAGTTTTACTTCAATGGAGGAGTCAATAAAATTAAGCAAAGCATAACCTTCTCAAAATCAGGCTCTTCAGCCACATGGAAGGGGAAGTAATTAGTATTTTATGATGACGGCAACACAAAACCTTTAAATTCTTTCCAACATCTCCCCTTCAATTGCCCACACTAAAAGTATCTGAATCACTTTTTCTAATACTGGTGAATGTATTTTTTCCAGGTGTCTATGAGGCCTTACCAAACATTTAGACGCAAATTTTGCTATAAAACAAAATCAGGAACAACAGCAAAACTATTTGCCCATTACAACATATTCTAAAGAAATGTAGTAATAACTAATGCAAATTACCAAACTATTTAGAAGCTGTTTGTTGCTACTAACTGCTTTCTTGCACTTTTTAGCCAGTAGAGAGAGCAGTGTACCTTGTTAACAAAATACCAAAACTGAACAGCTTGAGAAGGAGGCACCAAAAATACGAGTTTCTCATGATTTTGTTTTTAAGCAGACCTTTTCAACCTTCCCTGAAAAAAGTGTGATAAATTCAAATTCTTCTTAGTGATGCTAATACAATAGCTCACTACATTTATGCTGTAATTAGAGTCTAAGCAGTGAAAAGCAAAACTATTCTCAAGATCTAGATGATCAGCTATTTCTTTGTCATTGATTTCATCTCTATAACACCAAAGATATTACTCAGAATACATAGGGAATTCCAGATCTTGCCTGCTCCCAGTTTTCCCTCGGATGCAGCTTTCAAACATAAGCATCACAAGAAAAAAAAAAAAATGATTACATTTATACAATTTAAGCCTGTACCTGAAAGCTTGGATATTGTTCACGGTCTACTGCACGAGTAGCAAATATGTTTCCAGTTTCTCTTTCTATGTAAAACAAACCCTTTGGATCTTGATCAATTCCTGGTCCACTTGCAGAATAATAAATGGTGTAGTTCTGGGCTGTGTCTGACTGGACCTATAAGGAAGATGTTTTTAAGCCCAAGTTAAAACAGAAGCATCATTCTAATGTATGTATCTCCTTTCCACAATCATATTTAGCACAAGTAGAAACTCTTAAAAAAAACCAAAACCAAACTTTATTTACTTCTACCGCTTTAGCAGCTTAAACTTCTCAGAATACATAATCAGGTTGTCAAGCACAAGGGCAAAAAAAAAAAAAAGACAGAAAGTATAGAGAGAAAGACGATCACCTAGCGTGTAGTCCACAGATATGCCAATTCACATAGCCTCTTTGCATGTCATTGCAAGCACCAAGGAAGAAACATCAGCAATTATCTATTTATAAACAACCTCCTCCCCAAATACCTTCCTTACCTACAGAATGCCAAAAATCAGGAGGGCAAGACTAGTAAAAGAATGATTGCTCTGCACAGACTCTCTTACTATACTTGCCTCTACACATCTGCTACCTGCCACTCTAATCTAATAAAGACTAGATGGATCTACGATAACTTTAGTTCTTGCTTCTCTTTTTCACACCCACTTATTTTCTTACAGTAAGTGCTTTTCTTCATAATATAGGTCATACTAAAGTCTCCAATGTTACAGGCATACACCTTGTAATCTAGAAAGGATGTAGACACGCAGGTGAGATTTCCTCTACGCTGCATCTACAAAACTTTCTTCTAAGTAATGTTCGGGGGGGGTTGTTTGTTGTTGATTTTTTGGGTTTTTTTCCAATTACACACTTCACTGATTTCCAGGCCAAAGAGCTCTCTGATAGTATACTTCTCTTCTTTTTAAGAACTTGTGAACATTTCCAGTTCACCTCAACACCTATGATCAGATGTCATTTCAGTTGCAAGATCACAAGATATACAATGAACAGGACAAAACAAGACAGAGGAATAATAGCAGGAATGGCGTCTGTAGAGAACAAAAAAGAGCTCACTTGTTCTTTCACCATAAGTCACATACAAAACCAGCTTTTGTCATAAAATTAGGACTTTATAAAATATACCTGCTGAATTTGTAGTGGAAAAGGTCCCAGTGAGTTCTCTATCATAACGGATGGGATAGGGCCCCATCTTCTTTTGGTTCGTTTCAGAACTGTATCTCTAGCATGCCTGGACTTCTGTGTCTGGGTCTAGAAGATAAAAAGACAGGCAAGAATAGATCCATATATTCTTAACTGTGCATATTTTTGCTTAACTGCTGTCCTACATTTCCATATTTTTTCCCTCTGCTCCAGTTTTCCCACTGACCATTTGTTTTTTCCAAGGTCTTAATTTCTGATGATACCTGTGATATGATAGTATTCCACGAGGTTTTTCATTTATTGTTATCCTTCCCGCAAATAAAATCTGCTTTGATTCCTCAAACATGACTTTTAACACTCTTGACATTCTTGCTTAAGCTCCCTGCTAGTATTTCCCACCTCACAAAGAAGGTCTGCTGACTCAAGCCACACATTAATCAACAACTGCTAAATAAAATACACTTTACACCACAGTATTTCACATAAATGCAGTGTCTTGAAATTAGAAGCCCACCTTTTTAACTTCTTCTACTAAACTGACATGTATTTTCTTTTCTATGTGTTCTTTAATGTCTTTAAGTAATATTGTAAAAGTCTTTTTCTCAGCAGACAAAGAAACAGCAGATGTTGTGTACACTGATCCATCCTCTAGAACACTGAAGTTCCCATCACTGGAACTGATGAACTCAGCAGATGGGAGGCACTCTTTCAAATCAACTGTAAGAAAAAATATTCAGACAATAACTCAAAATGCAAAGAGAAAACAAAAACAACACAACATTCCCCAAGTAAAAACTATATTTACTGACTCATGGTGTCTTCCAAAACCTGGCCACAGAGTATTTAAACACCACACACATAGATTCTAGAAGCCATTTCTGCACTCAGATTTGACCAAATTTACATGAATTTCCACTTCTGTATTCATGTTTCCTAAAGTACATGGGTGCTTCGTGGATATCTTTCAATATGACTCTACTGCAGTGGTAAAATTATTGAAGCATCAGAGATGAACTATCTTTAAATGCAAAGAACACAGCAGACGTACTTATTACTGGACCAGTAGCTATTATATTTGCATCAACCTCCATGACCCACAAAATCAGTGAAGGCGATTAATTAATGCAAATGCCCAGTGGAGATGTTATGTCTTAGAAGTTTTGCCCTCAGGAGCAAAGTACTGACTGGTACTATGTGATTTAATAGTCTTGGGAGGCCAAAGGCCTTCAAATTAGGAGGCAGACAGATGGGAGACACAAACATTAACTCCAAAACAAACAATTGGCAATTTTTTAGTCTGTATACAATAAAATCTCATGCAGTTTATAGGAAATATCAGCATACTTCGCAGGTATTTTCTACTGCATTTGCTATCACTAAAATAAATTTTAATGCACTTCAAACTTGGTTCATCAGTAATTACTTGGTTCATTCTGCACTACAACTGGGAAAAAAAATATTATCAGGATAATCATAATGAACTGCAGTGGACCACAGCACTACATATGAATGATGTTGCACCCTGAAAAAGATGAAAGCCAGAGATCTAAACTGTAGACAAGTACAAGAGGTATCAGTGTCATGTGCTCAAAATCAAAACTTTCCAGTGATCTTTCAATGATATTGTAGTGGATGGGGCCTTACTCTAAGAAAGCTGACTGTAAAATTTCCAGACCAGAGTAAATACAGAATTTCATATAAATATGTATGCAGGTGATATGCGAAATTAAATTTTGTTTATTGAAATGTCAAAAATGGAGGCACAATTTTAAATATGACGTGCTTTCTTTCTTTAAGTCCTCATTTTAACTACTCATAGAAACATTTCCTAGATTATACATAGCACTGCAGCAGTGAGTCCTCTCCTTTGTTAATCTGTACAATGAAAATTTAGCACTGAGGAGAACATCACTGCCTAACTAGAAGGTGTCTCATGCTGTCATATATAACTGCACTGCATTCCCAAATGTATCAGATTGCAGATTTTGTTTCTGATGGTTATGCTAGTCAACATCATGCTCAGTTTGCCATAGGTTTCTGGAATTTTTTAACAGCTTCTCATATACATTGCCTAAGTCAGAAATATAAAAATAAAAAAAAAAAAATAAACCAGGAAAACCCTGACTCATTGTATTGTCAAGGTATGGTCCTTGTATTAATGCAAGATCTTTTATGCTTTCTCAATAAATCTTGAAGCAAGTGCATTCAAGCTACATTTTTTTTCCCAAAAAACATTTAGGAAAACCAGTAAGTTCAATGTTATGCCATTTCTTTCACAGCACTAAAACAGCATGAAGTTATGGTTTTATATAAAACAAGTTTATTTGCCCATAAAAATGCTGAAGTCTCTGAGAACGTGTTAAACACTCAAACAGCAACCTTTGATTTTAAAACTTAACAACAATAATAATTTTAATCGTATAAAGCTAGATTTTGTGAGCATGTGTACTGTGATGAGGTATCAATTCACTTTATTTGTTCCTTCTGTAGGAATATGGATGAGGACTGCAGATTTGGAGCATACTCTTCTGTTGTCCTAGGACTCACACAGGGCACCTCAAAACCAGGTACAGGCAGCAGAGAATCCTGTAGTAGCTCCTATGCAACACTTCTTTTAAAAGCTGCCTTTCAAAGATTGGCCTTAATAGAAGAGAAGCAGAGAAGCAGGTTGTATTCTGGCTTCCCTCACTCCTCTCAGTCACCTGCACACTGCCTTAAACCAAGGCAGACCATCCAGTTAGATGGGAGAGCTCTTCCAATCGAATGTGCATGCAAGACACCTTTGCAACATGTCCCCTTGCACACCCTGGATGTCCCAACACAGCTGAGAAGTCTCAGACATGTTTCACAGAGCAGTAGCTTCTACATGCCTGATTGTGTGGAGTTTGTCTTCTTTTTTTCTCTTTTCCATTATCCAAATGACCTAGTGACTTCTTCATACAACTCTGTGAGTTATGGGTGCACTTTGGAATATTAAGCCAGTCATTTAAACACCAAGCCCTCGAGTCCAAATTTTGAAAACACTAAACTCCGCCTTTCTCATTTTAAAATAAACACTGAAAGCCGACAACAGTTGTTTATGCAAAAGTCAAATGGATACACAGAGCCAGTATTCAAATCCATAACAAACACAGGGCGTATCCTTCATAAAAAATGCTGATCCAGTTGTTTAACTCGCTGTCCAGTCATCCATTCATTCCATTAAAAGAAATAAAATTTTAAAAAGTCTCCTTCATTATTATAGCATCTCCAGCAATTCGTATCATTAAGTTGGGCATCTCACAGTTTCTCACCTCTGCCAACTAAGGTCTCAGCCTGTAGCTCAGAAGGAACATGAAAAATAACTTTCTTGCAAGCTTCACAGCACAAACTCAGTACCTAGAAAACAAATGAAGAAATCAGAAAACAAAAGAAAAAAACAACAACTATATGGTATTTTTAATAATAACTACAGTAAACTAAGCTGCCTTTGGTTTGTTTGTTTTTTTTAAGACAAGCCAACAAAATGGCATAGAAAACACTACTTGGCTAAAAAGACAGGTATAATCCAGCATAGCACATAGAGTTTCAAACTGGAAAGAAGATCTAACCACTGCTCCCGGATCTGTCTGTATGGCTTGTAAGGTTTTTTCCTAAAATCATGACGGCACTTACTTCAACACCAAGATTTCACCTACACTTTTACTTTAATAGTGGAAAAATAAAACATAGCTTCGCCATGCACTCCCTCTCATAGCATTCTTGGCCAATTTAGATCCAAGGTGTCTACATGTTTAATATGGTTCAACTTGTCAAAACTCCATTCAATAGAACTGCAGCGATGCACAAACATTAAAGGGACAAGTGTCATATTAAAACCATATGACGACATTTGCACTTAAAGATCACTTCGCATCTTCAAAGTACATTCTCAACAAACTAATTAAATCTAGCTTCAGCAATTAGCTATGACATAAATAAAATGTGTATCGCAGCAGTCCACTCCCATTTAACCAGTTACAAAATGGGGTAATTCAAATGATTAGAAGATAGTCAGAACTTTTTCACAAAACAAATCACATGGAGGTATTATGATTTTCCTTGGCAGAGCAATCCAGTTCTAACCTTAGATTATATACATATATTTGTGCCTGATATGTATTGTGTCTATATATCTTGCGCAGTTTTATATCCTGATGTTTTAATTGTAAGCCAAAAAATCACGCAGCAAATTAAACAGAAAAGTAGAGGAAAGCAAATAAATCTATTCACCCTTTTAAGTACATTTATTCTTTCCAGATGAAAGTTTAGCGAAAAGGAAAGTCATCTCTGTTTTGCACATACCTTTAGCATTAGAAGTATAAAGAGGTAAAACAACTAATGGAAATTCTGAGAATGACTTTTGATTCTTATTAAGAGAATATTTAAATTAAAGTATTTTAAAAACTTTTAAGACATTAGGAACCTTTAGAAAAACTATGATCCGCTAAGAAGAAAAGTTGAAATGTGGAATCCAATCATTGCACTAAAGCAATTTAAGTGCTGTGTCTGCATGATAAAAGCTCTTCATACTGTCCCTTATATATGTACACATAGATACAAATACACGTGTATCTAAAACAAGTTAACAGCTCTACTTATCAGTAGGCATTTTACTTATTAACAGGCACTTATTTGTAATAAACATTTAGTTATTAAAATCATACAATCCAGCTACATTGGTCCAAAATATTTTAAGACTCAATGACATCTAATTTGCAAATAGGAATGCCAAGCTAGCCTGCTCTCGGCGCAAAGAGCTACTTCACAATTAAACAAATGAAAACGGTAGTTATTTGTGGATAAAAGTAAAAATAAGTTGTGGTATTCTTTCACTTCATATAAAGAAGACATTTCAGCATTTTTTTTCGAGTTTGGGTGTTGGTTTTTTCGTACTTGACAGGGGAATTTCTTTTACTGTTTTAAATTAGATTAATTACATGTATGAGTAAACTTGCTTCGGTTTCTTTAGGTTTTGTCATGAACATCCTGGCAAAGGTAGGCGCACACTATGTCTGGAACATTCTCATTAAAATGTACATATCTAATGAATCTAAAATTAAAAAATTCAGTGCTTCAACACCACCAAGTTGTTTTTTTTTTTTCTTGCAGGCTCCTATGATCATCCACCCTCTTTTCATGAATACAATAATAATAATAGGGAAGAAACGGGGTAAGAAACAGAAGACAAACCACTTTCACCTATCCACCAAAAAAAAAAAAAAAAAAAAAAAAGGGGGGGGGGGGAAGAATGGGAGAATTCCCCTGCTGCCCCAGACAACCGCCTTTCCAAACATCTACAAATACAGCAAATCGCAGGCAAAGGAAACCAACGAGATCGTTCCGAGCACAAATTACTCTTGCAGAGGAGCTCAGCCCGCTCCGCACCACAGGCACAAAACCCTCCCACGGCAAAGGGACGCGCGTCGCGGGGCGATTCAAGCGAAACGCACCCGTCGGGGCTCGTCGTCCCCGCGGGGAAGCCACCGCCGGCCCCGGAGCCCCAACCACCAACTCTTCCCCGTCGCACCGCCAGATGCGCGTCCCTCGCCAGGACCCCGCGCCGACGGGAAAGCTTATTGGGAAAAGACGCCAGCAAATCCTTCCAAAGTAGTTTCGTGGGGGGTTTTTTTTGATATTTTTTTTTTTTTCCTTTCTCCCAACTGCGCGACCCCCTCGGCGAGGGCAGGTGCGGGCGCAGGCTGCCCCCCCCGCGCCGCCCAGGACTCACCAGGACGCCGAGGAGCAGGCGGGGGGCGGCGGGGACCATGGTGCGCGGCGCTGCCAGGGCACAACGAAGCCGCCGCCGCCGCTGCGAGCGAGGAAGAGGAGGAGGAGGAGAAGGAGGAGGAGGAAGAGGCGCGACTCCGCGGCGGGACGTCTCGCTCTGTCCCCTCCCGTCTGACAGAGCAGGCGGCCGGTGGGGAGGGTGGGACCGCGCGCAGCGGCGGCGACTTTAATTATCTCTTTCTTTTTTTTTTTTTTTTTTTTTTCCTCCTTCCTTTTTCATTCCCTCCCTCCCTCCCTTCCCCCGCCGCCTTTTGGGTGATGCCGGTCCCGGGCGCGGCGCTGGGACAGCCCCGCCCGCCACCTTCGCCCGCCCCGCCCCGCCCCGCCCCGCCCGCCGCCGCGGAGGGAGGAGGCGCGGCCGCTCACGCGGGTCCCGGGCGCGGGTTGGGGATCCACCGAGCATCGGGCTACCGCCTTGCCTCGCCTCCCACCTCCCAGCCCCGACCTGGGAGCCCCGCCTGCCCTCCTGTCTTGCCTGTCGTGGTTCTATCCTGCTTCGGAGCTTTCTACAAAGGCGTATGGCGATAGGGCTAAAGAGGAATGGCAAGCACTGGGGAGGGAAGAGTTAGGCCAGGAGTAAGGGGGAAATTCTTCCCCGTGAGGGTGGTGAGGCGCTGGCACAGGTTGCCCAGGGAAGCTGTGGATGCCTCATCCTTCGAGGTCTTCAAGGCCAGGGTGGATGAGGCTTGCTGTAACCTGATCCAGAGGGAGAAGCGGAGGCTGAGAGGAGACCTCATTACTCTCTACAACTACCTGAAAGGAGGTTGTAGAGAGGAGGGAGCTGGCCTCTTCTCCCAAGTGACAAGGGACAGAACAAGAGGGAAAGGCCTCAAGCTCCACTAGGGGAGATTTAGGCCGGAGATTAGGAGGAAGTTTTTCACACAGAGGGTCATTGGGCATTGGAAGAGGCTGCCCAGGGATGTGGTTGATTCCTTAAACACCTTCCCTGGAGGTGTTTAAGGCATGGGTAGATGAGGTCCTGAGGGACATGGTTTAGTGTTTGATAGGAATGGTTGGACTCGATGATCCACAGAATCACAGAACAACCAGGTTGGAAGGGACCCATCGGATCTTCTAGTCCAACCATTCCTATCTAACACTAAACCAAGTCCCTCAGGACCTCATCCACCCGTGCCTTAAACACCTCCAGGGAAGGTGAATCCAGGTGAATCCGATGGGTCCCTTCCAAGCTGGTTCTATGATTCTAAGTGTCTCTGCCCATCTCAAGGGGGGTGGAATTAGCATTAAGGTCCCATCCGACTAATCCGTTCTATGATTCTGTTATATGAGAACTTCCAGTACCTGAAAGGGGCTACAAGAAAGCTGGACAGGGACTGTTCACAAAGGCTTGTAGTGATAGCACGAAGGGTAATGGGTAAAAACTGGAGAGAGGCAGATTTAGATTAGATATTAGGAAGTATTTCTTCACCATGAGAGTGGTGAGGCACTGGCACAGGTTGCCCAGGGAAGCCGGAGGCGATAGGGCTGAAGGGGAATGGCAAGCATTGGGGAGGGAAGAGTTAGGCCAGGCATAAGGGGGAAATTCTTCACCATGAGGGTGGTGAGGCGCTGGCACAGGTTGCCCAGGGAAGCTGTGGATGCCCCATCCCTGGAGGTGTTCAAGGCGAGGTTGGATGAAGCCCTGGGCAGCCTGATCAAGTGGGATGTCCCTGCCTATGGCAGGGGCATTAGAACTAGATGATCTTTAAAGTTCCTTCCAACCCAAACTATTCTATGATTCAGGTTCACGTGCTCACCTTGTGTCACCTCAACCTTCCAGGATTCAGAATGCCCTCAGATGAATAAAAGCAGACTAATAAACCCAGAAATGTTGGTTGCATAGGCAGGAGGTCGGCTTTCCAAGGAAACACCCTACAGTTGAAGACCTTACTACCTGAGCAGGGAGTAGATGAGGAGATTGTTTTCACTCTGTCGATGTATAACAATTTTTTGTCAATGTATAACTTTTTTTACGTGCAGATCATAAAGCAAAAAAATAGGAGGTCAAGTAGATCAGTAGATGTGTTTCAAGATTTGTTTACATTCAAATGCACCATATGGTTTAGTAGTGCACAGGTATGGTGGATATCAGTGATTTCAGAAGTCTTTTCCAACCAAATGATTCTGTGATTCTAAGAAGGAAAAATTCTAAGAAGTTCTTATGCAGTCTTCACACCTTAAGGTATTTCACTCTTTTGAGCTAATAATGGGTTCAAAGACCTGGTTGCATCTAGGAGCATAAGATATTCACTTACTTCTTGAGGTCACTGATGTTGTGGGTGGCAAGAAGGGGGGGTGGGGGAGGTGGGTGTAACTATTAAACATTTGCAGTGGAATGCTTGCACATTTTTGCAGGCATGAGAAATGGAATGGCTGAAGCCACAGACATGTCCACTTCTAGATATATGAGCAGTCCATAGGGCATACATTTAGGCAGTGTGTGTCCTATGGATTGCTGACAAGTGCATCCTGGATGTGGTGTGCTGGGAAGATGAGGTGAACTGCAAGAGTTCCTTGGGCAAAGGGCAGTGTGACAGCCTATGCTAAGTTACACAGCAGTGTACAGCAATACCCCATGGCATGTTGGTGTTGCAGCCTGGCTCTGATGATAGTTGCACTGCCAACATACAACTTTACACAAGGCTCCATCATACAGTCAGTGGGAGGAGTGGGAAAATAGCTGAAATGTTCATGTTTTTCTTTCAAATAGTAAGGCTTGGTTTGTCATAAGAAACAAGCTCATATACCTGGCCTTCAGTCAACTTCACCTGGTGTGTCCCATGTAAGAGCAAGGTGAGAGCCCACAGCCCCCTGCAGTCACCTGCATCTGTACCTAGCCCATCACCTTTCCACAGGTTTTACAGCTGAATGAAAAAGCATGGGGCCTCATTTCTATACATTTTAATTCATTACAGTCTGCTCAAGTAATTGTGCACATAGAAAGGGAATGAATTTGTCTGGACCTGCAACCATTTCTAAGCATAATAACCAGAGATACTAACCTTATGGTCAGAACTTCATTTTTTTCAGCTTTCTAATTCTTTGTTTAATGTCAGTGTAGGAGAAACCCACATCTGTCAGAGTAAGTGCCAGGAATTGCTTTATCCAGCCTGTGTATTCCAAAGCCGTAATTAGCAATCTTTAAACTCTGGCCTAGCTTCATACCACTTGTGTTTTCCTCCTCCTCTGTGCTATTCAGTACTTGCAGCAACACACTGGACCTCAACACTGAATGGGAAGCTGCTTCTGTGATTGTGAGAAGACTGCAGGACACCAGGGCAAGACTGAGTAAATACTGTTAGGAGAGATATAGGTGGCAATAGCAACTGGATGGGCTCATGGTACATTCAGCCCAAGACTCTTGAAAGTGTCAAAGCTAGCAGCCTTGTTCTTAGATTTTCTGGGTATCAGCTTATGACCACAGCTGGAGAAAGCACGCTGAACTGGATAGATCATTGTGTCTGTCACAACATGGTTGGCCGTTCATTTGGTCCTGTACTTCCATGAGCTTCTCTCAGGAAATGTGGAGCCTTCCTTAGTATCAGTAACATCAAAGTTGCTCTGGTGTTTAAAAAGCCAGTTGGAAATTCCACTTGAGTGAGTAAATGCCTTTTTGTCACAGCACTTTTTAGAGTCATTCATGCCTTCCTCATCATCAGCAAGCATTTGTGAGGCAGAGAGGTATTTGAAAATGGGCTGACCTGCCCATCAGAAGAGTTATATTGTGTAACTGCAGTAAGTCCCTGCCCTGTTTGCTACATATCTGAATTTATGGACTGACTTCAAGGCTGTCGTTTGAATGTGAGGAATCTCTCATAGCTGGAGCTCTGAACTAACGTTCTTCCTTTGCATCATGGGTGTGCATGGATATGCTTATGTTTAAAGTTCCCATGAGTGTATCCTTGGGACTAGATTTAAGAAACAAGAATGTGAGGGGAAAAGCAATCCTTTGTTTCATGCATCTGTGGGCACAGAGACTTACAATTGTCCACAACAGTGTCACGTTATTGCAGAATGAAACCTGCAACAGTGTTAAGTCAAACTTCAGTAGTGTTATGCATCATAGACTTGGAAAAAAAATTAAGCAAGTTACTTGTAATTTGGTTAACTTGGAGCCCACATAGTATATGGGATTATTAAAGCATAGGCTCAGTGAACACATGCACACATGAAATACTGGAGAAGAATTGTTGTGACTTTTATAAAGGGGAAACTGTATAGAATCACAGAATCATAGAATGGTTTGGGTTGGAAGGGACCTTAAAGATCATCTAGTACCAATGCCCCCTGCTATGGGCAGTGACAATTTCCAGTAAACCAGGCTGCTCAAGGCCCTGTCCAAACTGGCCTTGAACACTTCCATGGAGGGGGAAACCTGTTCCAGTGCCTCACCGCCCTCATCATGAAGAATTTCTTCCTAATGTCAAATCTGAATCTTCCCCCTTCCAATTTAAAGCCATTCCACCTCATCATATCAGTACATGCCCTTGTAAAAAGTACTCCCTTCTATTTTTCTAGTAGGCCCCGTTCAGGTAATGGAAGGTCTCTATAAGGTCTCCCTGGAGCCTTCTCCTCTCCAGGCTGAACCACCCCAACTCTCTCAGCCTGTCCTCATAGCAGAGGTTCTCCAGCCCTCTGATCATCTTTGTAGCCCTCCTCTGAGCCTGTTCTAACAGTTCCGAATCCATGTTATGTTGGGGATTCCAGAACTGGACACAATATTCCAAGTGGGGTCTCATGAGAACGGAGTAGAGGGACAGAATCACCCCCCTTAAACTTAACCTGCTGGCCATGCTTGTTTTGATGCCACCTAGGAGACATTTGGCCTTCTGTGCTGCAAGTGCACACTGTTGACTCATGTTGAGCTTCTCATCAATCAGCACCCCTGAGTCCTCCGCAGGGCTGCTCTAAATCACATTGCCCCCCGATCCTGTATTGAAACCGTAGATTGCCCTGACCTATGTGTAGGACCTTGTGCTTGGCATTGTTGAACCTCCTTAATTTCATACAGACCCACTTCTCCAGCTTGTCCACGCCCCTCTGGATGACATCTTGTCCATCTGGTGTGATGACTGCACCACTCAGCTTGGTGTCATCTACAAACTTGCTGAGGGTTCACTTGGTCTTTCTGTTTATATCATCAATGAAAGTATTAAGCAGCAGTGGTCCCAGCATGGATCCCTGAGGGACACCACTTGTCATGGACCTTCATCTGGATATTGAGCTGTTGACCACTACTCTCTGAATGCGACCATCCAACCAATTCCATATCCACTGAGCAGTCCACCCATCAAATCCATATCTCTCCAATTTAGAGAGAAGAATGTTATGGGCGATTGTGCCCAAGGCTTTACAGAAGTCCAGATAGATAACATCCATTGCTTTTCCCATATCCACTGATGGGGTCACCCCATCGTAGGAAGCCACTAGGTTGTTCAGGCAGGACTTGTGTTGTAGAGGTTGGTAATCATACAAAGAAGGTGTGTCTGTGTTGGGAAGGACTGCATACTGTTTTTCATAGTCCAAGTACCAGAGTTATTAGACCATAGATATTAGAATCTATGCCACCTCTGGTTCAGAAAGTTATAAAATGCTTATTATTAGAAGCTGGCAGTGTATACGACAGGAGGGAATATTCAGTATTTCCTCATTTCTACTCTAAAAATCAGCTACTTCATACTGCTGAAGGCAGAAGACTATTGAGCTAGCAAGGCAAACTAGTTCTTATTACTTCTTAAAGAAGTACTTTGCTGGCTAGCTGTGCTCAACTCTTTATAACACGTGGAACAACAGAACATTGAAAAAGTACTGGGAAAACATGGAGGCCACTTTTTCCTGTGCAGCAGAATGGTGCAGCCTTTGCTAGTTGAGTAACTGAGAATGTGTGGCCAGGTGTTATTGTGGAAGTATCCTTGGATGTGAACTTTGCTTCCCTGGTAGACCACCTCAGGAGACAAAGGTCCAACAAGTATTTTGGTCAGGGATTTCTGTTACTGTGCATTATTCATAAAATGCTCTAAATTTTCTTAATTTAAGTCTGGCATACTAATTACCTTAAGGGTGCCTGAACAATAAACAGCAATGAGAAACTAATTAACCTTGAAAATTTGGCTCTCAAGTCATCAGAGAAGATGGGATAAAGCTCATATTTAATTTAGAGAATAATTACGATCAGTGGTCTGCAGCTTTAAACGTTACTCATTCCCCCGCAAGGGCTAGATTGAATAAAACTCTGGAGCCTACAGCCTCATGCTGTCACACTTCTCTTTTTCTCATAACAAAATGCAAGCATATGCTGAAATTTAAGATGAAATCTCTGATTTTTAAATTGCTTTCATTTAAGTGTTTTTATAAATTTTAAGTTCTAACAGTTTTATGTCCCAGAATAAAGAATGAACCTTCTTACTTAAGACAGCTTTTCTTGTTTGTGTTTCGTAATTATAATTATTATTCATTTATGAAAATCACTATTTGTCTACCAAAAAGTGCAGTTTTCATTATCTGAGTGTACCTGTTGTCACAGCAGATCTTGATTTTCATGGGGTTTTTTTTATGGAACTGGGAAATAATCAGATATTTCATTTTGCTCTTTCAAACAAATGCTAAATACTTTATTTGCCATTTAAATAAATATACCTCCAGATCTTTATATAAAAATGGGGTTTTTATAAATTGATACGTATTATTAAATAGGTTTTGCTTCAATAAAATCAGTTTAAATACTGATAATGGATGTTTAAATTGAAATGAAATAAATTGTTTAATATTGCATGGACATATTTAACAACTGGATAAAAAATTCTCTTCAGGTGAAAGGCCATGAAAATAGTGACTGCCATGTCATTTTATTTGGTCAGTTTATGTGGACATCAGGAGGAAGTTTTTCACAGAAAGGGTCATTGGGCATTGGAACAGGCTGCCCAAGAAGGTGGTTAAGTCACCTTCCCTGGAGGTGTTTAAGGCATGGGTAGATGAGGTCTGGAGGGACATGGTTTAGTGTTTGATTGGAATGGTTGGACTCGATGATCTGGTGGGTCTCTTCCGACCTGGTGATTCTATGATTTTATGATTCTATGAAATGAGGAACAAGAATATTCTACCTTTAAGTGACAGTGAAGGAAACATTGAAGGGTTTTTTTGCCATGTTCCCACTGAAACTGTTAAAAGTAGCTTCTTCAAAATTAGAATAAATCTTTGTCCAAAACAAAAAAAAAAATTAGGAGGAGGAGATTGGTGATGGAGTGTTATAAACCAATCTAATGCAGAAAATTCAACAGCAGGAGTCAAAATATATCTTGTAAATAAATTCACTGCTGGGTTTTTTGTGTGTTTAACAAGTTCTTCTGAATACTGCTTCATCCTCTTTTTTTTGCCTTGAGAAATTACAGAGAAAGTTCAAAAGATCAACTGTAGGTGATATGATCTAGACAGTTAATTGGTCACTATGGTAAGAACTGGTGGTATTTATAACCAACTAATCTCCAGTTTTATCAAAGTATAAATATTTGTTTTCCAGAAGTATACACATTCAGTCCTGAATTACAAGAAAAAGCATAAAGAATTTTCAATACAGAAGCCCCTCACACTGAAGATTACTGTTGTTTCTCAGAAAATCTTAAGTCATTATTCAATGGCAGTTGAAAAGTAAGTGGAATCTTAAAAATTATTAGGAAAGGAAGAGAGGATGCAAAATAGAAAATATAATCATGCCTCTGTGTAAATCCAAAGATTTAAACATGAGTATGCTGGTCCAGTCACCTCAGAAGACACCTACAGGAGGCAGAGAAACTCTCAAGACTTGAAATAAAAGTAAGTGGGTTTCATATAATTAAAGTGAATATAGTATCAGGAATGGAACATGGTGGAAGGTCAGATGTATGACATAAAGGTCTATGACAGAGAATTGCAATGTAACAAGTGATGTATAGAGAAAGCTAGAGAATGTTTAGTCACGGTTTCTTGCAGCTTGAGAATTCTGAAGGTATCAAAGGTAGTGATCAGACAATAAAGATAAAACAACTAAAAGCAGGCACATTTATTTGTACAGTAAATAATCAAATGGAGCCACTCTGCGCTGTTATATTATGAAGGACAAAAACATAAGTATGTCATAAAATGATAAGGAAACAAAATAACATAAGGTGTGCATATCAAAGGTTGCTGAATCTAGTCATCTTTGGAAGCCCCTAAATACAGATTGACAGAGTTCGAGAGTGTACAGGGAAAAGAACATGCCACATGTATGTTGCTTCTTACACTTTCCCCCTCCACAGAGGTTACTATTTGCTGTGAGAGATACGATGTGGTAAAGCAGTTTAATTTTCTTTTCCTCTCATAAAATCTGGTTGTTGAATTTTGCTAGAGCTAGCAGAGGTGAGAGTGTTATGTTAAGTGATGTGGGACAAATGTGATTTCTTGTTTTTTAAAAAGCTCATAGGGTACATTTAAAGTCTGGATTTAGTTTTGTATCATGCTGTCTTCTCTATTTTACTCGTTACATATTAAGAAAAGCAATATGTCTAAATAGAAAAAAATATATAAATTAATGAAAATAGCTTATTGAATATTTTTAAACAGGAAATTCTGCACAGCTTTATTTTGTCTTACACCAGGGATGCATAACAAGATTGTATAGGAAGGACTGATACAACAGCTGCTTGAATATTATTTATCAAATTTTACTCTGTGTCCTATCTTTATTTATCCCATGACACCTTTTTACTCATCTCAGGTGTCAAACCTGAAACTTCCTATATCCATATTCCTTGCAAGTATGCAAACAATTAGGTAGAAATCACATAAAGAAGAGGTTATTTTTAAAAGAACAAGAGTGTTCCCCTAACATATTGAAGAGTTTTACAATCTGTGAAACAGACTTTCTCATTTTTGAAACAACAAGAAAAGTATATAGTAGTCTGAGTTATAAAAATGCTAACAGGCTACAGTAGTAGTCAAGGATGCCAGGACAGTAGCTCAGAAATTCTTGGAGACGATACCAGTCAGATTTCTTTACTAAGGTATCACTGAAATATAAATACTACCATTTTACATTTATTTTAAAAGACATATATCTTTATTTAAGAGCAGGGACTGAGCATTGAGGAAAGTTATTTGGGAAAGTAATCTAGAAATAAGTGAGCACAGATGGACTGAATACTGCCACACTAGGTTCAAGTGCAAGGTAGACAAACAGATTGGTAATAATTAAAGCTTCAGATTTCAGGACACCAAATTTTGAGAAAGAAAATAAAGGAAATTACAAAAAGGTTTCTAACTACAGTACTGTAGAGATAATAGGAAGGGGACAAGCAAGGCCATATCCTGATGATCAGGTGGAGATTAAGTGATATGAAATGTCACAGATCCTTTGCCCCGATTTCAATAGAAGAAATTATATACAATTAAGGAAAGATTATCCAACAAGTATGAAAGTGGAAATGATTAAATCCATGGTGGATACAAAAATAAGCACATATTATATGAAATCAGAACAGCCTGGATAATGTCTAGTAACAGTGATTTCAGAAGAACTTGCAGTTTTGGGAGTGGTACTTTATTTATTCCCACTAGAGAACAGCAAGTGTGATAGATATATCCAAAAAGGAGAAGTGAAGTATCCAAAGGAATTCTTCATTTATCCTTAATACAATATCCTATAAGAGATTTTGAAAAGAGGGGTATTCAAGAATGTGATGTTTAAATAAGTTAAACTCAATATGATTTTGGCAGAAGTAAATTGTGTCATGTTCTTTCTTTGACAACCTTTAGATGGGATCATTGCAGTCAGTATAATAATCTGGATTTATGTAAAGCATTGATGCAAAGTAAATTAAATGAGATTAAATTAAACAGAAGTGGGAATTATAACAAAGACTATGGTATGATTAACAAAATACTGGAAGAAGGGTAATACTGTGCCCATTTTTAAAAAGGGCAGAAAGTACAAACCTGAGAACTACCGACCTGTCAGCCTCAGCTCCATGCCTGAGAAGATCACGGAACAGATCCTCCTAGAAGTTATGCTAAAGCACATGGAGAACATGAAGGTGATTAATGGCAGCCAACATGGCTTCATCAGGGGAAAATCCTGTATGACCAACTTAGTGGCTTTGTATGATGGGGTAACCGCAGCAGTTGACAGGGGTAAACCAACGGATGTGATCTATCTAGTCTTCTGTAAAGCCTTTGACGCGGTCCCCCACAATGTCCTCCTCTCCAATATATGGAGAGATATGAATTTGATGGGTGGACAGTACAGTGGATAAGAAACTGGCTGGATGGTCATATTCAAAGAGTAGTGGTCAATGACTCAAATTCCACATGGAGATCCATGGCAAGTGATGTCCCTCAGGTGTCTGTACTGGGACCAATGCTGTTTAATATCTTCAACAATGATGTTGACAGTGAGATTGAGTGCACCCTCAGCAAGTCTGCAGATGGGTAAGCCTTGTATTCAGTAGATGATGGGGGATGACATGATTGAGTGCTGCCCTGCAGAGAAGGACTTGGATGGAGGTGCTGGTCAATGAGAAGCTCAACATGAGCCGGCAGTGTGCGCTCGCAGCCCAAAAGGCCAACTGTGTCCTGGGCTGCATCAAAAGAAGCATGACCAACAGGTTGATGGAAGTGATTCTGCCCCTCTGCTCTGCTCTCATGAGACCCCAGTAGGGCTACAAAGATGATCAGAGGACTGGAGCACCTTCCATATAAACACAGACTGAGAGAGCTGGGGTTGTTCAGCTTGGAGAGGAGAAGGCTCTGAGGAGGTCTTATAGCGACCTTCAAGTACCTGAAAGGGGCCCACAAAGCTGGAGAGGGATTATACATAAAGGCTTGTGGTGATAGGACAAGGGGGAATGGGTATAAACTGGAGAGGGGCAGATTTAGAATATACGTTAGGAAGAATTTCTTCAGCATGAGAGTGGTGAGACATGGGAATAGGTTGCCAAGGGAAGTTGTGGATTCCTCATCCCTGGAGGTCTTTAGGGCTAGGTTGGATGAGGCCTTGGGTAACTTGATCTAGTGGATGTCCCTGCCCATGGCAAGTGACTTGGAAGGAGATGATCTTTAAGATCCCTTCCAACCCAAACTAAATTCTAAAATATCTGATTCTAAAATATCTGAAGGGAAGACTACAATGAGATACATTGACAAGAGAGTGGTCCAGATGGATAGAGGCTAGAAATTTTATTTTCCAAGAACCAGTCTTGGAAGAAGTTCTGCTTAATATTATTCATGAGTCTGCTTTAAAAAAATTGATTACTGTTTGCATTAGCAATCCATGGTGTGCATAATGCAACTCTTGAAAAATGCTGCGAGTGTTGATAGGAACAGGTGGGTCACACATTGTGAACTCAAATTACAGAAGCTGGATAAAACAGCATAGCAGAAGGTAGTGCACATAGTGACTTAATCCTGGATTTTTACTCTGAATCGAAGGTTTATCAACTGGAGCTGGTATTTCAAGAGAACTACTCTATCTAGAATAAGAAAGAGTCATTTTAATATCACAAAAATAATTTTGAGTAAAAACTGAAGAATTTAGGTGTTACAGTGCGTAATATTAGGAAGGTGTTTGTTAAAGCATCTCTTCAAGTTTTTATCATCCATGATTATAAAATAATACAAATTTGAACATAGATAGGGAAAGGCTATTATAAAAAGGAGACGGTATATAGGAGCAGGTATTTTAGAAACTTTAAAAGGCTATTTGAGCTGTCAAAGCAGAAGTTATAGAGGAGAAGATTGTTCTTGAAAACTTATCTGGATTATTGTTAGAGCTGGAGAGATTTTTAGGCATAATCATCTTACAAAGGCATTGGTTGTGTAAAGTCTGTAACCATTAGAAGAGTGGAACTTTGGGTGCTTTTCAAATGAGTAAACTTTC
Source organism: Coccyzus lansbergi (assembly GCA_033558105.1). Taxonomy (NCBI): domain Eukaryota; kingdom Metazoa; phylum Chordata; class Aves; order Cuculiformes; family Coccyzidae; genus Coccyzus; species Coccyzus lansbergi. The sequence goes on from JAUMJK010000227.1 coordinate 3,107,407, forward strand.
AGTGTTTGAATATGATGCTCATGAAGTTTATGAAGTGTTTTACAGACTCATACTTGGTTTTAAAATGCTGGCAATATTTGTTAGAGTGTCTTTTATTGAGTTCAGTTTATCCCATGGATCATGAATTCACTTAATTTGTACGTGAAACAGGAAGGAATTTTTACAAGTTTTGACGCACAGCTTAGACTCCCAGGGAATCTTTATTCCCTTACCTCAAAGTTTATAAGGTCTCAAAGACTGGCAACAGTCAGGCATAAGGCATCATCAATCATCAGAGTTAGGATCAGAAAGTATTTTTCCTTCAGACCCCAGTATCATTACCTCTTGATCTGGAATTCCTCCTTTATTCTTGTATCTTTTTCTAGAATGCCTGATGTTTTATTGCTTTGAATAGGATCATTTAAGAATATTTCATGCTTTGAACCCTTCTTATATCAGAGGTTAATGCAACATATCTTCCCTCTTACAGGCAGAGAGAATGTGCTTTGAGACACAGCTTTTCACTAAAACCCTAAACTTTTATAGCAACTGTCAGGAAGTTCCTATGATGTTCTCTAGTGCACGTGCATTGAAGGGTAGATGAACTAGTTTCTAATGGATTCTTCTGGAACTTACATTGATTACGGACTGTAATACCATTTTCCAATTTGATGCTGGAGATCCAGTAGAGTTTATAATACAAATGAGTCTCTGCAATGCTATCCCACAAAATTCCTAATAAACAGTGGGGGTTTTTTAGTGTTCTGTTAACTTTAGCAGAAGTAATTTTTGGATACCCAGACACTTGCTAAGCAATTTTTGCTGTGATGGTGTCTAAAAGCATGTAGTTAGATTTTCATTCATAATAAAGAAAAAAACCCTGGTTTCCTCTTTGCTAACTGAACAAAGATCAAAATAAATGCACTGCAACTTTCAAACAAAGTCAAATGAGAAAGAAACCAACACATCTGGGAAGAGAAAAAACATCAAACAACAAATGTTGACCTCACTGTTCACTGTTACTGAAACTTTTGAGCAGATGAGAAAAGTGAAAACAAGACAAAGCCACCTTGCTATTAAAGTAAAGGACATCATTGACACTAGCTACTTTTCTCAGTCATGAAGAAGCAAGTAAGTAGTGTCTGAAGGGCTATCCACAGAGAAGAAAACACCTTTGAAGAATATCCAGCTTTGCTTTGGACACCAATTTATATTGCTTTCAAATTGATTTGTTCAAGTGTGTATTATGTTTTTCAGATAATTATAACAATACTTTATCCATATAACATCTGATATTGATATTTTTCCACTTTAATATGTACATATCTGTTTCTATTTATTTCTCAGAAATGTCATCATCCACGCAGAGTGGCTGATACGACAGAAGGTCATGCTGCCATCCAGCAGAGTCTTGATAGGCTGGAGAAATGGTTTAAAAGGAACCTCATGAAGTGCAACACAAGGAATGACGAAGTCCCCTGTACCTAGGGAAGAATAACCTCATGCAGTATATGCTGTGGGCCACCCAGCTGGAAAGCAGCTTGGCAGAAAAGGACCTGGAGGTTCTGGTGGACACCAGCAGTGTGCCCTTACTGCAAAGAAGGAGAATGATATCCTGGGTTGCATTAGGAAGAGAGTTGCCAGCAGTTTGAGGAAGGGGATCCTTTACCCTCTACTCAGCACTGATCAGGCCAGACCTGGGGGACTGTGTCCAATTCTAAGCTTCCCAGTACAGGAGAGACGTGAAAATACTGGAGAGAATTTAATGAAAGGCCACAAAGTAATTTAAGGACTGGAGCTCCTCACATCCAAGGAAGGGCTGAGAGAGCAGAGACTCCACAACCTGGAGAAAAGGTGGCTTGGAGAGGACTTCATCAATGTATATAAACATCTAAAAGGAAGGTGCAAAGAGGATGGAGCCAGTCTCATTTCAGTGGTCCCTAGTGACACAGAGTGAAGGGATGTTTACCTAAAAGCCTCTGAACTTCCTCCAGGTGTGCAGGTTTCAATGGTTAGACCTTTGCATGGCTTCAGGATGAAAACCTGTCCCTGGTGAAGTCACTGGCAAAAATTCTAGGATCTTGCTCCTAAGACTATAACTGTAGCGATTTTTTGGTAAAACATAATGATATGATGGAGCAACTTGGAGAGTTTCCTGAGCTCCCAGAGCCACAGAGTCAACCTCTAACAGGACAGATTTAGAGTATAACTGAAACAGGGGACTGAAGTAGTGTGAAAGTCACACTGATGCTGTGATAGACGTATTGCCATAAAATGATATTGATGATTGGCCTTAACAAATATTTTACACAAAGTTTTGCTCCTGCCTTGTATTCTTTCTTTCCCTGTGACTCTTTCCCCTTCCCTTTTGCCTTCATATTCTTGTTGATTTGCTGATAGTACCACATCAGACATTGTATCCTCTCAACTCACTAATAAGCTATGATTTGTTATTTGTCTTGCACTCATGATATTATAGGTATACCGAACTTTGCCTAAAACTCTGTTGAACTCCTCAGCAGTAGCCTGGTACAGTTTCCCAAGCCTTAATTTTTACTCTGGTGAAAACTCAGGTTATTTGAGAAGAGAATCTGATGTTAGCTTTCTTTAGTTCTCTGATCTTCAAAACTGAAGTTGAGAAAACATCTTAGAAATTAACCTATATGCATACCTGCATATGAACATAAAAAAAATTTCCTTTACGCTTAGTGAATATCAGGCAAATATGTAGATATAGAATATATAATTAACAATGTGCTATTAAGGGTGCTTTTAGAATGTGCATTACTATAGAATAATTTCCATTTGAAGCCTAACAGTAAATATTAGAACATAATTTTTTTACTTAGGGAATATTGATTCACTAATAAATTTTTTTAATAATGCTTTTGCTTTGACTATACTTCATGTTGCAATATTATAACTGACACTAGCAATAAAAGGAAGATAATAGAATAGCAATGTTGTGATGTGGACAGGGTGGAACAAAGGGTAAAAGATTTCAGTATCAAGGACCTAAATCTAAACATCTATTTTAATGATACAGTGTTCTGATCAGAATGTATGAGACAATTATGATAAAGGCAATGAAACAACCATGCTGGAATACAGCAGAACTGGCGGTCTGACATTGCCAAAACAACTATTGTTTAACTATAATTAATGCATCAAACACAATTTGTTCAAACACAATTTGTTTGGCAGATGAGGAACTTCAGTTCAGAGTTGCTTGTTATTATTTTTCTGGTAAGGCTAAGTTCCTAATACATTAATCTATCATTCAGACTGGTTTCTGTTGAAGACAAAGCTATAATTTATGTGCATATCATTGAGCTGTAGACATGTTCCCATTTTATCTTTCTGACAGCATCAGATGAAAACTTTTTTCTGGAAGCTGAACCTTACTGGAAGGAAAACTCTCTAAGGGAAATTGCAGTGGTTTTTATATATATATATCAGTAATGTAATGAAAGACATAGCAGCTGCAATGAGAATGAAAGCCAGAATGAAAACAAGTCACAAAAATTTGGAATTCTATGTGCAAAGATAGAATTGACCTGAAATATTTTTCTCCCTTTTTTTTTCCTGTGTAAACTGATTACCTAGGTCATCTGATTATTTAAACAAAATCATAGAGTTAATCTAACAAATAGAAGTATGCATTTAAAAAAATGCAAGTATGTTTTCAAACCTTAATTTTCTTATAATAAATAAGTGAAACTATTTTATTCTGTAGAGAAAATAGTCATTTGATAGTGATTATGTGCGGTGGTATGTCAGAAAAATGAAATATGCCAGACACAAGGAAGAAAGTAGAACAGCTCAACAGGATTTGAAATATTACTACACCTATTACTTGTTTTGTAGCTATATTGTTTTGTAATTCTTCTACTACAACTTGTACTGCTACATCTAGTATTGCTACATCTAGCCTGTTTCTTTGCTCTGCTAGATACAAATATCCTAGGGGATGGTATCTATAGGTGTGCTAGAGAGAGGTATGCCAGTAGCATAAAAAAAAAATGTTACATGGATGTGTATAATTATCAGCTAGTGAATGTCATGCATTAAACTAGTCTTGAGAATCTAAAAATAGGCATTTGCATTGGTAACCAAAATATACCTTTCTTTTGGCAACTGTGCATAGACATTTCCATACTATTTTCATTCTGTTTCATTCATTGTTGACTCTTGTTTTCTCATCTATAGGTGAAGGTAGAAATGGAGATGTTGGCAATGGATTGCTTTACAGCATTTAATCTTCTATTAGAAGAAAATAATCAAGTCTCAAGGTTCCTGTGTCTGCTTGTGACTGTAACTTGGAAATCTGTACAACTCTAAGGTACTACTTCATTTTTCTCTCATGCAAATATTTCCATCTAAACCAGTTTCCTCAGACATGTCTCCAGTCCTTGAATATGCCCTTCTTTTAGGAATAACTTAAATCCCAAGAGCTTACTTCTTTTCCCCTTAGAAAGTATTAAAATATGCAGATATAAAGGTTTTCTGAGAAGTACGTTTGGAAAAGTCTCTGTACAGGGGATTGGGAATTGTGAAAGGATTAGTAGTATTACTTGCGAGTGAGGAAGTGGGTAACTGTTGAGGCCAAGAAGAATAAGAAGGGAAAAGAAAATTTTGAAATCCAAATTCCAATGTTGTTCTATTGAAATCCGAAATAAAATTGTAGATACAACTTTTATTTCACAAATACAGTTTTGACATATTACAAAATGTTCCTGGCTTCCTAAACATTTTTCTTTTAGCTCATATGAACTTCCATAAATGTGTGTTACTTTCATTAGACCAGTTCACTTAGTGTAAATACAAGCATAGGTGAAATGCCAATGGCCAATTTTTTTTAATCAAATGACCATAGGAGCTCTTTAAGTACAATTAAATGACACAGTGGTACTGATGCATGTGACAGCTTGAAATACTGCCAATACTTTGGCTGTCTTAGTATTAATATTATGTGAGCTAGCCATTTCATCAGGTCAGTCAGGCAGGATGTCTTTTTCATAAATCCATGCTAACTGCTCCCAGTCATCTTATCCTTAATATGTTTGGAAATGGCTTCCAGGATTACCTGGTCATTCACCTTTCCTGGGACTGAGGTGAGTCTGACAGCTTGTGGTTCCAGGATCCTCCTTGGCCTTCTTAAAGATAGGAGTGACACTTGCTTTCTTCCTGGCCTTGGGCACCTCCCACAACAGCCACAACTTTTCAAAGATTATTGAGTGGCTTTGCCATGTCATCATCTAGCTCCCTCAATGCTTGGTCCATGGATATGTGTATACTCAGTGTGTTTAAATATTCCCTGACCTGATCCTCCTCCAATGAAAGTGGAGGAACCTTCCTTATTCCAGACCTTCCCTCTGGTCTCAGGGTTGTGAGATCGTTGAAGGTAGGTCTTACCAGTAAAGATGATGGCAAAAAAGGTACTAAATGCCTTGGCCTTTTCAATGGTTGGAGGAATTATACCAGAAGCAGCAAGTGAACACAAGTTTCCAATACAAGGAGTCAACAAAGAACATTTAATATGACCCTCAGTTATAGAGGGAATAGGGGAAAAAAACAGAAGATTTACATCTGGTGAGAACAATACTAGACAAAAGTGCCTGATTCTTATAGTAAAAGTTTAAAGGCAACAGGTAAAATGCTGCAATTGTTATTTGAAAATTGGTAAATAATCTACACTACAAGAGATTTAAAAAATACAGCATGGGGGGAAAAAGGGGATGGGGGAATTGGAAGACTCATGCTCCTGAAGATCTTAAAGAAAGCCCAGAAACTTTTAAATAATTACTTCTCAAGACCAAAAAGATACCTAAATATTAATAAAGCAGAAATTACTAGACCTACTATTAGAGGAGCTGACCTGTGATGTAAAAAAAGATCAAAAGATTCAATACTGTAACAGTTCTTTCTGTTTAAGTTCTCTGAATATTGAATGGAGGTTGACTTATTTTTTGTAAACCATATGACACAGAAGAAACTAACCCCAACTGGAATTTTTAATGGCAATTTAAGAAAGAAGAAACATTTTTATCCTTAACATAATTTTGGTGATATAACAGCATGTATTCCATGTTGTTGAATAAAACTCCTCATGCAATTCTGCAGGGATTGATTAGACTTACGACTGCTTTTAACTTGTGAGCTTCAATGTCCACAGTGCTTCCTGCAGTTTTGGTCCTGCACTTGCTCAGAAAAATAGGTAGCAGCATATTGGCATAGAGAGGACTGTCCAGGTACACAAGTTTCCCTCCAGAGGAAATCAGGACACAGAGGAAGAGAGATGGAGGAATGATTTTGATTCCTGTCAGGATGTGGTTGAGGTTTGCATCTTAATGTTGGAGCACTCTGAAGTCTCACTATGTGTGCTACAATATACATAGAACTGCTATACTACACAAAGTTGCTTTCAAATTACAAAATAAGTATTTACTTATTGAGAGAGAATAAAAGGATATTTTAAATAATCTCACATATTTCACTTTACACATTAATTCCATATTGCTTACATTTGGTCATATATTTTTTTTCCTTTTACTTCTCAGTGCTAAAAAAAATCTGCAAATAGTACTCAGTTTGAAAATAAATTAAAAATTGCCTTATGTTACTAAGTCAAAGCTTTTCATTTGTAATTAGGTATCTTGGTCCCTAGTTGATATTTTTACATTGTTGAGGACACACTTCTTGCTGAGCTCAATTTCGAGTTCCACAGGATTTTGTTATAATACTCTGTTTTGGTGGCTACAGGAAGCATAAAAAAACCCAACAAAAAACCCTCAAAACCCCAGCCCTTTGTGAGTTCTACAATGTAAGAGTACATTTCGAGTAAAATTATAATCTCAGAAGTATCCGTTTATGATGTCTTCATCCTAACTGCACCCCATATTAAATTCTTGGCATTTTAGCAGTTTAATGCCATAAGGATTTTCCCTGTAACACCTCAGCACTATGGCTTGCATTCACAAGAAATGGTAAAACTCTGACAATAACAGAGCAATTAACAGATGAAACGCTTGTTTAATTATTGCGTTGATCAGATCTTATTCTGTCATGGGAAGAGGAAACTGACCAGGTCTACCTCATCCACCCTGCATACTCATGTAATATCACTACCTTTAGTAGCTTACACATACGCATATACAATTTTCTTTCACTCACTCATGCTCTTTCATGTTATTCAGTTTTACATGCTTTACAAGGATAGGTGTGGTTGTTTCTTTATTTTTCTAATTCCCTTGCCATATTCTGTTTAAAGTATTCCATTTGTAAGCATAGGCAAGTTGATACATGTACATTAGTTTCGGCACACGTTTAACATTTATTAGTTTAGATGGGGTTTGAGATTATAAAGGAAGATGGCTGCAAAACCAAAATACTTTCCAGTCTAATTAATTTATACCCTTTCTTGTAATCAGTTTGGTTTATGTATCTTTTCTTTTCTCTCTTTCATTTGATCTCTACTTTTGTCTGATATTCAAAAGAATTAACATCTTATTTATAAAATAAAACAGTTTTAATTTCCTTCTTCATTGTGTTGCTATGACTAGATGACATCAGGAAGCTTTTATCTTTGGTACACAGCTTTAGCTAATTATGTGTAAATTAAGCAGACCTTAGTTCACGTTATATCAGAACATCATATACTATCTATATCACCAGTATATATCTCTCATTGACATACACAGATCCAGCAGAGACACCTGCATTATAAGGTGCATTATTACAATATGTTCTGTCCATGACAGGATAAACTTTCCTGGTTTTCCTGCACCTTGAATTTTTTTCTTGAGTTCTTGTGCTAAGTGTTCAACCGCAAATTAGAACAAAGTGTTGATCTTCAGATTTCAAGGTATACCATAAATCACCATTTTTGGTGCAAATCGGAACCAGTAATATGGCTGTTACTATCCTGCTTATATTCCTGACTCGGGTTCTTGGAACTTCTTGTAGAAATTTAAATCTTTCCTAAGCAAATCCAAATTATAGTTTCATCTTGTTTTATGAATTTGTGCTTACTTTTTGGAAGACTAAATAACACAAAGACAGTTACAGAAGAGTACAGTAATGTCACATCTTTCTTTCTCGTGATAAAATGAGAAAACAGCTTACAGGAGGACACATTTTTCATGATTTTCCTTTACAGAGAACTGCAATGAAAATACGCTAGTCAAAATGGAGGAGGAAAGGAAAGAAGATGTAGGTGAGTAGTCAATAAGATGTGATTTATTAAACCACCCAAACAACTGGTGAAAAAAGAAAAATAACAAATGCACAAGCTAGACATTATTAGCAGAAATGGTGGGGTTCAAACATAGAAGCAGAGATTCCTGAAGTGACTTACCAGAATGACTAAGGTATTTTATATGGTATGTAGAAAGTATATTTCATTACTTATCCAACTGTAAAACCTAAGCCTGTATCTACAGTAAAGAAGTTTATAAATCAGTCTTCTAAGAATAAAAAAATCCTTTTTCCAGTTAAATTTCCATGAACTATGTTTGTAATATACATGGATTTTGATGAGTTATTGTATACCCATTGAGGAATTCTGTATGAAAACAGCATCAGTGAAATTCTCTGAGACACCAGTACTGACAGTGAAATTGAAATCTTGTTGTCAGTGCCTTTAAAAGAGTAGTATTTTCTTCTCAGTTAAGTCATGGATAATTTAAAATGTCATTAAATATCTTGAAACTGGAATTCGTTATAGAATTAATATCATAGAACTTATTCAGGTTCATAGGAACAAAACAATGGACTCCATCAGCCTCACCAACTCATGGTCAGTGGAGGCCAAAACATTTGTAATGTCAACTTATTCAATCATTGATATTCATGGTGCTTGAATTCCTCACCTTTATCTATAATCATCTTTACTCTCCAGCCCTCTACTCTTTCCACATCCTTTATGCTCCACCCAATGACTTTGGGGAAGTCCTCTTTCATGTTTTCATTCTACAGGGAACCACCATCCCGTGTAGGTTTTTATTATCCTAGGAAAGGAGGCTGCTGCTCAGTACAGCATACAGTGAGTCAGTCAAATTATGTTTATGGACTTTGCAAAGATAGCATTTTTTTTCCTGTAGTACAACAGTGCGTTCAAGTCAGTCAACTTCCTCATATTCTCTCCTCCCAATCCTCTCCCTTCTCATCTGCAGTGCTTGAAAGGCTGAGCAAGGCATAAAAGGTAGTGGCTGAACATTATGAAAAAATAACTATAGAGGAATTAGAGGAGGGATAACGAGTAAAAGAGGAATGTGAAGGAAGACGTGAGAAGAGAAGAGGAAGGAATGATTAGAGGAAATAAGGTAACATTGGGCAAGAAGTAATTGAAAATAATGAAAAAAAAAAGAATGCAGAAAATAGTGTGGAAATACAAAAATAATAAAGCAGTGTGAAAAAATGAACCAAATAAAAATAAAGTTACATTGAAAAACTAACTTTAAAAATTTATTTAGTGCTGGAGAAGAAATAAACACTACTCTGACACATGTCACAGTGTAAGTCAGAGGCAGCATTTATAAAAAGGGAGCTACGAAAAGAGAGCTATGAAAACAAAGAGGAAAGTACCCCTCAAAAAAAAACCCAAGGTAAAACAGAAGGTAGAGGAGGTGTAGCTTAGTCCTTTTTAATGTTTGTTCTTGCCTCTTTTCCTTACTAATGAGCTGTCTCTTCTTGAGCAGGGAGTGTTTGGCTAATGGAGTCTTAGCCGCGGGGCAGACAGGAGTGTCTCACCTCACTCAGCAGCCAGAACCTCTCCTCATTTTGGGAGTGGCATTCACAGGCTGAAAAGAAGCTCCAGGAGAATCCTAGTGCATGTCCAGCAAGGAGAAGGGGCAGATAAGTCTATACCAAAACTCATGCCCCTTTCCTCTTCCAAACGAACAGAAAAAAAAAAAAAGTGGCTTAGTGCTGGTGGTACAGCTCAACATTTTAACTTCCCAGCACTTCTCTCCTATGTGGGTTTAGTACAGGCTTTGTTGTAACTAGAATGAAGAGGCCCAGTTTTCCTCACCATATTTATCAACTGTGATGATTTCAGCTGATGGTTTCAGTATCAGTCTACTGGCCTCAATGACAACTATCTTTTTTCCTCACTGGAAATTCCAATTGTTTTGAATTCCTCTGCTGGCTAACGGAGTACCATGGAATTAGGGTAATGCAGTGGTTGCGCATTATTCAGCACTCCAACTTTAAACTTTAGACTTAAGTAGTTTCCAGTCTGTAAGAAGGTAAGTAGACCCTGAGGAAAACAAAGTTCGGGTTAGACTTGTTGGCTTGTCTATAGAATGCAAATTGAGGGGTCCATACCCTGATCTGGTATGTGCAAATCTTCTTAGGAATTTGGCTAGGTAAAAAACAAGGCAAATATATACATACACAAAACCAAACCAGAACTGGCAACAGCAACAAAAAAAATAACAAAACCAGGACATGATACTAGATGGGTTTTCTTATGGTTTTGCTTGATCTTCTTGTGCACATGTTTATGCTTATGACAGTGCCAAACTCCCTGCATACCTCAGGCATATGAATTCAAGTGAAATGGTCTTCTCATGCTAGAACTGGGCAAATCTATATTAGCAGTTCTCATGAGCTTACCTTCTTTTTCAGTGTGCTGTACCACATCTGGATATTCTGCTCTTTAAGAGCAGAACACCTTGACAAAATTTTAGAAGTTCACCATTTGTTTAAATAAATTCTAAAATATGTCATTTGAATACTGCAGAATATAATGTGTACAAATACATTTGACTGGTGAAAAAATGTTTTGAACCAATTTAAGAGAGTTGCAGCAAGTGGTATCATTTCTGATGAGTTCAGCAAGGCAAGCTCGGTCATGCCAGTTTGGTGAGAAAGCTGAACCTCACCCAGCTGTGAGATTTTACATTGGAACCTCAAAGCATTGTGAGCAATTAGGTTTGAATATGGGCAATGATTATAGCTAAAACAGAAAAATACTTGATAAGAGTGAAAAATTGTCTATGTAGAATTAGCTTAAGTGTTCTGCTTGAGAGATATTTTTCCCCGAACAAGTAATTTCTGTACATGCACAACAAGGCCAGCCTCTGCAGGTGTACTGGGGGATGGCATTGCTCTCCCACTTCAGAGCCACCCTGGCTGGCCCTGCCTGGAGAGGCTGCAGTGTGCCAACTGAGGTTTGGGCCATGGAGACAAACACATTTGTGGTAAAAGAAATGCGTTGACTGCTATGAAGAGATCACGCTTTGCATGTAAAAACAGCCTGTGACAGTAATAGTTTTAAGAGCTGGCCTTCTAAAAAAGCAGTAAGAAGGCATAGCTGCCAAGTTTCCCAGTGACTGAGTGGCTGAGTCATTGCCTACTATGACCAGTTAAGTCCTTCCTTCAAGAATATTTGAATGGAATATTTGTGGGAAATTCCCAAACACCTGTAATTAACTTGGCCCTCTACCAGAGCAATCATGTAGGTATAGAAGAGAGATGTTTACAGGTCGGTATCACCAAATTAATCAAGTAATAGTAATAAGAAAAATAAGAGTGAAGTCGTTATGATTTTGACTTCAATTGTTACTAAGAGTGGGCAGAATTAAAAAATAACTACCTCAATGCATACTTCATTTACAAAACTCACCTAACTTTCACTACTTTGGGTCATCTTTCACGTCTTTGGGTCATTACCTTTTCTTTCTTATTTTCTGTGTTGAAGACTAATACTCAGACATATCTATCTGAAAAATAAAGTCCAAACAAAAGGTTTGGGTTTGTTTTGTTTTGAAAACAACTCTTTTTTAATTTAATTATTTATTTTTATCACCAGTGCTCAAGGTGTTCAAGGCTAGATTGGATGAAGCCTTGGGCAGCCTGATCTAGTGGGATGTCCCTGCCCATGGCAAGGGACTTGGAACTAGCTGATCTTTAAGGTCCCTTCCAACCCAGACTATTCTGTGATTCTATGATTATTTTAAAGTGCTTTTACACAGCATTACTTGGCAGCAATATATGTCAGTGCAAAAGTCAGATTTCCTAGTACAGATTTTTGGATTAAGTCTTCTATGTTTAGTATGTATATATGTTCCATTAGGTATCATTATAGTATTCATCCATATTCTAACACTGACTTAAATATAGGTAGTTTCTTTTTGTATTAATGTATAAGTTACTTTTCAGTGAAAGGAAAAATACGTATTCACCTTGTATAAGTATAGAAAGGGAATAGTTAAAATCTGACATTGAAAAGAACATATACTGATTACATACTCTCATCAGACGTACCCTAACCACTTGCCTTCTGACCATCTCTTCACCAGCTTCCTTACTGTCAACTTTTCATCACTAAATAGCTTTCCATTGCATCAAAAGTTTTAAAGAAATGTCTCCTAACTGACAAAATAAATGAACTTTACTTTCCCCTCAAATTAAGAATACACAAGTTATAACTAATTGTTAGAAAAATGCAGACATTTAGAAGTGTTCAGTAATAAAATAGCATACTTATACTGTAGATAGCATAATAAAGCAGGAAAGCAGATTAAATACATTCAGTAAGTCTTCTCCAAAAAAAAGAAAAGTCAATAGTATTATTCTTGCTACTGTCCATTATGATATCTACATAATTTTCAAATTGTTTATATTGTCGTTATATATACATAGATATATAGATATGTCATACTATACCTTCACAGAAATCTGTGTGCTATAATATTTAATGATTCTGGCAGTGAGAGAGAAATTACATGAGTTTCACTATATTGTGTCAACACATAACACCAAGTTCTTAGTTATATTTTAATACATTAATAGGTAATTCAGAATCACATTTCTCCAGATACCTTTTGTTTATGTCTGTGAATTAAGTGACTTGACTTTAGTATTCTGAAAAAGTTAGTCTTGAAAATAATTTATGAGTACTAAATTATTACATTTGCATGCCCTTAGGAGAGCTTTCTATTTATGAAGAATTATTTTTAAAAAAGTAATACTGCTTCTTACATCCAGTATTTTCTGAAAACAAAATTATGAGTTATTGTTGTTGGAAACTGAATCACCAGTTCAAAACATTCTCAAAAAGTCATAGTTGAAGTTGCTGACTTTCAAGACATATACACCTTTTGCAGTCATACTCTAGCTTTCAGAGCTGATTTACAACTTTAATTTTTACAAGGTAATCTTTTTCAATCTTGTATCAAAGATATTAAAAGAATTTGCCATGGACTGTTGATCTATACCATATCTAAAGACTAAGAACTTAGGAAATAACAATCTTTGTTTGTCCCTAACAAGTCTGAATATGGTAGATGAACACTGAGCTGTTGTCTTCCATAGGTGCCCAAGCACACCATACCAAGCTGTACTTGGGAGCAGACACATTAACTGCTTCATGGAAGACCTAGGCACAGTACCTGCAGCAGAAGATGAAGGGAAGCAGGCACGTGTTTAAATGTAATAGTAATAGGGGATGGTAGATTAATACCTTGCCCAGCCTTAGCAGAATCAAGGCAGTATTGTTTTATTCCCTCTACAAATGTCCTGAATATCAGGTTAATTGGGGTGAAGTCACCTTTCTGTTGAGGCTGGGCCCCACTTGGGAAGGAATGGGTAATGTAAGTAATCAAGATGCTTAGTTGTTAAAGCACTCAGAGTACCCTAGTCCTAATAAACAGCACCTTCTGTGCTTCTAATTTACAGATTATTTGACACTAATATAATCCAAGTAGTAGTTATGGACTTGATGCAGATTACAGGGCTTGACTTTTGTGAGATAATGGTCCTTCTAATCTTAAAATCTATGACAGTTTGATGCCTTTCCATGAGACCTGTACTCCTGAAGTCCTAATATTAATTTTTTTAAACAAGATTAAAATGTAGTATAATAATTCATGTTTTAATCTCACAAGGCATGTTGCTGGGACTATACGTGGTTTAAATAGGTCTGAGATCAAAGACTGGTTGCTGTTTTCTTCCTACTCACTTGGAGTTTTAAATTGCAGTGTAAATAAACTGAAATTGTGAAGGAGCTTTAGAAATTTTTTCCTGCAGTCAGCAAAAGCCCCATTTCTAATAAATGCCTTTTCTTGAAAGAAATGTGCACAGCAAATGGGTTTACACAGTGAATCTATCATTGCACAACATTTTTTAGCTAATATTTATTTCCTTAAAAACTCCATGAAGTAAGAAAATTTTATAAGAGGGGTTTTTTTCCTGATGAAATATAGATGTTTTTTCAAGTTTTGGAGATTTCCACAGTACTATGTGGTTTTATTGATGAGGGGTAGGAAGGAAGACTTTGTGTAAAAGACCTCATATGAAAAAATATACTTTTTATTGTCTAAGAAGAAGTTACGTTACGTAGCTACATGTTTGCACATACAACCTTCATGCTTTGAAACCTTGTTCCAGTGTCAGGTGTATGGTTACAAAAATCACAGTAAGTTAATGTTGTTTTCTTACAAGTAACCAGCCCTACAGTATGGAAATAAGTTTGTTATCAATGTTTCACATAGGCTGTAAGCTTATATATAGTCCTTTTTGTAATTTTTACTTTTTTTCTGTATTATATGCCATGAATATTACTTTAATCCAAATTCAAGCACACTCATGTCCTCTAGCTGTGAAAGCATTTCTTCACATCCTGAACTGTCACTGAGATTACTTGTAGTTGTTATACACATCATTAAATATTGTCAAGATTAGGACAATATTTTGGTTTAGGAATTAAAAGATATCATTTTCATATGTTTACAAATATTCCTTTATTGCAGAACATGCAGAGCTGCATGAGATATTAGGAGAACATGTTTACGTAGTAACGGAGAGATTCCATGCTGAAATAGCTACCTTTCAAGAAGTCCAAAGTAGTAAGCTTACTTTTGAAGGATCTTGTACTCCACCATTTCATGATAACTGAAGCCAAGGCTGCCTTTGAGCCTTGAACATTTTGTTGATGAGAACAAAGTCCACCATAGCACTCCTTCTTTGTTTCTCTATGACTTGGAGAAGGAAGTTACCGTTAACGCATTCCAGAAACCTGTTGGATTGACCTGCTGTGTTTTCACTCTACAGATATTGGGATGGTGGAAGTCCCCCATGAGAACTAGGGCTTATAAGCATAAGATTGCTCCTATCTGTGTATAAAGGGCCTTATCCCATCTTCCTGTTCCAGTGGCCTGTAGCAGACCCCTACTGTAATGTCACGTGTACCTGTCTTCCCTTTAATCCTGACCCATAATCTCTTGATCAGCCTCTCATCCATCTCGGAGATGGATGCACCATGCAATCCAGCTGGTCATTGATGTAGAGATCAACATCTCCTCCTTATCTCCCTTGCCTGTCCTTCCTGAAGAGCTTGTATCCAACCATTCCAACATTCCAGTTATAGGAGCCATCCCATCATGTTTCCATGGTGCCAATAAGATCATAGCCCTGCAGGCATCTGCACATCTCATAACTCTTCTTGTTTATTGCTCACATTACATGTGTTTGCTTAGGGGCGTTTAAGTTGGGCTACCAATAAAGCTGATATACGGGCTGAAGTACCTGGAATTCGTTTGTGCTGCTCTTCATGCTGCATCTCTCCTGCTGATCAGTGTTCCTTTTCCAGGCTCTGTGCACCTGTTCCTGGCACTGGAATAAAATTGTTAGGAGTAGGATGGACTAAAGTTCTTCTTCCCCCCGCAAGTTTAGTTTAAAACCCTTTTCACCAGACTGGCATGCCTATGATCAAGGATGCTCTCCCCCTTCTCTAACAGATTGACCCCATCCAGTAGAACAGATTTCTTAAAGCAGGGCCAGCAGTCAAATAACCAGTCCCTTGGCTGTGGCATCAGTCCTGTAACCATTTGTTTATTTGCCAGACTCAAGTGACCCTTTCAAACCCCACCCCTTTGACAGAGAGGATTGATGAAAAAACTGCTTGTGCTCCAGAGTCTTTTACCACTGCTGCCAAAGTTCTGTCATTATTCTTGATATAACTCAGGCTGCTCCTGGCTGTATCACCTGACACAGAAGCAGCAGATAATAATTCGTGGACTGCACAAGGCTGAATAGTCTCTTGATTACATCCCTAATATGAACCTCCAGTAAGTGCACCAGATTAGCTAATAGGTGCCTCCATACCAACACACCCATGCACACAGAATTGACTTACACACATGCAACACAGAAGTTAGAAGTTGGTATATGAAGGCATGCCATTTACAGTATACTTCAAAATCTATATTAGGACTTACCCAGACAGAGATGTAGTTGGAAGTATATCCAACAGCATATCTAAATGTCTTTTTTATCCAAAGTGTTACAAAACCTTATGAGAAGTGCTAATAATGGCTTTAAGAAATTTTGGGTAGTAATTACCTCAGATTACCAGAAAAAAACTTTTGTATTTTTAATCTTAAGAATAATAACTACAGATTTTCTTTTTTCACTTTTTTTTCTATGGGCCAAAAAGAATTTTGCCTAGAAAAGGAATAGAAGTAAAATTTCAGGATTTGCCCTGTTTCTTTACCTTGTGATCAGTGATTGGTTCCCCAGTACTTTGTTCCAGTCATACATTTAGCTGAAGTATGCAAATCAATTGTCTGGAACTGAGATTTTTCACAGTAAATAGGAACGTGACATTAAATTCAGAAATCATTGTCCATTCCTTCAATCATATTAATGGTGGCGATTAAAGTTTTAGATTAAAAGTCATTTCACCTGCTTGAAGCTGTACGATTTCCTGTCCCTTTCTCCCACTTGTCTTTCATTCCCCACTTCATACTGATTTTGTTATATTTCTTAATTCTTCATATGAGCTCTAGTGTGTTCAGTGCTCAATCTCCTTGGAGATTGAGTCTGGAAGCAGTAGACTCACAGCAATTCTCTTTTTGAATAAATTTAACACCAGTGGAAAGCGGATATAAGGCTAAGACAGTTTAAAGACTAAACTATTCTAGCAGACAGTGCCTCTTAATTTGATTTGCTTTTCATAATGCAGAGTCTCAGTGGACTTGTGCTTTCTCCAGAAGGTGCTCTATAGGGATCTCTCAGAGTCTTGCAGGGAGCTGGTCTTCTCTTTGTTGAAGTGTATTGGCATTCTCTTTGAAGTCAGGAAGAGTTTGGCTACCTTTGTCAGGAGCATTCAAGTGCTACTTCTGCATAATAGCAGGTGTAAATTTTTCTTTCACTGGAAAACTGAGATGCTGCTTCTGCAGCAGTTCTGTCCCCAGCTACCTTTCCTAGTGCAAGACCAGAGCTATGTTCAAGCTCAGAGTTATTGTGCCACATATTTCAGTGAGACTAATTATAGCTCCAATAAGCTGCTGGGGAATGCTCTTGTGATATCTCAGAATACAGTTCTATACCATTCCCCCAAAGGAATTTTGTACCAAAGGTCTGATCTAGTTATAACTGAACTCATTAATTAAATCAGACCACATCAATGTTTTTCTTTTCTAAAAAAATGAAGGCAGCAGCCACACCTTCCCTATAGTAGCAGTGCATCTCCTAAAGCCTCCATCCCAGGAAACAGAGAGTCAAGTGAAATCTTAACATGAGTCACATGCTCTTGCAATTGGGTTATTCATTGTAGGTGTAGTCACTGTACAGAATCTTGCCTTGCCTCCCACTTCTGCAAGACCAGATTTTGAAACGATAATAGTAGTATGTACATGCCAGAAATATTTTATCAGATATTTCAGATTCGTGAGAAAATTTCATTTGTGGTAGTATTTCCTAACTGTTTAATACTTTGAAGCTTTTGATCTTTTTATTTCATACCAAGATTCAGAAGAATTAGTAAACTCATGTATGATTTAAAATATTAGTTCTGCGAACTTTCACATACCTCTACTAAAAGGAAAAACAGACAAAGCAAGATCAGTGACTCCTGTATTACTTTTTTTATCATGTTAAATTCTTCATAATGAGAGTGGTGAGGCACTGGAACAGGTTTCCCAGAGAAGCTGGGGATGCTCCTTTCCTGGAAGTGTTCAAGAACATGTTCAATGGGGCCTTGAGCAGCTTGGTCTAGTGGGAGGTGTCCCTGCCCATGGCAGTGGGGTTAAAATTAGATGATCTTTAAGGTCCCTTCCAACCCAAACCATTCTGTGATTCTACGTTCTCTCACAGATCCAATTTTATTCACAGATTAGTAGGATCTGCCTGGACCTACTTATATAGAACTACCAACACATGTTTTCCTGTATATTATGGCCAACAATTTTGGATCAGCTACAAACTTTTACAATATACACATGACACCAAGAAAGATGTAGTCTTTGAAAAAACTGTCATGAAATTCCCATTTAAACAGCAATCTTATTTCCCTGTTGCTAACTGTGAAGTCATTACTCATAAACAACAGAAGTAAACAATCTGGTAAACAGTTTGTGTAAACAGCTTATTTGCAAGAAAATATGTCCCTGGCCACACAGCTTTTTTAAGACAGAAATCCTTTCTGAAAATCTTGATAATGTATTTTTATTACAAGAGTAGGACTCTTCAAGTACCTTTAAATCATGCACATTGAATGTACAGTAGTTGAATATAACAGGAATTTTCTTCTAATTCATATGGTTCCAACCATTTTCAAGAGAAGGTGATGGAGAATTATAAATATTTAAGTATTCATTTTTAAAATACTTGCTTGGTTTTGTCTCCAATTGTCTTAATGCTTTCAACATCAGAGTTTACAGTCCTAATTCCACTTGACAGGCATAGAGGCATGTCTTTATTGCTTTGGTTTTGTGAAGAAGCTTCAGACAGAGATACAAATTAAGTATAGTTCATAGGTACTCTTAAGAAGACATGGTAAGACAACTCTCCTTAAAAAGTTTTCTGTTATTGTCATAATTCTTGAGGCATGGGTTACTTTTCAGATTTTATATTCACAGACACACACCCATACCCCCAAACCTAAATTCAGCTTTCCCACATTGTTACAAAATTGCAGAGAAAAAAATGGTAGAAGAAGCATAGAAGTATCTTGGTGTAACACTACCAACAGTCCACTGTCTCTCTGTCCTTCACCTTCCTCCCAGCTCACAGGTGTCCATGTTCACCTGCTGCCTCAGGCGTCTGTGCCGCCTGTAGCCCTGCTCCTCTGGAAATTCTCCCCGAGATCCTCATTTTGACTGGAATCATACTCTCCTCTAGTGAGCCAGAAAGAAGTGTGAGAAAGTGATGCCGTCTCCTGGCTTTCTCCTGTAGTAATTATCCCTATTCTCTGGGTCACTGTGGTGCAAATTTTATACCTCTCTCTGCCTGCTTATTGGGTGTGTTTAAAAAAAAAGAGCTCTGCACTGGAAAAACAAAGAGAGCAACACAACAATATGAGAGAGCCTTGGAAGTGTAGTGTCTAACCGTACTCAGCTTTTTGCTCTACCAAGCAAGGTGTATGCAATGTAGGGCCTGTCGGGATAGACCTCAACTATGACACTTGGCTCATTTCCATTGTTAGAGAAACAACCTTGATTCCAACCTTGGGTAATTAAGATTATTTGCAGGATCATGTAAAGTATGTTATTTATACAAAAGTATAAAATCCTAGTTCAGTCTGAGTTAGAAAGTGACTGGGAGAAACTGAACATCAGGCAAGTATTGTGTTTGAAAGAAATACGTGTGCATGTGAATTGAGCCAGTGTAGAAGGCAATGATTCCATTTGTGGTTTTTATTTTTATTAATTGCATAAATGAGAAATAGATCTCATTTAATTCTGTTTCTAAAACAGTTTATGTGGTTAAACAAAACATAAAGAATGCTTGATTATCTGCTTTTATGGCTGCTTGGTGAACAAGACAGTGATTTATTAGTCCATTTGCTCTTGCTTTCCTCCTGCAGATTTGCAGAACTGGCTTTGGTTCTTAAGGGAGAAACCCAGGCTGGATCAGAGTGCAGTAAGGATATCTAAAGCTGTTTGTCAAAACTGGGGCATAGGCTGCAGCTGTGCTTACTCCTCCTTTAGTCCTGTGTTTGAAGCACCATCTCTGCCAGGTCCATAGCTTCACAGGATTATGCTATGGGGCTGTCTTAGCTTGTTTCATTTTGCTCAGGGATGTAGACTGTACTTGTCATTTGGCAGAGTGGGTTCTGCTTGTCTTCTTTTCCAGAGACGTTAATTGAGTTCTGCATTATTTTCAGCAGTTCTTCTTCACTTCTCCTTTTTCTATTTTTTTTCCGATCCAATTTGAAATACCAACACACTGCCTTTGCAAATCTGTAAAAAATAAGTTAATAATTTCCACTCCATGATTCAGCTTTCACTACAGACTCAGTATACTCTGGGAAGCTCAAATGTTTACTAGGTTATATTCTCTTTCTCTCATTGACTGCAGTGTGAAGCAAACACGTTTCGTGTGTGTCTTTGTGTATCCTCTGAAGTGCTATTGGTCATTATAAATTATTTCTTTGTTGTTCTGTTTGTCACACAAATACCAAAATATAGCAAAGAATAAATCTCTGTAATTATTAGTTGAAATATCACCTTTCCAACCATAGTCTGAGCGGTATCAGGGATGTACAACTTATAAAGCTTCTTTTTACTTTTTACTTTTATTTTTACTTCTGTTTTCATGGATTGTTTTTTGTATCCTTTACATCTGTGTCCTTTTGAAGACAGCTGTGTTAAAATGCATAGTTTAACAGGTTCATAATTGCTTTCATAATACTAACTGCATTTCAATCATGACAGCTTTTTGTAAGCATTAAGCTTTATATTGATGTCCAGTTAGGATTTACAGTTAAACTATATAGTTCATAATGTATTTCTTTCAAAGAATGTAAAGAAAGCAGTAAGATCCTGAAAATGAAAAACAAAGGTTGCAAGTGTACCTTGTAATCTGATGCACTATACAGCACTGTGTACTCTTCACCCAGTTTATAACTTATTAACACAATAAGTATGTGCTTCTGCATGAATTTGTTATATTTCTCAAATGTTTACAACAAATTAAATTTCAAGAGGTTTATTATTATATTTCAATATTCCTCTTAACTGTGGCATTTCCTTTCTTAGTTTCTCTGTACAACTTTGAAATTAACCTAAAAACTCATTTCATCGTGCAAAGTTAGTTTTCTAATAAAAAAATAAAATGTGAAATGATATTATCAAACCAGATAGCAATGTATTTTCTTTCTGATGTTACACAACACTTTTGGCACTGACTTGCTTGACTTGTTCATTGCTGCTACTGCAAGTATCTTTCAGATTATGTAAAAAAAAAAGATAAAATAAAATCAGTTACTAAGGCTGAGACGTTAGGAGATTGTACCCATTAAAAAAATATCTCCGATACCCCAAATTGGCCTATAGGCTGTAAATAGAAATTATTAGATTAGAGCATATTAGAACTGTAATCCTTACTAGATTGCAGCACGGCAAAGGCTATAAACTCAGGAATTAATTCAACAACACAGTTGCTAGCAAAACCAAAAGAAATTTAAGTCACTGGAAATCATTTGTTTTGCTCATATGCACATCAGTCTTCATCTCCCATATTTTGTGAGGGTCAGTGAGTCTGGCCTCCCCAAACCTTGTAACCTTTCAGACTTCAAAGTTCTTTCAGAATGAATTTTTAATAAATCTTGCATGATAGTATTTCTTGGAACAAATTTGTTCTACCTGTGAATCAAGTGCACTTTAAATTAAATCCCACCTCCTCCAGATAAACTTTTGACCTTCTCTGTCTCTTTGCATCTATTCCTGTGCCTAATCCTTAAATTGTTAGTGTTGGTGTTGTTCAAAACAGGCTGCAAATATCTTAGGGCGGGAACCTTGTCTAAATTTGTATTTGTAAAGTGACATCCACATGCCCTGCACCTGGGGATCTATATGGACAGTAAATGGTCATCAATCTTCTTAGTGAATAACAGATGTGTCTATAATTCTTTTTCAGTGTACTCATTAAAAAAAAGAAACAGGTTTTAAAGTTTACAGTAAAAGTTATGATTAGAGCATAAAAATTACTGACACTAAAGATATTTAAATGCTATTTCTTTCATCAGTAATACGTGGAATTCAAACTGCAAGTAGATATCATTATTAGTATTTATTTTTCAAAAGCATTTATTTTTCTAATTTTGTTACTACTATCAGAAACTAAGGAGGTATTGTCATAAAAATATCATGTTTTTAAACAGAATTTGAGCTTCACAAGACATGGAGATATTTAAGTCAAGCATTTTGTCTGGGTCTACAGAAAAAAAAATACCTCTACTGTTATTGGTTGTATGTCCATATAACTCCACAAAATTTCATTGCAATTACTCTTGATTTGCATTGTGCTGTAAGAAACAACTGTGTCACATTTTTCCCCAGGAAATCATTGCTCCAAAGATTGCCGTAGGCTGTAAGAACTCGCTAGGAATGTGCCACGATATACCTGCTTTGTTCATATATAATTCCTTGGATCCATTATTGGCCACAAGGAGAGGGAGGAAACTGGAACAGCTGTGGTTTGATGGTTGCTTTTACAGCCTTAGATGTCTGTGGAGGACTTAAGCTCATCCTATAAGATGTAAAACAAGTAAAATTAAGGCAAACAACTAAGCAAGTAAAATGTTTAATTCCTGATGTTTTGGCAAGAACCAACATGATTTAGAAGACTTACTTCTGTATACAAAAGTCTGGAGATACTCTTTAGGTCTTATCTGACCTGCTGCAGCAAACCTCATTGGATTTGATTCTGATCTCACTTACTTTGAAAATGAGAAGGAAACTTCATAGAAATGAATGGAATGTCATAAAACCGAATATTAAGTTAGAATTGGCCTAATAAGACTGCTTAGAAGATTGTAACACAATTGACTTCAAAGACCCCTCTACTATCTAAATGGATATGTAAGGATTAGTGGATTTGTTTTGAAACTTCATTTGAAATTAAAAATTGAAATTGCTCGAAATTTAGGTTTTTATTCTTACTTCTAATTCAGGTTTTAATGCGACCTAATAAATCCTACAAAGATCTGGAAAATTTGGTGAAAAGGGCAAATTTGGATTCAACATGCAAACGCAGAGGGAAACCCAAGTTTCTCCAGTACTGCTAAATAGACCTTGTATTTCATGGGATTTACCAGATTGTACACGGCCTGGTAAAGTTTGGTGAACACCTGCTGTGAGCTGTAATCTGGGGACAATATGACTGCCAGAACTCATTTTCCAACTTGTCCTGAGGTCTTTTTTATGCTTCTATGTGCCCCACCTACAAATGTGCTTAACTATAAGGCTAGGACTTCTGAGTGACGTTCAGTCAGCATTTTCACACGATTAGCTTGCCAATTAAAAATGGGCTTGGTACTGAGTTAGAAGTTAACTTAGATACTCCTAGCTTGGGCAGAGAGTTGCTTTCAGGCAGGGTGAGGCCAAGTCTGATTTTGTAGGAGATGTCACGCCTGCTGGGAGAGAGACGCCGTGACTCGCTGGAGAACTGGCGTGGCCTTCAGAGCACTCACTCCATTTGGCCTTTTTCTCTGGATCATAGCCAGAGACAAAAGCACTGTTGTGAGATAGGAGTGTGACTTCCGTCCAGTGAGCGGCTACAACTTCGCTTAGCGCCTTTTCTTTGTTTACTGTGGTTTCTTTCACATACTCATTATTACTATTGCAGTTTGGCATACTCTACTACATATGATGTTTTCAGAAAATAATATTTTCCATCATCGGTTTAAATTCTTTAAAATAACTGCTCTGGACATAGTCTACTTACATGTTTTTCCACTGTAAGAGGAAAAACAATGTGTGTCTGGAATTTAATGACCATAAAGTGCAAGAAAGATTTACAATTATTTAAGTATATTAATAATATATGTTTTATACTAAGAGAGATGACAGAAAATACCACACAGATGCCTTTTCTCTAGGTGATGTACAGACAGACAAATAACATTGTTTATCTTTGGAAATGTACCTGCAGGGTTCTTTTTTGAGAGGAAAAATCTTACCTAGGAGATAAAAACCATGAAAATATCTGAAAAATAATAATTTCTTAAGATTAGGTCCTGCACATGGAAAAAGAACACTTCAGCCTGTAAACAAATTAGTTATTCAGTGTACCTAGTTATACATATGTATGTGATGTTATTATGAAAATAATTGTGATAACTGTAAATACAAACTGGATGTATGTCATTTACACATATTGTGTCTGACATTTGGGTTATGTATTTACACATTAGCATGTGAGATATTGTGACATAAGGGATTGCCTTCCTTTTCACTTCCCCATGTAATAAACATGAAAATGTTTGGATAATCAGAAAACAGAACTTGATTATTTTAAACAATTACAACAATTACTTTTGGTCTCTACTAATATTCTGTATTAGTCTGAATAATAATGAAGAAAATTATATTTCCCTATCACTGTCCAAATCAAATAGCAATACAAGTTCTCCCAGTGGTATTTGTGTAGATATTGCTTGTCAACACCTCCTACTCTTTGTGATCATTTCAAGTGCCTCATCTTCTGTACAAGATGAAACTTGTTTAATTTACATTTTCCCTTTTCAAAGCAATAAGTAGTAAAAGACAGAAACTCTCTGAGACCTAGATTTTTCATGTTTCCTGTCACTGTAGTTCATGCTCTCTTACTTAAGTTAGACATAAAAATCATATTTGCCAAAGGAAATAAATAACACTCCGAATAAACTCCCTGCAGATTTGTCTCTGACCATCTCACTACCTTTGGTTTGTTTAGCAACATGCTCCAGAGCTTTCCAGTGAAGGTATTCTGATTTTCATGGAGCTATAGTATTTTCTGCATTATTGATTCCTATGTAATATAAAAAAATTAATGACATTAATAAGAATCAAATGTCAGCAGACATATGGTAGTAGCTATTCCAACCAGTAATTTTGTTATTTTCATGGCCTTATCTTTTTTCTCCAGTGATTACATGTTGTTAGTCTCAAACTGAGAAAAGGTCCATACCACTGAGCCTTAAATTACCTCTGTGGCTCCTAGGGGAAATTATTTATCTTTTGTTTAATTGGAATTTTCATTTTGCATATCCTGTCTGAAACTTTTGCTGTATTTGCCATTTTAAAATAAGGTAGATAATTCATAGAGTCACAAGGCCAATAGCAACAGATAACATTCAGTGTCAAATCATACAGATTAACTGGTGTAGCTAGAAACAAAAATTAAATATTATATGTGAACCTGCTGTGAGGAGGTAGGCTCCCTGCATACCAGACTTCTCAACTGTGAAGTTCATTTGATGATTTATGCAAAAACAAGGTCCTGCAGTTTTTTTCTTTATTGACAATGAAATTTGGGAGGTGAGTTCTGTCTATTCATTACATTAACTCTGTCCACCAAATGAAAAACAGAAACCAAACGCAGTACATCAAATGCAAGTTCTTTATCTATCGGAAGGTGTTTCTGAAGTGAGTGGTGCTGTGCCTGGGCTGTCACTGACCATAAACATTTTACCAGCCTTCTTCAGCATAGCAGGATTTTAAATGAGAGGGTTGCATTAACAATCCCTTCATGCAGCACCTTTCTACTTCTGTCAGTGTTTGTGATGCTGTATTTCTTCAGTCAATCTCACTCCACAAAATGCATTCACTGACCACTATCAATCATCTGTGTTCCATTGTATATCCAATAATGTATCAACAGTTGTGATGGATTGAATATTTTAGTTGTTTGCAAGACTATGCAATGATGTCGTATGTCAGACATATCCTGATTAGGTATGATACTTAAATTGCCTCATACTTCAATGTTTTTAGTTTTAAAACTCTTACAATAAGACCCTTGATCTTGCAAACCATCGTTTTCTGGCTACAGGCCACTGACTCACTCCAAAGTAGCACCTTGCAAGTACTCCCTTCATGTATAAAAATTGTATTTTTAAGATCATACAAACTTGAATACTAACTTCTGGTTTGAAAATATATTACTGTTTCTGAAAATGAATGATAATGGGAGGAAACTGCAGGATCATGGTGTTCTATTTTCAATGATAACATCACAGAATCACAGAATGACCTGAATTGGAAGGGGCTTACAAGCATCATCAAGTCCAACTCCTATCCACACATAGGACAACCCCAGAATTTACACTGTGTCTGAGTGCATTCTCCAAATGCTTCTTGAATAGTATTAGGTTTGGCATCACGACTACTTCCCTGGGGAGCCTTTTCCAGTGCTCTGCCACCCTCTGAAGAACCTTTTCCTAATACCTAACCTACACCACCCCTGGCACATCTTCCTGCCATTCCTTCAGGTCCTATCATTGGTCACCAGAGAGAAGAGATCAGCTCCTCCTCCTTCCTTGTGAGGAAGCAGTAAATTGCTGTGAGGTCCTCTGCTCCAGGCTGAACAGACCAAGTGACTTCACCTCCTCCTGCTACAACTTCCCCTTCAGATGGGAAGTAGCTTGATGTACTTTTTATACTGTAGTGCCCAAAACTATACACAGTACTTGAGGTGGGGCCTCACCAACATGGAGTAGAGTGGGATAATCACCTAATCACCTCCATCAACTGGCTAGGAATGCCATACTTGATGCACCCCAGGACACGGCTGGTCCTCTTGGTTGCCAGGGCACACTGTTGTCTCATGTTCAACTTGCCATTGACCAGAATCCCCAGATCCCTTCCCACAGGATTTGCTCTCCAGCCTCTTGTTCCTTAGTTTGTGTGTAGAACCAGGGTTGTCATGTCCCAGGTGCAAAGCCCAACACTTGCTCTTCTTAAACTTCACGTGTTTGATGACTGCCCAGCTCTCCTCAGGGCCTCTTTGCCCTCAATGGTGTCAACAGCTCCCCCCAGTTTTGTGTCATCGCAAACTTGGTTAGTAAACCTTTAAGTCCTGCATGAAGGTCATTTATGAAGATATTAAAATATAATGGTCCTAGGATGGATCCCTGTGTAACCCCGCTAGCGACTAGTCACCAGACCAATGTAATCCCATTCACTGTGACCCTTTGGGCCCAACCAATCAGCCAGTAGTTCACCCACCACATTATGTGCTTATCTAGCTGTATGATGGGCATTTTGTTTGGGAGAATGCTGTGAGAGACAGTATTAACGGTCTTTCTAAAAGGCACAACATTTACCAGCTTCCATTCAACTGGTACCTCTCTAGATTCCTAAAGGCATTAAAAGATCATTGAGAGGTCTCGTTATGACATCAACCAGCTCTTTAAGTATTCTTGGATAAATCCCATCAGGTCTCATCAACTTTCAGAGGTACAATTGGTGCAGCAAATCCTGCACCAGTTCAGGGTTGATTGGGAGTTTATCATTTGCAGTTTTGGTCCTTTAACTCAGGACTCTGGGGTGATGGTAAGGAGTCGGGGGTAAGTCCATCAATATTGGAGGCAGAGGTAAAAAAACGCATTAAATGTCTCTGCTTTGTCTGTATCCCTGTTTATGAGGTGTCCGTGCTCATCAAATAATGGACCAATGTTATTTTGGCCTGCCTTTTGTTGTTAACATATTTTTAAAAGCCCTTTTTATTATATTCCACAGTGCTGGCTAGCTTCAACTCTAATGAAGCTTTGGCCATGCAAATTTCTGCCCTACAGCAGTGAACAGCATCCCTGTAGTCATCCCATGTCACTTGTCCTTGTTTCCGCAGGCCATACATATCTTTTTATGCCTTAGTTCAAGTAGAAGATCCCTGCTCAGCCAGGCAGGCCTTCTGCCTCACTTGACTTCTGCTTGACTTCCTCCATTTGGGAATTGCCTGGTCCTGTGCTCTTAGGAGGTGGTACTTAAAAAGTGACCAGCACCAACAGACTCCAGCACCTTCAGAAGCTTTTTCCCAGGGGACCTTACTAAGCAGTTCCCTGAGTAACCTGAAGTCTGCTTTCCTCATACGTAGCGTTGAGGTCTTGCTGTCAGTTTTCCTTCTGTAGCCATAGATATTAAATTTGACTGCTTCGTGGTTGTCGTGACCAAGGGAGGTAGCCTCTAATCACCACTTAACCCGTGAGACCTTCTCTGTGAACTAGCAAAAAATCAAGGAAGGTACCTAATAGGTACACATAGCTTAATAAAATTATTGAATTCTTTTTGTAAGAAGCAAAGAGTGCTAGGGATTTAATAAGCACTTAGTGTCTACTTGACCTTCAAAAGGCTGACACATTCAAGAAAATCTTTGTCTTTATTATCTCCAGTCTGACTAAATGGCAATAAAATGATCAGCCCGGAGATGACTTTCATAATATAAGGCTATAAAAGACTTCTACGGTGTCACTGAGTCCAGCTTCTTGTTGTTGTAAGCAAAACGTCAGAGATGTCCCTTCCCAAAAGTTATCAAGCTCCCATCTCCTAATAATTAGATGTGTTGTTCCCTGTCCTTTAATTACAACCTCAGTGACACTACAGAAAACTGATTCCTTCTTTGTTTGCATTGCTTTAAGTCATTGACAAGTAGTACACCTTTGGGTGGAACATGCAGAGGTTCCTCTGCTTCAGTTACCATAATAAACCTTTCCTACTACTTACTATAACAAAATATAGTTAAAGTGTCTTATTACAAGACCATAGGATTTCTGCTATAATTTGTGGAAATGGTGTATGCTCACCAATTAAAATATTTTTCTAATGGGATGCTGATTCATTGTAGCACGACTTTGTAAAGAAATGCAAACAAGAAGAGAAAAGAATGCCTTTTAATTCTTAAAATTAATTAATTTCTTCACAAATCACTGAAGCTTTTTACAGGCTAAAGCCAGAAAAAATATCCTTGACCCCAAATGTAAAATAATCACCTTTAAAGGGAGAGGAAGGTGTTGCTCAGAGGATCTCTGTCACACAGATAGGTATGACAGTCCTTGAAGACCTTCAGTCCCCCTGGGCTAAGTTTAGGGGAAATCAAGATTTAGGTTACAAATGCAATTTTTGTTTGTGCATTTGGTTTTCCTCTAAAAATGTGGTTTCTGACTGTGAGGTTTGAACTTAAGAAACAGGCAACTCTGCGAGGAACGAACTGTTTCCAACTTCAGTGATTCTGGCTTGGTAAACGTGTTATATACAAACAACTCAACTGGCCTGGAGTAGCAGACTTGCAGTCTTTGACTGTGTGATGGAATTGGATTAAAGCCTGAGAACAGTGAGATGCCTCAAAGTGACCAAAAGGAGACAGAAGTAAAGCTTTCCCACTTCTGGCTTCCAGATTTGGTGCTGTTTCAGGGATCCTAAAATAGAAATCAAATAATCTGGCAGGTCTTTCACTCCTTATAACTTTGCTTTAAATTTCCATTTTCCTTTTCTCTTTATCTTTGCTGAATCTGAGGTGGAGGAGGGGTTTCATCACAGGGTTACCTTTTTATACAATCTGCCGCTTATTCCTCATTTTAAACTTTCAGGCAGATTTCATCACCAATCTTCCTACTTTCCAAAGTTATTTACCCAGATCTTTCTTGCTATTTTCCTTTCTCTCAACAACATTTTACATCTCCCATTTCCACAGTAAGGCTCCTTCAATGCTAACAGGATTTGCCCATCTGTTTGCAGGACTGCTTATCTTCACCTCCCATTCTGTACACTTCCGCTGCTTCACTTAACCATCTATCTCCTAACTGGTCACTTTATCTCTTTATGCCACCTATTACTGGAAGGATGTCTTACTTTTTTCACCAAATCTTCCCTGCAGAGAGCAAGGCCAATCTCTGCCTTCAGATGATTCTTTCACTTTACCTTTTCCCCCTATCCCAAGTGTCAGTAATTTCTCATTAACTAGTGCTTTCACTGGTCTGACTTTTTTAGAACAGTGGAACATTCTACTTGATTGAAACAGAGCCTGTGATGCAGAAATTTTTGGTAAGAGTTTTTTTTATGGACTGTATACTTAACACAAAATCAGAGATCGCTTTGTTGCTTGGCTTTATTTTGATGAAAGAAGCTTTTGCTGCGTTACTTTTTCATGCAGTGCACTGTATCACAGGTGGTCTGTTGGGGTTTTTTCCTTCTATTTTGACATGATGAAAAACTACAGAAAATGGCAGGATAATATAGAAAAACATAATTTTATCACAAAATGTTGCTAATTAGGGGCTTTTGTTTGTTTGTTGATTTTCACAGGCAGTGGAATACCCCCATCAGATGGAACTGTAAATTAATCCATCACTGTGTCAGTTATAAAGGTTTTTTGGTGAGACTAAAGCAAAGGCTGTTCCCTGAGCTGCATAGAACACAGCATTAAAATGAGGAAGTAAAACTGTTGCTGGATGCATGTATTAGTTGCAGAGCGAACCACCTGGTTCTCAGGGATTTTTTTCCTGCTATAATGAGAGTTGCTGATGTAAAGGTCTGTATACAAATTGAAGTAGGTTGCAGCCTTCCAAATACAGATAATCAGAAGTCGACTGTTACTTTTTGATTCTCTTGCTTGTTAATATGTGTTATTCTGTTGTAAATAGACTGGGTTTAAGTCTCTTTTTTTTTTTTTTTTTTTAATTGTTGGATAATGTGAACCAATTGCTGGAAAAGACACTCCATACCAAAGTGCCATTTCTTCAGGCAATGAAGAGCCCTCACTTTCCAGTGCCTCCCAAAGAAGCTTATACATGGTCTTGTCACACTAATTTCCCTCTGGAGCAGTCAGGGGTCTGATTAGTCCAGTTAGATTTCTTTGATACTTCCTACTGCGTGTTTTGGAGACCAATGCTGTGTGGCCCAATGACAGAAGTGCCAGGAAAGGAACTGCTTGATTCCATAACAATGTGTTGGAAACCCCAACTGACATCATGTCATTGTATTCCATTACTATTGAATAGTCCTAGTTATGCAAAAGTGTCATAACTTTCCCATTGACATCTGTATGTTTTGCTGGCTGGATTCACATGACCTTCAGAGATTTGCTTAGTGTGGCAGAGAACCCATAGCAGAAACCCACTTACACTACTCAGAAAATGCCCATATGGTACAGTCCCTTTTCCATCCCAAATCTCCTGAAAAAATGTGAAATCGTCAGATCAGGAGATGATGATGTTAACCATGAGTTTAATGCTGCTATCAATTTTGCAATCTGTCTGAGCTCTCTAGTTTTCCTCTTAGAACTGAAGATTTTTTTCTCCTGCCAGATAAGTAAACTGGATTCACCAGAAACAAATACTTCTTCATAGAGTGTTTCATTGAGGTCTTTAACTGACATATCCAAATACTGAGTATTTTATGATAAAAGTGTCAATAACTCTCTTACTTCATGATTTAGACCTTGCTCAATTACGGAGTACATTTCCCTAGATTTTCAAGGGAGCTAATGATGTAGAAGAGGTCTGTATGAAAGTTAATAATACTACCTATATTACAGGTCAAATTCTGCAGCCTATAATTGTCTCCCTTTCCAGACTTCATTACATGCTTTCTGCATTTTCTTTCATTTTTAAATAGATAAGTGTATGGTTATGAGTATATAATTACTTCTAAATATATATTTTAGCACTTAATTTAATTGAGGACAACAGATAATCTTGAGTTCTGGCTTGAGCTAAAGTAGAAAGGCTATTGTTTATATTTGTTCCTATGAAAGAGAAGGATATCCTCAAGTTGGTGAAATGCTGTGAGTCAAAGGGACAAAAAGGGTCACACCTGCAGAGAGAAGCAGTCAGGACAGATGGCCTATAACCAGCCAAAAGAGTATTCCTTTCCATATACATCATACTCAGTACAATGGTGAGGGATCACAAGGGTTGAGCTCTCATCTTCGGTGACCAGCATCTAGTGAGAACTTTGTCTGTCCTTTTGCCCCACTCTCAGATCCATGGATTCCTGAAGCCAGTTCTTGAGTCTAGCTCCCATCTGCCACTCAATCCAGTCTGGGACCTTTCTCTGTGCCTCCTCTGCAGCATCAGTGGTGGCATAGAGTCAGTGGAGGGAGGGAGTTAGTTGATTTTGCGTATTTGTATGTACATTTATATTTATATATATATATATACACATACACACACACACACATACACACATATATTATTATTTTCTTTACTATTATTACTGTTTCATTATATCTGTTTTAGTTCTAGTTTCTAGAATACAAGTGTCTTTTCCATTTCCCTTTCCCCTTCCCTCGGGGTCAAGGGGCAGGATTTGGGTCACAACTGTCTGCATTTAACTGCCAATCAAGTCAGGAGATGGGACTGAACCATGGTATCCTGTCATGTCCTTTCACAGCAGTGTTAAAATCTTTTAAATATTCTGTACCATAATGGAAGACTTTGAAAAAATATAAATGCGCATTTAAGCTACAAATATTTGGACTAGTATGTTATGTCTTCTTAAGTTTTAAAGTGCAGATCACACTATATTAATTCATATTATATTTTTATTCTGACAAATTCACTACAATGTTCTTTGGGAACACAATTGAGACACAAGTTTACAGTTTTGGGGTATGTACCCAAAACGTAAATATGCACCATATAAATATTCATGACGGTCAATTAATAAACAAAGAGCATAAAAATAACTGTGCTTGATCAGACCATGGTGATAGATAAAACAGTCTATCAAGTAAAACATTATAAAACCAAAGCAAATTAGTATTTTTACTTCTCCCAAGCATTGCAACAGATCAATTACTTGCAGTTTGGGGAGTTCATGAGCACTGTGTATTCCGTGACCCTATAGTTTTTTTCTTCCATTAACTTTTCCAGCTTGTCTTTCAGCCTGTGCAAACATTAACTTTCACAAAACCTTTTCTCAAATGGTTCTTAGTCTTAATCCATGCTGCATGAAAAAAAAAAAAACATACCTCATTTTCGTTTTGAACCAACCATATATACATTCATCGGATGTCACTTCTGCTATTGAATGAGACAATGGACAACTGATGCCTATTCATCCTTCCCATGACACTCCCCATTTTTTATAACTTTATCATATATCCCCTCAATTGTCTGTTTTCCAAGCTGAAGTTTCAAAACCTGTGTAATTGTTCCTTCCATGGAAGTCATTCATTCCTTTGATCATCTTTATTGCTCTTCTCTGGATGTGCTACAGCTCTTCTATATCCTTTTTAAAGATGGGACGATCAGGACTTCACAGAATATTCATTATGTAGGGACAAAGCAGGTCCCTGATTATCAGAAGAAATATTTCTCAAATAATTTTAGTGTTTAAATTTATTAAAACTTTTAATTCTCTCAATTTCCTATTACAAGTCAGGATTTGAAATTTAAGATTGACTAATGAATACTGCTTTTAGCATAGCAAGTTCAAGTTTGTTTTTAAGTGGTACAGCTCCAGGCAAGCATATGTTTGCAAGCTGAGTTTGACTGTGCTGAAACCAGACAACACAGATCCAGTTCTACCTCTGAATGTTTAGATAATGAGTCATGCTAATATAGACTGTCTACAACAGTTCAACTCCAGCCACTAAAGAATTTATTATAAAATAGATGAAACAGGGGCATAGACACAACTGAGTCATGGATGCTAATAGACCAAGGCAGCCCAATATACTAACAAGCAATGCAAGTGAGATGTATCTTCCTAAAGGTGTGCATGCTCTGGTGATAGCCCAGCTGGGGCCACTTGTCATATGGTATAAAAGCACAATGCATAGAGCAAAAGAGCATGCCCTGAAAAAGGACACGAACTCTGTCCTTTTCTCATATTCTGCTGCAGTTAGTCAGAAAAATTATTCAGCAGATTTTCATCCCAGACATCTGATTGACCATTTATTAATGAAGACAGGTGATAAATTGACCTAAATTGGTTCTTTCTGTATGGAAGTGATGGGAGAATTTGGTTCTATTTTTCATTGAACTTACCATAATTCTATTAGTATCATAACTTATAGGTGTGGTTTATCTTTTTTTGGCGCAATAATTATAATTCTGTTTCAGTTTTTTTTATTTAAGGAACGGACATTTCTTCTGTGAGTTACAATATTCTTTTTAAATTAAATGTTTCATCAAGTTTTTCTAAACATGGTATTTTAATCAATTTAGTCAATTCATTGTTGATCATGATATCACATGACCTACTCAGCAGTACAGAGAAGGTTTGTCAGATAGACGTCTTTTTTGAAAAAAAAAAACAACATTTGCTTATATTTTACAATAGTGTTTTTACTTTAGGCATTATTATGATTCTTGGATTCATTACTGGATTGGTTTGCAAAATTAGGGCTATGACAATTTGGGTTGTTTTACTATTTTCCTTTAAATATGCTTTAGTTGTAGTTCCATAACAAGCTTAAAAATTCATTCAGGTAGTCTAAAATAAATAAATATTTACTTAGCATGCATTGCTTTCTATGGATTACTTAGAAAATGTAAGCAATGGGAAAAAAATTGTTGGTTCAAGATTATGACTGAAAAATTGAATAATATAATGCAAAGGTTCTTGATTTCACATTTCCTGTTATCATATGAATTTCTCATTTGGAGTATCTGTGTCTTTTGTCACACTGGTGTGACAACTAATACAATTCTCCCAAACTGTGCATTTAATAAGAAATACATTAATTAAACAGTACAACAAATGCTTGAATTTCATTATTTGAGACCTGTGTATTACCCTGACACAACAATCTCAGTATGAGAAACCATATGCTGTGCCTGTGAAAGCTTTACCAAGCTGGCACATTTCTCCCAAAATATCTAGAGTCAACTAAGAAGTTTTCTTCAAATAAAAAGTAAAAAAAAAAAAAAATTACTGAAAGACTCTTCATTCTAAAACTCCAGAAACATTGTCATTTATGATTTTTAAATGTGTAATAGAGATTTATATGCCTTGTATGCCACAGTTTCTTTCTTGCTGAACAGGTTTGCATTGCCATGAGCACTCCACCCATGCACTTACAAAAGATTAGCAATGAAAAGAATTTCTGAAAAATATAAGCTAGGAATGAGTTAGTATGTATATGTCACACAAGTCCACTTTGCTTTGGGAGGAAGCAATGGAAAAAACTCTGTACTGAATCAGAAAAAAAGAAAAAAAAAGTGTAGGGTTTTTTTCTTTCCCCATACACTTTGAGACTAGGGTTAGTGTTGTACAGAGTTCAGTAGCCACGTTGCACTCCTCTCAGGTAAGTCTCGCCTTCCAAGATAGACATAAATTTGACTAAATGGTGTCAAGATTATGTTTACTTCCCAACTCACATACAAGTCGCTTCTGTTTAGAGAAACGCAAATACGTTGAATACATTGCAAGCAGATTTTTCAAGATATGGGAATCAGGCTGGAAGAGCCTGTGATAAAGCAGGACCTACACAGAGGGCTGTTCACAGCCCCCCTCCAAGGGAGGCCAAAAGGCTGAGAGAGACTTTATTCAGCACATGTAACTAGACAGATTTGGACAGGCTGTAGATGAATCCTTTGAAATTGTAATTCCTTGTTAAGGAATAAATAAGTGATAGAGCATGGGACATGCCATGCTGACAACACACATCTTTTCCTTGCAATCAGTTCACTGCAATGCAGCCCAGGAAAAGGCAAACTACAATCCAGTTTTTTCTAGTTACACATCTGCATATAGTACAAGGACCATCAGGATCTTTACAATTGAATCTGTAGCACAAAAGTAGAGCAATAATTACATAATATTTCACAAAGGACCAAATGCCAGGGTTATATTTCATGCAGTACAGCTACAATCCTTCAATAGCAGGAATATGACTGTGACAGAAGAGTATAAAAGATGAGCTGAAGTGGGACAACAGGAAAGCTTCTTCAAAGATCTATAAACTGAAGCTTAGACCCCATATTTACAGGTCTCAGTTCTGTATGACAGCCAAGGTGACAGCACCATGATGTCTACTGGAAGTAAATCAGAGCTGATCAGGCTCTTGAACTGTTCTTTCCTGTGAAGCTGGCCTGTTGAAATCTGATTTTTTTAATCAAGATTTAATGACTTAATGATGACTTTTAATTATAAAATTAAAATGTTGCTCCATAAAATATTTACCTTTATTGTCCCTTTATGTTTTCCCCCAACTATTACACCACAGTGATTGATGACCACCTCTAACTCTATTATTTTTCCAAGAAGGGATCATTTCAGGTAACAGCAAAGATTCCTATAGTCAGCAATCACAAAAGTTTATATGAAACTAAATAGAAGACCTTTCTTGCCCTCTGGTTGATATAAATAGTGTAAAATCTGTAATAATGCTTTTAGTCAAATGAGGCTCCACAAGACCTCTCATTAGAAAGGAGTACTTGATGAGAGAAGTTAATTTGCTCTTTCCTTACTTTGTGATCTGTGTTGGCTAAATCCTCAAGACTCCATAAGCCCATAAGCCCTCTGTCCTGTTCTTTTAGTCATAGTCTCCATGAAAGTACCTCCCACCTCAAGACAGGCTCTATCAGTGAAGAAGCCTGGCCAGCATGATGCTGGGATTTGATTCTGCACCACTTCAGTCAATTTGGATTTGGCAGCTGACTTCAACAGAGTTAGCAACAGTTCCTAACCACTAGAAGTAGGAGAAACATGCTAACAAAAGTTACCTGAAGGGTACTAAAGGCACTTTTTAAGCCATTTTGCCAGGAATTGATCACACAATCCTTAAATTAGTGCTGAATATTCCTGTAGTGCACAGGGACAAAGCTTAAGATTTTGTGCGAGGTTATTGAAAAAACGAGGAGCAACTGATTACTCAGTAGTATTCAGGAGGGAAACTCTGTTGTTAATCGATGACTGTGTGAGGATTAGGAAGCCATGCAAAGCCACTCTTTGCATCTCCTGTTCAATTTAAATGTCTAAATTAATCCTTTCTCATAAAATGGGGGAAGACAGAGTTTAATCCAGTCATCTGCAGTACTCAGGCTGTAGTACATACTCTGTTTATGAGTGCACTTCAATTTATCTTCTGCCTCGTTTCTGCACTACTTATGGGAGTGCCCAAGGTTACTAGATATTAGCCATCTGCAGAGAGAAGTTAAGAATGGCTCCTCAGGACCTGTTGGCTTTCCCACTAGGTTGGGGGCTCAAAGCCTCAGCTTTGGATCTCCATTCCAAAGAACAAAATGTAATATATTTAATGTTTTTTGGTAACTGGAAACCACCCATTACTTCTCCAAATCTGTATTTTATGCACCAAGAAATCTCTTACAGTTACTCCAAATAGGAAATCACAGAATCAACTCAGGGTTTTCCAGGGTTGGATCTTGTCATGATATCTTGACTTTGCATACCCGGAATAGATTTCCTAAAATTCCAGTGACAAAGGAAGGGGTGCAAATGACTTTTCATCACATATATTGCTAGATTTGAAACACCGTAGGCTGAATACTTTAAAAATACTGACCTATGTATGATCATTTATTTTTACTAAGTGATTTCCAGTGCCCTATGACTGTCAAGACTCTTGCGCTGTTGCTGCTGCTTCACAAACTGCTAGGTAAACACAGACCTCAGCAGGAGGACTTACAGAATAATCAGAGACATAGTGTAGCTAAACAGTGTGAGGGAAAGAAAACAATAGCACAGCTACACTGTTTCTGCTGTTAGAGTTTAGTACATTCGGCCCAGCGGAAGGCAGTGAGCAAAAGAAGGGGAAGAATGGTGACAATTCAAAAACATGGCCTATTATTGTACTGCTAGTTATCTTGTAGCTCAGTATGACCCAGTACTTCTAAGAGATTAAAAAACTCTGAATCTACTTTTGGTTTGTATTCCATCATGTCTTTATGAGACTGTAGACCTGTCACCAGGGGAAACCTCCATGCTGATTACAGCTCATGTATCAACTGAAATACTGTCCAGGAGTTCTAAAATTGCTGCCTAAATCTTAGGAAGCTCCCTTTGGAGAGAAGATTGCTCCAACGTGTCTCCCCATACTTCTGGAAAAGCTCAGGCCTGCTCTTATAAATTCATATAAACAGAACCCATGGAAATAGGTGCATTTAAAACCTTTTTTTCCCCTTTAGTGCATGATGTAATGAATGTAACTAGGTGGATGGATTTGTCTACATTGAAACTTAGATATGATCCTGAAGGGCAGCTTTAACTTGGGCCAAGCCACATGAACTGCCTTTCCGAGCCTCTGTCTTATCTAGAAAGCAGTCTCATCTCCTCTTCTCAAATTTGCTTCTTATGGAAAATAGAAACAGAAGTGAGTGCTTGTGTAGAAGGGAAGGAAGTGAATAAATCTGGGATAGAAACTGATAGATTACTGAGGGTGGATTTCCTATGTTCTAGGTAATGATTTCTATGAGCACTGCAGGATACAGCTGAGCAGGGACAACAAACACTGGAATTCATAAGGGCTTCTAAGCTTAGACTGGATGTTATTACAGTGAGAGGGAGGAGAAAAAGCAAATATTTTTTATTAATGTAGTTATACATAAAAAGTCTATGGGAATTGATTAAAAGCGTCAGTAAAACCTTTTAATGGTACTATGAAACAGCAACAAGTTGCATCAAGGAAGGCTTAGATTGGATACTAGGAAAAAGTTCTTTACTGAAAGAGGGGTCAAGTATTAGAATCATAGGATCATAGAATCATAGAATCATAGAATAACCGGGTTGGAAGAGACCCACTGATCATCGAGTCCAACTATTCCTATCTAACACTAAACCATGCCCCTTAGCACCTCATCCACCCATGCCTTAAACATCTCCAGGGAAGGTGTCGCAACCACCTCCCTGGGCAGCCTGTTCCAGTGCCCAATGAACCTTTCTGTGAAAATTTCTTTCCTAATGTCCAGCCTAAACCTCTTGCCCAGGGAAGTGGTGGAACCACCATCATTGCAGATGTTCAAAAAGTATAGACATGATACTTCAGGACATGGTTTAGTAGGCTTAATTGAGTTGGGTTGATGGTTGGAGTTGATGCTTTTAGAGGTCTTTCCCAACCTTAATAATTCTATATTTTTCCTTAGGCAGAATTTGTTTTCTGTCGATCCTCTTTCTGTTTGTTGATGAATCACTCCTCAATAATTCAAACATCTAGAAATATTAAGTGCTATTTAGTCTGATTGTATGATCAGTTTTCTTTCATCTGACTCTGGAATCAGTGTGCTTGCTATTAATGATAGATACACCAGCAAATTATTTACAGCTACAGACAGAAAAGGATGTAGGGAAATTGTTGATACTGTAGGTATATGTGCAGGATCCGCAATGCCTCTGTCACTTGGTGGCTCCACTGATGCTAGCTGCATTCCTCCATCATTATATTACCACCAGTAAAGACCCATCGGCACCTAAATGTCTGATGTGAGGACTGCCTGTAATGCCACCGAGCTTTTGTCATAACTGTACCTCCCATTGTTTGCCAAACTGAGAATGTGGATTCAGGGATGGCTTTAGGCTTAGGCAAAACAGGAAACCATCTAGGTCAGTAGGCTCTCGAGTAATCACAGTGGCTGTGGAGACATTAGTGCCAGCAGCAGCTTTGCGTGGGTGCCAGAGGAAGGGCATCAGATTTTCCAAAGGCTAGGATGGCTCAAGCAACCAATGGATGCCTTTTTGTTGGAGCATTTAGTGTTGCTGCTGCAGCTGAAGTGACGATAGCTCAAAAGGAGAGCCATTGCCTGTCTCTTTTCTGCAGGAGCCATTAAGCTTTAACTCCTGAATTCTAGGATCCTTTTCCAGCATCTCTATGTGTTAAAAAGAAACATAAAGACTACAACAAAATGTATTAGTCACAGGTATATCAGAAATGCTGAAAAACTCAGTCTTCATAGGGAAATATCAGATAGCAACTTGTTAGGAGGTCATGTGACATTTACAGAGATTATTAATAATGAGTAAAGGGCCTGTAAAGGAATGGTAAGAGGAACTGCAGAAAAGACTCTAGAACTAACTCAGTGGATATAAAATTTTGTAGGAAAGTGTTTTCATGTGGTAGGATCTTCTACTTTTACAGTCCTTTTTTGTACTGTTAGACAAATAGGAGGCCAAAAGTCTGGTAACATCTATACCATGACTTGGTAGAGATGACAGAGAAGATAGAAAAATTCACTGATACATATGAGACAACAAACAGTGCCTTGAGCATGCAACTGAGATGACAAAAGACAGATCAGATAAATGTTTTCAGTTTATTTCTTCTCTCCACATGAAGAGAAGACTGAGGATAGTACTGAGATCAAAAAGCTTTTGATTATGAACAGTGTTGAATAAAATTTTCCTTCAGAAATAGAGGTCTGGGAGGGGGTAAGCTGGAAAGCAACCAATGTCTCTTGTTCGTGGAGCTAAGACTATATCGCCAAAAATAATCCTTTTTTAAATTTTTTTCACAGTTCTTGATGGTACAGAAGTGAAATTCCACATACTTAATACTAAACAGTTTACCTTATATTATACACACTATATCGTACATTTTTTACTTACAATATCCTACACATAATGTGAATAAAAAAAAGTTTTCATGTGTTTGAAATAGTTGGTGTTGAATATATTTGTCCTACATACCCTTTTCTTCTCTATAGCCTAAATAAATATAACTGTAATGAAATAATGTATGTTGCTGCTGTAGAATAAGTAACAATGTGGCCATTAAAAAAATAGTTTTTACTAATATTAGCTTTTTTTTGGCAAGCAGACTTATTATTCTGGAATAACTGAGTTATTTAATTTTAAATAAAAGAACATGCCTTTTTTTATGGACAATAAATATTTCTGACTCCATGTGTACATATAAATATTTTGAAGGAGATATATTACAAAGTTAGCTGAAGGCTTATTTTTGCATTTCCTTAGTTGTGAATGAAAATGGGTTTCCTGAAGACCACTATTTGCTCAAAGTTGGGGGAAACATGATGATGTCCCTGGAAAAATTCACACTCCAAACAAAAAAATGTGGGAAAAGCAAGGAGAATGTTGATAATAATGTCAAGACATAAGTTTAATAAAGATTCTTTTAAGTGACAATGAGCTCACATTTGTTTCTTACATGGAAAGGTGGTAGTCTCTTTTAAAGCAATTTTTTTTAAAAAAAAGAAAAGTGAAATGAGTACTCACTAAACTTACTAATGTAGTAAAATAAAATATTAAAATGAATTAAATTAAAATTAATAGTTGAGGTCAATGTGTTAAAGAAATTATCCAGCAGTCCTGGATGACTGGGGAGGTACCACTGGACTGAAGGCTGGCTGATGTCATACCCATCTATAAGAAGGGGCACAAGGCAGATCTGGGGAACTACAGGGCTGTCAGTCTGACCTTAGTGCCAGGGAAAGTCATGGAACAGGTGATCTTGAGTGCTACCATGAAGCACATGCAAGAGAATTGGGTCATCAGGCCCAGTCAACATGGGTTCACGAAAGGCAGGTCTTGCCAAACTAACCTGATCGCCTTCTATGACAAAGTGACTAGACTCTTGGATGAGGGAAAGGCTGTAGATGTGGTCTTCTTGGACTTTAGTAAAGCCTTTGACAGTTTCTCACAGCATTCTGCTACAGAACATGTCAGCCTCTGGCCTGGACAGGCACACACTCTCCTGGGTGGAAAACTGGTTGGATGGCCGGGCCCACAGAGTGGTGGGAAATGGTGTTAAATCCAACTGGAGGCCAGTGACAAGTGGGGTTCCCCAGGGCTCAGTGCTGGGTCCAACCCTGTTCAATGTCTTCATCAATGACCTGGATGAAGGCATTGAGGGTACCCTCAGCAAGTTTGCAGATGACACTAAGCTGGGTGGAAGTGTGGATCTGCTGGAGGGTAGGGAGACTCTGCAAAGAGATCTAAAAAGCCTGGACTGCTGGGCAGAGGCCAATGGCACGAGGTTTAACACAGTCAAATGCCATGTCCTGCACTTGGGGCACAACAACTCTCTGCAGAGCTACAGACTAGGAGAAGTCTGTCTAGAAAGCTGCCTGGAGGAAAAGGACCTGGGGGTGTTGGTTGACAGCTGACTGAACATGAGCCAGCAGTGTGCCCACGTGGCCAAGAAGGCCAGTGGCATCTTGGCCTGTATCAAAAATGGCGTGACCAGCAAGTCCAGGGAGGTAATTCTCCCTCTGTACTGGTGAGGCTGCTCCTTGAATCCTGTGTTCAGCTCTGGGCCCCTCACCACAAGAAGGATGTTGAGGCTCTGGAGCAAGTCCAGAGAAGAGCAGCAAAGCTGGTGAAGGGACTGGAGAACAGAACCTATGAGGAGCAGCTGAGAGAGCTGGGGTTGTTTAGCCTGGAGAAGAGGAGGCTGAGGGGAGCCCTTATTGCTCTCTACAATTACCTGGTTGTGGAGAGGAGGGAGCTGACCTCTTCTCCCTAGTGGTAGGGGACAGGACAAGAGGGGATAGCCTCAAGCTCTGCCAGGGGAGGTTCAGGTTCGACATAAGGAAAAAATTTTTCACAGAAGGGGTCATTAGGCAATGGAACGGTCTGCCCAGGGAGGAGGTTGACTTGCCTTCCCTGGAGGTGTTTAATGTGCGGGTGGATGAGGTACTGAGGGGCATGGTTTAGAGATTGGTGGGAATGGTTGGGCTTGATGGATCCAGTGGGTCTACTCCAACCTGGTGATTCTATGATTCTATGACTTGCAGATAGTAGTCCGATTTGCAATTAACTTCCCTTGGGCCAGCCTTCTTGATACGCAAAACCATATATGCCTGTGAATGTATTTATGTCTGTCCCAATATTATCTATAATTTGAGCAACAGCAATTAATCTAATTCTTTTGCCATGAGTTGTACCATGAAATTTTTAATTCCACATAGATGCTTTTTACACTTTGTTCTATTCACTGCTATTGCATTCCAGACCCTGTAGAGTTGTTTTGGAGGATAAGTTTGCTAACTTTTCTCAGCCACTATGTCTCTTATAAGGCTTTGAAGCATATAGGACATTTTTCTAGCTTCTCTTTGAAGACATGTAAACACTCAAGACAGTCAGTGCATTTATATAGTCAAAATTATGCATCCTTATGGGACAACCTTGTTATTTCTCTTCTTTCCATGTCTTACTTGAGCTTCTGTGTGTTTTTATAGGCAAACTGAAAAAATAGTGCCACATCTCTTGTTCTGGACCATATCTGTCCAGCCCAGGTGATCACAGTGTTGTGCTGGAACACCATTGCCACATGAATGGCTGCAGAACTATGGAAACACACAAGCTGCTCCATGACATCAGTCAAGGTCAAGCATTCTCCAAGTGTTTGTGTTTTCTTGTTTTGACAGAGTTTTTGTTGTTGTTTCTAATATCAACTTGAAGAGCTTACTATTAAAGCTCATGGGTAGATCACAGAACAGTCACTAATTTATACCTATGTATATAATAAAAGTATACGTAGGAGGGGCAGATGGCATAGAATAGTG
This sequence comes from Coccyzus lansbergi, assembly GCA_033558105.1. Lineage (NCBI taxonomy): Eukaryota > Metazoa > Chordata > Aves > Cuculiformes > Coccyzidae > Coccyzus > Coccyzus lansbergi. Next base: position 3,150,521 of record JAUMJK010000227.1, read on the forward strand.
TAAACAAATGAAGTAGCATGCAGACACGGCGAGATGCATGCATGTGTGGTACAGTGGTTTTATTGGAAAAGTAGCAGAGGGTCTAGTGGTGATGAACATCAAGAAATATTGTCATTTTTCTCTATTCTGTGTTCCCAAATCCAAAACAATTATCATTAGATCGGGTTGGGGTTTTTTGCTTCATTTTTTAATTGAAGCAGACAAAATAAAGAGAGCAACTGTTTTGAACAAAGAAAGAATGCTTAAAATTGCTAGGTTACTGCCTTGTTTATGAAAGAAGAGTGAAAGCAGTTCTAAAGACAGACATTGCTGGATCTTCTTCACATAATCATGCTGATAATTGACAACCATTATACTCCATATGAGGTTACTTACTGGTTTGTGACTGTTCATTCATAAATAGCATCCTTCTGAAATTTCCTTGTAGCATCTCACAGGGTTGGAATGTCTGTAGCTGTTCCCTGTTGAAGGGAAACCAAAGTACAGAGCTGTGAAGTGACTTGTCCAAGGACACAGACTCTGCTGGAAGGTCCCAGAAGAAGACTCAGATCAGCTGGTTTCTAATACAGCTTTCAACCATTGACTGGTTTGTCTTTCTTAAAAAATTAGATCAAGATTAACTCAAACTGAATTATTTGATCATTATTTTTATCACAGTCAACACTGAGACTTATGTTTTGTTTAGCAACACAGAGGAAAGCCCTGCTATAGAGTTTGCTGGGGAGCTGGAACATGAGATGAGTTACTGAGGATAGCATTTGAAAAGTCAGCATCAAGAAAAGAGTGGTATGGTTTTAAGTCAGAATCTCTTGGCTTATTTCTCTACCTCTGGTACACAATGCTGTCACTTCAGGAAACACTATTCCTCCTTTGGGGGTTTCTGTCTCAGGGATGGTCAGGCATGTCACTTTTGTGGTTGCATTGGTTCAATTGCCAGGGTTACTCTACCAAAAGACTGACAGAAAAGTGATGCTGTGGCAGTTGCTGTGTGCCTAAAAGCCCTGGTAAAGGGAAAAAGCAGCAGCTCCCCTTGGACCCAGCTGCATATTGGGTCCTGCCTTGTCTGATGACAGAGAAAGGCAGCTCAAAGGAAATCACTGCACTCTCCACTCGAGCACCCTGATCCTTCATCTCTCTTAAATGTGTCTTCAAATCAGCGGGGGAGGTGGGGGGGGAGGGGGGTAGGAGGTGGTACAGTTTGCAAGGCTATGCATACTGAGCTTTGGAATGACCTCTAGTAAGGGGTCCAAATGAGAAAGAAAAGTTTGACATCTAGGGTCCCACTTCAAGACACAAGAGAGCATTCTGAACCTGCACCCAAACCATGGATGTTATCAGGGAATATGTTTTCTTTTATTCCTTCCAAACCACAGCCCATCCTCCAATGAAGGAGAAAGGGGTTCAAGATATTAATTTTCTGGGTTTGTGACACCAATCCTAAAACTCAGTATCTGCAAGCAAACTTGCTTAGACTAGGAAAAAGATCTAGAATTAACCAATTAATTTTTCAAGTATTCCAGATGCTTTGAACAAAGTCTTTTTTACATTCATTCAATGTGAATCTGCTTAAGATATATAAAATTGTACATACAACCAGGAAAAATACCTAAAATTTGTAAAAGTACATTTGTAAAAGCAGCTAAGTAAATATAGAATCATAGAATGACTAGGTTGGAAGAGACCTACCAGATCATCGAGTCCAACCATTCCCACCAATCTCTAAACCATGCCCCTCAACACCTCATGTAACATGAATAACACTACAGGGAAGTCTGCACCATGCAATAGAGCAGGAATCCCCAGACTAGTATTGAGCTAGCACTAACTGCATCAGTGGCATGTTGTATTCAGACTAACTGACTGAAAAGCTGTTATGCTATTTCATAAACCTCACCTAGTGTTTCTTCACGGTGCTATTATGCACCTAAGAACATGTCTACTAGCTCAGGTATCAACACACACTGTAAGGGGAGTCTGTAATGTCATGTCTGTGGGGTTTCACAGTGGGACCTACAAATATAAAGACACAATCTCTGTAATATATAAATAACAGTTATGTTTGTCTTCTAGCTAAGTGGGAATAATAAGGCTGTGTGTGAATACATAATTCTTTTCCTTTGTTGAAACATGACCTTTGAACTTTGGTAACTCCTCCCACACGAATAGCACAGTGCAAACTTATCACAGAGGATGGTGTAAAGTTCCTCCCTCCTACTGGTCTGATGCCTGTAAAACCCCTTATTTGCCTGCAAAATTCTTTTTTCATGTTCACGTATTTGGGTTTTTTTGCATATTTGCAGTAACAATTTGGCTCCTTGTCCTTATGTTTTAGCAAGGATATTCCAAACTTATTCAGAGTAAACAGGTGAAAAAGCACTAATCTCAAAACATTTTATACTAAGTTGCAGTGCAAGGTCCTAAGGTCTCCTCAGCATCTGCTTAGCTGAACAGACCTCAGGACTTTACACTGGTCATCTGCTCAGGACAGACTCAATCCTGCTCCAGACTTAATGGATATGGGGCTGCACAAGCCCACCAGATTAAGCTGGACTCAGTTCTTGATTTCTTGTACTTCCTCACAAACTCAGTCTCAAAGGCTTTCAAGCTGTATAGCCCCCCTTTCAATGACAAACTTGATTTGAGTCACTCAGTTATAGTTTTGGCAAGAGTTCACAAATGTCACTGATCTTTATTAAATATAAGAAAAAGTTACATAACCAGACAAAATAACAGCCAGCTGTGTGTGCTTTACTGACCTAGCTGATCATTGGGCAGTCACTTAAGTCCAAGACTCCAGGAGATAAAAAAACACTCACCCTGTTACAAGCTTTTGCCAGAACACAGAGCCCACTCTCATTCCAACAGCAATTATGTTTCCTCTCTCCCTCAGCTACCAGTGACACACCATGAATATAATAATTGTCTATGCCTTTAAGAGTCATGCTCCAGTATCTGTTTCTCAGAAACATCCCCCAGGTAAATGCATTTAGTTTCCTCTCTTTTGCTAGGATACAGACTAAAGAAATATGTGTATCCCACACCAAAGCCAAATAGTTAAAGGCAATCTTCTTTGGCTTCTTACAAATAAAAACATTAGTAGAATGTGAAGAAAAAAAATCATAATTTCCCCTGAGGAGAAATATAGACAAAGTTGCCACACGTGAGCCTGGTAGGCAAGATGCCAACTTTTAAAAACATTTAGAAAGACACATTATTCAAACATGAGAAGAATAAGGTTATTTTTTAAAATTGTGAATTACATGAACAGCAAAAATTACTTTAGTTTTAATCTAATGAACTTTTATGAAGGTGCTGTATTGGAAGCTCAGATTTATTTTAGTTCCAGTGGGAAAAAAGCATTATGTCAGTTTTACTTAGAAACACACTCCCTAATTTATCATACCGTGACCAAATTAAGTTGAAGAACTACTAATCAGTAGCTGTCTATTATACAGAAAAGCATTAGCCTTGGCATGTACAATGCCCTGGGCATTCAGCAGGGCATATACTGGAAATAAGAATTCCTTTGTCACTTGGCCAGGAAAGCGATTATCTTCATAGTTCATGATTTGTATAATAATCAGTTCAAATAAGGTGTGTCATCTGCAGAAGCTTGTGAAGAAGAATTAACATTCTGGTTATTATTTAGCAGTTTTAATTTTTCTAAATACTGACAAAGTTCCTGAAAACACTGACGGTATATTCATAAAACACAGTTTCTCTTTCTGTAGTGCTGCTTTTCCCTCTTCTTCCCTCCAAAACACAGAACTTAAAAAAGAAAACTTGACATCTCCAGTCAGTCACATTTAGTTTACAATATTCACCACATTCTGATTTTCTGTCTCCAGTTTTATGCATGCACAGGTGAACTACATAAGTTAATGTTTATGCATTGAACAGGTTCATTACTGCTATTTCCATACTAGTGTGGCAAACATTTCAGGTCAGATGTCTGAGCCAAGCATCGCCAGTGAGCTCTACCTCACCTTAAGGTAGCCTCAGGAGGCACTGTGTCCCTGAAAGAGCTCTCTTCTGCTTCTTCCTCTCCCTCCTTTCCCTATTCCCAGAGGAAGAAGTGATACGTGTACAGTGAACAACATCACTAGCAAATTGTGTCGTCTTGTTATGTTGGTTTATGTGCCGTTTATTTAGAGTTATTTATACTAAATAATGTATAAGCTATTATAAACACTACTTATTTAGTGTTTACTTTATCTCCACCCATCTGAATGGAGTTACCAGGCATGCAATCTATGATAGTCCACGTTTATTTGAGCCCAAGGTCAGGCATCTTAAATCTAACTTCCTTACATAGCATGTGCTACAAAGTAAACCAACCTTTTGCTACTAGATAATTGCCAAAAAAAACCTGCACTAATGGAATGACATCAAGTGAAAGAAGCTACTTCTATAGTCTTTCTTCAGTTATTTGCTTTTACTGAACAGAAAAGTGCTAATAGTTAATATAGAAAAAAATAACAATCAATATAGAACAACTAATAATCTGTGATCAAATTTCAGATAACCACCCATATGCTTTATTCACAAGATTTTTACATTTTAACTATTGAGGCCTGCAGATGGTCATCAGTATCCATATTAACAGGCTCTGTTGTTGCTAGAAGACCTCCTGGTTGCTCTGATTAAAAACATCTTAAAACATCATTCAGTTCTTACATCGCACACAAGGCCTAAATTATTAAAATGAAGCAAATGAAATCACAATGAAGTTATTTATTTCAAATAACATTATTTCTCCACTTACGCCAAGACTGTTTATTAGGCTGAACCCTGGGTTTGATGGATCAAGCAGGTCTCATGCACCTTCTCCTAAGACCCCAGGTAACTTCTACTTCCTCCTCCAAGCTACTGTCGCTTTAAAAAGTTGTACAGATGACACCATGAGGAATCTTTTTTAATGTATTCTTTTCTGTAAGACTTTAGGAAAACTGCCGAAAGCCCAGTTGTAACATAATGAAGAGAGCATGTATATAAATAAACACATATGTACAAATGGTAGGAAGATAAAACTACTTACACTACTATTGTTTGAATTATTGTATATAATATTTTTAACTGAAAAAAACCCCATGAAGGTATATTGGTCTACCCACAAAGCGACAGAAAGTACAATCCAAAATAGAGCAATACAGTATTTTTCCAATTACACAGCTCGTAGATGGGACTTGAGGCAGAAATCAATTAATTGTGTAAAGATGGCACGGGATCTTTGTGATCTTCTCATCTGATACAAATAGCCACGATCATGCAAAAACTGAACAAAGGGGAGAATCACATCTGGAATCAGAATTACTCAAACAAGTGTTATTTCATTTATTACAACTTTATTTTTATTCTGCTAAAAAGGTCATACAAAGCTTTTTCAACGGTATCAAAAGTACTAAATGCATTAGCATTTTGACACAGATTCCATCTTCCTGAAAGACTGAATCATGTGAAGCCACAAATATAAATGATTTCTATTTACTTTTTCATAGGCGTTATAGCCACCTAATAAATTCAAGTGACTAAAATATTGTTTTTATAGAGGGAAAGAGGTTACTTACCTACCTCCCTTAAAAAGGAAGCCAGTCTTTGGTGGCCTGTGGCCATACTGAAGCATACCCAGAGACCCAGTAAGCTTCTTTCTATGCACAGATAGGCCTTAAGAAGTGGATGCAATATTTTATGGTAGGTGTAGTATAATGGACTAAATCAGCCTCCTTGATCTCACTAAAAGCTCATGTAACCACTCATATATTTTTATCTTTCCTCTATTAAAGTATCTGTATCCCAAAATATGGTTAATGACACTTTCCTTACAAATATATTTTACTGATTTGTTGAGGTTTGTAATATTATTGGCAGATGAAGACGTTTTCAGTTGTCCTTTTCTGTGAAATGGTTACCCATTCCTGTGTAAAAAGGATATTGCATTGTCTTCCAGAATTTTTACTGTGTAAAAGTATCAGCTTCTGTTGTTATATTCAAATATTCACGCAAATTGACTGCTTAGTTTACTTATCTCTTGAAATTTCTATGACAGATGCTAGTACTTTTCAGTACTATCAAAACATTTCTAACAGGTAGATGCAGAAATACCGGGGCAGATAGGAATAGAAAAAAGTATTTAAAATGAGAGCAGAGACAGGCAAACCCACTCTCCCCACAATCTCTACTAGGAAAAAGTAATTTGTTTAAATAAAATATTTATATCCATTTTATTAAATATGCTTTTACTACTGAGAAATAAACTTAATGTTTTCTATGGAGTTGTTGACGAAATAATTGAGTGAGACTCCTGAATGGTCCAGCTATACCATTCAAAAAAATCCAGAAGGAAATTTTGAACAGAGTCAGGACACTGCAACAAGAAACAAGCTAAAGAACTTCTTTAGCTTGATACCCAAGACAAAGTTATATTCTCTATGAAAGTCCTATTGTTTTCCTTTGCTACTCCTCCTTATAGCTATGACACAGGCAAATGATTGCATTAAATCTTTACCTGTTTATTTTTTTAAAAACAGACTGGAGCTGTCTTGATCACAGTTGGTGACTCATAAGCAAATAAAGGTAGAGGCTGTCTTTAAAAATGGTATCTAAAAGTCACTTGGTGATAGTGAATTCATTATTTTGTTGTATGTATGTAATATTTCACATGTTTTGGTCATGTTCAGGGATTTGTAGGTTTGCTTTTTATGAAGGTAAAAGTTTTAACAGTCTTTATAGTATTTTGCGTTTGCCTATTCACTAAACTTGGTTTTAACTAGAGCTCAGCATGAGGTCAAGGTCTTGCAAACTCCTATCTGCTTCTGTGAGAGAAAACTACATTCACATACAATATGAAGTTTGTCAAATACCTCACAAAATCCATGAAAATGTTTTTGACAGTGTAGAGTGTAACGCAAAATAGCTGAGCTGAGGTAGTGTCTTCCCTAAAGCATCTACCAACCAAAAGATAAACCTGCTAGACGACTCTCTAGGGTGGGGACTTTTTGTGAATAATTAGCCTTGAGCAGTGAAACTCCAGAGCCACACCTGGGCTGAATCTTTGATCTGTCTTTATACAGCTAGAACCACATTATAGAGTTTATGCATTATCCTGATGTTTCAGGTGATAAAATCTTCACTCTTGCATACTGCAACAAATATATTTGTGCATGTGTATGTCTATATATTTCTCATATATATATATGTACAGTCACAATGGATTTTAAGGCTCACCATTCAGTTATGTTTATCCATTGTTCATTCTGGTGTGGTTTAATCGCTTTCAGGATTTGTTATTTTTTCTTCCTTTTATGTAAGTGATGAAACTCAATGACACATTCTTTCTTGATGGCATGAGAACAATATGTACAACAATCCGTCTGCTGACAGGGCAGAATCTTCACCTGACCTATTTAGGAGGTGCATTTGTCAAAGACTGTGAAATGAAATAAATTAACCTTTGACAACATATATGCTTATTTATTTCTTTACACATTATACCCTTTTTTGACAAGTGTCATTAAATAAAAGGAAGAGGTCAAATAATCTCAGGTATCTGATCTAGCTGCATATGGTCTTTACTGGACAATTTGCAAGAAGTCTGAACTGATAATCAGTTTTTCCTCCATTTTAATCCTTGATGCATTTCCAGCTCTACTTGTGACCTTGAGCAAATCCCTGAACTTCTCTGTCTCATAGGTGCAATAAGAATTAGAATAGTATAGAATTGACTATTTATTTCCAATTTTGATGAGTCTTAGCCACATTCCACTTTTGTTTATACATTTGTAATATCCCAAGAAAATGACTTTGTGACTATGTAATTCAGAAAAAATTCAAACACATTTTCTACCCGCTTAGTAAATGTTGTAGATCTCTTCTATCATTAGGTTTTGCTAACAGATATGGAAAATGCACATATTGTTATGAAAATTGTCAAGAATAAAAGACCTTGCTCCTTTCATCCTGTGTAGCAGTAATTGCTTCCATATAAAAAAAAATATTGCCAACTATGTATTAAAGCTCTAGGACAATTAGAAAAAAATATTCTTATACAAAATTATTAGGAACTTGGTCTCCTTACTCACGGAACTAAGAAGTTCACCAGACCGTTGTCTATTTAGTTAATAAAATAAGCCAAACACATTGCTGTGAGTGTTAACATTTTGCTTCCTGTAGTTCTTCAATACCATCAACTTGTATCTGTACAGCTGGGCTGTTGAACTTGCTTCAAGCCACACTTCTCATATGAATATCCATACTACAGAGTAACCATCTCTCTAGTGAATAAAGCATTGGGCAAGTATCTGTGATTTGTCATTCTTTCATATCTTTTAGAATGCAAAAGAAGAAAGGCAAACTTGTGCACCTGAAGAGAAATTCAAGATGAGGACACTTCAATATCATTTTGCTTTCAATATTGACATAACAAAAGAGCAAAAATTTTTATATATTCTGACATTTTTTTAAAAAATCAATGTACTTTAAAAATAAAATCATTTTGATTTGGATTCATTTTGAATAATAAAATATCCCTTCTTTTCTATATTAAGCAGGAATTTTAGTGAATTAAGTTCTTTATAGGCAGCTAGAAACAGCCTTTTAGCAACACCTTCTGAGCATTTTGTATTGACAATTTATAATATATCCAATAAAAATACATTAATATTTTTCCTTACAGGAAAAAAAATAAGTGGCCTATGCCTCTGTTTGCATATATGTCATGAATATTCGTGTATTTCTCTTCACTTCAGCCACAAAATGGTTTAGTCTCTACTGTAAGCTCCAGGGAGTTACATACTAGGCTTCAGCCTACTTTAATATTGTTTTTAAATTAAGACAACGAACCAAAAAAACACATTTCTAAGGACACACCCCCCCCCCCCCCCCAATTTTCTGATTCTATGAATGCCAGGAGGCTCTCAATAGAAGACTTCATTTATTTCAAAGTGCAAAGAAAGAGCTGGGTATCCTTCTTCTTCCACTCATCGCTCAGTAATGATGGCTCTACCACCCAGAATCCCAGGTGTGGGAATTGCCCAGCAGAAGCTGAGCCACGGGACCACCTTGGGTTGGGGGCATTCCCCACATCCCTCCACAAGCAAGAAGCCAGCGTGGATTTTCAGCTTCAGCAGCATGATACTCGCCTTCTGTCATCACTCAGGCTTGTTTTTGTTGTGAGACTCATGGCCGATTTTCTGAGAAAGTCCAATGAATCTCGCATCTGACTGAGGTCTCAGTCAAAACCTCAAATAGCAATATTTAGCAATGTTTACAGTGCTGTGGTTTCAACTTCAGGTTGAGAAAACAAACATTTAATGGGCAATAAAATTTTTAATAGACTTGAAAAGTGGAGAACTGTGGTTTTGCTTGACTACACACTGTCTCTCATGCTTAGATAACAAGTAACATGTTCAGTGCGAGGTTTCTTTTCAAGACCCACGCAAAATGCTTTTGGTAAGATGCTACAGGGCTAAAATCCACCTCCATTAGCTTTTTAGTTTGGAGTTAATATATTCAGGTGTTCTAAAATTTTTATTAACAGGCTTTGTGGCAACAGAACTGGAGGACTGGATGATTTGTACAGCATATAATTCAGAAGTAGCATGCTACCAGCTCACCTCGTTAGCCTTATTTCCACTCATGCTGCACAGTTCTTTTTACAGTCTACTGTGCCTGTTGTGAGTGCAGTGTGCTTCCCTGTTTCTGAAGCATGGTTTTTTAAAGGTCTGACTGGCATGAACTCAATGTATCACTATTTAATTTTTGTTCTTTCTCCTTCATTTGCCGTGTTCTGCTAAACACCAGCCTATAAAATTCTGTGTTAGTATGATACATGCTTCAGTGCAAACTCTAGACAAAACACAGTTCCCACTTAGTTACAAGTTTGAGAATGATGGTGCCCATTACCAAAAAATCCTAGCTGGTAAAGCTGAGAAACCTCTATAATCTATAAGGAACAAGATAACAGAAAGTGTAAAAATTTTTTCCACCCCCGAATTTTTCATAGAGTCAGCAAGTTCAGACCAGCATTTGGCTTCTGTAATTCACAGCTGGGTGCATTAAACAACATCCATTTTGGTTGGCACCCAGCTGTGAGCTTCTGTGCTTGAGGAAATAGTTCATGTCCACTTCTGCAACTCAGATGTGGGAAGGCAACCACAAGCAGAAAGGTGGTACAGACATTCCCAGTACTCTCCTTTTAAAGCATCTCTGCATTTATTTTAGTATGAGGTGCTTGTAACTCTAGAAGTGGGGAAAAAAGTGGAAACGCATAAGAGGGCTAAGAAAATACAGGGAAAGAAGATTAAGCTTTCAGGCTTCAGTGTAAGCTTTAGCTTTTACTCTAAATGAAATGGAACTAGTTAGACGAGTTAAACTGTTGCTTTGTCTCAGATGGTTTACCTGTAAGAGTCTGAAATCAGATTGACTTTAGAAAGGTGAGATTGTACCTGACTTGATCTGGTTAACTAGGCCACGTTCCATGGTTCTTATTTGTAGATTCTTTTTCACTTAATGCTGTGATTACCTCTTTAAAGAAGCAGGCAGAGCTGATTTCCAGGCTGTGCTGATGGTTGCAGATACAGGCTTCTTGGCACTCACAGGAGGCTCATGTTTCACCTCTGTGGTTAAAAACAATTCAGGCTTGCCAGATGAAATATTGCAGGATCATGCAATGCTTTATTTTCTTATGTGTTTGTCAGACAGTAAATGCACCATGCTAGTCACCTAAGTAAGTTAAAATAGAAACTTTTTTTATTTGTTTGAAAATGTGTCTTTTACATGTGGATTTGGTATGCATTTGTACAATGTATTTGCAACACACATACAGTAAAAAATGTGAATTGATATAAAAGTTGCAAACATTATTATAAGTAAAAGGTTTCCTGCATTTGTAATCACATGCCTATTTTATAAAGGCCTGTTTGATTAGTGAGCAAGAATGACTTATTCCAGAAGCATTTGTAAGTAGTTTTTTCATGAACAAGAATCATTTGTTCTGGAAGTATTTATATGCAATCAGGCAAACAAAAGTTCTTTGATGTTAATAATATTTTATTGGGCTATTTATGACTGACAGTGTAAGTAAAATATATACTAACACCCTTCCCACCCCATTCCTCAGGTCAGACTCAATCTCCATGTTTTCACTAGGGAAGCACACAGATCCATGGCCAGCTGTAGTCAACACTGGGCTTGTCCCAGCCCATCTGAGGTGCCAAAGCAAGGCACACTAGCTGCTCTTTCCCCTATGATGTTGCTAGTCCTAGGAGAACTACAGCTCTAAATTGAATATGCAGAGAGCTAGAAACTTTGGAGTGAGAGTTAGGAAAAAAATCAAAGCACTTAGCAAAACAAGGTGTCAGAGTTCTTCTCATGTCAGTAGGACACCAGCTTCAGTAAAAATTAAGGTTCACAGAAATAAGCAAAACATGTAGTTATTTTTTATATAACGAGCAATATAGCTAGCAAAATGATCATAACTTTTCAGCCAGGAAATGAAAATTCTGTTTTTATACAAACTCAAAAATTATAATACTGTAACATTTTTATGGTATTTTTGATTGCACGTGTATTTCACAAGTGTCTTCTTTTCTTGATATATCTGATGTGGAAGTCCATAAAATTCTGTGTAATTTTCATCCTCCAAAGTATATGGGATCTGACATAAATTTACTGTCAGTAATAAAAAAAACCTGACGAAATAACATTTTCTCATTTTGTTGCTAAATATGTTATGAATGCAAAAACTCACAGTTGCAGTTTCTCGTGTCTTGCTGCTTCATACACTGTTTTATTGAACTATAGCATGGTTTGGGGCAGAAGGGACCTTAGAGAACATCAAGTTCCAACTCCCCTGCCATAGACAGGGACATCTACCACCAGATCACATTGTTCAAAGCCACATCTAACCTGGCCTTGAACACTTTGAGGGATGGGGCATCCACAGTTTCTCTGGGCAAACTGTTCCACTGCTTCATCACCCTCATAGTGAAGAATTTTTTCCTTATATTTAATCTAAATATACCTTCTTTCGCTTCAAAACCGTTACTCCTTGTCCTATCGCAACAGGCCCCTGTAAAATGTTCCTCTCCAGCTTTCTTATAGGCCTTCTCTCAGTTCTCTTCTCTTAGCCTGTCTTCATAAGAGAGGCGCTCAAGCCATCTGACCATCTTTGTGGCCCTCCTCTGGACACATTCCAACAGGTCCTTTTATTTCTTATGTTGGCAGCCCCAGATCAGGGTGCAGTACTCCAGGTGAGGTCTCACAAGAGCAGAGTAGAGGGGCAGAATCCCCTCCCTCAACATGCTGGCCACACTTCTTTTTGATGCAACTGAGGTTATAGTTGCCTTTCTGGGCTGTGAGCACACATTGCAAGGTCATGTTTAGGTTCTCATCAATCAACATCCTCAAGACTTTCTCCTCAGGGCTGTTTTAATTCCATGCTCTACCCAGCCTATATTTGTGCTTGGGATTGCCCTGACCCATGAGGAGGACCTGGCACTTGGTCCTCCACATGAGGTTCACATGGGTCCATCTCTCAAGCCTGTCAAGATCCTTCAGGCGGGCATCCCTTCCCTCTTGCATGTTAACCACACCACACAGCTTGATGTCATTGGCAAACTTGCTCAGGATGCATTCAATCCCACTGTCCGTGTTCCTGACAAAGATGCTGAACAGCACTGGTCCCAGTACTGATCCTTGGAGAACACCACTTCTCACCGGTCTCCATTTGGACATTGAGCCATTGATCACAACTATTTGAGTGCAACCATCCAGCAAATTCCTTATCCACCAAATGGTCCATCTGTCAAATCCGTGTCTGTCCAATTTAGAGATAAGGATGTTGTGTGGGACAGTGTCAAATGATTTCCAAAAGTCCAGGTAGATGATATTAGCTGTCCTTCTCTTATCCATTAGTGCCATAACTCTATATCAGAAGATCACCAGATTCATTAGGCATGATTTGCCTTCTGTGAAGCCATGCTATCTATCACCAGTGAAGTCTTTGTTTACTGTGTGCTTTAGCATAATTACCAGGTGGATCTGCTCCATGAACTCACCGGGCATAGAGGTGAAACTGTCTGGCCTATAGCCTCCCAGGTCTTTACTATTTACCTTGTAAAAAATGACAGTGGTGTTCCCCTTTTCCTGTCAGTGGGTTCTTCAGCAGATTGCCACAACTTCTTGACTGTGATGGATAGTCCTCCAGTTTCCTCAGAACCTGCAGGTGCATCCCATTAGATTCCATGGACTTGTACATCTTCAGATTCCTTGGAAGGTTTTGGACCTGATCCTTTTCTGCAGTGAGCAGGTCTTTGATCTCCTAGTCCTTGCCTTTGCTTTCTGTCACTTGGACGGTGCGGTTAGTGCTCTTGCCAGTGAAGAATGAGGCAAGTACAATGATAAAGTTAATTCTAAAATATAAGTAGATCATTCTTCTTTCAGTTATGGTACCATTTCGAAACAGGTTTTTTTGTTGTTATATGAGAGATTAGTGGTCAATGTTTTTAAACAAAAACTTGAATATAATTATCTGAACCTGCATTTACTGAAGGAAATCTGTCCATTTCTTTTATGTTTAATAATTGCCTTATTCTACGCAATGAAAAGATAAACATATTTGTCAAAAATTGATTTTAGCAATTGTCTGGCTACCACCCAACAGTATTTCATCCTTATGTCTTTCTTAGGACCAGTAATATCGATAAACAAAAGATTTTTCTCCATGTGTGACAAACAAAAGCAAGAATTACTAAAGAAGCAACCTCTTAAGGTGTGACTGATCTTAGGATAGAATAGAATAGAATAGAATAGAATAGAATAGAATAGAATAGAATAGAATAGAATAGAATAGAATAGAATAGAATAGAATAGAAGTCAGTTGGATGGGACCTACAACAAACATTCAGTCCAACTGCCTGACCAATTCAGGGCTGGCCAATAGTTAAAGGAAGTTATTAAGGGCATTGCCCAAATGCCTCTTAAACACTGATAGGCTTGGGGCGTCAACCAGCTCTCTAGGAAGCCTATTCAAATGTTTGATCACCCTCTCAGTAAAAAAGTGCTTCTTGTTTGAACCTATCCTGGCACAGCTTTGGACATTATCTTAGGACATAATAAACTATTAAAGTGTTGTGTCATTACTTTAGTATTTAATTTAATTATGGACAACAAAGTTAGTTTATTTCCATATAAGAAATTACTCTTGGGAAATAGTTAATTACATTTAAGATTTCAGTAACAGATTTTATATAAGGAATTTTAGATATTTTTGTCCTTAGTTTTAGTATCATTAGTTAACATAATGCATAATGAGAAGTTTTGAGCCAACCAGAAGCAGTGTCATTCACCCACTTTATAAGTATGATTATGTTGTATGTCATTTGCTATAGCAGTTATTCAGACAGGAACAGCTTTGAGGGATAAAAAGGAAGATGTCTCCAGAACAATTTGACTCCTTTTTCAGTCCTTCAAAGTATTTTGATTGACACTCAAATGCTATTGTCCTTACTCAGTCAAAATGACCTTCAGAATCAAGCACTCCAACTTAGTCATTTCTCCTTTTGGAAAGTATGCAGAAAATAATTACAGTTATAAACACTTGTAATATGAAATAAAAATTACTACTTCTCACTTTATAAATGACTGTGCCAAGGGAAGATGCAGTAGAGAGTAGTGCACTAGAGAATAACTATTTAATGGCACCTTACATGAACAACTATAAGCAGTGGACCTTGTTTTCTAACCAATTGCGCCTTTTTACATCTGCATAATGTTGTTGACTTATTTGAGAGAGTTCTTGATAGCTTTGATAGCAACGAAGTAAACTGAGAAACAAGCCTACTCAGTACTCCTCAAAAATATTTATATGTATGATGAAGCACATTGGATTGCATGTCAATTAAGTAGAGAGTAACTTGTCAAGACTATTTTTCTGGTGTTTTCTTTGGCTGTCAAAGATAAGCAACAGGCAGTATCTTGTTCCTTGTTTAAAGTCTGTGTGCCATAAAGTTCTGCAAAATCTCTGAAGTTCTCTGGAGTTCACTGATAAATTTCTTCACAGTTTACTATAGCTACACCATATCACATCACGCCTGAGTTGTCCTTTTCACTGTTTATGTTTTCCTGATGTTTTTATGTTTTTCATGATAGCTATTCCCTCAAAGATTATATAAAATCTGACTCAAATCTGAAACATTCAGCTGTTCTTTGTGTGGTTAAATGAAATCCAGGAGGAATGATTTAGCAAACCAAATCTACTTCCAACCAGTTTTGCCCACCCTTATTTATCTCTCTTTTTGCAAAAAACCAGATGAAAAAATATTATATATTATGTAAATGAACATTAAACACCAAATGTATTCCACCTTCAGAAAACTATAAAGACTAAAACCTTTCTTACCAACTTAGGCTTTCTTTTCCTTCTTTTTTTTTTTTTTTTTTTCCAGAGATACGTGTATATGATTTCCTCCCAAACAAGATTAATAGGTACCTAAAAGAGCAAGGAATGCTCCGAACTGTGTTAGTTGAATGCTGTGGAAACCAAGCTGCAATATGCATGTTGATATGCATGATGATGAATACTAGTAGCGATCAATCAACATGATTTTCACATACTCAAATACTCGATTTAACCCATATCAACACATACAAACACAAAATATGCATTCAATTTCCTACTAGAAAACATATCTATGTGAGCTAATTCTATTCAGTATAACAACAGTAAGTTTGATTTTGACACTATTCAGCAATACTTGTAGTTCTTAAACTTTAAAAGGAGGAAAAGCTCCATCTGTGTGAGTTATATCAAAAATATACTACTTCTGCATAAAAATATATAGCTTCGCAAATAGGAGATGGAGAATAGGTAACTAAGCAACAAGGACACAAAATATGTTCAAAGTTTTTGAGGATCACAAGCTGAATTCAGCAACTGCAGAAAAACAGCTTATAAGAACAAAAAATTATTTTCCTGATAACACTAATATATAAATAGAAGCACTCTTTGTGAGACATTTAACCCAACTTTCTGAGCTCCTAGTCTCTGATAAGGCTTATTTCATGTGGGTCATGTGTAAGGTGTCTACAAAAGAGCTACAAGGCTCTTCAAAGGCCTGAGAAACTTGGCTTATGATTACAGCTTGAAAGCACTTGTATTGTTTAGTGACAAAGAAGAGGAGACTCAGAAAAGGCATCATAACTTTTTCAACTCTACCGCAGGAATAAAAAAGTAGAAAATGAGGGAGGTATTTTCAAGATAAGTGAAACTGTGGAAGGACGTCTATACAGACGTAATGTGGTCTGAGACAAAACAGAAGAAGATCTTTTTCCATATGATTTATTAGCATCTGCCAGACCCTCAAAAACATGGGCAGTGTGTATGCCTAGCCTTATTTTTTTTTTTAACCTTCACCATCCTGGAACATTTCTCCCATCTGTTCCTAATTCCCGGAGAGGTGGAGCTCTCCGAGAGCACCTTGACACGGGAACAGTCTCCTACCACTAGTATCTTTCCTTTCCCTCATGCCTCACTCAGCCAACCTGGTATGTTTGATTTTCAGAGGAAAATAACAGATCCTGGAAAGTGGCATGTCTTGCCACACACTCTTCAGTTGCAGAAGTAGTTGATGTTAAGGGAGAGAATAAAAAACAGGAACTCCTAGGGATTGGTCTTTAATGTCTAAACTCATAACAGTAAATTCAACTCTTTAGAAATAAAGAAGCGTTTTATTATTCGGTAGATTTATACTCAGTCTATAGCTTCTATATCTGAAAACTGACCTGAAATGTATATAAAATAGAGATTTACTTCAAGTGCCTCTATATATAGACTGGCTTATCCCAGTGTAAACTGTTTGTCTCATATTTAGGTTACCTATTCATAATAAGTCATTTTTCTCCCTACTGAAATGGGTTAATTTGAGCAATGAAGCTGGTGAAGGGGCTGGAGAACAGGCCTTATGAGAAAAGGTTGAGAGAGCTGGAGTTGTTTAGGCTGGAGGAGAAGAGGCTGAGAGGAGACCTCATTGCTCTCTATAAGTACCTGAAAGGAAGTTATAGAGAGGAGGGAGCTGGCCTCTTCTCCCAAGTGACAGGGGACAGGACAAGAGGGAATGGCCTCAAGCTCCACCAGGGGAGATTTAGGCTAGACATTAGGGAATTTTTATTCACAGAAAGGGTCATTAGGCACTGGAACAGGCTTGCCAGGGAGGTGGTTGATTCACCTTCCTTGGAGGTGTTTAAGGCATGGGTGGACAAGGTGCTGAGGGGCATGGTTTAGTGTTTGATAGGAATAGTCGGACTCAATAATCCGGTGGGTCTCTTTCAACCTGGTTATTCTATGATTCTAATTTCCTATTTTACAAACTTGTCACATACATTTTTAAAAGCACAAACCCAGGCCTTGCATTCCTCTGTTATCAGAGACTTGTTCAACAGCAGGTCATCCACATGCTTTTTGAGGTCTGTAATCTTAAAGTACCATTTCACTTAACCATGATATCTTTTTGTAAATGTTTGATTTTTTTTTAACTAACAAGGCATACTTGCTGATTTATATAAAGTCTGAAGGCATTTTGTTATCTTTGTGAGACCTGTATTGTGGTCAGAAAACAGAAATGTAAGAAATATAGCTGGAATTTTAATCTCTTTAGGATTTTTTTCAACTTATACATGGATGCAAGAATGCATTTTACTCCACATTTTGAGTACGCATTGCAATTATAACTGCAGCTATCTGTACTTTAAACGTGAATCACTGTACAAAATTAAATCTCTCCTGACAAAATTATTTGTTCTTCATTCTAAGGCTTTTATATAAATAGAGGGAATGATTACTTCTTTTCTTGCAAAGGGAGAAATAAACAAATAAACAAATATGGCAAACTGGACATAGCATTTCACCAGGCTACTAATACATTAGTTATTACAAACAAGGATGATATTGGGACAATAAAATCATCTTGTTGAAGTAATACACTCTACTGAGAATTACCTTGCAGGGATTTCTACTGGACATAAAAATTAGCCCTTCACATAACAAAACTATTGTTGTTGCATGTAATTGTGAAACCAAGGGGCTATATTCCATGTGCTAACTTGCATCCAAGCTCTATAGCTCAATTTGCAGATTCTCAAGAATGAAAAAAAAGGGATTTATAAAAAGGCACATAACTTTTGAGGCTGAAGTTTTTCTGGATTGCCTTGTCATTTGTATTTATTTGTCCTTGTTTCTCTTTCCATGAGTTCTTGTATAAAGTACAGTGGCCTAGAAAACTGCAGTCCAAAAAAAATCACATATTTGTAGAACACAAAAGTATTTCCTTGTAACTACAAAATGTTTCTTCCTGTTAGAAGATATAAAAATGAAAATTATTGTTAGTTCATGGGTTTTCCACAATAACTCACACTCTTTTTCTGGAATTCACACATCAAAAAGAAAAAGGAATGTTGTTACAAGCTGAGGTATAATATTGCCACAGTAGAAGTTGTGGTCAAATGATGAAAAGAAGGACAATATTTGGAAACTCATACTGCAACCTGTTTGTTTCAGATTCAGGATGGGAAGTATTTGGGGGTGAGGCTACATCCATGTATTTACACCATGAAGATTATTCCCTTGCTGTTTAAAGTAACTCTCCAAAACCTATCTGCCCCTGGCTTGTATCAGTAGTTGACACCTGTTAGCATCCTCTCTCTCTCTTTTCTGGATCCAGGCCAAATCTTATTGAAGTCACCAGAAAGAATCTCTCTGGCTTAAGCAAGAAGTTCAATTTGACTTTCTTGGGATTGTGATATAGCCTTGGGCAAGACACAAACATTCTGCCCCGTAATTAGTTTACCTGTGTGCTGCCTTCCAATATGATAGCAAACCAAATTAATACCGCATTTGGAGTGTGCAGTTCTTTTATGTTGTGTTTTAAGCAGTTCAAAGTGAAGTCTTATTATAGATATCTATATATAATTCAAAAACTGAGATGATCAAATGTTAGGGGCAGATAAAATCTGTAGGGCACACAAGGATATTATAGAGTTGTTGGTTTATTTTAATTCCAATAAGATAATTGACTTTCTGTTTATTATATTATCTAGAAAATGGGCAGCAAAAGATATGGACCAGTTAACAAAAAATAATAGTAATTTTCATTACATTTACATTTTTTCCTTAGGATAACTTTGAAGTTATGATATATGGATGCATTAATATTATAAAAAATAGAAAATAAAGGATAATATATTCTAATAGAAAAAATACCTTTCATAAGCTGAAAACCTTTTCTTATGGTGTACATTCAGTTTTAGGCAGGTAAGTTTCATGTCCTGAGCAAATTTGTGGGAAAATTAAGAAATAAATTGTATACATGCAACTTTTTGTTTCCACTGAAACATGGTTGAAAGGGCAGAGAATGAACTGCACTTGCTTACAAACCCAGGTTGAAACCATGTCCTACAAAAATCAGAATCAGTCTTGCTGGCCAAAAAGTATTTAATTTTTTTACAACATGGACCAGGTCTAATAGGTTAGGAGGACGTGAAAAATAAATAATAAAGGAAACATTTAACTGTTGTTCCCAAACAGCCAAGGTAAGTTAACATGACCAGTCCCTGAAATTTAGTTAATATGGGGAGTTGTGTAAGACTTATCTGCCTAAATGATTGTTTACTACACTGACAGAAACATCTGAGATTAGGCTTTTTTACAGTCAGCAAAGATCTGGACAATAGTTGATGTATATGTCTCATCCTAAAGTAAAGGCCTGCATTTGGTCAGATTAATTTTACTCTACGGGGCATTGGTTGTATTTACTCTACTTCCACTAACTACAGATGGCAACTAGGGGACCCTATGTTGACTATGTGACTAGCTCAGATGTAGAGATCTACATCACGACACCAAAAACTTACATAAATGAGAATTGGCCCTTGTGATGACTGCAAACAGAGTTTTCTATAAGGTTCACTTGTATGTTAAACAAGTCTCATCAAAAAGCCTGTGCAAGGTGTGGTTTAAAATATCTAACTGATTAGAATACTTTAATTTCTTGGAATAGGAAAGTCCTTGGGACAAATCTTTATGTTTCATTAGTCAGAGCAGGGACTGAAAACTGTACATTTTGCACCCTGTCAAATTCTACTAACTATGGGGCTCTCATTATTATTCTGATTTGAATGGCATTTAAAATTTTGGAAGATTCCCTTTTCAGTCCAGTGCAGTACAGGATGTGTTCGAAAATCTCTAGTAGTTTAAAAGGATGGAAAAAAATCTCTTTTCCTCATTTCAGTTCCTCATTTTCATTTTTTTTGCTAGTCTGTGCCTCCAAGGCATATTTGAACATCCAATCCTTTTGATCCATATGGTGGAATATATGCCCAGAGCAGGACTAGTTTAACAGGGAAGCTGATTTACTTTAATTTAAACATTCATATGGCATTTTACTATCTGTCTAACATGGTACATCCTTGCCCAGTCTCTTGTCACACTAATTAAACCACCCTTGGATTGCCTTAGAATTTCTTAGCCTTAGACTATGAAGCCTAAATTCTGAGATGATCTGTCAGAAGGGCAGGGAATCCAGTGTGAATCTAAGGTCTACATGTTTGGAAAAATAGGTAAAATTAGATTACCATTACATTTTTTTATCATCTCACAACTACGGTTATCTTAAATTTATGTAAAGCTTATTTCCTGAAGGTGGCGGCATCATGACCAAATCTATATACAGCCTTCGATGCATGACAAAACCCAGAACATGACCATGCAATTATAAGTGTTAATTTAACAGCAGTGCCACACATGACCTTTTAGCATGTATAACTGAGACTAAGTTCTGTGCCTGTAGTTGGTGCAGGGTTTGCACTGAGCATTTCACATTTTTTCTCTTGATCTGTAAAACTTAAAAAGAATATGCTTCCTTTTAAATATGCTTAAGTGTTACATGCTACTAGTCTTCACGTATTACAAGCATTACATGACAGAAATGGTGAGTATTAAACTTTTTTTGGCCTGAATCTCTGTTTCACAAAGGTCATTTTACATAATACAAGCACTGTAAAAGGAGTCATATCATAGTTGTATTGTCTTCTCTGTCCATTTTAAAACTTACTTCATAACATGAAATTAACAGTGTAGGGAGGTTGTATTTGTCTACAAGTTTGTTTGTTTTATTTTGTTACTTTATCATTCATAGTTACTAGCTATGTCTATTTATGCAGACTGGTTGCAAGAAAAAGAGGAGATAAGCTTTTCACCCACCCATATCCCTACGTATACAGAGGCATGGATCACACTTTTTTAACATAAGCAATTATTTTTAAAACTTCCTTTGGCAGCAAAAATATGAGATCATACTGAAATTCAGGGGAAGGGGCTGGAGGAGTTCCATTAAGCTTAAATATTATAGAATAAACCTTTTATTTAACTAGATTTAAAACAGAAACAAAGTAGGTATAGGTCACTCCCTGGGACAGTCAGAGGGAATCTCACTCTTCAAGGAACACAAGCTTTACTCCATCCACATCTCCTCAGTAAAAACAGGCTTTTCAAAGAGGCTGAGTCCAGTCTTTCTCTGTTAGGTAAGCAGGGTGAACCACCCCATGCAGGGCAGCATAGCTGCAAGTAGGTAAAGCAATATGTGGGCATGTTCCCCGGTGCTTCCTCCTGTAAGAAAGAATTTGCATCATTCCTGAATCATGGCTACACCTAAATGTTGCAAACTAGCCGTTGGTTCTTACTAGCCACTTTCTGTCATGCAGAGCATGTTTTCCAGTCCAACAGGACTCTTTCCCTGCTGTAGCACAGGCCTCTGGTTACTACATTCCCAAGGGAGAAACCTCCAGACCAGCGTTTTGTGTTTGGAGCTTGTTCAGCTGTCAAGAGTTGCCTGACTTCCCTGCACTTCTCCTGGCCTGCCACTCTCTCAGAGGCACTCAGCAAACGGCTGGCTTTGTAAAGCACATACTTTTTAATAAGAAAGAGCATTGAGGAGAAAACACACCTTAAAAATGTTGAAATAGCATGAATAATCTTAGCTTACCTGCTGGTCACATGGGGTTTTTTTCCACATCGAAATCCTTTAGAGGGTTTGCCTCTATCTTGTTCAGTCTTACGTCTGTCAGTGATGAGATGGGTAACATGCCTTTTCTCTCTTGTCAGGAGATTCTCTGCATTTTCAGATCCTCCGTCTTCTAACCCTTCCCAAACCTGGTGAAACTAGTCTAAGCTAGTCCCACAGGGCAACACTTCAAAAGGCTTTTTTTCTGCTTAATTTTAGTATTGCAATTTACCCTCAATATTTTTAGTTCCTACAGCAAACATTCCCTGTGTTAACAGGTAAAACAGGAACACCTTAACAGCTGTGTAAAAATGTGTATCTAACCTCAGTAAAGTCCAGAGAATTGCTATAGAATATACTGTGCTCCTATAACATCAGATGAAACGACAATGGTTCTGATAGCCTGTTATTTGTGCTGGGGAGTTCCTGATACATCTTCTTTGGAATTTCACTCCAAAAAGTTTTTTATCAGTTCTCTCTGGCAACAATGCATCTGTCAGAGATCCACTGTATTGCCTCTGGCCCCAGCTCCACCAAGGCAGAATTACCTCATCTCTGGTGTGGTTGCAGGATTGTGAGCGTTACAGCTGTGATTTTGTTTTCCCCTGCCTTACTTTACTCTCCAGGTGTGCTTGTAGACTGACATGTGAAATCAACATGTCGGAGTCTATCACAAAGAAAACTGATAGTACCTCAGCTAATGGCAAGTACAGTAAGAATTAAAATATATATATTCAATGGAGGGAAAAAGGTAAACTGAACAGAAATGAGACCTGTGACTTCCCTCTGTTTGTGAAATAGACTTGTAGAAGAGTCACAAGTGTAACAGGATGTATTAGCTGGACTGTCCACACACATGACAGGGTCCATCAATAGAATGCAGTCTTTCCTGTACTCCCTTCTGCAATGGCAGTTTGTCTCTCTCCTGCTTCTATATCCACTCATCTCTGGAAACTGTCACACAGAGAAAATGGGAATCCCATTTCTCTATTCCTCCTTCCAATTCTTCTCTAAAGCGATCTGTTTTCCTGATTTCTACCCTAAGCTTTCAACCAGGCTATGACTACACAAGCCATGAATATTTTTACAGACCATTCAGATCTAGATGAGTGATTAGAAAGATCGTCAAATTAGCTGCTTCTTATAACCTTTTCCACTGACTGATTTATATCCCTGTATTTTTAAATTAATTTAAAGTTTTGCCTTTATTTTAAAGACAGATTTGCCTTTAAATTAATTTAAAGTTTTTGCCATCACTCCAGATGAAAGTCTATTACTTATTTTGATGAGTGGAAATGAATCTGTATTTGTGCAAACAGAAGTCAATGCAATTACACAATGAAAGCATTGGAGCCTCTCCAGCATGCACAGCTTAAAGATGTCCAAAGATGTATTATAAAAAAGCAAACAGAAATGTACATGATCTCTTAGTCATAAGTAGAAAGTTTTACCATTGCTTCTGGTTGTTGTGCCTCCAAAAAATTTTCACAATATTTTTCTGGCAATGTGAAAATGTCTGGAATTCATTTCAGATATTTTCTCCAGTTAAATTACAAATAAAAATTCCTAATGTGCAAAGGTTTAAGAACTATGATGCAACACTGAAATAAAAAAACCCTTAATTTTTTAATGCAGCAAAATACAGTGCTTCGGCTTTTATGGATTGTACTTAGAGGAAGACTCCAAATTAAGTGTTTCAATTGTATCTGAATGTCTAGTTCTTAAACAGATGTCAGGCTTTCATGGGAACCAAGAGCTTCAGAAAAAAAGGTTTTTAAACAAGAGTGACTAGGCTTGGGAGTTTACATTGGCTCCTGTCCAAGTAGAAAGATCCAAAAGAGCAAATTACACCTCCACACCCAGTTAGAAAGTCTGCAGGTATTAAGTTGTTTGTTAAGTAGAGTCATTGCGTTAGTAATTTTAGATGTGTTTGTTCTTTGTGGAAGGCAACAGGCTCTTCCAGATAGTTTCAAAACATGGCAGGGCAAAACTTGATCTTATTAAAATGAAATTTCTACATGAACTGTTCTTTCTTGCTTCACAGGTTTCCTCTGCTCTTCTCAGCCAAAATTCTTGCTAATATATCTTTGTCTGTGAAGCATTTTTTTTACTAACATTTATTTCTGAAACTGCACTGAAATCCTTCGCTTTAGGGAAAACAAGCAAAATGACTGTGTTCACAGCAGACTCCTTTACCTCATGGGCCTGTCTTCTTATCCTTTCTATTTTATATTTCTCCCAACTGGAAGAAAAATTGTAACTCTTGCAGAAAAGTTCTGCTCCCTTTTTTTCTTTTTAATTTAAAATAAAGTATGTTTCCACAGGTTTAGTAAATCAGATAAATGCTTTGTAAATCTTCCTTAGACTTCTGAATAGGACATTCCAGGATTACTTAATGCTGCAGTTGAATTCTGATCAATGAGTGCCTTATAAATGCCTTATAAACCCTGGTCAGAAATATTTATTTTTCTGAACAAATTTGGATTCAGAAAGCAAGAATGATAAGTAATTAGTACATAATTTGCTTCACTTGGTCCTTTGCTGTTGTGCTAGAAAATTGGAACTCTGAGTGAAATGAGTGAAAAGAACTAAAGCTGTCATCTTTCCTCTTTAACAGCAGTGAAAGATCCCAGCTAGTTTCAGTGAAGTGCAAGACTTACTATAATTTATGGAAGTGTAACTGAAGGTAGAGTTTAGTTCAAAGGCTCATATACATGTAATCTACAAGCCCAGCTTGTTTCTCTGGTCCACAGGACTGCTCACATGAGGGGGGAAAGTAGGATTGTGTTTTGCAGAGGAAGACTAACTCTCACCATGTTAAACCACAATGCAACCCAGAGGAAGTCTGCTATGCAGGTATCTACAGCTCTTTGTGAAGATTATCTCCCTAGCAGAGGTCTCCAGTGCAATGCAGTGCTCAATCACCTGTATATCTTTTGGGTGTCTGCAGACCATTGGTATAACCATATGAGACGCGTTGCTGTGGTAAGTGGACGTGCAGGAATTGCAGGCATAACTTTCTAAACTTCCTTTGCCTTGCATACTACCACAAAATTGCTGTGCAGATTCCAATCCCCTCACTGAAGAGCTCAGCTGTCCCTCAGGCTCAGTAACTACTGCTGACACTAGCTACAGAGGTTTGAATTATGTCAGATCTCAGAGGTGATTCATCATTCTAGTGCTCATATCTCCAAGCATGCTCAAATCAGCATATTTCAACTTACATAAGGTTTCTAAACAAAAAAAAATAAAAAAAAACCCAAACACCAACAAAAAAAAAAAAAAAAAAAAAAAAGTTCAGCTGCCATTGCTGTGGATTGTATGGTTAATTTTCTAAGTTTAAGAGGCATGAATGCCTCCTTGTTTGCTGAATCTGTAACCTGCAAATGATAGGATAGATTTTATTTTACCTTCTTGTTCCTTCATGGAATTTCTTGTAAGTTCAGCTGCAGCATAGACATTGGAGCTTGTTTTGCAAGCTATGCAGAAGAGGGCTGGTAACATATCTAAATGAAGCATAAGCCTTGAGGCTTCTCTTCCAGCCAGTTATAAAAGGTTTGAAAATATCACATATTTAAGGCATTGAAAGGACTATGGAGCATGAGCCTGATGGAATGTGTGGCATTCAGTTATCTCTTAACATTTACTTGTGGTGTTCAATGAATTAGAGCTGCAAAGTGATGAAGTAAAAGATGAAAGAAGCTGTAAAGGAGTAAGAGCTTCTGCATTTATAAAGCTGCTTGAAAGTTTGAGTTCACAAAGAAAAACTTCAGTCCTTTTTTGAAAATGTTATACTTTGAAGGATGCATAAGTGATCTTCCATCTGGTTAGATTGCACCCCGATGGTACCTGATTCCACTATCATTTTCCATTTAATGGATAATTTGATCAATGAAGCCCAAACATGACTAGATGCTTGACCCCATGTCACAGATGAAGGGTGGCAGGAGAGGGAGTGAGACACAGGTACACCCTAACCACAGAATCATCCTTCTCTCTTTTCAAGAGTCAGCTTTAGTTGTGTGCTAATTGTCCACAAAGATCTTCAGATGACTATGTGACCAGCTTGCAGCTAATACTGTATGTAAACAGCCCATACTGAAAAATCCTAAGGATTTAAGAGCGGTTTATTCTTTATATATTGTTTTTTAATTTATCTGAAATGGTAATGTGATGCTGCACGGTCACTGCAAAAACTGATGAGGAATTCATTCAAACATCCAAAAGACAAAGTTTAGAGTTAGACCTGACAAGCAACTCACTTAAGTCATGAAACATGGTTTTTGTAGTCACACCATGCAGAATAGCTTCTACAAGTAAAGAAATATCTGTACACTGGATTTCTTCAGAAGGATGGAAAGCCTGCTCTCTGTAGGCTTCCAGTTGATGCTCTGACTTACTAAATGCTGTCATCCTGTGCTCCCTCTGTAGTCACTGGGAGTAGATAAGCGTCTCTAGTGAGTAATTGAGATCTTAGATGCTCTGATTCATATTCTAAAAGTGAATTCCTCTCCACTGACTGCACAGGGAGACTGTGCTCCTATTTCATTCACCCAAGTTTGGTGCATAAAGTTAAACGAACTAAAGATTTCTCCAGACTAGTCAGGATAATTCCCATGAATTCTTCCCTCTTTGTTTCCATTTTTGTCCTGGAAAACAAGTTACACAGAATTTGTATTTAGAATATGTCTACTACCCCTCTGCATATGAGAAAAGCATATGTAGTCTGGGCATGATATCCTTTTCTCATAGAAATGGTAAAAAAGGGGAGGGTTATTATCATTATCATCGACTACACTAAGACTTTACACCAAATATTTTGGGAATGGTTTGGGACCGCTCTCCCCTCTCTAGCTATGAATCCTATATTCCTACAACCAGAGTTTCCAGCCTCACTCATGGACCCAGTTGAGTGGGTGAAAGGAGACAAAAAGAAAAATCTTCCTCTTCAGATGTTTGTTGCCTTTCTGGCTACTTTCTTCTGGGAGAAGCAACCTCTCTGAGGTATCACTTTTCCACTGAATGATTTCATGAGAAGGAAACAAGAAGGAAGAGCAAAGCAGATGGTAGCCTGGTGCGCAGGGGATTTACGGCAGGTAGAAAGGAAATGCAAGAGAAGCTTTCAGATATAGAGTGTAATCTAATCCTCATCAATCACTCTTACAAGAACAATTACTAGGAATTTTTGAATGCCTGTTGCTCATCTCTCTTGCTTCTCTCCTTTCGAAGTCTGCTGTTGGTATAATGTAATTGGCCATGGATGTATTTAAATATAATTGCATAGTTCAGATGCAAAGAGAAGGAAAACAGGGAGCTCTTGATTAAAAGATGGAGACTGCTTTTGCAAACAGAGACTGAAGAAAAGGTCTTGCAGTTCACAATGCCTTTTAGGAGGAAAAGAAATTTGTGACTTTTGCTGGTGTTACAACTTGTGACTTGCAGCAGAGTGGTCCATAGGTATTTTTATGTGCCAGGATTATGTACCTGAGTAGAAAATTTTTGCATTAGAGAACTCAATAACTTCAGTAAATTAAGCCATAGCAACACTCAAAACCTAGAGTCTGTATGCTAGAGAAACATAAGCTGTAAATGCAACGCCATTTTTTCATGTGGAAATATAATATTAAATAAATAACCAGAGGAAGTGATGGAATATACAGCACTCAAAGGCTTTAAGTCAAGACTAATGCATTGCAAGTAAAATTACTCTAATGGTCCCCTCTAGCCTTAAAACATGTGAACTGCTTCCTCTGGTCTAGCAACATGATGCAGAAGGCCAAGAGGAGAAGGAGTTTATTACACAAGCCACTGCTGCTGTTCTTAAAACCACACCCCAAAGGAAAGGTACTTGAGAAAAAATTGGTGCATTAGGTTAATGAAAGACAACAGTGGCCAACACAAATAGAGAATTCGTCTATACTGATCTTAGTACAAATACCATTTGCATCAGCAGTGGTGGACCAGGAAAAGCACCTGGGAAATTGTAGCTGAGGGTGAAAACCAGGTTTTAGGAATGTTCTTCCACTGGTCCTGGTGGTCTATCCATTGTGGTTTGCTTGCTGTGTCTGTGCAGAGATGTGCCAAGTGCCACCTTCCTCGAAGCTCCAGCAAAACTTACCAAGTGAAAAAGATTACAGGTGCAAACTCAACTCATCACAGCCATCACAAATTATTTATCTGCAGATTCCTCAAACTTTTCTAGATAGTGTCCTCCTACTCAAAAACTAGTTGAACCTGCATTGTATACATTTACGTAGTAGAGAATCAACTCCAACGTGGTTTAGAAAAATGTGAAGACTTTGATGGCCTTTCCTCAAACCATTCAACTTTTGGTAAAATCAGACTTCATACTGTTAAATTTTTCCTAGAAAATCAGAAACTCCAAGATTGTGTCAACAGGTATAAATACATGAGATAATATTTTCTGGCTATTTCCAGTGATCAACACAGAGAGCAGAAATGGTGTCCATAGTGGAAGGTAGACTTGGTAGGGGCTTATTTTAAAGGATTGGCTTTTTATTCATGATAAATCATGACTGAATTTTAACAAGACCCTTAGAAAAACTGTTTCCAACCCTAATCTATAGATTTGGTGTAAAATGAAAGAGCAACCTTCACTGAACAGAATGATAGCCTGTTTTTTGCTTTCTTAACAATTTCTGTACAAAACTAACATCTGTGTCACCGTCTTTGTCAGCAATTTCCTAAAGCCAGTTTTACCAGTAAAGTGAGGTATTTGTTACCCTTCTTTTAGCTTGTTTAACAACTGGAAAGGAAAAGACTATATTAAGAATGCTCTCCATAAAGCACAAGATTGTTCAGCCCCCATATGTAGAAAATCAGACAGGGAAGGGAAGAGACTGACGTAGCTGAGTCGAGACTTGCTGGTTAAAATAAAGAAGAAGAGGGAACTGCACAGGCAGTGCAAGCAGGGACAAGTAACCTGGGATGGGTACAGGGACTCTGCCCGGTTGTGCAGGGAGGAAGTCAGGAAGGACAAGGCGCAGCTGGAGCTAAACTTGGCAAGGGAAGTAAAGACATACAAGAAGCGCTTCTACAGGTACACCACTCAAAAGAGGAAGGTCAAAGACAATGTACCCCCACTGACAGTTGGGAATGGTGACCTTGTATCAACAGATGAGGAGAAGGCTTAAGTACTCAACAAATTTTTCGCCTCAGTCTTCACCGATAACTACTCTCCTCACCCCTCCTGGGTCATGGGATGTCAAGACAGTGACCAGGAGGATAAATCCCTCCAAAAAGAGAGGAGGATCAGGTTCATGACCACCTGAGGAACCTTATAAGTCTATGGGACCTGATGAGATGCATCCTAGAGTCCTGAGGGAATTAGCTGATGTGATTGCCAAGCCAGTCTCCATGATATTTTAAAAGTTGTGGCAATCAGGAGAAGTCCCTGATGACTGGAAGAAGAGTAACATTGTGTCCATTTTTAATAAGGGCAGGGAAGACGACCCTTGCAACTGCCAACCTGTCAGCCTCACCTCTGTGCCTGGGAAGATCATGGAACAGATCCTCCTAGGAGCTATGCTAAAGCATGTGGACGACATGAAGTGATTAATGGTAGCCAGCATGGCTTCACCAGGGGAAAATCCTGTATGACCAACTTTGTGACTTTCTATGATGAACTGGCTGCAGCAGTGGACATGGGAAAACCGAAAGATGTGATCTATCTGGACTTCTGTCAAGCCTTTGACACAGTCCCCCACAACATCCTTCTCTCTAAGTTGGACAGAGATGGATTTGTTGGGTGTACAGTACAGTGGATAAGAAACTGGTTGGAGGGTCATATTCAGAGAGTAGTGGTCAATGGCTCAAAGTCCAGGTGGAGATCTATGACAAGTGGTGTCCCTCAGGGGTCTGTACTGGGACCAATGCTGTTTAATATCTTCAACAATGATATTGACAGTGAGATTGAGTGCACCCTCAGCAAGTCTGCAGATGACACCATGCTGAGTGGTGTAATTGCCACATCAGAAGGATGGGATGTCATCCAGAGGGACCTGGACAGGCTGGAGAAGTGGGCCTATGAGAATCACACGAGGTTCAAAAGGGCCAAGTGCCCAAGAGGAACTGTTCATAAAGGCTTGTGGTGGTAGCGTGAGGGGGAACAGGTATAAACTGGAGAAAGGCAGATTCAGACTAGACATTAGGAGGAATTTCTTCACTATGAGAGTGATGATACAATGGAACAGGTTGCCCAGGGAAATTGTGGATGCTCCATCCCTGGAGGTGTTCAAGGCCAGGTTGAGTGGGGCCTTGGGCAGTCTGTCCTAGTGGGATGTCCCTGCCTATGGTGAGGGGGTTGGAACTAGACGATCTTTAAGGTCCCTTCCAACCCAAACTATTCTACTGTTCTAAGATTCTAGATTCTTTACATTTCTTGTTTTGTCTACTGTTCCTTTCAAGTCTGAAATAACTGAGCAACTGCTTAGAGGAGGAAAAAAAAACCAAAACAAATCTTTTCAAGAAAGCTTCTGTTGCATACCACACAGAAGTTTTCTTGTTTCCCCAAATGTCATTGCCATTATTCATATCACTACTACTAATATAAAATGTTTACACGGCACTGTAATTTTCATAAACGTAACTAAAAGAAAATTTTCTTTCTCAAAGAGACTTGCCATTTCGTTAACAAAAGAGATAGCACAGTCAGATCATAGTCACAAGTGGGAGGTCAAAAGCAGTGCTATATATATAAAGACATATTTTCCTGTGAGGGTGCTGAGGCACCAGAACAGGTTGACCAGAGCAGTTGTAGATACTTCATCCCTGGAGGTGTTCAAGGCCAAGTGGGATGAGGCTTTGAGCAAGCTGATCCAGTGGAAGAAGTGTCCATGGCAGGAGGATTGGAACAAGATGATCTTGAAGTTCCCTTCCTTCCCAAACCACTCTATGATTCTATAATTCTATTGTGTGTTCTGTATGTATAGGTATACATACACATATATATAGTGAGCAGAGTGACATGTCCTTGTGCAATATGCAGCATCCTATGCATTGCTTCCTGGAGCTATGGTTTTCTAGTCAACCTGAAGTCAATGCTTTGCTGAGGTGCACTCAGGGTTCACATGCCTTTCTAAAGCTAGTTTGGCAAACCTGCTTTTCTCTGCTATACAGTTGAAACAGTGGATGAAGTGTTCTGGCTGTCCATAGAAGCTTATTACCTTATATGTAAAGTAGAGAAATTTTTATCAGTTTCCTGAGTTAGCAGCTGTTTTCTTAGGTGTGTGCCTGTGCTCAGTGCACTACAAAACCACACCTCTCCATTTTCACCACTGTCATTCTCTCTCTAATTACCTGTGCACTGTCATACTCATAGGAAACCAAGTGGATAACATGCTAATGTTATGACAACTCTTTCAGTGGCTGTTTTTGTTGTTGTTGAAGCATCACTTTTATATCTAAAAAATGCTGAGACATTTTTAGTATTTAATCTTTGCTTCTTCTGACAACATTCTTTATTCATCACAGCCATAAAGGTATAAACTACTGGTAATTATTTACTCTTTTCAGAGCAAAACACTAGTGTGAAAAACAGTATTTGAAAACTTATCCTTGTAATTTTTTTACTCTGCTTTGCACTTGTTGTATTCACTTTCTGACTTTCTGACCCTTTGTCTTCGTATATGATGAAATCCAAATAGTTGAAAAGCACCTCAGCTTAGTGCCATTCTGAGCTAAGTAGTATGCAGTTTTTATCTAAATTTGCTATAAGATATACGTTTTTTTCAAAGTCAAAGTTTGATACATCCCCAGCTGAGGAACATATGTAGGGGGAAGGTGAGGAGGACTGTGAATTCAGACGAGTGGCAGACAATCTGATGTTGTCTAAACTTACAAAGGTATCTCACCTTGACAGATGCAAGGTGTTTATGTATTCCAGTTATATTCATTAATTTGTGAATGTGTGTTTAAGTATGTTGTCGGATTTTATGCATGCATTAGACAGACCAAATGATCAGAAATATTACCTGGAATACCTTGTGCATCTTCCATAGCAGTGAGGGAGCTCTCCTGAGGGAGGACACCAGAAGGTGGAGACTGTAAAGGTCTGGAGGGTAAAGATCCTCCACTGCATGCACCAGAGAATGACCTACCACAGTGACCACATTTACCTTCCTGTGAGAGAATCCTGAGACACATCCCAAAATGATAAGGGGCTCATCCCAGTCTCAGCAAGTACATGCTGCCTCTTGGGGTGTAGGACAGGCTCTAATGAAAAATGGTCGCTTTTAGATTTGTATGGCTTAGATCTGAGCCATTTTATCCAAAATACCACGCAAACCAAATTAGAAAAATACATATATGTTTGTTTAGAAGTATTTTCTAGAGGCAATTTTCCCATGTATACCACCAGAAGTGGGAAATTAACAGAAAAAGAAAGCAATCAACCTGGAGAATACATGTTTCTCTTGATTTTCTATTATACCTAGATATCTAGTATACCTAGATTTTCTATTATACCTAAGTTCAAACATCTCATAGTAAGCACAACTTTAAAAATGTTATTTCTCCTCTAGATAACGTACACAGGGTGAATGAAAACCCAGCATCAACTTTGCAGTCCCATTGACTCCCCATGCGCTCAGAGGCAGCCCTGATGTCACTTCACACTTTAGGACCTGCATCTACTGCAGTGGGTGAAAACTGAAGACAGGCAACAAGGAGCAAGCAGTTCTAAAAGGCATAGCAAAACATGCATTAATCAAACTGGAAAGCAATAGGAACCAAAACTTTTCAGAGAGGCAGTGCCTTCCCTCCATGTTTTGGTGACCAAACTAGAAAATTAGTCTCTTGGGATTCCAGGAGAAACAAAACCAGGTTGATTTTGTCAGAAAAACCTCAATAAAATGCATAAATTTTTAACAAACTTAACTCTCTGCATTGTATATACAATTAATTGAAATTAATAGACAAGCAATTTTGTAAGAAGTATTTTAAAACAGAAGCTTCAATAAATGTCAAAGTGGATATTTGCTTGCACAGAATCTCGTTTGTACGTGTAATCCTAGTAATTGCTTCCTTCTAATTAGACTTGTAATAAGTACCCAACCCAGTCTAGATGTTCTTCAGCAACTTGTCTGAGTTGTCTGTGGGCCATATTGCAACAGAAGCTGACATAGGTAAGATGGAGCATTGCACAATAATTTCGCACGTCATTAAGTGACCAGTGTAGGGGTCAGCCACCTCTTCAGTTCACACACAATTTGGAACTCTGGCTCAGACAAATCTCATCTGCCTGACTAAGCGCCCACCCATCAAATGTGTAATGTAAGGACCACAGTCACTTTAACTTTCTAAAGAGTCAAAAAGCACCATCTCTGGAAGATCATCTTTCATTTGTCTGGAGCAGATGTCCCTCAATCGACTATACATGTATTTGTGTTGCCTACTTTAGGCAGATGATATGAATCTAGGCTTTGGAGGAGTATGAAGGAAAGCTGGTCGACAGAGCTGGCATGATAGGCTATGGGAAACCGGCCACATTATACCAATAGCAGACACTCAACTTATTAAATACTCTAAGCCTCTGGCAATTCACTTTAGACCTTGGGGGACTTATTTCCTGGATTTAATGATGTGAGAAATCTCCACCATCTATTCTTCAGCAGAGCATTTGCAAGGCCTAGCTAGGGTGGCTGTTTTGGGTCTTCTGGTACAGTGTTAAAATACACCTGTGTCAGGAGAATAAATCAAGCATGATTCACATAATTTTGAACTCTGATTTCATGGATCTGTATTCAAGCCTCCTGTAGAGGCATTTCTTGCTTTCCTTGGTTACATAAATTAGGGAAAAATCTTTCATCTACAGAAAAAGATTTCTCATCAAGGGACCTTTTCCAGAGTTCAGCAAACTCAAAGACATCCTTTTCCATGAATTCAATAGTCTCTGGGCCAGTCACTTCCCTGAGATGAAAGACAGAAGCCAGAAGAACTGGAGAGATAAAACAAGCTGATCCTTATTTCCAGCAATGCACCGCGTTCATCCTTAATGGTGCATAATGACTGTTATTTGCAGAAAACCTGACTCTTGATTAAAAGAGAAGTTTAGCAGTCATTCTTAGAAGGTATGCACTTTATTTAGTTGTGTAAGTCCACATTGTTCAGTAGGATGCCAGTGAGTGACCTCGAGAAGGTGACTAATGAATGACTACCTGCTTCCTCTCATAGCAGAGTGCGTTCATTGAAATAATCAGTCCTCATATTTAAAACAACAGAAGGAAGGACTTATTCACATGGCACACAACTAAATCTGACAAATTCATTGCCAGAGGAAGTTTTAGTGGTATAAAAGAGTTAATGCAATTTCCAGCTCCTGAAGTTCCTAACCACCGATGACACTTCTGGAGTTCTTCGTTGCACTAAGTAACTGGTGTTGGTCATTCTCAAAGGCAAGCTAGCAGGTTAGAGGGAACTCCAGTTTGATGTCTATGGCTATTGGTGTGAAGAATTCCTATGTCATTATCTACACTTAATAATTTTATTAAGACTTCTTCTCACTAATTCAGTATACAAGCATAGAATATGCAAAGATCCTTGGGCAATACAATGTTCTACAGGCTTTATCTGAAACAAAATCAGTTCAGATGTCTGTGTTACTAGTGCTTATATGAAAATAGAAAATAACAGTGCCACTGTATTAAAGATGATGATATGTAATATGTTATATAAATAAAAAGAAAACTAGAAGTACTACATTATGGTAACACTAAAATACATATTTTAGGCTCAAGTCTGAACATTGGCTTTTTCCCCAAGAAAATAAATAAAAAATCTGACATATTAAAATATTTTTTATGGGTGATGTGGATATTTGTCATAATTTCACAAAAGTTAGTTGTTGAAATGAAGAGTTGTCACTACTTAGAGACTCAGTACCTTCTGTTGGTGACGGAGTACTGAAATACCATGATTCTCCCTCTTCAAAGGGAAAAGAAAATAACATTAAATTTATTCAGTAATTTCCTTTTCTAATTACTAATTTTTAATACAGAACTATATTGGAGAGATGGGTTTGTCTTTATTTGTTACTGTTGCCAATGGTAATATTTTAATGATGATTGTCAAACCACGTGAATTTCACTTTCTTGTTACCTAAACACTCAGATGCAGGCTACACCACAAAGATCTGCTCTGAAAAAAAGACATGGGTATCCATGCACCAAGATAGTTTGGAAAGGTGGGGCAGCACCTGAAGTTATTAACAATGTAATGATGACTAAGACAGCAAAAACATCCAAGCAAACGGCTGCTCCTTCAGGGGCCCAGTTCATACTTGAATCGGGCTGGTTTCAGAATGTTTTCGTGCTGTTAGTCATGCAATTCACACAGCAGTCACTGCCTGAGCAGTCAGATTAGACAAGAAAGCTCATGCTTTGGTTGTGGTTCACATACCTGTTTTATACAGTCAGTTGAAATGAAGTGATCACATTCCCAACAGTGTCAAGACAGCTGTTTCTTAGTGATATGGAAGTGTAAATGCTCCCTGAGCCTCAACAAAGGTAACAGATGAAGACCACTGACCATGTCCTGCAGCAGAATTTGCAAATATCTGGTCATTGCTATCTAAAGACTGTGTTCAGATTCCTCTGCAATCACCTTCAAGAATATAATATTAATTAGCATACAGGCTCTAAGGGTTAGAAGGAGAGGCACTGGTTTCCTTTCTTTCATTTATCCTTTCTTTTTTTACCCAGAAAGAGGCAGTTAAGGCATTAACTCTTCTCCCACCCTGTATGAAGACATTGTGAAGAGCACACACCCAGCAAAACTCCTAATTCTCCTCTAGCTCCATGCAGTGAAAGCTGGAGGGAGAGCAGTCTGTCTGTCTCACATGACTTGCAAGTGCAAACAGATGGCTGGAGTCATACATGTGTTTGGGAGGAAGAGATATTTTCAAATTATGCTAGAACTAGCGGTAGGACAAGAGTACAATACCAGACAGTCTGATCTGGTGTTTCATAGCTAATTAAACTAGAAGCAAGTGAGTGTGTATGCATGAAGTGCTAATATTGACAAGCAGTTTATTCCGAGAGACGTCTGATGCTAGCCAATGGAGATTAGGATAGGAAAGCTCATTAAAGTGCCATAACTCTGAAACTCAAAGGTAAAATAAAGGTAAGATATCACCTCTAAGCCACTATCCAAAGTTTAACAAAGCAATTCAGTGCTGTTACAGGTACCCAGCTCTAGAACTATTCCTAACAGACAACCCTTCTCAGACCACTTATCTTCATAAGTTCTTGACTTTAGCATCCTCTCATCCACCCATCCTGCTCAGCAGCTTCCAGGGGGAGGGATGCAGGTGTATAGCTTGTGCAGGGTGTCTGAGATAAGACAGACATCCAACCAACCAAGACTTGGGAATGTGGCTTTCAGTCACATTCTCTTGGCAAGCATGGAAAAAAATTGAAAGTAAAACTAGGATGACAGCATTATGCTTCATGAGTTTATTTGCCTTTGGTTACCAGAAGCAGTAAGACTGGATAACAATATAACATAGTTCAGGGTTTAGAAACCATGGAGGCTTTAGTACAATGTATGTAAATTGAGGTGGTAACATTGCTTATGTGAATTTAGACATACATTCCTGGCTTATTTGGGGCTGATCATAGGCTTAAAATAGAGATATACATATATCCAAAAAATCTAAACTGTCTTCTCATGAATGCTCAGCTTTTCAAGTTTATGCATAGACCTTATCCTTGGTCTTCACTTCTCTAGTTCCTAAGTGGCATGTGTGTCCTTGCATGCCCTCCACCTGTGAAAATAGAATTCTACAGGACATCTGAGGTAGCATCACCATTCAGAAAGCTTATTTTGAGGCAAGATCGTATTTTTTAGCTGCAACTGATGTCAAAAAGGCCAAATGCACATATGTTTGGGTCTTACTAGCAGCCACATTGTAAAAAATGTGAAATCTCAGTGTGGACTTTTTCAGTTGGGAGAACAAACTGCAAAATTGAACCGAGTCACATTTTAAAAACACTGAAAGTCAATTGCATTATTCTTAAAGTTCAGAAAAAAATCTCCTTACCATGTAAAAAAGGTTAGCAAGTCAGCTGAGGGAGGCACACAAGAAGAGTAAAGAAGAGTAAAGAAGCAGTTTTATAACTTCAGCTTTTATGTGCAGACATTCTTCTGCTCTTCCACTTGCTTATCTGAAGCCAGACTTGCTGAAAAAGATACCTAACTTCGCCATGTAAAACAAATTCACATTTAAATCATGTAAGCACAGGGCTTCATGCTTTAGATTATAAGTCAATATTCTCTAGGTCTTTGGGGTTTCTTTGATTTGGGGTGGGTTTTTTAGTAGCTTTTTAAGTTAGACTCTTCTTTTGAAGTGATGCTGTTACTCAACTTGATTTTCTATTAACAGGTCTGATTTTAGCAGCACTAATCAGGTGTTGCTTGGCATATTTGAAAGTCATGCCTCTTGGATCATTTGACATGACATTACAAGCCTTTTAGATATGTTGCTTCAAGTTGAGCCTCCACTTGTTACAGAATTAGTCCTGGGTAGCTTCAGATTGTTCCTATAGCTCTAGAGCTTTTTTTTATTTTCTTCCTTCTTTGGCTCTTTTCTACCTTAAATCTAGGATTACAGATCTTCTTTGTTCCAGCACAGAGGTTCCCTTCTTTATCTGTAAACAAAACAGCTCATTAGATTTCTAAGGAACTTTCAGTTAAACAAAATACAGGGTAAAGCAAATTTTCCAAATTAATATTATAGTTTTGCTCTTTATCCACTGTAAAGCATGAAAGTGAAGTATAGAACACATTCCAAACATTAGGACTGATTTTAATTTACCCACATTGGTTTAACCATCCTGCTATTCCCAAAGCCTAGCTTTAACTTCCTTCGCACACACTTCCCTCTTGTATATGGATATAAGCCTTTGGCAAAATCCAGAAATGTTATCATATCCCACATAAGATATCTTTCACATAACACTGGTGATTAAAAAAACTCAAATACATAATTGAGTAGATAATAATGTTAAAATATTTGCAAGGTAATGCAAATAGTGTTTTGGGTGGGGGTTATTTAATAAGCTATAATGTACTTAAGATGTCTAGAGCCAAATGCATATAGATATTTTATTTTAGACATAAAATAAAGTAAGTGTTACTCTTTTCAAACATATAATCTAAAAGCATCTGAAAAAGTGAAGGTAATGGGCAAAAGAAAAAGGATTATTTCAAACACTCATCCTGATGACGACAATTATTTCTGACTGCATCATTGAAGCTTTATGTAAAAATGGAACCTCTATGTAAGTCATGTCATAGTTTTGCTCTCGGAACCCTGTTTCCAAGGAGTCCTAACACATTAATAGGCAGGGCTTGTGATGGTAGTGATGTTTCACACTTCATGAGTTTTCTGAATTTAGTATTTGTGTGTAATTTAGAAAAGCACGTTTTTTTTCCTCACTACAACTGTCCCTCAAGGCTTCAGCAGATCTAATACACAATTACACTTCACAGTCTACCCACACCCAAACACCGAGTCTGCATGTCACATAGATAGATTCAAAAGGAGAGGAAGAGAAATTGTCTAAATCAGAGAGAATTAAAGAGAAAAAAAAGTGAAAAATCTAATGTGGTCCTGGAGTCCTCCTTATTTTATAGAAGGCTTCTTCCATGGGCTTTCCTTGTGATCCTTTTGCTTCATTTTGACCTCCCATATTTTTCAGTGGCCACCTAAATTTTGGGCTCAGAACACCCTCGGGACAAAGGATTCAAAGCAAAATTTAACTTCTTGAATATCTCATATAGCAGCCAGAGCCTGGACTGCAAAACCTCATCCTCTGAGGGCTCACGGTTTAATCCAACCTCTTGAAACAGGAGAGTGGGATTGAAAATAGTGAGGGTGCAGATGTTTCCTGCTTCCAATGGTCAGTTTGTCTTCCCTTTTTTAGCTGTTGTGGATGGACTCAATGATGGTTGGACTCGATGATCCTGTGGGTCTCTTCCAACATGGTTTTCCTATGATTCTATGATTCTATAAGTACTTTGGAAAGTACTACACACTCTGAAGGAATCAGAGAGATGATGTACCTGAGATGCCATTCTTTCTCTACTCTGTCTCTTCATATACACCGCGTACACACCTAGGTATGTACATGATACATGTGATACAATACCACCTGAATAGTTATGAACTTGTTTTATATGGCAAATATATGATTTATTCAGAAACTGTAGTATTATGCTGAACTATCAAAATAATTTTAAGTGCATTCTCAATTCAGAAAACAGAAACGAAAGCAGGGCTACTAGTGGAGAATCGCAGTTACAGCTGGTTTAATGTATTGACCTGAGAATGAAAACTCATTTCTAAAACTATGAATCCAGTTCTCTCCAAAATCACAGCATGAAAATCACCATTGCTAACTGATGCTAGCAAGGATATGGATTCATAATGACTTTGCTAATCCCTCCAGGAATACAAAATGTTCATCTTTTAATAATATAAACCATAAGTCTCTAGCATTATTATTTTCTGTGATATTTTGTAAAAATTCTGCAGAAGTTACTAAATGTCTCCTTCCTTTTGTTTGAGTTTAAAGTAAAAGTTAGGCTACTCTTCCTTCATAATAGATGCATTTAGAATTTCTCGCTGTGCCAGAAGTCCGTTGCCTTCATCTTCAACCAGCACTCCTGTTGCTGTCCAGAGCTATGATTCTGGGCCTATCTGAAGGGATTAAAGCACGGACTTCAATCTGATGGACTGAAGACTCTTTATTGAGTTAGCTGGTTTTTTATATACCCTTTTGAGTTACATAACAGGCTGTCCATGAGGCTATTTACAGTGTATTATTGGCTAAAGGTAGCTGTCCGTATAGCTATTACTAATATATTATTGGCTGAACAACTGTGTGTGCTAAAAAAACAAGTTACACTAAAATTAACCATATTTATATTTTTTTCTTTAGTTTTTCCCGCAGCTGGTACTTGTTCCTACTGGTTTTTTGCCAGCTGGCTTTTGTTTATCAGAAGGCTATCTCTTCTTCCCACCAAACTGGCTCTTGTTTTCTTCTCAGTTCTCTGTTTTAAGGTCTTGTCAAAGTTGCTTGGTATCAACAAGGCCTACAGCATCAAGTCCTTCTTCCCTGTAAAATGTCTCCACACCTATCTATTACTCTATCTGGTGAAAGAGTGGTAGGAGTAAAGCACAGTCCATTCCCTACAAACAGATACTGCTTCACCAGAAACAAAAGCAAAAACTAGCCTGGACAAACACCAGAAACGTTTTATACACAATTGCAACTACGGCTTTGGAGACCCAGGTTGCTACAAGACCAAGCTCAAGCACCTTTGGATCTTGCTGGAGGGAGTGAGAAATATTGTGTCTGGTGTGTTTCTGAAAAGCAAACAGAGAAAGTATCAATCATCAGGGAAAAAAACCCAAACCAACAAGCAAACAAACAACCAAGCAAACAAATAAAAACAAAAACAGGAAAAGGAAATTAAGGTGATCATCATCCTTATATTTAAAGGAATAATTCGTGAGACTGACCACTGCACATGAATCTTGCCAGTCAAGAAAAGATCTGCTTCTTTTTTGGTGCTGCTTTCTAGGGCCTATTTGATGTCTATTACCCTGTCTTAGAATAGAATAGCATAGTGTAGCATGGAATGGAATGGAATGGAATGGAATGGAATGGAATGGAATGGAATGGAATGGAATGGAATGGAATGGAATAGAATAGAATAGAATAGAATAGAATAGAATAGAATAGAATAGAATAGAATAGAATAGAATAGAATAGAATAGAATAGAATAGAATAGAATAGAATAGAATAGAATAGAATAGAATAGGCTATTTCATCTGGAAGGGACCCATAATGATTAACTAGTCCAACTGCCTGTCCAATTCAGGGTTCACCAAGTTAAAGTATATTATTAAGACCATTGTCCAACTGCCTCTTAAACACTGACAGGCTTGAGGCATCAACCACCCCTCTTCCAGTGTTAAACCACCTGCTCAGTGAAGAAATGCTTCCTGATGACCAGTCTGAACCTTCCCTGGAACAGCTTTGAACCCTTCCCATGTGTGCTCTTGCTGGATATCAGGGAAAAGTGATCAGCACCTACCTCTCCACTTCCCTTCATCAGGAAGCTGTAAAGAGTAATGAGGTCACTTCTAAGCCTCCTTTTGTCCAGACTAGAAAAGCCCAAAGTCTTTAGCTGATCCTGATAGGACATGTCTTCCAGCTTTTTCACCAGTTTTGGCCACAGAATTGAAATCTGAGGAACACTGTTGGTGACCAGTCACCAGCCCCATTCGTTACAACACTTTGAGCTCTGTCCTTCAGCCAGTTCTTAAGCAGTACACTGTGAAGTTCCTCAGCCTGCAGATGGAAAACTTGTCCAGAAAGATGCTGTGAGGGATTGTATTAAAAGTCTTACTAAACTCCAGAAAAACTACATCCACTGCATTTCCTTCATCCACTAGCTGGTTGATCTTATCATAGAGGGATATCAAATTAGTTAAAGAGGATTTTCCCTTTATGACCCCTTGTCGACTGTGTCAGATTCTTTATATGCCTTTCAGTAGTATACGGTATCATTATATCCATAATTTTTCAGGAACTGAGGTTAGACTAACAATTGTGTAGTTGTCTGTCGCATGCTTTTTGGAGATGGAATAATATTGACTAGCTTCCAGTTAGTGGAGACCTCACCTGACACCTAAGACCTTTGACAGAAGATCGAGAGGGGTCCCACCATAATATCCATTAGTTCCTTCATTATTACAGGATGAAGCCCATCAGGCACCATGGACTTAGGATACAGCCAGTCCCTTGCAATTTCATTGTCCACAAATGGAAAGTCACAGTTCCTACACAAAAGGGACAGGGCAGATACTTCAGTTCTTTCTTCCTAGACACTGAAAATATTTTAATATAACTCAATGAGAGAAAAAAAAAAAACCAAACAATTAATCTCTTTTCCTCTAAGTGGTACAGTGGCAGAAGTGAGGAAGCTTGGGGTGATTCAGTAAAAAGTGAATCTAAATACAGATATGTTAGCTTTTCACAAGTCTTCCACCCATGTTGACCAACTATTTTCTCTTGAGGCTCTGAGGGCAAGATTAATTCTGACTCCTGAATTAATTCTTCCTCAGGATGTAATAATGGATAAGAGAGGATACCTTTGGGGTTTCAGAAAGATGGGGAAAGCTATCTGTCAGGGTGGTTGAATCATGGATTCCCCATCCCTGGAGGTGATCAAGGCCAGGTTGGATGGGGCCTTGGGCAGCCTGATCTAGTGGGATGGGTACCTGCCCACGGCAGGGGGCTTGGAACTATATGATATTTAAGGTCCCTTCCAACCCAAACTATTCTATGATTCTGTGAGCCGATAAAACTTTATTGACTTTCTACCACAATACTTGACGAGCTCCGAAGAACCTCACTAGTGGAACCTGATATGTTCTCTGACATCACTCCCCAGCTGCTTCCACCATGGGGACATACCAGCAAATTTTCTATCTTAGATCATAAGTCTGTGCTTTGTAGCTGTAGACCTACCCTACACAGAAAACTCCAGGAAGTGGCATAGTTTGCACATAGGTCTCGGAGAGTTCCTGGGTCATGTAGCTGGGTCCAGGAGCTAAGAATCTTATGCTTGTCATAGTAGAGAGAGAGAGAAAGAGCGAGAGAGCACAAAAGCATTAATACCAATGTAAAATAGTGGGATTTATTGTGCAAAGGGAGGCACGGTAGTAACTCATGCAGTCAACATTCAGCTGCATGTAAGCCTGGAGCCTACTGCAAACCTCAGAGACGGTGAATTTGGCTTCACCAGAAGACAAAATTCACTAATTTTTCATTATGAATAAAAGGAAAATTGTACCAAGAATTGAGAGAATACAAGGTAGCCAGGAGATACTAAATACTTGAAAAATAAACAGGTGACTGTTACACAGGGCACTTATGAATATGAACATTTTTCTGGTACTGTTAACTCCAACAGTTTGACAGAGAAGGCAGCCATCACCTCAGAGTGAGCAATTTCATGATTGCATTGCTCTAATCATTCTAATATCCACATACCTTATTTTTATTCCTTGCCTTCTGCTTCTTGCATCATGTTTAATTTTTCCATTTTTGATTCAAGGCTGTCTTTCTGATTATCTTCCTAGGTTTGCCACACACATCTTCAGCAATTCAGATACGGCAATGTTATCATCATGATTATTATTAACAACAGTTACTAAAAATAAGTAAGTTGAAGTGGATAGGCAGCAAAGATCAATGTTCTGAGTAAGATAAAAATTGCCTTTGGCATGACTTTACCTAAATCAAATTTTAGCACTCAATTTCTTATTCCAGACAGATCGGTTGATAATGTAATGTGTGATGATGTTAATGAGGCTGATAGCAAGAGATATCACCCATCCTAAAAAATCTTTTTGTTGGAAATGACTTTTTTTTTTATTGAAAGGGGCACTTAGCAGTCTGAAATAATAGGTAGTCCTTAAAACTTTATGAGCAACAACAGTGATCCTGATGATATTTAAGTGAGATTCCCAAAATATATCAAAACATATCAAAACCTGGGAATGTCAGATCTTCCAGGTAAGTGCTCGGAAAACATGCTTCCTTTAATCAAGATGATCATGGTATA
Organism: Coccyzus lansbergi; assembly: GCA_033558105.1. Classification (NCBI taxonomy): domain Eukaryota; kingdom Metazoa; phylum Chordata; class Aves; order Cuculiformes; family Coccyzidae; genus Coccyzus; species Coccyzus lansbergi. The sequence continues at coordinate 3,194,231 of JAUMJK010000227.1, forward strand.
CCAGAAAGCTTAAATAATTTAGTTGTTGACTTTTTTCACTTCACATACAGGAGACTTTCACTCAAGGCTAAGTCTGAGACTACAGTATTAGTAGGTGTGTTCATTGTTATCTCATGTAGATCCAAGCCCTTGCTACAGCCCAAAGGGACTGTGCTACCCGTCCTCTGCCCCTGGCTTGACACCCACAGCTCTTCCCCTCTGCTATCATCTGCTCTGGATGCTTGGTATCTTTAAAAAATGCAGGCTGAAAGGTGTTTAGGAAATTTGAATATTATATGAAGTCTATCACACAAGTGATTATATGCATGTTCTTTACAGTTGTGGGTAATATAAAATGGTATAAATACATATGCTTAGTTAAGAAAGAAAAACTGGGAAAATAATTAACATAAAATTTTTGAAAACCCAAACAAAAACCAACCAACCAAAAAAACACAATGAAAATCCCATAAAAAAAAGACTGAAGTGAAGCAAAGCAAAAAAATGTTAAACTGAAAACTAAATATTAATAAAACCAAAAATCTTCACAAGATGTGATTGATATTATGAAACTGAAGAACTAAAGGGAATAAATTAAAAGTGATAAAGCTTTCAATTTAAAAATTCAATTAAGATATCCACATTAGCCTGCTCTGTAGAAGTCTAATAAAATCATGATGAATTTATCATGATTCAGTTCTGGGTTTGATAGGAATGGTTGGACTCAATGATCCAATGGGTCTCTTTCAACCTGGTTGTTCTATGATTCTATGATTCTATGATTCTATTCTATGATCCCAGGATGTACAATGCATACCTTTAAAGGCACATTCATTTTCTTTCTTTTATTTTCCTATTATAGAACAACTCCTGAGTTAAGATTGTGTGCTTTAGCCTACTAGAACCTTAATGTTAGCCATGTATGAAAATACCTACAGCATACATCTGAATGAGATAATCTGACACCACTTCCCTGATTTCCACTTTGTCACCTCATAACTCATGCTGAAGGGAGGGTGACTTGGGAGCTGTTGATGAGCTCTCCTTGAGCAACGCTTTTCACCAGCCCTCACACTGAAGCAAGTGCTGGATATGGATTTAGGCCAGCTGGAATTTCTCATCTGTAATTCAGTTATCTCTTCATCATCAGTGACTACCTCCTCCTTCACCGGTGACAAAAACAAGCTAAAATAATCATATAGCCTTTCCTTTTGTAGTCATTTCATACTGTAGGGTGATCCTGATTCTTCAGATCATTTGTAGTAAGAAAAGGCTTATGGGTAACTTCAGATCATATTGATTCCATTTTCATGTATACTGCAAATGACAGATAATATGTTGGTCAGTTTTGCTCAATGAAGAGCAATAATTTAAAGATAAAATTAACAATCACGATATTGACAGAAGTTTTATTAAGTGAAAAAAATATCACTTTTTGCCATCTAGATGGGACTCAAAAGCTGAACTTAGCTGTCAAAATATTAAGAAAGTTTCTATTGAAATTAAGCACACAGAGCAGCACTGTATTATTGCGATTACTGCTTTGTTATGTACCTTTCTTATACTACTAGCTTTTCTATGTGTCTCCTTCCCACCTGACATCTTACAGATTCTGGGAAAAAATGAACTTTTCTGTTTTAAAAATAGTAAGACCACTACAGTAGGAAAATCATGATTTCTAAAGAACTCAAATATGTTAGTTACCTCACGCAAACGGGAGTCACTAGGAACTGGGCTTTTAGCTGGCTTTGAAATATCAATAAGTGACAGGATTTTTAGACATTAAAATATGTTTGATAATCTTTCCACTAAAGGAAAAGTGGAATTTTAACTAAGTACATTATATTCAAATTATATCTTGAATTATACCTCTCTGTTTACACAATGAGCCAAGATCCTTTCCTCTGCTGTTCTACAGGTGTAAGACAAAAAAACACAAACATTTTCATATAAAATGTAAAGGAGAGAAAAGTTCTGAGAGCTCAAAATGAGTGTAAGATAGATGCCACTAATTCTGTCTTATTAACTCCAGTATTCCCAAAGGACAATGCCTTGTCATTCCCTGTTCAAGCTAGACCAAGCTACTAAACCTTTTTTGTCATTTTTGTTGAGACTAAATAATTTCTTAATTAATTATTCTTCAAATCATACTTTTGAAAGTTAAACATTTGTTTTGAAATCCCATTTGAAATTACATAATAAGATTTCCCATCGAATGATTTTTCTTATTTATCTTTTCTGATGAGTCCATGTGCACTCTTCTTCATAAGGAAGAACAGAGAGATATAACATAAGAGCTGGGAGTTTTGTTTTCATGTTTGTAGGGTATATTATTGTTGTTTGAGGCATTTTATCATCTTTTTTAGATCAAATTTTCTTCTATCATGATAAAAAAACTGACACAACAAAAATGAGATGTTACGATCTGTAAAAGACTATGTTTATATTACACAATGTCTTCTATCCATTGGTGAAAATGGAAATCCAGAACTGCTAGGAACAGTTTTGAATGATGCACATGTTCAACCTTTCTAGGTTTCACCAAGATTCCTCGCTTTGGCATGCAGTGACTACTCTATAGTCTAAATAAAATAAGTTTTCTGAATTTTCTTTCATAGATATTCCAAGAAAAGGTCTGTAGAGAAGTTTGAGAACTATTAATTCTGAAATTGGGTTTGCGCTTATTCTAGACAAATAATCTATTTCCATTTCATAGAGATTACAGAACTTACTCTGAAATGCCATAATACTAGCCCACCTCAACCACTGATTATTGCATTACTAATATGGATATTTCACATATTACTGCACTAATGATATCAGCATGGTATGAAACATCAAAAAACATTTAAATATAGCACTGGAAAGTTCCTCAAAATAAAAAAAATTAACCCTCCACACCAAACATTTGAACAATTTAGAAGGAAAAATGTTTTTAATTTGGAATCTTTTGAAATATTTGATTAAGCAAAATGTCTTAAATCAGATATATTTGTTCATAAAAGAATAGCATATATTAAGCATATGTGAACAATAAAATACCTTTTTGTTTTTACATATTCCAAAAGAAAATTTAGTGCTGTTGAAATTTTTGCAAAATAAAACAAAGAAACTCTAGATGTAATACTTTTAACATTTCCTGTCCCAGTTTGTGTCACTGACTGACTGCTGGGCATGTTGAGCTCAGTACCAAAAGCTAAGTGACAGCAAGGATATGCACTACTGGCTTTGACTGTTCTAGCCTGCTGCAAGGCAGCAAAGCGCTTATGCTAAGCCACGTGTAGGCACAGCATGTGGTGAAGCTGCTTACCCAGCAGGAGCATGAGGTCTCATCCCAGGAGATGCTGAGTAACCCCAGAGGTGCTGAGCTTTCTTTTCCCATCTTGAGTTCAGTCCTGGGAGATGCCCAGCACTGTGGTGGGCTTGTCACGCTCAGAAGCACACAAGCTGTATTGCACATTCAGGGATGAAGCATGCAGCCTCCTCATACGTTCAGTTGCTCATTATGGGGCAGTTCAGATGTCCCAAGGACACAAAGAGGAACTTGATGCCTCTGCTGCAGAACAGAGGACCTTTTGCTGAGTAAAGTGAGGAATCCTTTTTGACTTCTCCCTCCCTCACATATTTGCACTTGTGCCATCCACAATGAGGCAAGAAGTGAGCTGTTCATATCCTCCTTTGCTATTGTTCTGAGCAGCTCTCAGGTTTCTCTGGCATGGGGCACGTGTACATCTGTATCAGGGAGAGCACAACCCATAGGAAAGGAAAGGTATGGCATAGAGAGGCTTTGCAGCTGGGGAAAGCAAAAAATCTCCTTCCTCAGTTTCAGATATTCTTGTAGCCTAATGAACACTATTTTTTCCCCAAATTAATGTTAACTTTTCAATGACAACCCATTCTGCTCTGAATGTTGCACTTCTGTGAAGGCGCATGGAACTGACTTCATCACACCTAGAAGTAAACGAATGGACATAGATTTTAATTCAAAGTAATAATTTGTTAAAGTCCATATTCTTTACGGTGCTATTCATTAAGTTCTTCTGTTACACTTGGTGCAAGGAGAAAACTGGTAATTGCATTTAAAGCAATGATAAGTTACCATTTTAATGATTCCTTATGTTGTGAGTAATTTATAAATCACTTGGTATCTTCTCAGCGAAGCTTGCCTTCTGTTTTTAAAATGTACCCTTTCGTATCCAACAAAGGGTTTCAGTGCAATAAGAATTAGGGCGTGCCTCTTAGCTTTTACCTGCAAGCAATAATGATGTTGTCAAGCATTTCAGGTGAGACCAGCCCAGGATTTTGGGGTGGGGAAAGACACTCTGTTATACAGCATCTTGAGTGCTTCCCTCAGAGGGAGGCAGAGACACCTTGAAGGGCTGAGTATAAGGACATCTACCGAGTGTCTTTTTAAAGGAACACTAAAGTTGGGGGGGGAGGGGAAAAGGAACAGGCTTGTAACCATAACTCACTTGGACTTGTATCCAAGAAGTCAGATGCCATGGATTGGCTCCCTCACCGAACGGCTCTTTTTCTGTTCCTTTTATTGGTAAGTCAGATTTTAAAACTATATTTGTCAGATTTTAAAACTATAATCTTTGATTATAATAGTTGGGTCTTTCTCAGCAGACCATTACATTTTACAGTGAAAACTACACCCAGAAAAAAATCTTGTGAAATTTAGCATAAAAAATAAAGCTGTGCTTATTTTAAACTGCACTTCTGAAGATCCTTTAAAAATTATTTACTTTTTCATTAAATACTGACAAATATATCTTTTGATTATGAATGTATGCAATCTGTTGATGTTCAATATGTGACTTTCTATGTTTTAATGCATGACTTTTCAGGTGAACATTGTCTATGGCTACTATTTAAGGGGTCACAGATTAATAAAAATCTGAGCATTGTAAAATCTTAATAACTTGACTGGATACTATTTGGTTCTATGTCTTTTTTGTTTTATCTGTTGAGGGAAGGTGAAGAGCAAATCTCTTCTAAACTGATTTTCAAGAGCACTTCAGAGCTGACAAACTCTTACCAGTACATACCAGAAAAAAAAAAACAAAAAACAAAAAACAAAAAAAAAAAACCATATTCAATTTAGTGAAGATATTAGCTGAGTGAAAATTAAGATTTGGCCTATTATTTCATTTCACAAAGCATTCCTGTCTTGTGGTAAATAAGTCTCAGCTGCCATGTGCAGAGCAAGTGAATGCATAATGGAGGTGTCACTCTCCAGGTTTGGTTTTCTCACTCTTAAAGGAAAGTTGTGGCTGTATTTAAGTTGCGTAGTTGTACGATGTGATCATCATGGCATGGAAATTACCCAGAAAAGGACTTAAAACCATTACAGACGCTCTTCTACTCCTGCAATCTGATTTTGGCACATATTATTTTTACTCATGTGTGCTGCTCTTCTGAAAGTAGGTAGAGGTTTAAGGCTCTGAAGTTTGAAAAGAGTATGATTTCTATTTTAATTATGTTTTTCTTTGTCCTTCATTTTAAACAATTGAGTGTGGGTTTTTTACTAAGTGTAAGTGGTTTTAAACTTCTCGTTACCGATCCTTCTACAAATGTTGCAGTCAGGGGAAAAAAGCATTATTGTAGAATATGAAATGCTACAACTTATTCCAAAAAGACAATCCATTAATTTTAAATGACAACTCCAACACAGGGTAGCTGCCAGGCAAACAACAACAAAATCTGGCAAAAACAAGTTGCAGTTCAGATGAGTTTCTGCTTGTTTAATGCAGCACAGAGGTCTCCAAGACTGGCATGTTGCACATGACACTAATACTTCTGGATTTTCATGTTACATTGGTGACTATTTGTTTTACTCAGTTACCTGGTGATGCATACTCCTGATGTGCTGAATTTCAAAAGAAAGCTGACTGTACTATATCAAAGATCTGTCCACACAGAATAGATTTTACTGCTTTATCTTCTCTCAGCAACTCTGACACAATTTCCATTCTTTCAGTATATTATTGTTACAATTGTGACTGATGAAGGATATGTGTTAGGTTAGGAAAAATGAGAAATTTTGAAAACTAACATTATGTTTTGATGACTAACAAATTAGCGCTTGATAGAAATGGTTGGACTCGATCTGGTGGGTCTCTTCCAACCTGGTTGTTCTATGATTCTATGAAATATTTGAAATTTTACTGCATAGAGGAAATAATCTTATACATTCTTCAGCACAGCAGTGATCATGGTGACCTGTAGAGCTTCACAGTATCTTTCAGCACTGTATAGAAAGCTGACAGGCAAAGTGTAGGAATTAAATAAATAAGAAATTATGTATCCAATTTTAGTGTATTCTGAGGAACTGTTTGGTTTTCATCTTGATTAATCTTTCATGAAAATCACCCATCTGAATGGTATGTCTGTTTCACATATTGATAATAAGTTGTATTAAATAAAATTGTTCTGGAGTTATAGATATTTTAGTACCCTACTACGCTTTCAAAAAGAGAAAACTTACCAGCGCTGAAACTAATAATTTTCTATATGCATTTCACCATTGGTGGGACTGATTCTGCAATCCTTGCTCACGTGACTTCAAAGACATTATTCTCATGAGTAAGGGAGTTCTGTTTGTGATGCATGCACAGACACATTTTATGGAAATAACCTGTTTGATCAGGTATGACTCTTCTCCTGCCAGCTATCATGTGACAGCTAATAATTTAAAATTCACCGCATCTCTTATATGCACTTTTGTCTGGCCACATTTTCCCATGTGTTAGCTATGCTGCTTTTTTTTTTTCCTCCCCAGTTGTTAAGCTATGGTAACACCTCCTACTCGTAACTTGGTTGCGTGTAAAAGTATTAAGGGGCCAAATCCTCCCCTTGCATATGCATACAAACCATCTACCAGGCTGTCACCAGGAACTGGCAGGCTCCTCTGCCAAAGAATTCCATTTTAGAAATAGAAACTAAAGCATTTCCACATCCACGAATTATCACCTAAGATTTGTTCTTACTTTCCTAAGCAAAAATGGCCCCTAAGAAAATATGTATTTGCACATAGAGCACTCCAAAACACATTAGAATTCAGGTTTTTTTGAGGAGATGTATCGAGGAGACTTAGCAAAACTATATTGAAAATTATAATGGCTTACACCCTGTATTTTCATTCATTTTCTCTTCATTTTGCTAATAGTTCAGCTCAGTTAATGTATGGAAATTCTTTATTTTTGTATGACTTGTCCGGTGTTATTTAGATCGGCAGAACAGAAACAATCTAGGTGGAAGTTTTCCAATAGAGGTCAATTCTATGAATAACTGTATTTTAAAATAAAGAAAACTTTGGAATATATTCTTTTGACTGGCGTGAGCATTGTCATACTTGCACTAAAACAGCAATATATTCTCCATCCTGGGTGCAATACAAAATATTGATATCAGCTGCTTACACAGGAAGCAACAGAAACACCTGACTTCTACAGAATTAGAAAACAAAATGTCAGAAATATTATTTTGGAAAACTTCCCCTTTAAACTGGAAGAAGCAAGTTCACTAGTGACCTAAGAAAGTGAAAAGCACAGAAAAAAAACAGTTATATTTTGATTTTAAAGTGATCAAATGGTTTCTTTTTGAAGTATGACATTTTGTCTTACGTTTCAACTCATTATTTCATGTGCACTGATTTATTATTTTTTAAAGAGATGCAGAATGGATAAAAGGAAGTGTTCATTATTTCAACTCTTTACTAGTTAGAGCTTTGTCTGAGTAAGAAAGTTGTAAAAGTCCCAGAATGCTGACACGACTAGAGCTACTATGGCACCCTGATGACTAATATAATATGTGTGAGTTCTCAGCACTCCTCCCATCCAGGCCAATAACAATACCGCCATTGACTTCAAAGAGAGAGAAGCAAATCCAATATGAATAATGCTGGGAAGAAGTTAAAGGTGTGTTCAGTCATTTAGATTTGAGTAGGTGGAGAAGGGAGGATTCCATAATTACATATAATATTACTTGGCAGTCTATTAATGATTAGTTAATTCTTGTTTGTAAATTGCTTTGAAGGTGTAAAGAACCATATACATCCTATGGGCCTAATTCTATTCCCAGTAACATCAGAGTAAATCTAGTGTAACTCCAGTGTGATTCTAACACATCATTTTTGACACGAGATTCAGGCTCTATCATTACAAGAAAAGACAAGCTTTCAGATAGGCCACTGTGGAAATGACCATCATCATCAACATGATTCCAACCCGTATCTCTCCCAACCTAAATCAGAACAGGTGCAATGAGTCTCTAGCTTCTCTGCAGAGTTTTCATTCGTTCACGGGACAGCAAATCTTGATATCATTCTGATCAGCTTGCCTACTCCAAGGTCTACTGGATTCATCCCACACATTTCACTGGCGTCTGTTACTTTGACTATCATTAATCACTGGTTTATAGAAAGTGTTTCATGTAGAGACTCAGTTACTAATTTAGAAGGTAAATTTATTTACTACCTAAAACTATACTGCAGTTATCTGCTAGAAGACAATATTTCTCTCCTGGAAACAGCACTTCTTTCCTGGAAAGAGCACTATTAAAAAGGGGGTTGCATTCAGAGATATTAGAAGTAGACAGCTGGGGTGGAAGCAGCCTTCTCACTGCTGATAACAGTCTAGAACTGGAACACATTAGTTAAGGAGGCAGAGGAACATTCAGCCCTGGAAAAAGTTGGATAGATGTCACTTCAGAAATGTCGAGGTTTAGCTGTTGAACCGGGCAACTTTGCCTGGTACCTGCCTGCCCTCCTTCCTATAACACAGCAGTGACTGAGAGAGACATACCAAACAGAGACATCAAGTTCATCAGATCGAACTTTTCAATTAGAATCATGAACTTTACTAAGGACTTTGAATTCAAAACCATCAAGATATTTTTTGAGACCTTCCATTAGCAACGCACAGCAGAATGGGATTTTCCTTAGTCAGCACAGGACAAATATGGAAATACGGGGTCTAAATATACAACCCCCAGTATTACTGATGAACAAATTCTTGACTTTCTCATTTCTAGCACTTGAAAATGAAGGATGCAACTCCAACATAAAATGTGTATTTTTCACTGCTTGAAAATATAATTCCCTATCGGCTGAAAGCCAGTATTATATGAATATTCATGTCCTTAAAGAACAGAATTATTTGCACCTATGACTCGTATTTCAGAGATACTCAACAGAGTTCTTCAGTTAGGCCTGCGGAGCATGAGATTAATGGGTCTGGATGTGAGATATTAATTAAATAACAGAATAGGCCACAGGACACAGACAGTATACAAGATTCACTAAGGTTCCCTTGGGGGGTGCATACCCATTCTTTGTCAGGTCAAGGCACTTGTTTACATGCAGAGAGTATTTCATTTTATCTGCCAAAGGAGGCTCTACTCTGCTTGTGCCTCAACAGACATTGAATCAGGACTGTTTCTGGTGGACTTTTTGACTCAGCTTCTCTGGTGAGGATGTAATCTGCCCCTTCTACTCTCTCCCATGTTTCTCTACACTCCAAGGGGGATTATAAAAGGACCAGTCTGAACTCCCATTGGGGTAAAACAACTCTGCAGTTTAAATGCGGTTTGATATTGTCCATTCTTTGAGATGAGTTATGACTGCACATGAATTTGAACCCCATTCAGCAGCAGATGTAAATAATCAGCAAGATATAAACTGAGATTAAAAAATTTATTGATGCTTTTAGCACAACCCTAACACACTGTAATATTTTCCTGCAGGGGACTTCTCTTAACCATTTATGTCAATAGCTTCTTCAAAGAAGCAAGAAAAACAATACTTACTTCATGAATAGTCGATAAATTTCGAAGTATACGCCCTCCAAATGGGCAAATTGACAGTCTAAATTCCCTCATTCAGAAGTAGATTGGGGCAGTCATCATGTGTCAAGGTCACAGGGAATGTTCTAGGCAAGACCAGATTATTGGAAACGTTACTTCGTAAATCACAGAATCACAGAATCACAGAACAACCAGGTTGGAAGGGACCCATTGGGTCTTCTAGTCCAACCATTCCTATCTAACACTAAACCAAGTCCCTCAAGACCTCATCCACCCGTGTCTTAAACACCTCCAGGGAAGGGGAATCAACCACCTCCCTGGGCAGCCTATTCCAATGCCCAATGACCCTCTGTGTGAAAAACCTCCTCCTAATCTCCAGTCTAAATCTCCCCTGGCAGAGCTTGAGGCCATTCCCTCTCGTCCTGTCCCCTGTCACTTGGGAGAAGAGGCCAGCTCCCTCCTCTCCACAACCACCTTTCAGGTACTTGTAGAGAGTAATGAGGTCTCCTCTCAGGCTCCTCTTCTCCAGGCTCCTCTTCTCCAGGCTAAACAACCCCAGCTCTCTCAGCCGCTCCTCATAGGATGATGGATGGTGTACCTCTTACAGCTCATAGGTAAATGGGGAAAAGAAGGATGAGAGAGGAAGGAGGATGAAGCTGCTGTTCATTAATCTGTTGCATGTAAGAGGTGGTTTTAACATGAAGTGGAAAAAAGTCTACCCATTCTCCAGCCTTGACAGAACAATGCAATAACTTTGAACTGAAGCAAGTCCCACGAGGCAAAGATATCATAGGGAAAAAGGTTGTCTAACCACTAGATAAAACATGTCAGACCAAACATGTCCTAAACCCAAAAAAAGATGCTCTGAAGAGGTAAATTCACCAAGTGAACTTCCTTTTCATACCTTATTTAGGAATGGTGTTAGTTAAACTGTGCGTTCATTTAAGTTGTGCTAATCAATACATTAATGATTCTCTATTATTTTAATTTTAAAGTAATTAGATATTGCATCTGATCCTGACACCTTTATTTATTAAAAACTTTGGTTTCATATTTAGACATCAAAACCCACTGCACTCCAGGGAAATCTCTGTGATGACTGCAGTTGGTTTTCCATATTATGCTCAATCTTTTCAGTCTCAGTGGAAAGTTTCAAGAAATTATTTTCATTCTTTGTGGTTAAACTACCTACTGAGTGCTCCAGGTTTACTGCAGATTCTCTAAATAAGAAATAAATAATAATACATTCTTCAGAATAAACATATGCTCCTTTTCTAATTTCCTACACATACTTTTTTAATAACAACACTTGCAACTACTTCTCATTCCAGCTGAGGTTTTACAACTTAAAATTGAGGTACAACTTCAAATTTAGTATGGTACATCCATCAAAACTCAAAGTCCTTCATTGAAAGACAGCATTAATTTTGAAGGTGTTAACTGTCAAAGAATTCAAGTACTGGATATAAAAAAAAAATCAATTACACAAAGACATCTGTGGAAATCCTATAGCTACTGCTAAGACAGGCTATTGAAATAGACTTGACAAAAAGTACTGCTCCAGTTCGGTAGTATAGCAATGTATGGCAGTTGGGTTTTGCACACTTATCTGCATCTTTACATGCCAATCTTCTTGTTCTTGCAGGTATTCTTGGATTTCAGCACAGGATTTCATGTAGAGGTAATATATATTTCTTTAGAAACCAATTTTCTGATCAAATTAAATGTAACTGTTGCAAAAATGAAATGGAAAACATTGAACTGAGGCATTTCTGAACTTGAAGTTTGAAAGCACACTTAAATACTAAGCAGTCACAGGTAATAACTGCTTACCCTCTCAAGAGAAGTTCTCCTGAATCTGAATAATGTTAAAGTAAGTATGTACAGTCTTGGAGTTTAGGACTTGCAGACATATAAAAAAAGGCACCTTTTCTCCTTATTGTTTAAAATTCTAAATGTCTGCATTAATTTAAAATGGTTTGAGGTTACTGGTCATGTGATACTGAAACTTTCTGTCAAAGGTAAAAGAATGGGACGAAAACGGAATGGCAAGATGGAAAACCTTCAGAAGACAAAAACGTGAATGGATCAAATTTGCTGCAGCTTGTAGAGAAGGAGAAGATAATTCTAAAAGGAATCCAATTGCCAGAGTAAGTACAAAGAAAAACAGAAGTGTTCACAAGGAAGTTTTTATAAAGACAGACTGATAAAAGTAGAGAGATTTAAAAGTATACTAGCTTAGAGCAGTGAAAGTAAGGAATGTAGAATAAAAGAAAGACTATGCAATGTTTCCAGCTCTGCTGAGACAGTTTCATAAGATGAACCCACATGGCTGCTAAGGAGTGACCAAAGGCTTTCTAGAAGATTGCCATCAGTCTACTTCCTAGACAGGTCTAAACATAATCTCTTCATGTGCAATATCTGTGTACTGGATCACAATATTTTTTTCTTTTCTCTCTCACCCTGAGAAACACCTGAGCCAAAGTTTAAGGATAGTGTGTGACTTCTGTGGGCAACAGAGCAAAGATGTTTTCCTAAGGGCCGCAAGGAGGATCCAGGAAACTACAGACCTGTCAGTCGGACCTCAGTGCCAGGGAAAGTCATGGAACAGGTGATCTTGAGTGCTATCATGAAGCACTTACAAGAGAACCGGGTGATCAGGCTCAGTCAACACGGATTTACAAAAGGCAGGTCTTGCCAAATTAACCTGATTGCCTTCTGTGACAAAGTGACTCAGCTGCCGGACAAGGGAAAAGCTGTGGATGCAGTCTACTTGGACTGCAGTAAAGCCTTTGACACAGATTCTCATAGTATTCTGCTACGGAAATTGTCAGCCTCTGGCCTGGACAGGCTCACACTCTCCTAGGTGGAAAACTGGTTGGATGGCTGGGTCCAGAGAGTGGTGGTAAATAGTGTTAAATCCAGTTGGAGGTCAGTGACAAGCGGGGTTCCCCAGGGCTCAGTGCTGGGTCCAGCCCTGTTCAATGTCTTCATCAATGACCTGGGTGAAGGCATCGAGTGCTCCCTTAGCAAGTTTGCAGACGACACTAAACTGGGTGGAAGTATTTGCTGGAGGGTAGGGAGGCTCTGCAAAGAGATCTAAAGAGGCTGGACTGCAGGGCTGAGTCCAGTGGCATGAGGTTTAACAAGGCCACATGCCGGGTCCTGCACTTGGGGCACAACAACCCTGTGCAGAGCTACAGACTGGGAGAAGTCTGTCTAGATAGCTGCCTGGAGGAGAAGGACTTGGGGGTGTTGGCCAACTGAACATGAGCCAGCAATGTGCCCAGGTGACCAAGAAGGCCAGTGGCATCCTGGCCTGTATCAAAAATCGTGTGACCAGCAGGTCCAGGGAGATTATTCTCCCTCTGTACTCAGCACTGGTGAGACCGCTCCTTGAATCCTGTGTTCAGTACCGGGCCCCTCACCACAAGAAGGATGTTGAGGTTCTGGAGTGAGTCCAGAGAAGAGCAACGAAGCTGGTGAAGGGGCTGGAGAACAGGCCTTATGAGGAAAGGCTGAGAGAGCTGGGGTTGTTTAGCCTGGAGAAGAGGAGGCTGAGAGGAGACCTCATTGCTCTCTATAATTACCTGAAGGGAGGTTGTAGAGAGGAGGGAGCTGGCCTTTTCTCCCAAGTGACAGGGGACAGGACAAGACGGAATGGCCTCAAGCTCCGCCAGGGGAGGTTTAGGCTGGACATTAAGAAAAAAAATTTCACAGAAAGGGTCATTGGGTATTGGAACAGGCTTCCCAGAGAGGTGGTTGATTCACCTTCCCTGGAGGTGTTCAAGGCACGGGTGGACGAGGTGCTGAGGGACATGGTTTACTGTTTGATAGGAATGGTTGGACTCAGTTATCCAGTGGGTCTCTTCCAACCTAGTTATTCTATGATTCTATGATTCCTCCCTTACTGACATCCAGCCACAGCATCATACTTTTGGAAGTTTCTCTCTCCACTTCCCTACCAGATTTAAGAGAAATAGAAAACGTGTCCAGCACTTAAGGGGTGGTGGATCTGTTGGTTGACTGTTTCGTAGAAAAGCCTTCCATTTGTTCTGTCAATTGAACCTTGTGATATGTGGTTGAGAAGGTGAAACTAGGTGGATTTTTTCACAGGAACTAGTTACAGAGAAAAAAGCCCTGCCTGTGTCCTCAGTAAACTGGAATAAATTATTGTTATTTATTATTGTAGATCCGATCAGATTGCGAAGAAAACAATCCAATCACATACAGCATCTCTGGAGTTGGAATTGATAGTCCTCCCTATGGAATATTTGTTGTTAACCCCAAAACAGGAGAAATCAATATAACATCAATAGTGGATAGGGAAGCAACCCCAGTATTTGTTGTAAGTACTCCTCTTTCTTTTTTACTTTCATAATGATGGAGCCATTGTGGGGCAGGAATAACAGGAGACAAATTCATTTGTTTCAGATTGCTACTTTGCTTGCTTCACTTTTAGTTTTAAAATGAGTAAATCTAAATATCTTCATCTAGATACGTTGTTTTGCCAAACACTCAGTGACGGGTGCAGATCTGGAAACACCTCTTGAACTTCGGGTCAGAGTTCTGGATATAAATGATAACCCTCCTATATTTGCACAAACTGTATTTACAGGATCTGTTGAAGAAAGCAGTATGGACAGTAAGTAACGATATTATAAATACTATAATACGGTTAATAAAGCTCCTGGAACACAGTTAATGTAAACCTAGCATGCTCATTCTACTTTTTCTTAGGCAATGATATATATTGGCTAGTGCCACAGAGGAAGGAGTGGCAGATGCTTTTCCAAATGCCGTTCAAGCAAGGGTCCAAGCTTAAAATTAAGCATTGTTAATTCTTTTTCCCTTTCCTCCTACACATGAATGCTGAATGTTCTAGTATCATGCAAATTTTTTAAGACGTGAAAATTTAAAATAAATCAATTCATTCCTTCTAATTAAAAAAAATTAACATTACACCTACACTTACTCCCTTTGAGGGTATGTAAAATATGTTTTCCCCATTTTTTCTATTTCAAATACTTGTATTTGTAGTCTGAGTATTGCAGTTGCAGTATAATTTTACTAAATAAACCCTTATTTAAACCACTAAAATGGTTCTTTTTTACCAAAAGTCCCTATGGTAACTTAAAGAGGTTCAGTAAAAATCTGCATTACTCCATCTGACCTTACTTTTTAATACATTTTAAAGTCTTGAACATACATTCAGAATCCTAACTACAATATTATTTTTTGTTTTCTTTGTAAATGTCAACGAATAGATAGCAGTCTATCATATACATCAAGATTTAACATAGTCTCAATGAGTTTCTTGCAGATTTTCTGATTTTTTTTTAATTATTATATCTTAATTTTAGACACACTGGTGATGAAAATAATTGCAACAGATGCAGATGAACCTAATCATTTGAACTCTAAAATTGCCTTCAAGATAGAAAGTCAGGACCCTTCAGGTCCACCCATGTTCATTATGAATAAATATACTGGAGAACTTCATCTTGCAAATTATCTTGACAGAGAGGTAACATTTTCCCTTTACAAAGTCAAATAACATGATGTTATGGCATATACATGTAATGAGTGTGGGGGGAAGCTGGGGGACTAAAAAAAAGAGAAAGGTGGTGGGTTTTTGCAAAAAATAAGGGAGAAATGCATTTTTCCTAGATGTTACTATAAATTGCCTAAGGCAAATTCGCGCATTAAGAAACAGTAGAAAGACATGAATACTTATAACATTTAAGAAGTACAGGTCGTCCTTCTAACACACTCATTTCTCTTTCTGTGACAGCAACATAGTAGCTACACTCTTGTTGTGAAAGCATCAGACCGGGATGGAGCTGCAGATGGAATATCATCTCTTTGTAGCTGTAACATTAAAGTTATTGATGTCAATGACAACTTCCCAACTCTTGCTCAAAGTTCCGTAAGTCTTCAGTACCAAAAGAAACATAGTGATTTTTAAACCTTTCTCAAAAGCCCAGTTAATAATAAAGCTCCTAATAACCTACAGACTGCTTTCACATTTGAATGTTCCATGAGATTAACAGGCTTGTTTCCTTGAAGAGTCCTCAAAATCCAATTTGTCACTTAAACATCAGTTCTGATAACATACACACAGATTATTTTTCTATTCAAAGAACTCAATCCTGAAACTCTTTTCTCTGTATTCAGAAAAATCCAGTCATTCAGGTGTCCAGGTCCATGCAATACTGCCAGATTACATAATTAACCCAGTCTTTGTATGATCTTTTCTTATTGAAAGGACAAATCCATTTCCTCTTAATGGCTTCTGCAAATACTTGAGGTTATTCAGCTCTTCAGATCTGCAAATATAATCACAATTTACCCAGCACTCACTATTTTTATTAAATTGGCATGGACTGATGACAGGGAATCCTTCAAAAGAATCTCTGCAGTCAACTCTGTTTTCCTCAGGTTATATATTTTAGTGTTTACTAATAGGTATTCATCTGTCATTCCAGTTTTCAGCAAGTATTTCAGAAAATTCACTCAGTTCAGATCTGTTACGAATACAAGCTCTGGATGCTGATGAAGAGTTTACAGACAATTGGTTAGCAGAGTTTTTCTTTATATCCGGTAATGAAGATAACTACTTTGAAATTGTTACAGATCGAGCCACAAATCAAGGAATCCTTAGAGTAATTAAGGTATGGACAAATACTTTCAACTGTTGAAATAATCATCTTAAAATAGTTTTCATTAATTGTTAACAAAATTAAATTAGTTAAAAACACTGTAAATCAACTATTTTAAAATAGACAACACTCAAATAGAATTAAAGGAACTTTATTATATAGTTCTCTGTGGTTTATATTTTAGGAATTGAATTATGAACATCTCCAAAGTCACTCACTAATGATTGGCGTCAGGAACGTAGCTCCCTTCCACCACTCTGTTGTGAATGACTACAGATTGTCTGGAACACCTCTCACTATAGAAGTAACAAATCTGATTGAACCACCAAGATTTCATCCAGCTACAGCTGTGTTTTCTGTATCAGAAAACACAAGGGCGAATTATGTTCTAGGAACATACACAGCCATCGATGAGGACACTGGCATGACCGCATCAAATGTTGTGTAAGCTCTGCTCTGCTTAATTCCCTAGATTGAATAATTCTTTTAATTGAGATTTCAATGAGATGAGAAATAGGTTTTTTTAAGAAAAAAACCCTAAAAAATGGTAACAGGTAAGCAGTAGAACAATAGCAATACCTTAGATTATGATACCACTTTTAAAGTATAAAGGACTTCTATGCAATTACTTTATTCCTAATTAGTTTTCTAGTCTACATCTTTTCAAGTCTACAGTAATTTTGCTTGAACTGATGAAATACAACAGAACATAGCACAGCCTAGACAAAAACATTCAAAGTCACAAATATTATTTGCAAACTGAATATATAATGCATATATTCATAAGATTAAGCTGAGTATTTTTACTTCACCAAATACAGATATAGTATAGGACGTGATCCAGGTGCCTGGTTCAGAATCAATCAAAACACTGGCGAAATCACACTGAGCAAAGTTGTTGACTGGGAATCAGTCTATGTAATCAATGGGCAGTACAGAGGAGAGGTTCTGGCCATCACCAGAGGTAAGAGGAGATTCAAATTCCTGAAACAAAATCTCTTTGTTCCAGATTTCTCTCAACATTTTCTCCTGCTTCTAATTTTCCCACCTGAACTGTATTGTTTATTGTATCAATATTCTCTCCTGCCCACAAATATCTTCTTTTCACAGGGGTTCCTCGATATACTGCTACTGGCACCATTGTGCTTTCAATAAGAGACATCAATGAAAATTGCCCAACTATAAATACTGAATTAAGGAAAGTATGTATGCATTCTCCATCAGTGGTTATTACAGCAAAGAATGCAGGTGGTGATTCATATGGACTTCCCTTTACATTCAGCATACATGGTGAACCTCAGACTACATGGATTATCAGATCAATAAATGGTAAACTAACCTACATTTTATAAGAGAATAAACCATAGTAATAAACTCTTATTTAGCAGATTAGGATAACCTTTTAATAACAAACCCCCCCAGTTATTAAAATCAATTCTAATCTCACTTAAATGTACTCTTATGTCCATACGAATCCAAGAAGTTGCATATTAGAACTAGAATCAGAATTATATATGCTTTATCTAGTTACCTTCTTTTAAAGGAAATTAAAAATACACTGATAAAAACAAAGCAGCAAAACTGTACCTTACCTGAATGTGGCTACGATAAGCATCTCTATAGGTCTAGAGAAATTTGATACCTTTTTATTTCTATATTAAAATTCTAAGCATGTGACAAAACTCTCAAATTTATTTATTAGTGTAAAGTTATTAGTTGGCAAAGTTTATCTTTATGAGAGGCATATGAAAACACAAAATAAAAATGGCAGCTTTTGCAATTTATTATACAAATTGTACTTGTCAGTGCCCAGTGAAGCTTTTCCAGTTTCCTCCAACAGTATATGACAAACTAATGAATTACTCAAATTTCATACATTACTAAATGACAGAATTTGCATAACTTACTGTATGTAAAGAAGACTATATTAAATGGTAAACATCACAATTAAAAAATACACTTATGTCTCCTATTTGTCCAAAATAGATGTAAATGTTTTACCTTAAGTATTCTAAAACTATTGATAAAAACTTTTGAAAATTACATGTAATTTCATGTGAGAAGAAAAAAACACATAAAATTTGTGATTTTTATGTTCACTAATGTGTGAATAAAAATCAGAAAAAGCAACAGTAGATATAAAAAAGTGCACTTACTCATTTTATATTTGTCAGGTTAAAACATTATGACTAGACTGAGCTGGGTCAGGCTTTCAAAAACAAAAAAAAAAAAACTAGCATAGATTTATATCAACGTTTCAGCTTTAAATAAGTACCATAATGCATAGGTATCTCAAGACCTTAGAATGGGAACACTTTGTCTTCATTTGGTTCTATGAACATTACTCATAAAAATCACCGATTGGTACGGTATTTGTAGTCAATACCTTAATCCAAATATTTCTCTTTTTCTTTCCCTCCACAGCTTCCTCTGCAGAATTAGTGAATCAAAACATTGACTTTTACATGTATAGGATCTATGTCAGCGTAAGAGATAGCCAAGGCCGACGCTGCCTCAAACCACATATAATTCCTGTGCAAGCTTGCCAGTGTGATAGTCGTAATTACTGCACCAGTGGGGCCACAAGAATAATTATCATTGGTGGTGGAGGTAGTGGCAGTGGTGGTGCTGGTGGTGGTGGCAGCAGTGCAGGTGGTGGTGGCGGCAGTACTGGTGGTGGTGGTGCTGGTGGTGGTGGTGCTGGTGGTGGTGGAGGCCAGCAAGGTGGAGGAGGAATAGATCAAGAAGGTGGTGGTGGTGAGTATAGACCTGGAGGAGAAACTGATACCAACACAGATTGGCAGTACTACACTGGTGCATACAGCGAACCTGATGAAGGATATACTGCAGCCACTGAATATGGTTACAATGGAAATGGATATTATGGCAGAGACGCCGAAACTGCCACCACACTTAGTGGTTCTGCCATTGGCCTGATGTTTCTTGGTGGATTAATATTTGTTCGTAAGTATAAAATTAAAGAAGATTTTATTAATTGTCTAAGAAATATAGGGTTTTAATTACTCTAGAACAAGTGTTAAACTGTTGGTTCCCATGGGCCATTTGAAAAAGAAAAAAAATTCCTTTTAAATTGTAGGAATTTCTGTGCAGTTTATACTCTACATATTTCTATACATATTTCATTCAGTAATAACTATTTCCCTCCTAAGACTTAATGGTTTTTTTCCCTAAGGACTTATCCAGTTCTCAGACCATAAGACAGGGTAAAATAGTTTATTAGGAGTTCCTGAAGATTTTGGGCAAGAGCTGTCCCTGTCAATTAACAATTTCCTTCACATTGCAGTTCATACCTCCATTACCCTACTAAAGGAAATGGATAAGTATCACATCCATGATGGGTTTGAAAAGCCTTCTTTGAACTTAAACTGAGATATAAGAAGTAAAAAATAAATATAATCATCTTAAATTTTGAACCTTTTCACTACTGCTGCCAAATATCACATCTATTAAAAACAAATGGCATTTGTAATAACAGCATCAAAATAGCAAATCATTCATTCACATCTTGGTATTTTTTAAGAAATAAGAATTTCAGGAATAAGTCAAGATAGAATTTACATAAGCAATTACGTATCAAACCACCTTAATCAGATGTGACTGTCTGTATCTCATGGTCAAGGCATCAAGCAATCAACATCTGAAATTTCCCAGTGCAAAAAAACTGACTACAAAACCAGAGGAAACTGATTTTTTGAAGTGGGATGGAGGACAGGACATTTGGGCGTTTGATCTTTGATTAGTAGGAATCAACAAACTGAAAATTTTGAAGCTGCATTTTTTTTAGTTCCCAGGTGGCTAATGTTACAGGACAGACTGTCTTCCTGACTTTGGAAAACTCTGCTGCTAGTTGATAGTCTGCAGTAAACATGCCCTTAGTTGTGCAGTATGAAGTAGCACTTTGTACACTGTATAGCCCTTTCCCCTTTTCACTTCAGCTCCCTTTGATGTTAAACTGGGAGTTTTAGATGCTCTGCTTAGTTTCGTGTAGGCAACTGTCTCTCTCCACTCCTGCAGTGATATGAGACTACCAACTTACCCATCTAGGTTAAGGACATAATGACAGCCAGAGTTAACATTGCACTGCCTTTCTAAAATGAGCAATGTTTTCAGTGTTAACATTTAAAGTGCTCTGCAATTTCTAACACTGAGTTCTTGAAAAAAACTAAAAGAACTAAGCATTATATAGCACACTGGGAAATCTGACTCACTCTATGTAATCATTTGTTAAAACTGGGGTCAGGGATTTTCCTCTACTGTTTTTTCAAAGAAAGCATATGTGATGTTAAAAATGCAACTTGAGCTTTAGCCGAAGATCACTACAGCCAGATGAGTAACTCTCCACTGATTCTCATATGTTTATTATTATTAAAGTGTATTTATTTTCAGTTACAATATCTGAAGAGGCAAATGTATGCTTATGCGTCAAGAATATCACTGAATGCTATACATAACAAAACTGGTTCTGTTTGTTTAATTTTCATCTATATGCAACTTACATGCATTCAACTGAGATAGATCAAAGTCTGTTCCCAGGTGTAAAAGCATATATTTGGAGTAACAGACTCACTCCACTCCCTCTTTGCTCTGCTCTAACTAAATGGAATTATTCTGAATTTCCAAACACACATATTTCCAGAAGCAGCCAATGATTCTGACAGCCAGACTTGCAGGCTGCTTGTTTTGCAACATTTTAAAGACATATTTTCAAAAGCTCTTGAGTACTTGCCCTCTGGGAAAAGCAGCTATTTCTATGAGGAAGAGATACTTTAAATTCCTGTTTCCTGTTTCTTTCCTGTTAAGTGATTCCAATTTTGATGTCAATGAGTGACTGTTGTGGCTGTGGACCTGGTGCTGCAGGAGGAGTTGGAGCTGGATTTGAACCTGTACCTGAATGCACAGAAGGAGCAATTCATCCATGGGGAATAGAAGGCGCACAGCCTGAAGACAGGGTCAGTACATCTCATGTTTCTAAAACCTACAGTAACTCATATTTACAGATAAGACTGCATTTGACTAGAAGCATGAAAGTGATCACAGAATCACAGAATCACAGAACAACCAGGTTGGAAGGGACCCATCGGATCTTCTAGTCCAACCATTCCTATCTAACACTAAACCAAGTCCCTCAAGACCTCATCCACCCGTGTCTTAAACACCTCCAGGGAAGGTGACTCAACCACCTCCCTGGGCAGCCTGTTCCAATGCCCAATGACCCTCTGCGTGAAAAACCTCCTCCTAATCTCCAGCCTAAATCTACCCTGGCGGAGCTTGAGGCCATTCCCTCTCGTCCTGTCCCCTGTCACTTGGGAGAAGAGGCCAGCTCCCTCCTCTCCACAACCACCTTTCAGGTACTTGTAGAGAGTAATGAGGTCTCCTCTCAGCCTCCTCTTCTCCAGGCTAAACAACCCCAGCTCTCTCAGGTGCTCCTCATAGGGTCTGTTCTCCAGCCCCTTCACCAACCTCGTTGCTCTTCTCTGGACTTGCTCCAGAGCCTCAACATCCTTCTTGTGGTGAGGGGCCCAGAACTGGACACAATATTCAAGGAGCGGCCGATGGTAGCACTGTGTCAACTTCTAAAAGAAGCCTGGCATTATGAGTAATCGCCAGGCAGATATTAAATGTGATTCTTAATTAACATTTGCAGATGTGTTTTTTGTGGTTTAAGTTGTGTCCAGTTAGCCTGGCACTACAGTTTGTTGTTAGTATTCACTTAGCTGAAACAAAATAACTAGCAAGCTATTTCAGTGCAAAGTAGGACAAGACAACATCTTCACTGATTAGCTTTTACCTTGAAAATGAAAAAAAAAAATCTTGAGGAGCTTTTTGTTATTATTGGAGATATTTATTAGTAGTTATAATTAACAGTATAGGCTGCTAATTCCTTAACATCATTTAAAAATCTTTGAATTTCAAAGTCGTTATTCAAGGAATCAAATTGTTGTTTTCCAGGATGTCTCACACATTCTTGCCCCAACAACAGCTGCAGGAGGTGATTTTGGTGAACCCTCTGGTAAGCAGATCCTAAATTTTTTTTATATGCATTGTTATAAAGCTTTCAGAACTTCAGGTCTTCCGATCCAAGGATCACTTTGGTTTCTCAGCTGAAACCCAGGCCTTCCAATCTTACATCTGCAGAGAGTCAAACTGATGCTACTAGGACTTCCAGTGTGAATAAAGGATCTGAGGTTTGAGCTTTTGGGCAGATCAATCTCTGCAAACTGCATTTATTTTGAAATATCTTTGAAGGCTTTCAAATCTCACACATTTTTTCTTTACCATTCCAGAAAGTGAATGGAAGCACTTTTCAAGACAACCAGTTTTAGCAGACATCAGTCTTGAGGGTAGAATAAGGAAATTTTCTTCCATAACTCAGTGGTGAATGGTTTAGTTCTTCTCAGTTTCCAGGCTCTGCTCCATACAAGAGAAGCACCACAGGAAAGTACTTCCTACAGGAAGGACCTGTCAAGTAGCTGGTTAATTATTGACCATTTATACACAAGCCTAGACAGAAAGCCAGGTACACGGCACATCATATTCATGTTTCTGAGATAAGGTTTACTCAGAAATTTTATAACCATGGAGAATAAGTCAAGCTATGCAGTGCAAATTTCTCCTTTTCTCCATCCCTTATCCCATAACAGGAAGGAAGGATGCTCAGATCCATTTTCACAGAATCACTAGGATGGAAAAGACCCACAGGATCATTGAGTCCAAACATTGCCATCAAACGCTAAACCATGCCCCTCAGTACCTCATCGATCCATCATTTTAATTCCTGCAGGGATGGTGATTCAACTACCTCCCTAAGCAGCTTGTTCCAGTGCCCAATGACCCTTTCTGTGAACAATTTTTTCTTAATGTTCAGCCTAAACCTCTGCTGGTGGAGCTTGAGGCCATTCCCTCTTGTCCTGTCCCCTGTCACTTGGGAGAAGAGGCCAGCTCCCTCTTCTCTACAACCTTCTTTCAGGTAGTTGTAGAGAGCAATAAGGTCTCTCCTCAGCCTGCTCTTCTCAAGGCTAAACAACCCCACATTCCTCAGCTGCTCCTCATAAGACTTGTTCTCCCGCCCCTTCACCATCTTTGTCACTCTTCTCTAGACATGCTGCAGAGCCTCAATATCCATCTTGTGGACTGAACACAGTATTCGAAGTGCAGTCTCATCAGTACCAAGTACAGAGGGAGAATAACACATAAATATCCATAAGCAATATCTGATTTTCTAATGCAAATCCCATGACAGCATATGTGTACACCAGACAGGGGAATCTTTCCAGCCAATTACACAAGTAAATCATTGATTTTGTAAAGCATACTTTTAAAAGCTCAGTTACGCCATTGTACTATTTGTAAAAAATACTAGCAAATGTATGTAGATTTTCACAGAGCACAGGAAGAACAAGTTTTATTTTTCTGTTTTCAGACATATATACAAACACATATGGAGGAGGAGGAGTGGTAGCTTCTGGTGTTGAAGAAACTACAGGGGTTGGCTATGGCACTGGTACTGGCTATGGAACAGCTGGAGGAATTTCTGGAACAGGGGAAGCAAAAGGATCAATTGGAGGAACAATAAAAGAATATCGAGAAGGAGGGGTGAACATGGCCTTTCTAGACAACTATTTCTCTGAGGTAATTACCTGATCTTCTTTGGATTATATCTGTGAGCCTACTGTTAGATTCACTTCCTCGGGTTACATGGTGGAAATCCAAAATAAATCCACTCAAAGTGAAACTTCCATGAAATAAGACTGATGTGAGAGCAAAGCTGATCACACTAGTAGGAAAAACAAAGATACTAGTAGTACTGCTTTGGAGCTGGTGCCATAGTAGATTTGATTGCTCAATAACCTTTTTATAAAGCTGGGGGAAACATTGCAGGTATGAGTAGCAATTAAATTATTTCCGCTTTACAAGTGATGACAAAATTTATATCTTTTCCACCTTTTTCAATGTATAAACAGATAACAACCTTGTGAAATTGTTCACACACACCTCCTGTGCAGCTTGTTTAATGAAGTGACTTTAACCCTTAAAGAACTGTGAATACCAGTTCACTTTCTTTTTTATTTTTACTATGATTTATGAAAGACTTGTGAACTGCAAGTGACACAAATTTGCAGTTTTGTAATTGGCAATATATTAATTAGCCTTTACATATTGGATAAAAAACCCTATGTTTTTTACATTATTAATGGTTTAACGGGATATATTTTTATAATTAACATGAACTGTGGGATATAATTAGTGTAATTCCACACATCACTAAAATATCAATTAAGTATTGATGCATTTCTAAATCTAAACAAGATTCCATGAAGGAGGACACAGAGTAGTCTGTAGTCCTGAGCATAGAATACTCCCAGAATGCAATCTCCCTGCCTAGGCTATGAGCATTACGTATTAGCTGGTTGCCAGCTGTAAGGCCCCATGGATTACCTCTTCTACTGACCATCTCAGTCTGCAAACCCTCTGCCCCTCCTTCCCAGGCCTCCCCTTCCATTCTTCCCCGCTTCCTCAAAAATAACTCTTCACTCACTTGAAATTCTCCTCTTTCCTGCCTAGTCCCTCTGCACTGACCACCCCACCATCTCCAAGGCCAGCACAAAACTGTGATCTCCATCCTGCTAAAAATGGAATCCCCTCTGGGCTGACCAAGGATTCCCCATTGTGGCCAACCCCCTATCCTATCCCCTTTATCCTGGCCACTCCACTGCTCCTCTCACCAGCCTGCTTTGCACTTCTTCCTACTGCTTTTTCTGGATATTGCTGCCTGAAGAGTACATTTGTTCCTCTGTCCTTTTCACTCTTTGCCTTCACCCTGACAGTCAGATCCACTGATAGCAGACCAAATTTGAGATACTAAGTGTTTGCAGAAACAAGAATAAAATATCCATAATATTTGAATAAAACTTATTTCAAGAGCAATAAAATGTTGATGGTATAACTTGTCCTGTTGATGTCCCATTTATCAAGTCAGCTGGGTGTTACTGTGACTGAGGAACCCTTACTAAGGTTTGAGTCGCGTTGCCATGGTTAAAAACATGACAAAAAGTAACTCTGTTCTACATTTTTTTTTCTGTTTTTGCAAACTACAGAAAGCATTTGTGTATGCAGATGAAGACGAAGGTCGGCCAGCAAACGACTGCCTACTAATATATGATCATGAAGGAGTTGGTACTCCTGTTGGTTCTGTAGGCTGCTGCAGCTTTATTGGAGAAGATACAGATGAGACGTATTTGGATACATTAGGACCAAAATTTAAGACTCTGGCAGAGATCTGTCTGGGCAAAGAGATTGAACCATTCCCTGATGTCAACCCACCCTGGCCAGGCCTTAACGTCACCTTTCCCAACCCTGAAAGTGATCTAAACCTCCCACCACCTGGAACAACCATCATTGTCAATGGATCTGCACCCCCAGTTGGCACTACAACGGTTGTTACTGAAAATACCTACACTTCTGGGTCAACCATACAGCCCCCAAGGCCAATGCCAGATCCTTTGCTCCATGGCAACATGACAGTGACTGAGACCTATACCTCTGGCTCCCCTTCTCTTAGTGTTGACCCTCTGCGTGGATCCAACGTTGTTGTAACAGAAAGGGTTGTTGGTCCTGCATCTGCCTCTGATTTGCGTGGCATGCTAGATATCCCTGATCTCACAGAAGGGTCCAATGTTATTGTGACAGAAAGAGTTATTGCGCCTAACTCCCGGCTCCCGGCTTCTCTGAGCATTCCCGATTTGGTAGACGGATCGAATGTGGTGGTGACAGAAAGGGTCATCAGGCCTGCCTCTGGCATGCCAGGCAGCTTAATAAATATTCCCTCAGAGTTATCAAATGCCCACAACGTGGTAGTCACTGAGAGGGTAGTGTCAGGGTCTGGCATGAGCAGCCTGGGGGCCACAAGCCTGGGAGGGACAAATCTGGGGGGGCTGAGCAGCACAGGTCAAATGCTCAGTGCCGACTGCCACCTTGGCCAGGCAATGGGCACAGTATCCCCTGGCACCTCCCGGAGAAGAGTGACAAAGTACAGCACCGTGCAGTACACCAGTCAATAACGTCCCTTCCTACTGAAATTTCCTTTTACACTGACACTCTTTAGCTGCCAACCATCAGGAATAATGTTATTATTTGTAACTAGGTAATAGTGCTAAAATTTCAAGGATTCCTACTTATATGAGGATCTATAAAGGATGCCCGATTTCAAGGTCAAAAGCAGGACTTTGTCAGTGAAGGGAAAGCTGAAGTTGGCTTTAAATTTATTTCTTTCTTTCCACCTAGCACTACAAATGTACAAACAGGTACCAATGATCTGAGAGATCTGACTACAGAGTGGAATAGTGAGAGGGGATCCTTGTGTGCATGGAGCATCAGCATGAATTAATGTCATATAAGAGAGTGTTAAAATACTATACTGCTGCATGATCTCCCACAATAAGCAGATTTGGGTTAACAGCACCTCACTGACAAGACAGGAAAAGAATGTAACTAATAATTAGTCAACTCAAGACTAAATAAGCACTTTCAAATGCATCACTTTGCTTTGCATGTAAGTCAAGGAGCGCTACAAAACAGCACTTTCAATCATTTTTCCCATCACCAGCAATAGTTATAAATAATAATCTCATAAACATAATATATTTTCATCACTTTCTGAAGTTCTCAGTAAAATGTAAACCCCCAGCATGGCCTGCCATGTTTTTACTCTCATGGCAGGGAGCATGACCAGCAATTTGCCACAACCATCGCTGCCACATTGACACTGTCACCCAGGAGGACATTGGCTTCATCTTTTCTCCATACTGTTACAGATTTACTTAAGTCTAAAAGGACTTCAGTGAAAACCAGGAACTTTTAGTCAGATTTTTATGCCAAACTATGACTAATATTTAAGTCTCCAAAGTCAGGTTATATTGAGAGGGCTATAATACCCTGTGCCAGTTCTCTTTACTAATATTGGCAAGAAAATAAAATCTTAGAACCTTTGTGATGTGAGGAGGCAATAGCAAGTATTCTATCACTGACACTGGTAGCTGAAGTCCTTCATGAAGAGGAAAAAACACTTGCGAACAATATGAGTTTGCTAATAAGCAACATGGAAAATTGTTATTTCATATGTCAATGTATTTTGCATTGATATTTTGAAAGCTTATTTGAATGTGTTAATTGAACATGTCTTTATGATTTTAGAATCTTAATTAAATCTGGCTTTTATTTTCCCACAAAAAACAGCTCTACTGGATTCTGTTATTCTAATAATACCTTAATGTGGATTAGAATATGATCTGAAGGAGCAAAATATTGAAAAATATTACCTATCTCATTTTAGTTCTGTATCATATGTATAGTAAACATAGTGTACACAACATGGTGTAAATATAACAGAATTATTTAGAGGGACTAGTTTTTTCTTTTGCTAGATCATCAAATCAGTAGTTTTCCCTCAAATTTTGCTTCTTCAGCTTTGACAGATAGGTTAGCAAAAACTTTGAGACTTGTCTGTGAACCTCTCATTCTATAAAATGGAGAAGTAACTTTCAGTTGCATAACTAGATTAATTCACATCAGAACTAGATGACAAGTTTCTGAGTCTGCTATCAGGAAAAGGCTTTTTAAAAGATGCTTCCTGATGCTCTTTGAGTCAATGCCACAGCCACTAGCACTAGTAATTCCCAGGAACCATGACTAAGCCCTGTACTACCTCAAGAAAGTGTCCCTTCCAGAGCTTCAAGTTTTTTCTGAAGCAATCAAGCATGCTGTGTGCTCTCCCCATAGTGTCTGAAGTATCGCTATTTTTACTTCATCCTGTACCCTTGATTATCTTAAGTATCACTAAAATTGCATTGACTTCAGTGAGATTGGTATCTCCTATATCCTACAGTAACAACTGTAAGTATGATTTCTGGAAATATTCTTTAAAGAAGGGGAAAAGGTACTAGTATATAAAGCTGTATTTTTTTATATCTGGAGAATTTGTGCTGAAATTTACTAAAATGTTAACAAGCTCTCTTTCATTTTGCTAACCACATATTTAGATAAAAAGGCAAATATATTATATATGTATAACTTTCTGGACATTTGGAAAGTCTATGCCATATAGCCAAAGCCCATCAAAGATATTTTTTAACGTAAAAAGAAATCAAGTCCTGTGTAAATATTTCCTCAACCACCTTTTGCAAATCAGAAATATTTTTCCTAATTGTGCCTTATAGTAATATTTAGTCTTCAGAAACACACGCTACATTCTTTGTGACCCTACTGAATGCTGTGTTAAGTATGAGTTCTGAATTAGCTATGGTCTCTTGCATGTCTAGAAATAGAAAGGGGAAGAATTACTAGAGAAAAAAATATTTTTCACAGTACAGCGGTTGATTATGCAGTAATTGTCTACTTCTCATACTAACTTTTACCAACTTTTTTTATTGATAAACAGCATATTGTTTAATGCAGTTTCCTGAAAGGTTCCTAGTTGGTTTTAGTACTGGTGTCTCACAATAAACAGCAATCACAATATAATCCCTCAGTGCAGCTCCAGTGCATTTCTTTTTACAAATTTCTACTGTTGTGTAATTTTTACAAACTTTCTTAAAAATTGCTTTCTTAGTGAGATGTGGACATTTTTCGGTTACTGCAAATTGTGGGAGAAAAATGTATCTGAAAATGTGAACAAATGCTTGGTTCATTAAAAATTTAGTGCAAATTCTTTTTCTAGTTTATTCTTTAAGAAGAGCACACAGTTTAATCCAGACTAGAACACATTATTTTTATTTCTTTTATTTCAGTTGTAATTTAGAAGCCTGCTGCCTGTTTATCTTTAATCATGTTGTTTAATAACGAAGACTGAATGATTTTCAGGAAAGGAAGACAACTTTGAGCAGTGATACTAATCGTGGTTAAAACCTTTATAGCAAAAAAAACCTTATTAAAGCGTCAGCAGTGTGCAACATTGAGTCTATGGCTTTCTTTTTTCATTTGGGTTTTGTAGAGCAGGATTCTACAATTTTACATGGGTTCACTGAGATCTTTGCAGCACAAAAATGTACACTGCCATGGAAAAAAACAGAGCCACAAGCTGAGGGTCTCATTAGATTTCTACCTTGGGAACACTATTTGAATTTGAACTGTAGACTTCATTTTTTTTTTCACTTGGTCCTGATTTTGTAGTAATAAATACGATATTTAAACTGTTGTGAGCAGCACTTACTGTTTGCAGTACTAAAAGACCACGCAGTTTAAGCAAAATCTTGAATTAACATAACTACATAATTCAAATTATCCTCACTCTCCAGTAACCAAATGTATAATTTTCAATCTATTTGAAATATAACTAATATTATAGTGTTATTGTTACAGGCTTTTTTCCAACTTATTAATTAAAGATTTTATTCAAGTCAAAATCTAGGTAAAACAGATAGTAATGTTGTACTTGCAATTTTGATCTTATAGTCATCCAGCACCAAAGATTTAGGTGAAGGTCTGTTCATGTGCCAGTCAACACAGGCTTAGGCTGTCAGCGAAGTGAATCATCTTGTGACACTGGATCAGGACTCAAGAGACAAAGATGTCCCTGGTAAGTTGTTTAATGGATTCCAGTAAGTTGTTTAATTTTTCTGAATGTTCAGTAAACTGTCTTTGGAGAGGGGAATGGCAACTTAATCTCTTTCCCTTAGCAATATGAACTCATCAATGTTTTTAAGATGTTTTGGTGTTAAAGAGTTTTGGTAATACATATAAATACATTGCCAGCAATGTGCCTGTAGCATGCATACAGAGGACACTTTTTAAGTTACTGATACTTAATATCTATTGAAATGAATGCCATTTGACTATAAAATCCAACCTACATCATTTGGACATGCAAATTTTTTAATAACAGCAGGAAAGTAAAGCTTTGCTTGTGTTATTTCTGGGTATGTAAGTCTGACTTTTATCTCATTGATTTCATTAGTTAATATATTACTGAATAAAGAAGACCATGGTAGTCACGCCATTAACAGGCTTAGAAAGGGACAAGTAAAATTCATGTGTAACAGGTCTATAAATACAGACTAAATAGGCTCTTCTAGGTGAATACTAAGGGTTGAACTGCAAACAATGGCCAGGCTTGCACAGGGTTTCTAAATAGCACTCCCATTGACCTTTGCAGAGATGGACTGAAAAATAACACACCTGTTTTTCTTCTAAGTCTTCTCCATTATGCTCCACTGTCATACAGGAGGTGTTTTCATTTCATCACGCCCAAGTTCAGAGACTAATCCAAAAATTCAGCAGGAGTATTGCCAGTGATTAAAAATAGCTTTTCTGATAACCTTTGGAAAGTATCCAAGTCACAGTTCTAGGAGATTGTCTAGGAGTTGCACGTTTTATAAAGGAATTTAGGCTGAACATTAGGGAAATATTTTTCACAGAAAGGGTCATTGGGCACTGGAACAGGTTGCCCAGGGAGATGGTTGATTCACCTTCCCTGGAGGTGTTTAAGGCACGGGTGGACGAGGTGCTGAGAGGCATAGTTTAGTGTTTGATAGGAATAGTTGGACTGATCTGGTGGTTCTCTTCCAGCCCGGTTATTCTAGGATTCTACGATTATATAAGGTCACTGCAGAATAAATTCAAAAGGTCCAATGTGTGACAGACTTGCAGCACTTTACAGTACTTCATATGCATGCATTTCAGTGTAGCATGTCACAAGCTGTGCCATATCACACACTATAAATTTCATAGAAAAATAATCATCAAAAGTATCTTAGCAAAAGTTCCACTGGAATTATCACACAAACCATGAATTAAGAGTTTGCAGGACAAAGTTATCATATATAATGAA
The DNA here is from genome assembly GCA_033558105.1 of Coccyzus lansbergi. Lineage (NCBI taxonomy): Eukaryota > Metazoa > Chordata > Aves > Cuculiformes > Coccyzidae > Coccyzus > Coccyzus lansbergi. The sequence continues at coordinate 3,225,521 of JAUMJK010000227.1, forward strand.
ATGTCTGAATACAATATGCCCTGATGTCTCTCATACTGAGGTAACAAAATGACTAAGGAACTGTTTCTTATTTTTTTTAAGTTTACATTCAATTGAGCTCTCTCTTGAAGTCAGCTGTGACTGGATTGACTCACTTGATAGTTTAAGTTCCTGAAAGTATAGATTGTTCCTTCCTTATTTATCCCTGAATTAAGTTCCTTAATTGAATTTAGTCAAGACTGAAGTGTTTCCACTTGTGATATGCCTATGCCTTTGAGTCTTCTTAATAGCATTACTTTTTTCCTCGTTTGTCATCAGTAAGTACTTGTAAACTTTATGAACGTAAAGAAATGAAGAGTGAATCTAGGATTCACAGTAAAGCCCACAGACAATATTCAAGAGAATAGGGGCTGAAGTACAAAGTTCATATAAACTAGGCAATATGGCAAATTCTTGACAATATATATCCTTGTTTTGATTTATATGAGAAAAGAGAAAGAGAAGGTGAAAAAGGACATAGACCTCTCCCTTGGGGAGCAGGGTAGGGGCTGTGGTGTGAGAGGCTGAGAGGGGAAAAGAGAGGGTAAAAAAAGTAGAAAATTCTAATCTTGAGAAGTGCTTTTGACCTCAGCATCATGTATTCAAGTCATTACAACAAAAAATCAAGTGCACACAAAGTCTTAAGGTCAGAATCTGCATGCCCAGTCACAAATGAACAACACAAATGAACAGCACCTGACCACATCAGCAAACCATCTCAGATCAGCAGGAGATTGTGAATAGGAAAGCCTAGTGGTTTAAAGAAGCAGACTTTGCAGTCCCATATAACTGGTTTGTGTTTTATTTAGTCAAATTACCTTCTGTTGATGAAAATGGGAACAGAAGGTACTCAATACAGGATCAACTCTACTGCTATCTTTCCAGATAAATGGCCATTCTAACCCTAGGATCTTCTAGTAATGAGAATTCAACAGCCTCACAGCTGATGCACATCCTTTAGTTACCACTGGAAAGTTCAACTCATAGCTCAAACCTTCCATTTTGCAGTTTCACATCATCTGTAAATGCAAAAAAACACATAATCTTTTTTTCTAACATACCTTTTAAATATCATGCAATCATAGAACAGTTTGGATTGGAGAACTCTTCAAAGATTCTCTAGTCCAAACCTCTAGACTTATGATTCTTCCTATTTTATTGAAGCTACTTGGACTGTATGAGGACATGGCAGCCAAGGTTTCCTTTTACCTTCAGACTGACTGGTATATCTTTATTAGTTTTAATCACGTGACTCCTCCTGAGTGCCCTCCTCACTCTATCAATCAAAGACTTAGAAAATTTAAGAATGTGTATACAGACTGTGTCCTGAGGTTTTTTGATTTTCCAGTTAACTTGGAATTATTGTAATTAATATGTTGCTATCTCTTAATTATTATTATTGTTTACAATATTTGCTTGGCCCAATGCACATTCTTATTTATCCTGCCTAAAATTTTTAGAGAATACTAGTAATCTTTTAGTGTAAACACCATTAATGGTACCATATTCCAAAATCAAACATTTCTTTTGACAATTTAGCTATGCAAACTACCTCAAGGAAAAGAATAAACCAGCTAACTTCACAAGAATGATTAACAAAAAAGCTGATTCACAAAGTTCTGTAACAACAATCCTTCAGGAAGTCTTACAAAGAGTGACAGATCAAACTTCAATTCCATAATTTTTTTCTGCTTTGAGTGTTTTGTATCACTTTAGCAGATTTCACTCTCATAAATATTTCACTTTTTTATGATTAACATCACTACAGACATAGGTGAGGTAATGCCCATGCTTGATGTGAGAATAGTTATTCTTGCTCTGAGGCTTTCAGTCAGTCTCTTTGCAGCTGGCATGAGCTGAGTTATTTTAGGACTTCTTTTCCTGTATTTTTTTTCTTTTACCAAGAGGGTGGTCAAAAACTGAAAGAGGCTTCCTAGAGAGATGACAAATTCCCCAAGCCTGTCAGTGTTTAGGAGACATTTGATCAATGCTCTTAGTAACATGCTTTAACTTTTGGTCAGTCCTGGACCGGTCAGGCAGTTGGACTGGATGATCACCCCTTCCAAATGAACTATTCTGGTCTAATCTAGTCTTGTTTGTTCTACCAGTTGCAGGGCAGAATTTCAGTAATTGCTTGTATCTACCTAAATACTCTCTGTCATATCAGTTTTCCCTGAAGGAGAGTCATGCCACTCTGAAAAAAAAGGTCTACGGGCAGCTTTGGAGTGGCCTTGGTTGCTACGCAGAGGAATAAAAACAAAAGAGCTGATCTGCCACACCTTATTTTGTACACATTAAAGACTGTATTTCATGCTGTCAGGAGTAACAAAAAGCCTGTGTTCAGGGCGAGGATATGGTCTGGCTTTTACAGCTCCACCAATCCCACAGCTCGCAGCTCGGCAGGCTGCGGCCAGCACTTGGAAAGTTAAACAATCCAGACACAGAAAGAAAAACCAGGCAGGCAGCAAACAGTAGGCTGGATATAGGGGAAAGAGCTGCAGAGAGAAAGATGAGAATGCAGGAGAGTGAGAGAGAGGAGACAAAACAAAAGAAAGGGGAGGATTATTCCTGGTAGCTGCAAGGGACTAAACAGACTGAAATTGTTTCAAGAGCATAACAAGAAGCATGGATAATCAAAAACAGAGCTAATGCACATGAGAAAAACAACAGCTCTGTTCTGAAAGTGCCAACCATTTACTTAAAGTAACAAACCCTGTTACTAATGTACTTCTTTCTTCAATACGTTCATTTCGTGCCCCTCAAGCACCCTGGTCCTATAAGCACTTTCAAGTTGCTAACTGTACCTAAGACAACAACTCCAGTCTCCAAAGCTGTGCAGGGGTTAGGAACTGTCTCTCGTGATGTGCATATTTTTTCACAGAATATGCATTGATCATTAAATATGTTGAGTAACTAAATATAATTTTGATATATTCATGTGCAGCCTCAATACACTGCTTTCTACTGGGATCTTTTCCCAAAAGACAGGTGGAACGTGGGGCCATGGTGCATTAAAGAATCTTTAAACAATACAGAAATGATTAATTACATAATTTGAAGCACATAAAAATATTTCCATAATAGCTTCATATCAATCATAAATTAATTACAACATTTCATAACTAAGAATATTCACTGGATTTTCCACCTTAACACCATGTGCTACATATTGCATTTGTCTCATCTGATTGACTCGCTTGTCTAAAAGAAGAAACTACTTTTCTAGAAAAAAAAAAACCCATCTAGAAACTACACAGCTGCAGTAAAGTTACCTTTGCTTTTGTAAGAAGCAGATCTGGATTCTGCTGGTCTGATCTAAAGCACGTCCTTGTCCTCCACCCCAGGAAAGCCAGCAGTTGCGTAGCACTGCTGTAGAGGATTACTCAGCATGAGGAGGGAGCGGCAGGCATAACCAGGGGCAAGACAAAGTTTCTGGGGAGTCACCAAGGCCCAGTCACTGCCCTTTACAATGAGTCCACTTAGCGTAATCATATCTCACTAGACTACTTGCACTCACAACTGTTACTGCTGAGAGAAAACACTCTCCCTCCTGAGAAAAATTAGATTGTTTTAGATGATAAATTATTTGCTGTTAGAAGCTTATCAAGAGAATGCAAACAGATGTTTGTACTTTGAGAAAAGAACAACCTGGCACATGCCTCTCAACTTGTAAAGCCACCTCTTCCCCACCAGTCACTGAAGGGCTCGGCTGCTTTTATGGTTTGAAAAGCAAAAATAAATATATGAATATCCTTCTTTTTTTGTAGTGAACTCTGAAGTGCTGTTATCTCTAATGGGAAAACGAAGATCTAATGTTCCGTGGACTCCCTCGTGCAACCTGACTGTAGAGGTAAAACTGCAGCTTAGTAGTCAGAGTTAGTTCAGCAGCTGAGTCAGGCTGAAGTGGAGGAAAGGCAAAAATAAATTCACATTCAGTGGTCAGTGATATAGCTGCTAGCGTGATTGATACAATTTTACCTTTATTTCATAACATCAGGCAAATTACTTCTGTAAAATATGAATAATAGAAGCTTTCCATAAAAGGGAACTGAGAAACCTTCATAATATTTAAATCATTCCTGCTTTGATTAATTAAACAAGTCAAAAAAAAAGCCCCAAACTTCTTTTATGATGATTGAGAGTCTTATAGGACGTAGCTGACCCACGTGGAAATTTTAAGAAACATAAGAACAGATGTCTAAGTTGAGACAAAATCACTTGCAGAACAGCTCTGTGAAGAAGAGATTATTCTACTCATTCCTCCTGAAAACACATAGGAAAATTCAAAAGGAAACCAATGCTAAGGATTTTTCAAAGGAAATTAAATTAGCCTTTTACTCTATCATATTAGCATTTAAAAATTGCCAAGTAGCTGTAAACATATATATTTACTAACACTTCATTAACAGTACGTTGGCTAGACAACCAAAAATGTTTCGGAATTCCAGGGAGCTAACTTCCAGATTAAGAAGGAAGTTGTGAATCAAGGCCCTTCTCTTGCAGGCTTTTGGTGTGAAGAAATACTTTCAAGTTTAAGTAGTAATTGCAAACCTAACCATCAGACTAGGAAACACAATATGCAGCTAGAATCAGAATCTGCTTCTAAATCACCAACTTAAAAGTAGTATAATATGAAGCCTCTCCGAGACATGCTCTCCCTCATGTATATCAAACATGAATTAATCAAAGAGAATTTCACCCTATTTTTACTAAGAATAGCTGTATTAGGTACATTGGCCATTAAAGCTGTACCAAACGAGCTCCCTGCCCTTGAGAGTCTGAAGATCCTCAGAGGATCTTGGGGTGTATTCCTGTGCTAACATACACATTTCTGTTCAGTTAGAAAGTGATCAGTCCAGCACAATTACTCAGTGAATGAACCAGAAAATAATATGGAAACACTTGATATCATACATCTTGTCTATATGGGTTTCGATGTTCTGCTTTTTGTTTTCTTTAAATTAAGGAGATTATGTACTGCAAGGGCATCAGCAAACTCTGTAAATTGTGATATTGTAAGTAAATAATGCAAATTATATCCATTAATTATATATACGAATTCTATACATTATATGCATAATTTCAGAGTTAGGGTTGTTTGGGTAGGAGAGGAGAAGACTACAAGGGGACCTATTTGTGGCCTTTCAATACTTAAAGGGGGCTTATAAGAAAGAAGGGGAAAAGCTTTTTAGCAGGGCCTTGTAGCAACAGGACAAGGGGTAGTTTTAGTTTTAAACTAAAAGAAAAGTTTAGAATAGATATTAGGAAGAAATCTTTTGAGTAAGGGCAGTGAAACACTGGAGCAGGTTACCCAGAGAAGTGGTAGAAGCCCCATCCCTGTAAATATTCAAGGTCAGGCTGGATGAGGGTCTGAGAAACCTGATCTGGCTGAAGATGTCCTTGTTCACTGCAGGGTGGGCTGGGCTAGACGACCTTCACAGTCCCTTCCAATCCAAACCATTCTACGTTTCTATGATTCTGCAAATACACGGTGAGGTAAAATTGTTCTCTTGGCAATGCCCGTGTAAATTATAACTGTTGCAGCTGATATCATGCAGAGCATGAAATTATTTATCACACACTGTTACACCATGTAATAGAGGGACTTAAATGTAACTGGAAAGACTCCTGTAAGGAAGGTTCCCTCGACAAGCCCTAACAGCATCACAGCCAGTTGCTTCAGAAATTATATATTTATGACAACTGTGTGTGATTTGAGCGACGAAGCTGGTGAAGGGGCTGGAGAACAGGCCCTATGAGGAGCGGCTGAGAGAGCTGGGGTTGTTTAGCCTGGAGAAGAGGAGGCTGAGAGGAGACCTCATTGTTCTCTACAACTACCTGAAGGGAGGTTGTAGAGAGGAGGGAGTTGGGCTCTTCGCCCAAGTGACAGGGGACAGGACAAGAGGGAATGGCCTCAAGCTCTGCCAGGGGAGATTTAGGCTGGAGATTAGGAGGAAGTTTTTCACACAGAGAGTCATTGGGCATTGGAATAGGCTGCCCAGGGAGGTGGTTGATTCACCTTCCCTGGAGGTGTTTAAGGCATGGGTGGATGAGGTCTTGAGAGACTTGGCTTAGCGTTTGATAGGAATGATTGGACTAGAAGATCTGATGGGTCCCTTCCAACCTGGTTGTTCTATGATTCTCTGATTTTAGAAAGATTAATTAGATAAGTTCCTCAAAGAAGAGAGGACATAGGGGAAGCATATTTAATTGTGTTAACATCACGAAGAATCAGTTGTGCCTTCATAAGCAACACTTAATCAGGTGTGTCCAGGAAAGATCTCCGCCAGGTAAGAGCAGGAACGATACAGCTCGGAGCATATTAAAAAGAAGATTACAGGGAAGGTGACGCTAAAAGAACTCACAATTTTATTTTCCCATGGGACTGTATCCCCCCGTCAATTACTCGTTAATTTTCCGCTTTTTTTTTTTTTTTTTTTTTTTTTTTTTGTCGCTTCGCACGCCTCCCGCCGGCTCCAACTCGGGGGTGGGGAATTAAAAAAAAAAAAAATCCACCCTGGAGGGAAAGGGGAAGGCACAGCGACAGGCTCTACGGGCGGAGCTCCCCCTCCCCTCCCCCACAGCCCGGACGGGACGGGCGGTACCTGCCCCTCCCACCCGCAGCTACTTGTGGATCCCTGGGGCGCTCGTTTTCCATTCCCCCTGGCGAGCGAGGTGACCTCGAGTCCCGGGCAGAGCGAGGAGGAGGAGGAGGCAGCTATGTGGCGGCTGCTGGCGCTCCTGGTGAGTCGGAGGGTTGCCGGTGCCGTGATGCTGCGGGGTTGTGATGCGGGGATGCTTCGGAGACCCGAGCCCTAGGGGAGAAGCCCTTCCCGCTGCCCGCTTGCGGCTGGGAGAGGGCCTGCTCCCTTTCTTTGGAAAGAAGGTAAAAAGCAAATCAGCGTTTCGCTGCCCGAAAGCAAGCTGAGGTAGAAAAACCCTGATAAGGACGTTATCGCGGATGGGTGTGGGGGTTTTGAGATGCCAGGAGGAGCAGGAACGCGGTGAAGAGTTCATCCTGCTGTCGTCTCCATGGGTAGCACAATATCTGTACTAGCAAACTGTGTTGCCTTGTCAAAAGAACAGCGCCAGGAGGGAAAAAAGGATCATAAAATGTGATTTAATGGAGGTCTTTTTCACTGAAAGGGTCATTGGGCATTGGAATGGGCTGCCCAGGGAGGTGGTTGAGTCACCTTCCCTGGAGGTGTTTAAGGCACGGGTGGATGAGGTCTTGAGGGACTTGGTTTAGTGTTTGATAGGAATGGTTGGACTAGAAGATCCGATGGGTCCCTTCCAACCTGGTTGTTCTGTGATTCTGTGATTCTGTCTTTGTTGCCTTAGAGAAATGAGACCAAATTCTTAACAATCCAAACCACTCCAGGCTTCCTCCTTCCCTGCCCTCACCATTTTATAGAATCATACAATCATAGAATCACCAGGTTGGAAGAGACCCACTGGATTGTCAAGTCCAACCATTCCTATCAAACACTAAACCATGTCCCTCAGCACCTTGTCCACCCATCCCTTAAACACCTCCAGGGAAGGTGAAACACCTCCAGCCTTTAGATTTTCCATCCTATCAGATATCTTTCTAGGCTAAAAGCAAGGAATATCACATAAAGTGATGACAAAATGCCTAGTTTGTTTGATTTGGACCAATTTTGCACTAGAAGGCTGTAGCAATTCCTAGATATTTTACAGGAAGTTGTCCTTCAAATCTACAGCATTGTTCTTCAGCTCTTCACCTTTCCAAGCTGGCAAAATGCCTTGCGGAAGTCGAACCGCCGCTGCTCAGACGAAGGCGAAGGTGTAGGCCAGGCTGTGGAGCTGCCAAGGAGCTGGGCAGGGTTCAGTAACGGCTTCTTGCACTGTTAGGCTGGCAGATGCTGCAGACCGGGACCTTGCTTCCTGAGCTTGAGATCCCACAGAATCGAATTTGTTAAGTTGCCCGATAACTTCAGTGTAGACTTGTGGTTGGCCTTAAGTTAGCCACAGTTATCACTATTCTTTGCACCAAGCTGGGAGTTACAGTTAGGTTGGAAAATGTTTTCTCCTCATTTTGCCCAAAAGAGCAGTGGGAAACCTTCGGAGTGCCACTTGTACAAAAGGTTTCACCGATTCTGTAATTCCTGAAGTCACACTGATATCCAGTTTGGTGGCCTTGCCGTGACTTAGGATGCTGCTGTTTTTGCATAAAGAAAAGAAGGTAATTATTATTCTCAGTCCTCATCATCCTCAGTCTCAGCCAAAGAGAGCTCATTACTCTCTAAAACTACCTGAAGGGAGGTTGTAGAGAGGAGGGAGCTGGCCTCTTCTTCCAAGTGACAGGGGACAGGACAAGAGGGAATGGCCTCAAGCTCCACCAGGGGAGATTTAGTCTAGAGATTAGGAGGAAGTTTTCCACAGAAAGGGTCATTGGGCATTGGAATAGGCTGCCCAGGGAGGTGGTTGATTCCCCTTCCCTGGAGGTGTTTAAGGCACAGGTGGATGAGGTCTTGAGGGACTTGGTTTAGTGTTGGATAGGAATGGTTGGACTAGAAGATCTGATGGGTCCCTTCCAATCTGGTTGTTCTATGATTCTGTGATTCTAAAGCCGGGGCAGGATACAGTACATTAAGAGTGAACTCAGTTTGGTGTGCAAATGCCTTGTTGCTGGATAGAATATTAGAGCAAATAAAGCTACTTTGGTTGGTTGATGTCAGGGGAGAGAGAGAGAGGCGCTGCTGGGTTTTGCCTTCTTTTGTTTGTTTAGTTTTCTGGTTTGTTTTTTTCTTTTCCCCTAATCGAAACAAAGCCATTTATGTGGTGGAAAGTCTAGTTGCTTGTTTGAGAGCATCGGATTACAGTAATTTCTACCTTATGACATACAAAAATGGCACTGATAACTTCAAAACCTTAAAAACTACTGAAAAACAGAATCAGTCTAAAAGCAGTGCCTTCCCAAAGTGTGTTCTACCTTAGAAGCATCGAGAACTGCAAGTTTTTCCTCTCCCTGTTTTTTCTTTATCTGTCATCTGTCTTTATCTTTGCCTGTTGGCTGCATCCCTCTGTCTTCATTGTTGGGCATTTCGTGGAGTTCATGGCAGCTATCCCCAGATCCCTGCTTCCAAACTTTTTCCAGGGATGTCCAAGCATGCTGGAGAGTATTGCACCCTCAGGGTTGGGCTTCACTCGGCATTTGTCCAGTGCATGCATCCAGAGCCATGGACCTGCTGGGCAGGCACGGCTATCGAGGATTATTAGACTGGGAGGTTTCTTGGTTATTTCTGAAAGAGATGAACATCACATCATCAAGAGAGGAAATCTTAGAGCACTTACTATGTTTGAGTGAAAGTAGATGTGACAGGTATATTAATCTTACTACACAAGCTGACAAACTTATTTCTTCTCAAATTGTACTTCCTTGATGGCTGGACTGTCAGATTTTGACTGGGTATAATGAAATATAGTCCAGAATACATTAGATCACTATTGTAATGTCAGAGCCAGTAGCAATTACTTTTCAAAATTCAGAGAAAGAAGTTAAATTAAAAACAAAAATCTGATGCTTAGCTTTAGAATGGGCAAAGGTGAGCTAATTCAAAGCAGACTAGTTTCTATCACCATGTTAAAACATGGCAAAATATTTACAAGCATCTGTGCACTGATTCAACAACTTAACAACTTGTGAGACCTCATCTGAAGTATTGTGTCCAGTTCTGGAATATAAGAAGAATATGGAGCTGCTGGAACATGTCCAGAGGAGCTCTGCAAGGATGATAAGAGGGCTGGAGCACCTCCCATGTGAGGACAGGCTGAGAGAGTTAGGGTTGTTTGGCCTGGAAAAAAAAAAAGGCTCCAAGGAGGCCTTATAGCAACTTTCCAGTACCTGAAGGGGGCCTACAACAAAGCTGGGGAGGGACTTTTCACAAAGACTTGTAGTGACAGGACGAGGGACAATGGCTATAAATTGGAGAGACATAAGGATGTAAGGATGTATTTCTTTACTATGAGAGTGGTGAGGCTCTGGCACAGGTTGCCCAGGGAAGTTGTGGATGCTCCATCCCCGGAGGTGTTCAAGGCCAGGTTGGGTGGGGCCTCCAGCAGCCTGATCTAGAGGGAGGTGTCCCTACCCATGGAGGGAGATTGGAATCAGATGAACTTTAAGGTCTCTCCCAACTCAAGTTATTCTGTGATTCTGTGAATATTATTGCAAAAAAGGAAGGAAAGTCCAGTTTTATGGTGAAATGTGAAAGCAGGTGAGAATTGTGTAAGATCTAGTATTTTATCCATCCTCTGTAACTACAGTGGTATATTATTTTGGATACCAGACAAGAATAAAGTAAATCTGACCGTAAGAGACTAGAGGAAAGCAAAAAATGTGATCTAAAATCAGGAAAACCTTTTTTTGTGATTCTTGAAGAGAGATTAAAGAACTGGAAACTGAGAAAATAAAGTGCATAAGATGCATGATAAATTTTAGATGCACAAAGAGTAATTACAAAGAAAAGGGGAAAGAGGGAGAAAGGCAAAGAGGGAAATTCAGTTTGAGATTAAGACATCTCAATGTAGGTGTTTGAATTTCTGTTATGGTAAGCAGAAGATGCAGTAGATTCTGACACCTATTTGATTGGATCAAATTGTGCTTTCAAAGTAAATCACCAGAGTGTATGAATCTGATCCCTCCTGGATGTATCTGTGTTGGGAGATCCATCCAACTGCTATGTGGGTTTGGTCTGTGGGGCCAGGAAGTAACAGACACAATACATGGGTTGTGGAGTGTTGGATTCTCAGCAGCAACAGCTTTTCTCTACAAAGAAGCTTCTTTGGAGAAGAGGAGGCTGAGGGGAGTCCTCATTGCTCTCTACAATTACCTGAAATGAAATTGTGGAGAGGAGGGTGCTGGCCTCTTCTCCCAAGTGACAAGGGACAGGATGAGAGGGAATGGCTTCAAGCTCCACCAGGGGAGGTTTAGGCTGAACATTAGGGAAAAATTTTTCACAGAAAGGGTCATTGGGCACTGGAACAGGCTACCCAGGGAGGTGGTTGATTCATCTTCCCTGGAGGTGTTTAAGGCGCAGGTGGACGAGGTGCTAAGGGGCATGGTTTAGTGTTTGATAGGAATGATTGGATTCGACGATCCGGTGGGTCTCTTCCAACCTGGTTATTCTATGATTCTATGAAGTCGTCTTGTATTGGACTTACAAAGTAGACACACTTAGTGGAGTCGAGAGAGAAATAGCATATGTGGGCTGGCTTTGAGGCACATTAATGGGTGTCTGATGTCCTTGTCTATATTGGTTGTATTTGTGGTATTTATGCTTTGTGTAACAGAAGTTTAGCCACTTAGCGTTAATTTAATTGTAAATTTGAGTCCCTTTGTCTGAAATAGAATGTCATCCAAACATTAATCTGATTAACCTACAAAGAACTAAAAATTAGGGTAATAAAATTAGTATAAAAATTAGCAGACTTTTCCATCTTTAAAGCTGAATAAATTAAGGCACCACCATAGGTTGGTCGGTGAGTCTGTGGGACCTCCATCATTCACTTTTAAGAACAGATTAATGCTCTTGGGAAGCATTTAGTGTGGTTAATCTTGCTCCAGGGCCAGGAGATGGACTAGTAGATAACCTTGCATAGTCTCTTCAGACTACTTCTCTTAAATGTGGAAGATCTCCACTTGCCCATTGACTTCAACGGCAGATGTACGTATTGGAGGTGTGAGATCCAAATCTCCTGACATACATGAAAGACGACATTTCTTGGACTTACTGTCTAATAGTGTAGCATGTAGCATAGGCGCTGGATCAATCTCCATCTTTACATTATACAACTAAGGTGTATGCTCAAAATTTGTCCTTTAGTCACTTCCTGACTATATATGAACATAGATTTAGACAAAAGCAACCTTGTTCTCCCCATATATGACAGTCACACCCTTCTTTCTCCTGCCCTTTCGCCTACTCCTGCTGCTTTCTTGTAGTGTTTCATTCCATTTCTATTACTTCAGGCCTCAGGTTTTCCACCTAATTTTCTTGAACCATCCAGCTTCCTTCTGACAATGACTTCTCAGCCCTCTGTCATCAACAGATGTCATCAGTAGATATGGGGGTTTTGTGCCAAGGCTATGATGCACATCAACTCACAGACCGGGCTCTCCTCCTCCTAGTAAGCCATTTAATAGAAGGCAGCTCTAGGATATTAAAAAAGGGAAATTCAGAATTCAGCAACTGTTAGGTGATGTTTCACTTTTCCTTAAAGAAAATGTCATTGAAAAGTGCTTTTCCCTTTTTTTAAACTTTTTTGAACCTTTAAAATTTTCTATAAAAATGCAGGATCCCTTTATCTATTTGCTCCACATGTATTTATGCATCTTGTAAACAAAATTGCAACTCTTAAAAGACCTTCTGTAGATATCTTAGAAGTCCCTTGTGAGATATTCTGTGAACTATAGATTGGCGAAAATGAGCAAAAGCATTTTTTACTGTTTTACTAATAATCAGAATGTTTTGAGTCTGCTTTGCCTACTAAGCAAACACACCGATTTTTACTTTTAGTTATCTTTATGAAAGACTTTCTGATTATAATGTCTAATGGGATTTTCTCCACTTTCACAGTAGGCCTCTCAGAGGAAGACCTGCTTATTCTTGAACTTCAGGTGCTTTTGTTTGCGCAGCAGTTTTCTGGTTTCCAATACAAGGAAACTTCTCATCTTGTGGCTTTTGTGTCCATTCACTGTTGAGACAGAAAACCCCTTTCAGCTTACCAATAAAAACAAACAAGGATGTTCACAATGACATCTTGACAACTACTCAACTTCCAAGAGTCACAACTTATATTGAAAAACTCTGATTAAGAACCAAAGTTCTCCTGTCACTGTTGCTGGTACAATCTCATTAATCATGAAGATAAATGTTAAAGATCCATACAACTAAAAATGAATAATATTCATGAAAACAACTAAGGTGTAAGATCCTGTAGCCCTCACAGTGCATATCCATTAGGGAACTTAATCCTTGCTCATTTTTGTCTTCAGGATACATGTAAGTGGGAATTTGAAAAGCACTTTTGTTGTGCAAGTCCAGACAGCAGTCTGCTGTATTGCTCAACACTGTCCACAGCATTGCTGTATTGTGTGGGAAAGAGATCATATCTTTCTTTTTTTTTTTTACACTGTTGTTCATACAATAATCAGAGCTGAGTCAGAGGGAGGAATGGGGAGAGCCCAATCAACAGTATAGAAACCAGTCAAAGTGAATGTAAAGAAATACTCCCTGACTTATTTGAGCAGGAAATCACCTTTTCTGCACCTCCTTTGCCCCTAGTCATTAATGTTAAAAATAAAAAAAAAAAAAAATCACCTAAAATGAAAAATGTAGGTAGATGTAATAATGAGAACAATAAAAGTATTCTCTTCTTTGCCTATACAAAGGTTAATAGTTCTATTTGTGGTTTCACGTGTTTTAGTAGCTTTTTTTGTTGTTGTTTCTCAGTGCCTACAATTTTGCACTGTTTGAGGTTATTTTGATACTTGCAGAATATTTGGTGTATGCAGAACAGACATAAACACAGTCTCTGGTAACTTGGCTAATGGCTCCAGCTCCTTCCGTCTAGCATGGTGTTTAAGGGAATGCATAACTGTCCTGGGCTGTCCAAGTACATGAAGAGATGGGCAGTCCCAATTCTGGATGTTGGCATGCAAGGTTTTGTCAGAACAAGCATGGTTTCCTCACTAGCATGCACGCATGTCTGCCTCATGTCAAGATAGGGATGTACATATGCCATTTATTCTGCCAGCAAGGTGCTGAGTAGAGTGCTGCTTCTGTCACTTACATTTCAGTAGATGCTTTGATTACTCCTTGCTTTTAAATCTTACCTAACCTGTGTTGTTCTCTTATGTGGCTAGTAATCCTCCGAAGCCTGTATAGTCCATGATTTGCCCAGGAGAGGGTGTTGCTGACAACCCACATTTACTTCAATCAATGGCAAATTCCTGTCTTTTCAGAATACTGAAACGTTATTGAGCATTGAAAAATAGTTGTTTGAAAGTGACTGTTATTTATGCTTTTTTTTTAAATAATTGCTTATTATCTCGTTCCTGCTGGGACAAAAGTGCAAAACTTTATAATTATATAATTACAGTGTATGTCTTTAATATGAGTGGTTATGGGTATTTTTTTCAGAAGCTGTTATGGATAAATAGTAAATATTGATTAATAGAGATAAGATGTTCTCTTCCTTATGATTTTCCTGTTCTTATGAGGTAGGTTGTGTCAGTTAAGTTTTAGTACTGTTGAAGTGGCATAGAATTAATAATGATTATCATAGCTTCTATTGCAGATCTGTCTGGATTATGGAAATGGACTCAATGTGGAGGTACGAAATAATGGAAAACTTTTCTTTATCTGTATCTGAGGGAGTGTTATCTGAGCAAAGAGCAAATGTCAAAGGCATGCTTTACTTCAGTTGATTTTTACTTCATCTTGACTTTTTCAATTTCTGAAGCATGAAAGCTGTGTAATAAGTAATGAAATGAACACCAAAACGTAAACAAAGAGATTTCTACGTCTATCAAACAGAGTGGTGTTCAACTTTGAGAAACTTCCCCTGAAATACTAAATTTTAGTTATTTTTTTAACTCTAGACATTAAATTAACTTTTTTTTTTATGGAAGATATCAATTGTTGAAACATTTCTGGTTGTTAATCTGGAAGCTCGCAGGCACAGTAGGGACTAAGCTGGCCAGAAGGACAATGGGTGTCATACAGAGTGAGAATAAGGGGTAGTTGAACAAGGATAGCAGAGGCAGTGGATGGGTTGAATAGGGGCCTGCTGATTCATGTATTCTGTTTCAGAGAGACGGTTGACTGTAAGGCAGTATTGGTGGGATACTTAGCAGGGTAATAATGCAGAAATGGTGGTTTAAATAGCCTTAGAGACAAACCTCTTCCCACATCTGATGACAAGGATTTAAATCTTCCAAAACATGCATTTGCACCAACTGCTAGTCATGGGAATTTGCATGTGTATTTAATTTGCATGTGTCTTACCTAATTCTGTCATCATGAAAAGACTAGTATAGTTTTCCTCTTCAAACAGCTTGAGGAACATGTAGCACTTAGATTCTGGCATGGAAGGCTAATATTGCTCCATGATTTTCAAGCTACTAGGTATCAAAAGAGTAAAAGCTATTCAGAGGTCTGGTCTACAGCAGCAATGAAGTATTCAGATGAAATGGCTAAATGTAATGCTGACATTTAACCTTGTTTTTTCACAGGTTTATAATCGAAATGTCAAGACTGGCATGTTGTTGCACCCCAACAGCCTAGTCAGACAGAAACGAGAATGGATAGTCCCTCCGGCTTTCATACGAGAAGAGGAAGACAATTCCTATAAGAATCCAATTGCTAGAGTAAGCCCAGAAAAGAGAGAAATACAGAATATACATAAAAATACAAATGTAGAATCAGTATATGGCTACCCTAAACACATGCACGAGTATTTCTTGACTTCTGAAGGACTATTGAATGTCCATTGGAGATTGACACATTTCCTTCTGTTTCTTTCCTTCAGTAGATGAGTTTCTTTTGCTGCCTGGTTTGGCTTAGTCTCTCATCTTTTCTCAGCCACCAGTTTTAATAAAATTTTTGGGAATTGAATACTTTGAGTTTCTTCACTTCATCATCCCTACTTAAGTGTGGTTAAACTTGACGACTATGTCCCAAAACTACTGGCGATGATCATGCAAAAAGATGTACATGGAACATGATTATGTATACCTAATGTGTTAGGAAACAGGGCTAAAAATAACTGAGGCATTATCCTTTATTCAAGAGTGATATGCATTTGGTTCAGTACCAGAGCTGAAACCTTAATTCACCTCACTGGTCACTTCAGCACGTAAAGTAATTGCAGATGGTAGCAGGCTGTTACCCTTTGCTGCACTTTCTCTTGATGGTGATGCTGGCACAATGCACATGCACTTTTCCAGATGTTTCAACTATTTGCTGACAACAGAGGAAGGGTATACTCTCTAGTCTATACACAGTCTTCTATCTGTTCCTCTCCAGATTTGACCTTTTTTCTTCCACCCTATCACTTCCTTAGTCCTGGTCACACTCACTAGCTTAGGTCTAATCTCCCTTCAAAAGTTGTCATTTCCAGGCTTTGTCCAAGTACCTTCACTCTCCCCTGTAAAACTAATCATTCTGGACTCAGGGTTGTTTATTTTCCCCTTGGTTTTTTTTTGTTTTTTTTTTTTTTTTTTTTACATTTGCCACCATCCATTTGATCAGCCAGTTTGCTTCTTCTTCCCTTAGTCCAGCTTTTCCTTTTATTTGTATCCTATCCCACTCTCTTTATCCAAGCAGTCCCAATTTTCTTCTCCCACAGACCTCTCCACTTCATGGTGGAGATCCTCAAACAGAACATGTAAATCTTCTTGGATTCATCTTAACATCCCCACAGTCAAAGTAGTGCAGGAAAATATGGCTAATATTTTTTTTCGTTTCTTCATTGCAGAAGCAGAAAAAAATATTATCTTTGCATTTTAAAATATGGTTTATTTTACTGAATGTTATTTACTCTATTACATTCCTGCTAGATACATTCTGATCTTGAAGATACAGGGATAGTGGTGACTTATACTATATCTGGTCAAGGAGTAACAGAACCCCCTTATGGATTGTTTATTATCAATGGAAAGACTGGAGACCTGAACATAACAGGACGGGTTGACAGAGAAAAGACTCCAGTGCTGCTTGTAAGTTCAATAGTAACTTTTTCCTTATAGGTGGACATCTATAGATCTTTTATGTGCTTTGTTCAAGTGTATTTACTTCATTTAGTTTAATTGGTTTTGTATGCTTGTGTGTATATGCATACTTAAAAGTGGATTATATATGCTTTTGTGATATATATAGTATATATGTCTATATGTTTCTATTTGTCTATGTAATTATGTATTTTACAATGACTCGTATCTACTTATTGTTTCTATCTGTATTATTTCAGGTCAGAGGTCATGCACTAGATAAGACTGGAGCAAAACTGGAAGAGCCAATAGATCTCATAATTAAGGTTGTGGATATAAATGACAACTTTCCAGTGTTTTCTCATGAGGTTTTTGTTGGTTCTGTCGAAGAACTAAGTGAAACAGGTAACATTTTGTTTGGGTTTCTTTTCCATTTCTCTTTCCTCCACACATGGAAGGGCACAAGTGAATGTGCTGCTTTGCAGCAGCGTATCTGAAGTAACAAGGATGCATTCTCATGCTTGCATAGGCTGGTTATTCACATAGGAATGCAAGTTTTTATTTGTCACTAAACTGTGATCATGGGGAAGTATCCACATAAAGGTAACAAAGAACACCACTTCCTCTTATGGCATCTTTGATTTGAGGTCAAAGCTACCACAAATCCAGGGATCTGAGTCTTTCATCAGGATTTGTACAGGAAATGCAGTCTATCTTCTTTCCTATTAATCCCAGGCTATTTGAGAGAGATTCCACTCGACCATGATCATAAAAAGGCCAGCTTTACCTGCGGGCTGGAGAGGCGCCTAACTATTGCAAATATAATTGCTGTGACCTAACCTTCTAAGAAGAAGGTAGTAACAGTTTTACTGTTGATGTCAGTAAACAATGAGAGCAACAGATTAAATACCAGAAGATAAGAAATTCTGGAGTAAAACGACACAATAAATACCTAACATTGTGTCCCTTTCAATGTCATGATAATCTGAAGAAACGAATTATTGACCATCCGCTTCGGTGAGGCATTGAGTTTCCTCAGCTCTCTTTCAAGTCAGTAGCAGCATATGGTAACTGCTTCTTTGCTCAAGTTCAGACTCAGACACTGGGCACTGAGATACACCCTTTCCCAGAGGAAAAAATCCCTTGCAGTGAGCTCTGAGGAGATTGCACCAGGAAAACAAACATATATTTTGAGTGAAGCTGTTGGAGGTCATCAATACAGAGCAGCTATTTTAGTAATGCTCAGGTAGAGGAGTTAATAGTGTTCCCTTTAGAATAATATATGACAGAAATGCAGCTTGTTCAAACACTTTTTCTTTCTTCTCTGTGTGATACCTCCAGTTTTCTGTCAGGATTTTTTAGAGAATTTGAGTTCTTCTAGAAATCTGGTACATTGAATTCCGTGAGTTACAGATGTGTGGATACAGTGTTCTTTTTTGCTAGTTGATTTACTGTTAATATGTACTATTTGGATTTGAGGGACACTTCTTCACCTCTATTAATTAAATAAAGGCAAGATCATCAGAAAATTGTGCAGTGCATCTGACAACAATCTGTTAATTTGAGACAGTACAGTAAAAATACTTGGCAGTGCATGGCATTGTAAACATACTAAATTTTGTTTGCTTTTTTGCAGGTACAATTGTAATGAGGATAAATGCAACAGATGCAGATGAGCCAAATAACCTAAATTCCAAAATTGCTTTCAGGATCCTTTCGCAAAGCCCTAGTGCTGCGTTCAGTATGGATAAGAATACTGGCGAGGTTCGAGTAGCAAAAATAAACCTTGACAGAGAGGTAAAAAACCACCCTTCCATTTTTGATCTGTTAACAGCAGTCTTCTGGTGCCCATTGTGTCACCTTCAGCTCTGTCTGCCAGGCTGGAGAGCTGCCTCTCTTACCTTACTTTACCTCCCTTAGGATTAAAGCCTTGTCTGGCTGATGTATGTTTTTCAAGGCCAGATCAAGGTTGTGTTCCCTCTGTCATCTCTCCAGTACAGCACTAGTCTGGTGACTGTTGATTTCTGATGCTCCCATACAGCCAGGGCAGAAGCAAGGGATTGTTTCTCTCTGCTGGAGACAATACAGCGAAGATAACCCAGATCACCATCTGCGAAGCTGCCCACTACATCTAAATTCTCGTAGCCTGCTATGCAAATTATAGTGCAAAGAGTTAGAATGGGTGCTGCTGTGGAACAGCTTTGAAAGCCATGTATTACTAGCAACTTTACCTGCTCTTGCATGAATTTTCATTGGCCAGCAGATGGTGATCTGGATGTTAGCTGGGCAGCTGAGGGCAACATCTCTGCTTCTAGCTCTGTCCTGATGTGCATGTAGCACTGGCCCTGACCCTGTCTATGGCCACAGAAATTTTTTACATTTGCCATGTAAGTGCAGTCTAACTCTTCATCGGGGAGATGCAAAAGTCCTAAATCCTTTTCAGCGCCTCAGTTCTACTCCAGCAGAACCCGTCAAGGTAGTTGTATGTGAGATTTACTACTACTTAGGGAATAATTGTAATTGGCCACAAGAGAGATTACCAAAATTTAAGAGACAGTATAGTGAAGGAAAAATTTTTAGCCTGGTTTAAACACTTTTTCTTATTGTGACAGACACAGAGTAGCTATTCTTTGGTGGTCGAAGCAAAAGACCGTGGTGGTGAAGTAGGTGGGAATGCTGCGACGTGTGCTTTAGAAATCAAGATTTTGGATGTCAATGACAATCTGCCTGTAGTTGAAAGTCATACAGTAAGTATACTTATCACAATATTTGGTATGTTCCTACACCTGCCAGTATCCCATTGCTTAATACGAGGTTGTACAAACTTTCTTGCACTGATGAAATAAGGTAAATTATGACATCTTTTTAAAGAAGGGTGTTTTTCAATTGCAGTTTGAAGGAAGCATTGAAGAAAACAGAGCAAATGTGGAAATTATGCGAATAAAAGTATTTGACAAAGATGAAGAGTTTTCTGATAACTGGCTGGCAAACTTTTCATTTGTTTCTGGTAATGAAGGCGGCTATTTTCGTATAGTAACAGATGCCCAGACGAATGAAGGAGTTTTGACTGTTGTGAAGGTTAGTATATTCTTTAGAGAATCTTCTTTAAATATTAGAATAATTTATTCCTTTTAAGTTAGCATACAAATTACTTATATTCAGTTAGTATGTAAACTGTTATTTTACATGATGGACATTCTTCTCTTGGTATATTCTTTGCTGGTGTATTCAATAATTCGAAGCAAAATAATTTTGTCTGGCTTTATCATTTACTTTCTGGGTGATCTCAAATCTATCTAGTGGGCCAGAAGTCCTCAGATTTTCCTCATTGTTGGGCAACAGTGGTAACACACACGCTTATCTTCCTTATCTTAAAAACTGATAATTGTATAAACTTTCTAGGAATTGTTAAGTAAATTAATTGGTTTTAAAATTATAAAAAAAAAAATTGGAAGAGCCAAGTAATATTGAGCACTGACCCACTGAAATTAAAGACAGAATATATGGGTAGGTCTCATAATACCTACCTTAAATTAATTTAAATTCATTATTATAAAGACATACTTATGATGCCATTGATTAAAAATAAGAATAATCTTCCTCATAAGCCCTTAAAGAGCTCTGAAGTATTATATATTGAGAGTTCTTCTTTGATTTGTTATTTAAATAGCATTATTTAAATATTAAGTGTATGAATGTTGTCAAGCATCAGATTATGTCAAATTCTGAATAATTCTTTTACTTTCTTCAGGAGCTGGATTATGAAAAAATGCAAAGCCTAAACTTGGGTGTTGTTGTAACAAACAAAGCAGAGTTCCACAAGTCGATTAAACACACTTACAAACCACAAACAATTCCAATCAAAATTAATGTGATTAATGTGTGGGAAGGTCCTGTGTTCCCTGGTGGTCCTAAAATTATTGAAGCAAGTGAGAAACTGCGGATAGGACAGGTTATTGGACAGTATCAAGCCTATGATGAAGACACTGGAAGAACAGCTGAGCGCATTATGTAAGAATCTTTTTACAACTATCATAACTGAGTAGTCAGCAAACAGATATTGCTGTAAAAATGTGTGGTTTGAACTGAAATAATTTCAGAGGCAATTGTCTTCTACCACGCATAATTCACACCTAGAACAACATCATTATCGTCATCGTCAATGTTTTGTATAAAATAGCTGATATGAAAATCCTAGTTGTTCTGTTGTATACAGTGAGACATGAGTGTTTGTGCTGAAGTTATCTGTGCTTGCATGCTGTTTTGTCGTGCTTGTCTACTTTTGTAAGTAAAGTAGATTTACTCATCAACTTTGTCATCTGCAGAAAGTTAAGAAGAAATATGCAGAAATATCTAGTAGTTAGACTGAAAGGGTGTAAAGTAGAGAAGTTTGCATGTGCGTGTTTAGATTTTGAATTGCGGCTCTTCAGGTGAAATGTTGTTGAATCACCAGGCCAGAAGAGGTGTATACCCAACAGTGGACTCCCCTCCTTCATACTTGTAATGTAGTCTCTCCTGGGTGGCTGCCACTCAGCTTTTGGTGAAAGCAGAGAGGGAGAGGAAGAGGATGATGACAAACAGCACAGCTCCCTCTCCTGCTCTCTGAGTTTACTTTTTATAATGCCTCCATACATAAATCCTGGCTGTAGAGGGAAAAAGTGGGTTTTAGCATTCAGGATAGGTTTATAATCTTAGCTTTAGCATTGAAACCAATTCCAGTGGCAGGAACCTCAGACCTTAGGTCTAGAGTTTTGGTATCTGCTTTAAATGAAGAGTAAACGTACTGTGGAGCTGCTTTCCACTGGTGGTGGTTCTCCTCATTATAACTATGTGTATATTTATATTACATTTTAATCAGATACATGAAAGCAAATGACACAGCAAACTGGATCACAATAGACTCAGTCACAGGTGAAATCCGACTTGCCAAAAATCTTGATTACGAATCACCTTATGTAGTAAATGGTACCTACATTCTCAACATATTGGGTGTAACTACTGGTGAGTTGAAAGGGTTTTGTTTTCCCAGTAACTGGTTTGTTTGGGGTTTAGTTTTCATTTTAACAACTGTAGTTGGTTTAACCTCCCTGTCTTTAACTCCCTGAAAGTTAGGCACCTAGTGTGGTTTCCCATAAGCTCTGTATTTGGAGGAGAAACACTGGCAACTCATTGAAATAGAGTGAGCCTTGGAATGGATTCCCCAGGTGCCCATTCCTCTTCTTTCATTAGATAGAGGTGAACTTCTACAAAAATCTTTGCAAAGACTAAATCTGCTAGGAACATCCCTTGTCAAAGTAGAAATTGCCACTATTTCAGTAAGCTAATTGGCAGACTTTAGAGTCCTAAGCTTTCTCCTTTTATAATCTGCATGTTTCTGTGTAACCGTACACAGGAAATAGATACTCATTTATTTATTTTAGTTAAAATAGTAAAACAGTTTGTTTTCAGAAGGTCTTTGTCAATATGTTTGTTAACATTAGGAGTGAAATACTGCTCCTGTAAGCTCCAGGGAGAGCTCTTGCAACTTATTGAAGCACTGTTTGTGTCTTGGAAAATATAAAGGGTTTTTATTTTAAGATTAAATTTTTGCACTTTTCAGTTCAAATTTTTGTGTTTTAAAATCTTAGATTCTCCAAAGAAAACTGCCACCGGCACAGTCTATATTCGGGTTAGAGATGAGAATGATAACTGCCCAGTTATTGTGAACCCTGTGCAGACAGTGTGTTCAGATGCAAAATTAGTTGATGTTACAGCCAATGATTTGGATGGTTACCCAAACAGTGATCCTTTCAGTTTTACTGTCATTGATGAGCCAGAAGGGACAGCAAAAAAATGGATAATTGCATCTAGAAATGGTAAGAAAATTTATTTTTTTATTACTTTCCATTCTTTGGCGTTCTACTGTTGTAAGTTTTTAATTCTAGTCAAGTTGAGCGTGTGGCTGATATAGACAAACCGATATATATGGAATCAGGCGTGAAAACAAATCACTCATGTTCTTCTCCCTTCTCTCTTATGGCTCTAAAAGCACAGTCATGTCTTCTGGGGTTTGTCGTGTTCCCTCAGTTGAACCTTCTTTGCCTTGCTTGATGATACATATGTGTGACCAGGATTTCATGGGTAATGCTGACATCAAGCCATTCTCATCTTCCCACAGAAGGCATGTAGTGATGTAGAACTGGTTTTCATTCAAACTGAGCTTGGAAATATGGTTGTGTTACTGGTTGCAGTTAATACACAAATCTGTCTGCACAGTGAGCCTTAAAGAAAGTACATACAATGTAACCTGTCTAAGATTGCTCAGCACAGTAGTAGGAACAAAAATAGGTCATAAATAAATAATTTTAGTGAGTACTTCAAAATGAGATGAGAATTTTTCCTCTTACATTTCCATTCATATAAGTCTGGGAAACTCTTGAAGGAAAAGCTTCAGGTGGATTGAAGGCACAAAACCCCACTTTTTTCTTCTCAGACTTGTTATTCTGTCCACTGTATTCCTACAGCAAAGCAATCAACACAGTTATCCTTATGACCAGATTTAGGACCAGGAAGGAAGTTTTGTAGTTTTTCTTACCACATTTGCAGCCATACTGGCTGGAATTGTAGGGAACACAGTTTTCCCAAATAGGATGTTGCTCCCCAGCTGGGAACATCATCTAGGCTTCTCTTGCCTGGTTGTGTCCTTGTGACAGGGACGAAGGAGAAGGTGATATGTTGGCTCCCTAGACTCTGTCTGTGCCCAACAATAGATTAACAGCCTAAAGACAGAAACTGGTTTTTTGTGAATTTGGCCTCTAGCCATCTAAATGGCATGAAGGTTAACTTTATGTACATGGTTGGGCTGTTTTCCATTGTAAGTTTATGGTGATGTGAAACTCTTCACAATTTCCTGAGACTGCAAGTGAACACAGATGATTTGTTACCAGCATGGATGACTTGATTAACATAAGTGCACATACACTGTAGCAGCTGGTAATAAAATTTAATTCCATTGCATTGACTAGTCCTACTTGTAGAAGGCTTGTTGGGAGGCTGTGAAGGTTTTATTTCCCTTGGTTTACAGGAGTCAGCATCCTTTCTACTGATTTCTTATTTGTCTTTTCTTCCTCTTTAACCTCTCCCTTCTGCCTCAGGCACAAGCATACAGCTGGCACCACAAAACCTGAAGCCAGGCAGAACTGAAGTTCCCATTCTAATAAAGGATTACCAAGGCTTCAACTGTGCTCAAGCACAGTCTCTGCAACTAACCGTTTGTAAGTGTACGGATGACGGAGTATGCAAAGAGAAATATATTGGCACTAAGTCAGTGGGTCTGGGACCAGCGGCAATCGCACTAATCATCTTGGCATTTTTACTTTTGCTGCGTAAGTAATTGTTTCATATTATCTCAGAAACACTATAAACATGATCTCCAAGGCATCAGGAAAAAAACAGTTTGGCTCCCAGATTTTATCATCTTGATATATTCTGTCTAAATTTCTAGTCTGTGTGAAGTCATAGCAAAACCCCAACTAATTTTGGTAACATCAGCATTTCACCCTCAAAGGATTTCAAACTGTGCATTTTAAAATTAATACCACTTTAATATTTATTTATGGTGCTGTAAATAACAGGTGGGGAAGCAGCATGTAATCCTTTTAGTGTTTCCCACACCTCCTGATGTGAATCCTAACTCTTCCCACTCAAACCACAGCATTCTCTACACCCTCTTCTGCCTCATTGCAGACCAAGGTCTGATCCCTTGCGCTGAGCAGCATACATTTCTTTTTCTTTGGTAAGACAAAATAGAAGCTCGAACATAAGAGGAGAGAGCTTGTTGTCAGGGCCATGTGTACTAACGCTGTATTTAAAATGGCAGTAGTTTATCACTTGTAGCAATCTGGCTGTGACAACAGAAATTTCATGCTACGTGAATATGCTCTGCTCCTCGGACTGGATTGTTTTGAATTCCCCAGGCAATGCTCTATACGTGTTACAGGAGTGGTGAGCTGGAATTTACATGATGCCATGTTGTTATCTAGTAGTAAATGAACAGGAGGAGCTAGAAATGCTGAGGTTGTACAGTGACATTTAGGGCTTGGTTTTGGTATGTAAGATCTTCGATAGAAGTATAGCTATATACGCACCTGGTCATTGGCAGGATTGAGGCCCAAACAGCTTAATTGTCAATTTACTCTCTAGGAAACTATCCTGGGCTGTGTTTCTAGGAAATAGCCTTGAATATTTGGCAACATGTCTTCACTCTTTTATCAGCTCTCATATTGATCACAAGTTCACTCAAGAGATGTTTTGGTACGAGAGCTGACCAAACTTTAGTACTATCAGCAATCATCACATAGTTAATGAGAAACTTCTATCTCTCCATAGTTATTCCACTGTTAGTGCTGCTGTGTCCCTGTGGCTCAGGAGCAAAGGGATTTGCTGCAATACCGGACTACAGTGAAGCGATGTTGCGTCAGTGGAACAGTGAAGGGGCAGCTCCAGAGGAGAAGGCATGTATCTCTTAATAGCAGTTCTCTTTGATGTCTGTCCAAGCATTCGGTTTGGCACTTGTCTATTCCACATAAGGGACTGATATTTCCAAGGTGCGCAGCATGTTTTAACCACTCATGAACATTAATTAAATTTAACCCCTTGAGGCTCAGTGAAGGATGCATGGAAGATTAATTCCACCAGCAGCTCTAAAAACACCAGCCATTGTGTTTAAATTCCAAAGTAAAGGGAAAGCGAGGAAGCAAATGTTGATGGTATCTAACAGGAGATAGGAGTGTGGGAAAAACTTTGGTGCTGTAAAGAGTGAAACATTTGCATTTTCAGGCCTGGAATGTTCTGTGCCTGTTTGGGAGCATGGTAAAGCAGTGAAAGAATGGGTTATAAACCTTAGTTTCTAGTTTAGTTTCGGGTTAATTTTTAAGTGACTTCCCTTTGTATTTGCCTTCTTAAACAGAGTAAATTCTTTAAAAAAACAAAAAAGGAAAGGTGGCAGAAAAAAAGTGCAGATCTGCAGAGGGAACAGTGAATGCCAAGAGAAGTTTGTCCTTGTCATAATACAAACCCCAGTTTTCAAAAAAGAAAAAAAAAGGTCATGACATGGGCATGCCTTTGCACATTTAGAAAGCAGCTGAAGTAAGATTGAAGACTTTGATTTAGGGCCAATGCTTACGCCAAATTCTTGATAAAACACAATTACAGGGTAGCCAAACTGCTAGAAAAGAAGAATAGGCCAGGCAGCATCATCAAGGCAGCAGGCAGTGCACACTCCCCAACTTTGTATCTGGTGAAAGCTGGTCAGAGTCTGACTTGGAACAGCTGACCTCTGGAGTTTTGCAAGCATGCCTTTGGGGAAGCTTTTTCCCTTCTTTCATTCTTAACCCTTTGAGTTTCAAGAAAACAATGATCTGTAGAAACAGTTCCATGATCCTCCTTGGGAACACAGTTAGGGAAGCTACACCCTGTTTCAGGATGTGCTTTACTCTCTGCAGCAACATGTACAAACACGAATTCAAACAAGTCATAAAACAGCACCCTCCCAGGTCCCACCCAGCCCAGCTGCTAGTTTGGTGAGTTCCATGTGCTAGGCACTCATCTTTCATGTCACTTCCTAATTTATGTTATTTATGTAGCCAGTGCTAAGCCTCATCCCACCCACTGGACTGGGAAGTTCAGGAGGAGCAACCAGCGGAGCAGTAACAGCAGCAGCAGCAGCAGCAGGAATGAATGGAGTGGAAACTGCAGCAGGAGGAGGCAGCTCTGCCTCTCATGTAAGAGAGTACGACAACACTATCAACAGGGAAAGATGGGAAGAACAAAGAAATCTCCTTTCTGGTGCTGAATATGGAGCCATGGCAGTTGGAGGGGCTGAAGGCATGGCAGGTGCAGAAGGCAAGACAGTGGCTGCAGGAGGAGTCACAGTGGGAGCAGCAGGAGCCATGAATGAAGAATTTTTAAGAGACTACTTCAATGACGTAAGCATATGACCCACAAATAACAGTGTTTTCATATTTACACTTAGCGTCGTGAAGTGCTGTTCATGTTATTATGAACATAGATGAGTAGATAGGTGTATGTAAACACGCCTGATAAAATGGCCAGTGTTGTGTGCGTGTGGAGTTGGCATTAGGTATTTTTGGGTTAGGCTCACATGTGGGACTTACCACATGACAATGCTGTCCTGTAGCACTGGGTTCTTACAAGGTCCTCCACAATGAAACCCTTCTCAAGGGAGGTTGTTTAGGATGAGATCCAGAATACTCAGCAATGATCAAGGAAGCCCTTGCTCAGGAAGAAGCCATGAGAAAGACTATGTAATATAAATCTCATGGACTTAAGCCCATTGAAGTGACCTCTACGGAGGTGCCTATGACTCATCATGAGTCACAACTGCAAACTTTATATTGGAGCAAGTTTTTGAAAGATAAGCCATAGAGGTCTAAGGTAGAGGATGGGTCTGCATTTTCAAAGTAGCTGATGAATTAGGCAGTGCTGGACTTATCTCTTTGCTGGATAGCCTGGGTAAAGGGGCATTCCAAGTGGATGAATCAGAAGTGAAGAATCAGAAGCATGTGTTGCAATCCGCTTTCTGAGAGGTTTTTTGAGGGGTGATCTAACCATTGACCAATAGACTCTTCCTCCTCACTGCAGATATTCCTCTTTGCATAACATGCATCACAGTCCTTAGGCTGGTGAGGTCCTTATAGTAGTGGTATCACTTCTGTATTCCAGGGAGTGTGTGAACTGACCATCACCTATAAAAACATCTTCACACCCTGCAGCTGACTGATGATGGGGCTCTGCAGGGGAGTAGCTATGCAGCTTTGAATTGCCACCTCAGGCCAGGGAAGGATTTGAGCTTAATGCACTTGAATGTCTCCTGAGTGTTCTAGCTGCTGCTCTTCTGAGTGAACAGATGCAGCAGTGGCAATTCTGCTTTCCTTCTGGCCTTTGCACTTCCTAATATTAAAGACATACTTTAGGCATTGCAGGCTGCTGAAGTCTTGCAGGATGGTTTTGTAAAGATCATACTAGAGTAGCTTTTACAACTTCTGGGAGGCTAAAATATCTCATTATAACAGGAAAAAAAAAAAAAAAAAAAAAAAAACAACCCAGACAAGTTACCTGTCCAAAGAGTTACAGATATGTGGTGATTTTTGTAGAAGCATCTCAGGTTATGTGCCTACTCCCAGGGTCAAATGTAGCTAAACACACAGTCTATTTGGGTCAGGATATATACCACATTACACAGATGTCTGGGACAATATGCACTCAGCAACTTCAGACATGGCAGAAAAGTGGTCCTGAGCAGAAGCCAGCAAGCGTATAAGGTAAAGCTGGTTCAGCAAGCTCAGAAGACTTGGCTGTCTTCACTCCTCGAACTGGAGCTAGTCCAAGCACATACGCAGGTAGCAGCTCCATTGCAGATTTTGCTTTTAAATGGAGTTGATCCACTTGAGACCTTCATGTTGCAAAGTGACCTGAATAGAGCCTAAAACTTTGTGTGCTGGATCATGCTCCCGTACTTAGCAAGCAATTTAACATTGTGATTTCTTTGCTGTTGAGCTCCCTGGATGCAATCCTACAGGCTGTGCTCGCAAAAAGGGGCTCGGCAGGTGATGACATGTCAGCATGTACTTATTAAATTAGTGTTTAAATGTTGAGATAGTCTCCCGCATCGTTTTAGCCGTCTCCCACAAACACCTACTTGAAATTCATTCACTGAAACAAAATAAAATGCAATCTCTTTGTGAAGATGCAGTGGTGTCACAAATAACTGTCTGACAGGAATAGCACCAGATGGTTATAGTACCCAAGGTTTTTTATTTAATCCCAGAGTGTACTTCTTTTTCTCATCAAGTGTACTGCCAAATTTAGGATAGCTTCAAAAAAGCACTTTTGGGTAGTGCCCTTGGCTCATTGGTGATTTCTGTGAATTCAGTTATATTTTCTTATTTTAACCTTTTTTGACCCAGCAACTCTGATTTTCAAATTTATTATGTCTAGAACTGCCATTAATGAACTTCTGCTTGCTTTTGTTTTCTGTCTGTAGAAAGCTGTCTCTTTCGCGGATGAAGATGAAGCCCAAGCTGCAAACGACTGTCTCCTGGTTTATTCCCGGGTTGAGTCAGGCTCCCCTCATGGCTCTGTTGGTTGCTGCAGCTTTATTGAGGGTGATTTTGACGACCATTTCCTTGATGATTTAGGAGACAAATTTAAGACTCTAGCAGAAATCTGCATAGGTAGACACATCAACATGAAAGATGGAAGCTCCAGGAGTGAATCAGGTTTCGGTCTTAATGACAGAAATTCGCAGTTCTTAGATCAGCAAAATGCTTCCAGCTCTGAACTAACCTTTGCCTCAGGCAGCCACTACCAGCAGGCCTCACCAGTGCATATGGGCGGTGGCACAGGAGGAGACACCGTGTCCAAGGAGGTCGTCACAGAAACAACCTTTGCACCCCACTCTGGGCACCATGATGCCCGGACTCTTCCCATGGCCCACACAGAAACCAATTTCACCATGACAGAAACGTCATATTCTGCAGGGGCGCCTGCCCACTCAGCCACTGTCTTTCTAGACCCCCATTTTAAGGAGAATGTAGTGGTGACAGAGAGAGTGCTGGCACCCACATCAAGCTTGCAGGGTATGGTGGAAGTCCCTGACTTACCACACGGAAGTAGTGTGGTTGTTACAGAGAGGATCATGAAGTCGGAGGGTGCCAGGCCAGGAGCCTTGATGGGTCAGGATTTCCCTGAATCCCAGTATGTTGTGGTGAGGGAGCGGGAGAGGGTGCTTGTACCTGCTGCAGAGCAGGGTTCACTCAGCTTCCCCACTTTGGCAGAGGGGCGCAATGTGGTGGTGAATGAAAGAGTGGTGGCAACCTCAGGGATGCAGAGCAGTGCTGAACAGGTGGCAGGTGCCAGCTCAGGAAGGCAAGAGCACGTGTCGATCACAGACTCCCTGCTTAACCAGACGGGCTCCAACTTAGAGGGGCTGCCTACTTCCAGCACCACGCTGAGCAAGTCTTCCACAGTCACCAAATACAGCACAGTGCACTACACTCGCTCGTAGCCTGGCCCCTTGCCAGGCTGGTGGTGTCTGACACCCACGGTCTGTGTGCATTTTGTGTTGGGCGTTTTATTGAGACCTGAATTTGCTGGAATTTTCAGAATTACATGGACTTGCTTGTAGTAGTTTTTATAAATAAGGATTATGACCAAGAAGCTAGTTGACCAAATCTGCTGCTGTTATTGGGCAACGCTGGCAGCGATGCTTTTGAAACGGAAAGATGTGGGAAATATTTTGGTTTTTTCCTTGTTCCTTGCTATTTTTGTAATTGCTTTTTATTATTCAATTAGTGTAATAATATCACATAACCACAGCTGCATAATTATGGGAAAGCAGAAGAAAACATCTAACATCTAGTGATAGATGGTAGTGTACAAAGCACAAGCTAGCTACTGCTGTTAAGTGTATCTGCTGAAGATACCCTGAGGGGCATCAGTTTCTCATTGTGTGTTTGCCATCTATTATATTGTGGGCCAGGGCAGCTTTCCCTGAGCTGCAGCTGCAGATCTCTGTGCCTTGGTAAATTTCTAAGAAATCTCTTCTTCCTGAGAAGAACAGGCCACCAAAGCCAGTACCTCCTCCTCAGGGCAGTGGTATGTTGATTGCCTGGAGGGATGTCACAACTTCAGGTTATCAGTGTTTTTACCTTCAGCAATCAATACTTGCGTATTAGCATGGGGGTAAAAGAGAGCAAGTAGCAAAAAAAAAAGCTGAGAACTGCAATTTTTTTAGTACCTGTGTGTAAAAATTCCACTACTTGGTGCAAGTCTAAGCTGGCGTGGACAAATAAGCATTTGTGTTGTAATTGGTTCTTAAATAATATACGGAAAACAGCCAAAAGTTACCTTAGCTTTAGAGCCAGGGATTTATTCAGTGGCTTAGCTAGTGAAGTTTATGGCCTTTAGACATTTGCAGAATCAGAATTTGAAGTGTGATAAGCTAAGTGATTTTATTTCTGTCTGTGAGCTCACAGATATAAGCACAGAGAGGCAGCCCAGTGTGTGTGTGGCTGTGTGCCTCAGCTGACACCAGTACCAGAGTTCAGGTTGCCTATGTAAAGCCATATAATGGCAGCTTTTCTTTGCTCCAACAAGACAAGGGAAAGCTCTCTATAATTCTGCAACACTTAAAATTACTTTCCTTTCTATGAAATGTATGTGGTAAAAGCAGAAGAGAGTACTGCATACTGTTTGGCACTATGTATATATGGACATGTAAATATTTTTTGTATGCAGTTTGAAACATTTTAAAGTGATTTTTATAGCCATACACTCCGCATGTTTTGTCAGAGTAGAAAGAAATATTTTAGATGAGGCACTGGTTCCATGCTTATCTCATACTTGTAAAATCAGCAAGGCTGATCATAGGGTAATACAAAGCCCATGCACCTGGAGAGCTTTCTAATTGCCTCCATCTCGAGTTTTCCTGCAGTTGCAGTGTCATGTTTTCCATTGACATATTTTGCCTTTGACTAGAAATACCTGCAGTGTATTTGATTTTACTGATAAGGATGTAAATGTTGATCTGAAAACATATGAAGTAGGAACAATGGGTATGCTCAAAATGGTGCATCTTGACAGATGGGCTATTAATATTAAGTGGAGGAGTGCTTTGAAGCAAATCAAACTACTCACTCTCTTGGATCTGTTAGCTACTTAGCTCTTAAACTTCATTTTTTAAACTACTTTTAAGCAAGCATACAGTTTTAAATGGTCACCAGTTTTTCCTGCAGTTGGAGTGAGTGAGCTTATTTCTGAC
Source organism: Coccyzus lansbergi (assembly GCA_033558105.1). Classification (NCBI taxonomy): domain Eukaryota; kingdom Metazoa; phylum Chordata; class Aves; order Cuculiformes; family Coccyzidae; genus Coccyzus; species Coccyzus lansbergi. The sequence continues at coordinate 3,257,095 of JAUMJK010000227.1, forward strand.
TTTTTAATGGAGTATTTTGTGTGGTTTTATGCAATCTTAAAATAAAGAACTCTACTGTACTTTTTTTTAATTCTTCATTCCGTTTTAAGACAGCTACCCCTGCCAAAACACTGACTTTCCTACTGAAAATTTAAAGATAGAAAGAGGATTGGGATTTCCCAATGAGCCTGAAGGCATATCTGAAAAATTCAGATGTCATAAAAGTTGGTGTCCTGCTAACTTACAGATTCTGAAAAAAATACGAATTCTGCCTGTGGATTCTGCCACTGAATTCTGTAAGAAATTGATGCTAAACAACAGCATTCCATCCACAGTTCTAATGCCCTTTGAGTTAAGTTCTTCTTATCAGTTTATATATTTCCACACCACATGGTGTAGAATACTGTTGTGGCTTTATAGTTGTTAAAGCAACATAATTGTTAATATCCAGAAGAGGATGTAAGACTCTGGACTGTGTCACAGAAATCCTGACTTTCCTGTGTGTTGTTTATGTATATAATTTTATCACAGATTTGTTAGTGCTGTGAAGAGTCTATTTTAATACATTCACTAAGAGTGAATCTCCATTGTTTGGCTTAGTCTTGTAGCAAGACTTCAGATGCTATCAGCCTGTGCTAATGCTAGCAGAATATCCATCAGATTAAATAAATCGCTTCTAATGGATCTGTGATTGTAAATGATGGTGTCTGGTGGGAGGAATGTACAGATCCAGCCTAATGGAAATGCCTGGTTAGCATCTAACCACTCAATAACCCTGAGACCAGATCTGGCACTACACACTTGTCTTTGTGAGAGATGCCTTGTTCTGACTTCAAAAGTAAATAGCAAAGTCTAACTTTCTTATCTAAAAATAACAGCATAGTTGTGCAGAAATACCAGTGTGACAGGGACTGTACCCACGCTGCTCTACATCATTTGTTTTCCCTGTGGATGGTGACTAAGTGTGTCAGACTCCACAAGTATGAACCTGCATGCTGCAGCAATGCCAGCCATCCCCAGCAACAGAGCAAGTGGAGTGCCCAGCCTGAGCACCATGAGCTCAGTATTTCTTGCACCATGCCTTGGTGTATACTTGGAGCCAGGCTAGACTTTGTGAGACAGGATGATCTCTTCCAGGCTCTGTTCTTTCCTGGGAATTTGACCATTATCCAACATCAAAGACCTGAAGTCTGTCAGGGTTATCAGCAGTAAATCAGTTTCTTAAAGGCCAAATAAACCAGCTGCTTTCCTGAGGAAAACTATGGTAAATGTTTATGACCTTGAGGCATCCCAAACATGCATCACTCCTCTAGCACTGTAGCAGAGCTGATAGCAGAGCTTTTGGCTTTGGCTCACTCCTTTACTGGCCCCTTTTCCCTCCAGGTGGCCATTGAGCTCCCCCTGAGCTCAAAAGGCAGTAAGAAAACATCTGCTTCTTAGGTGGGAATGCTGCCCTCTGCCTGGCACCAGCACAAGCTTTTGAACATACTCTTCCAGGTGAACCAACCTGGGTGAAAATCAGGATAGGGGAGGATAAAAAGATCAATGTCAAACTCCTTTTGCCTGTGAGGACCCCAGGGGCTCAGATTGCCAGAAATTGTGAGTTTGTCTCAAACCACACAATCTAGGAAGGTCAGCCTTAGGTGACTGGGGTCCTGTAAGCGCTCAGTACATCGCATGAAACCTGCCAGCGCATGCTGAGCTGCAGGGTGGGCACCCTACAGGACCTGATTTTGTTGTCATGACAGTAAAAACGGCCCCTGTTCAGCTGGGCCTGTGTAGGCTTTGGCCCAGCGTCCCAGCTTGCAGGCTCACATACTCCAGCACAGCACCGTGTTACAGTCTCCAGCTCCCCATTTCTCTGGGTGGTCTCACCTTGGGTGCTGGTACTGCAGATGGTTAAGTCTCCCCAGCCCATGCTATTGCTCAGGACATTGACAGCTGAAAATTAAACTCAAGTTCGCCCTTCCAAGAAGGGGATAGATGGCGTTATAGTCTATGCTGAAAGCTACTCCCAAAATAAGCACAGTATTCAGGTGCTGCCACAGAGAGCATGGCCATGTCCACAGCACTCTGCTGACTGCCTGTCAGGAGGACAATTCCAGGCAGTACCAAGTGCTGGGGGTCTCAGGTTTTGCAGTCCAAGGATATGCACAAAAGAAAAGCTGTACCAGTACTTAGTACTAGTGGCCCATCCCATCTTCTTCACTGCACCATGTCTTCATTTCTATAGCCAGAAAAAACACTAAAGTAGGCGAAGCTGCAGATGTAATTTTGAGGTAGGGCAGGGCTTCTACTTCCCTCTTGCACGGGAGGGTGTGGGGAAGTTGTTCTTGTTTTCTCAGCTCCTTTTCATGGAGACACCGAGGCGGTAATGGAAGGGAGCATGAGCTTAGGGGACATAGCTGACAATTATATTTTTATTTGATACTAAATTTTTTTTTTAATTGCCAAATGCTGAGGAAAACTCCCATTGTTACCTTGTATTAGCTGGAGAAGCCCAGGGAGAGATGTATTCACACCCTGTAGATGTTCCCTCTAGTTACTACACTATTTTTTTAGTTACTGAAATATGTGTGCAAAGTGATAGCAATGGTTTTAAAATTGTCCTGAAACTCATTTCCTTGCACTTTGTAGCTGAAAGTGCCTTCAACTGATTGGTGGGAATGCCTCCAGAACGTGCAGTGAACGCTGGGGGTAAACAGCATGGCGGATTGCTCTGCAGGGTGCTGGGGCAGGACGGTTTATAGCCACCCACCTCAGCTCCAAGCTGATTTCTGACCTACAATTCAAATAGTTCATCAGAATATTTCTCTTGGTTCTGTTATCTCTAGCAAATAAAACCTAAAGATGAGATATCACCGCCCAGTGATTAAGCAACAAACTGGATTGATTCCCTAGCTAATGAATATCCAGATCTTTGGAGCATGGCTAAAGTTTAACCCTGGTGGAGTGCAGGAGTTTGTGGGGACAGTGGTGGCACCAAATGAAGAGTTCCCATCAGGCCTTCCAAACCACAGCACTATGACAGCCTCCCTGCATGCCCTCCAGCCTGGCTGGTTGCCTTTGCTACCTTCTTCTGCCATCCATGTTTGTCAAGCTGTTGTTTTCCTCCTCTCCTCTGACATCTTTCCCTTGTGAAAAATCTCCTCTCTAATCTAAAACAGATTCTGATTTTTTTGACCTACAAGCATTATCAGTTACTCCTTTCATCTGTTTTTGAAAAGAAAACTAAAAGCAGAGCTTCTGGGTAGAAGGAACTATGTACTTGCACTGTCAGGTTTTAGATGGAGCCAAATCACATCTCCCTGATGATGCATTGCACCTGATGTGACTCATAACTGACAACCCAGATAGTGCTGGCAGGGAGAGACAGGGGCGTTCACCTTTTGCCATTTGTCATCCTGTGATACACCTAACAAACCTGCCCTGTAGCCAGAAAGCTTGACTTTTGCAAAAGCAGGGAAGACAAAGCCTCTCATACACATTTTGGATTGAAACCCTAGAGAGGTACTGTCAAAATAATAGCTCTATTAAATAAAAGCTTCTTTGCCATCCATCCTGCCTTTGTTATGTTCCTGTAAGCAAGATGTGGGAGAGCTGCAACACAGAGATCTTGGAGAGGGGCTATTCTTCCTCCCTACCCTCTTGCCTCACTGCAATAAAATATTTTTCCCCTAATAAAAACAGAACCAAAAAAAAAAATCATAACCATTCACAGTTCTCTGTGAGGTTTTTCAGGCATCTCTTATAACAAACAAGAAAATCAGACATCAGACAGGTAAAACCGTGGTAGCTCCCTAAACACCCTGAGTACCCTTCTCTGGGTTAAATACCATGCTACTAGGTGGTGCTAGTGGTATTAGTCAGTAGTTGAGCTTTGGCTGTCAGCTGAGGCAGATGAAGCCCAGACTACAGGCAGGTATACAGCTGGAGCAGATCTCAAGGACCCGTCCTGAACAAAGGATTTGATAAACCCCTACCCATCAGATAACCCCTTTTTGCTTCCCTCCCACATCTACCTTTTCCTGCTGTGTTCTATAGCCAGACTAAGGGATTAATAGGAATCAAAGTGACGCCTGCTTGTCCAGCAGACTCAGTGCTTTTTTATTTAGAGGGGTTGGAATTGGACAATATCTGACCTATACGAATGCAGTAAGTTTGTTTGCAGAGAATCAGGAAAAATATCCAGGCTTCAAAGGAAAGAGAAATCTATCTTCAGAAATTTTTTTCTTTGTTTATCTTGGTGACAGAATGATTTTTAGGTTTGTATAGCTGGCTCTGTCTGCCACAACAGATAAGGCTCTGAATCATAGTGAAAGCGGAATGGCAAGCTTTTCCCTGGTGTCATTGAAAAGAGAATTGGCTTCTTATCAATAGATGACCAACTACTTCCCTAGAAGTACCGAGGGCGTAACGCATTTCTTGAAGCAGAACCATTAAATCTTTCCTTCTGTAGGAAAGATGGGCTTCCCCACCTGCCTGCAGCCTGAAGATGTGCCGATGGGGAGGGAAAAAGTTTTAAAATACCTGTTTTTACGGGAGCTACTGAAAATCAAAACGGGATGGGAGGAGCAGGAGGCGTTTTGGTGCTTGAGGACACTAGGTGGCAGCCTGCTATCGCAGCTGTTTGCTGCCTCCGGGCACCCCAAATTCCCCCACATATTTTGGATGCTGAGAGGCTCAAGCAAGCCAGGAGCAGGGGTCGGGTCAGACGGGGGTACCTGAAAACACGGTGTTACAGGCTCCTACGTAAAGGATGGGGCAGTAGAGCGGCCAGCAAAAACACCTTCACACCCAGAAGCAAAATGTGGCAGCCAGCAAGGCTTTTCCAGCATTGTTGCATCTCAAAGATTTTTGGTTTTATTAGAAAAACATCTTTACTGGCACTAAAATATAACCTGTTGTGTTCCAAAAAGCCTGTGTGACTAAAGAACAAGGTCCTGAACTGCAATACAGCCTCTTTCTTCTTCTAGTGTTTCCTTTTGTGTAGGTAACAAATACCTTCCAAACAATAATGGGGTTTTTTTCCAGCTTTGCCATTGATATCTTAAATAAGATGTTCTCTGGCACAATACCAATGCTTTCCTATTCTCAGAGGACAAATTCCTTAGCATTTTTCTTTCTGAAGTTTTGACAGGTTTTGGAATGAAAAGGAAAACAATTCTCAAAGAGATTAAGAGAACTGCAGTGAATAAAGGGGTGCTCTAGGGGAGTAGTAAGTTTCTTTGTGGGGTTATCATCAAGTAATACTGGAGTAAAGACTCTAGTTTCTATCCCTCTTTCCTTCACCCTTCTTCCTCTCAACTCTGCATGGCTTTAACCTGAGGCAGCTCTACCAGTGTCTTTGGATTATACAGGTGATCATTCAAGACAGAGGGTGGGAAAAGAAGACATTCTAGCATCCCAGTTTCCTATGTGTTTCCTTCTGTATGACTGCCACTCTAAGAGAAAATGAACAGCTGATCAGTGACACCTTTAGAAAAGGCAACTCTTACGGATGGGTTGTTTCTTCTTCTTCTTAACAGCAAAAGTTAGGAAGTAATTGAGAAAAAATTACATGAAACAGGATGTTCCCTCCCTCAGGAAACTAATGTTGTCCTATGCAACACAGTGTGGTTTTCACCCCTTTTCTTTCTCATTGCTTCATAGGTTTTCTAAAGAAAACTGATTTTCTTCTGTCAATGCTGTTTTTCTTTTATGGTCCATCCTTTCCATCCTGCTATGCTGGAAAAATCATAAGAGGAGACTAGACTTGACCTAGGGTCAAGACTAGACTCTTTTTGCATCGAAGACACTATTATATTTCCTTCATCAGGATTCACTTAGTAGTTTCCTCAGCATCTAGGCAAGGGCACCACGAGAGGGTCCAACAATTCTTTTTCCTTCTGGTTGAATTCTAATGGAGTTACTAAGTTAATCACAGCAGTCATGTAAGGAAAAGTATGTAAATGTAGGACAGGGACAAATCAGTCACCTTGTCAGAACTGGATATTCTGACAAATAATGAGGCTGTCATAGTTCTAGCAATTCAGATTTTATAAGTCTAAGGAATTTAGCTTTTGACAACTCTGGTCAACAATGGAGTTTAGATTGCAGATTAGTAACCAGAAATACAGTAGGGTGTCTGTAGGAGTGAAAAGATAATGCTCTTTATTTTTGAAGGGTATTTTTCCTTCTTTCAGAATTACTTCAGAAGGCCCTACCTGACCTTAGGTAAACCATTTGGTTTTTTATCAAGAGACTGCTCCTGGGGGCAGCAGTCAAAAACAGAGGCTGTGGGTAACACAGCTTAGAAGTTCTGCCTGCTTGCTTCTCTGCTTCCCATCATCTCCACTTGGCAAGCTCTTCTAGGCCCCTGTTTCTGGTGCACTGTGCACTGCTGTTATGAAGTCCCTGTGCACTCCTGTTATGAAGTCAAAGCTATTCAGACTGAAATCCAAAAAAACCTGTATCTCAGAGCTGAAGATCTGAATGGTCTCAGGTAGGAAGGAAAGAAAGGGAGCAACTTCCTCTCCTCATCCAGGGTGCTGTGCCAAAACAAAAGAGCCACAAGAGCAGCAAACACCTCCTGCAGCTTGCTGGTAGTGATGAAGAGAAATCAAAGCCAAGTGTCTTCTTAGAGTCTGAAGGAGACCCATAACATACATGGGAAAAAATCTGTTCTTAACTAGGAACTGCAAAGTGAATGTTTGCCATGTGCCTGTTCAGCTAAATTAGCACATCCCAGCATGTTTGGACCTGTTGCAGTAACCACCAGCTATCCTGGTGTGGCCACTGAGCTAAACCCATCTTAGCAAACACAGTTTGAAAATCACACAGTTACGTCCAAGGAGAAAATACATGCAAAGCTAAGGCAGAGTGTGGTGGTAGGGGAATTACACAAGCTCTTCAGAAAAAGAAAAGAGAAGTGAGTATCCGTTTGTTCTAAGATTTGTAACTGAAAAGAAAAAAAAAAACCCAACCATCATCTCTTGCAAGCGGCTCTGTAAAGCTGGATGTCCATCAAACAAAAAACTTTGAGCAAGCATGTGGGTAGCATGTTTAATGTCAGCTACAGTTTAAAACACAGAGACTGCCTCAGAAAATATTACTTCAGTTTTGTTTTTTTCTTGAGTTATTGCTTTCCTGGGAGGCTCAAGCATGAAAGACATCAAAAATACCAATCCCCTGGAAAGCAGTTTTGTTGAACTGCCCACATAATTGCTTTTCTATACATTGGTGTTTTCTGTTTCTGTGTTTTATTTCCATGAACAGTCTGTGTCCATCACCTCCTGAAAGTATATCCTTTGTTTACTTCTCTCTCTCCACACATCCTTCCCTTCTGTTGTTTTTGCAGTTCTTATTTCCCACTACACGTCCATGCCAATCCTACTTCCATTTATCCAGGCAATTCTACTCTGCCCTTTCCTTGCTGATTTTAGATGCTCAGATCACATTCCTTATTCCCCTTCAGTCCCAGGAATGGTCCCTTTCTCTCTCCTCTTCCTCACATGATTCGCCTTGGTACAGTTTTCTACTTAATATAATGTAAACTGCCTTCCCACCTGAGGAGGACTTTGCTTCTTATTCCTCTGTGAATACACATGCTATACATGACCATCTACTCCTTTCAGCTGACAAATTACATCTCCTTCCCAGGCTCCATTTATGTCTGCATACCCAATATCAACCAGCTGTGGTGTTCCCTGATTTTTCTGTGCCTTTTTCACTGGTTCCTCCTAAAATTACACGTTAAGAATTCTTTTGCCTAAGGTTCACCCTTAACATTTAACAATTACATTGGCTAGTCATGTTTGTTTCTTCCTCCACTTTTTGAAGCTGTTTGGCCACTTTTTCTTAAGAGAGCAGAAGTGCAATGGCTGGGAAAAGAGAAAAAGAAATACAGTGTTCCTTGAAGGAAGCAAACATGTGACCTTTGAAACAT